>CM027865.1:23001534-23601534 GCA_016097605.1 Eucalyptus guilfoylei | reverse complement strand
ACAACGTTGTTAATGACCGTCGCCTAAAGGTTAAATTGGAACCATAGCTGTCATCCTGTTGAAGGCTGTGCATAAGCATGCGTAGTGGTTGCAGGGGACACCGGGACAAATGGACTGTTTTCAGCAGATATTAAATGAGAAATGGCCTTGTAACATAATACGTTCATGGAAGGCGTGGATAGTGTCATGTACGTTATTTTTCCTTTCGGAAAATGTAGAAGTTACTTAAAAATAATTTTCGTTCAAGATATGCTACATTAATGGACCCTCCTCCAACTGAAGAAAAGGGAAGAAAATAAGAAAATGCAAAAGGGCGGATACGCCCTTGGCCAGCTAGTAAGGTCAAGTCATTCTTTGAGACTAATATATATAGTCATTTTAGTTCCTTATTTGAAATAAGACCCACTTGAGGCTCTTATTTGAGAAGATGACTTTAGGCTCCTCTTTGATACAAAGTTAATTTCAAGTCATTATTTGATAAATTGAAAGCGATTTGGGCCCTTATTTTCAAATTTTCCAATATTGTAAAAAGGAAAAAAAGAATAATTATAAAATTTAACAATTGATAAATGCGAATAGTAAATCTCCGATATATCAAGGATAAATTGTGGGCTTTCAATTTTTTAAACTTTTCTTGATCACATTCACAACTATGCTCTTTTTATCTGCGCATTGAAAAACCAGTTAGCCTCTCTTTCCAATAAAAAAAAAAATTACCAATTTCTTATCAACTTTAATCACACACAAGTAAATGGCACTTGAACATCGAATTCAGTTGTTGTTACTGATATAAATATTTAATTTTAATTGAATCAAATATGCTTAAACTATTTTTTTCCATTTTGTTGTCAACGTGGAGTTCCTTTTACTGTAATTAGATTAATGAGATTATATTATAAGAAGGTTGAGCCAATTATTTAATTGAAGATGCTAATGATGGAGATATTATGACAAGAATGAACAAGAAATCTATGTTATCTTGAATAGTTATAAAGTTCAATTCTTATAAGTTCACACATTTTAATACTTTAGTAGAAAGCTGAATTTGGCATTAGAGTTTTAAACTCGTACAAAAGGAATAATAATAATAATAATAATAATAATAATAATAATAATAATAATAATAATAATAATAATAATAATAATAATAATAATAATAATAAAAGTATAATCCTTTAGATTGTGATAGATCATTCATATCATAAACAAAACAAAATGAAAAAAAAAATCAACCTAAGATGTAAATATGAATTAGATACAAAAATATTATTTCATACTCGTCATTATCTGATAGTCAATCATTTAGGTTTTTTCTTGGTGAAAATCTGTAGTGAGATCCTTGAATTCCAAAGGAAACGGTTACTTTAAGAAAATATGTGATGCAAACTGCATCGATGTGGTCAATTTCTCATTGTCCACATCAAAATCAATTATGTCAATAGGATGATTAATGTCCATGTTAGCAATTTACTATTAAAATTAACCTAATGGACTCAATTGACAAATTGTGACTAGATGCCATGGCCAACGAAGTTAGGATTCGATTTCTTGAACTTCATAACTTTTAGATTGTAATTATACTTTGTAAAAACATGTTAAAATTGACTATACTTTGTACAACATGTCTAGAACTTTTGCGTACTAATTTATTTAAGGGAAAAAGCCACAAAATATCCCATACTCTATACTCACTGTGGCACATTTACTTTGAAGTCCTTTTTTTTTTTATATTGAAAACCTCAAACTATGCCTATTATGACACATTTACTCTAAAATTTTTATTGTAACATAAAAAACTCCAAACTTATACCTACACTCCATTAAGATCTTAGATGATTTTCAACCAAAACAACATTGTTATCACATGAGGGTCATATCAACACTATTTGTTTTTGGTGTCCATGTAATTCTCATTGATAGAATTTTGACAGAGGGTAAATGTGTTATATATGTACAAATTTGAAATTTTTGTTAAGAAAATGTGTTACAATTGGTATAATTTAAAATTTTTTGTGGTTTTTACTCTTTATTCAAATTAAAAAGAATAAAGTTTGTCAAGTTAGATCAAAATGACTTCGGACACTCCATTTAAAGCCAACTCGTGTTTATGGTTGGGTTATAACTTCCATCAACTTGACATGTCATTGAGATGCCATATCTACAAGTATGAGTGTGATGTGTCAGTCATGATGATCCGACCATTCATGCGATCGATATGGTGCAACTACTTGGCAATAGAACTAGTTGGGAGACGTCTTTAATATTTTTGACAAGTAAAAGGTCATGCGGTTCAAACCTGAGAGAGCCAGTGCAGACTTGAAGAAGAGTGCACAAAATGCAAACTTTTGCTTGGAAATAGCCGGCCGTAGAAGGAGCCGGGCACACCTGAGACGAAGCAGGGCCCGAACCCAGCGCCCTTATCAACCTTCGACTTCTTGTGGAACTCGGGTAGTGACATGAAAATATTGTTAAAGTCATTGCTAGGGAGATCATTCAAGTAAACTCTAATCTCGGGGGACAGACGGCTCATACGCACGCACTCGGCATGGACGATGTCGATCGCCTCGGATATTACTGACAGAGCATTGGGTCCCGATGAGCACCCCAAATCTGCGATTCCTAGACTTTCGGGAATGTCAGAGCACAAGACCCCCAGGATGGCTTCTTCCACGAATGGTTTGGCAACTGATATGATCTTGCTCTACAAAAGGAAAAAAGAAGAAAAAGAATGAGGAGGAGGAGGAGAAGGAGGAGGAAATTAGTACACAAAGAACTTTAGTGATGGACTACCAAATAAACGTGTTGACTCTATGATATACACTTATGTCTTAGCATTCCATGCATGAACATAATTATCTATTACAAGATGAATGAGAGAAGTACCTGAAGTGTGGAGTTCTTTGCATAACTAGTCTCCCCAGCACCTTTGTTCATGTGAAGTACCGTCATGACTTCCATCTCTCTCTCTCTCTCTCTCTCTCTCTCTCTCTCAACTATATGATCAAAAAGAAAGCATTGGGCATGGAAAGTTGGAGAGAGCTAAAGATCTATATAAAGAGGGAAGAGGAAACTGAGAAAATTATTCAAAAAGAAAAATGAAGAAAAATGATTAGATGACGGTTTTTAATTTATTGTGAGAATAACAGTTTATTATTGACCACAAAAAATCAAATAACAAATAATTATAAATTATTGTGGGGTCCACTTCTTTAAAAATTTATAACTCACAATAAGTTTTTAATCTCATAATAGCTCAAAGACAATTATGTTAGCAAAACCCATTCAAAAATATGTTGGGGAGCAAAATGTGGTGCTTAATTCCTAAGGTGTCTTTTCGTGTGGGGCATCATTGGAATCTCAAGAGAAATAAATCTGTTTGCTAGAGAGCAAAATGTGGTCCTCAATTCCCTGAGTAGGATTTTTTTTTTGTCTGAACGCTTAGTAGGATTTAGGCAAGCCAAACTTCTTTTTCTTTCTTTTTATTTTTCTTTTTTTTTGGATCTTGTCCACATAAAATGTCAAAATTTGCTCTTGGAATATTTTGTTGGAAAAAAATGCTTTGGATTAGGAAGAAATATAATTAGATTTTGAGGTGTGATAACACTCTATTTAAGAAATTGTTTGCCTCACAACGTTGCTAATGGTTACTAACAAAAATCCTTCAAAATACAACAAAATCTCAATGAGAACACTAGATAGCAATTACGGTATTTCTC
The DNA here is from genome assembly GCA_016097605.1 of Eucalyptus guilfoylei. Taxonomy (NCBI): domain Eukaryota; kingdom Viridiplantae; phylum Streptophyta; class Magnoliopsida; order Myrtales; family Myrtaceae; genus Eucalyptus; species Eucalyptus guilfoylei. The sequence goes on along the minus strand of CM027865.1, from coordinate 23,597,818 downwards.
CAAGATCTCTTGAAGGGAAACAATTTGGAAAGAAAATTCGGCAAAACTTGATAATCATTGATACCAAAAACTGATGGACTCGTCTCAGTTTTTTTTTAACAAAGGCAACCTTTTGAAGCGGATTGCAAAATGAATAGGTAAGTTCTCAAAAGTTAGGTTAAAAAGACATCAAAAAAATTGTAGTAAAAATTATACTAATAATTCCGAATTCCATAACTTTTGAAAATACCGATTAAATGAAATAACCTTTCAAAGGTTATGACACAACTAATAAAGATTAACAAAATAATCATACAAAACAAATAATAGTAAATGAAGATTAGTGCTAATTATTAGCATACGATATTGTGGGATCTAGTTCATAGTTCATTGTATTCATTTGTACAAACTAAAAGATATCCGTACTTATATATGACCTACATACTTAGGAACAACACTATTATATTTGTTTTATAAACAAAAAATCAACATATTTCACACGTCAAGGATTTTTTTAATGCATGTAAAATTTGGTCGTAAATCACGCTTCCTCTTGTGTTTTTTCTTTTTGGGAAAGATGGAAGGTGCAAATTCTATATAACGTGGAAATGCCGAGAGCCAATTCCTTCCTGGGACAAGACTGTCATACGTTGTAATGAAGTCGCCCATGTCTGACATATTGTGGTACGATTCAAGAAATTTAGATCCACGGACAAGGTTGGAGTTGCACGTCTCTTTTTTTTTTTTTTTTTTGATCGAAAGAGTCGCACCTCCTCCGTGAACACTTTTTGACTCAACTACTCCGAATGGTACATTTGTGTGTTTTTTTTTGGGAGGGGGGAGAGAGAGAGAGAGAGAGAGAGATGGACAAATACAATGTGTGATGGCGAATAGAAGCAGATGGCGACTTGGATGTGGTGTCCGGACTTTCTGGTGGTGGTTGAGTCCATGAAGAACAAACAGGACAAATGGCGGTGACTTGGGGGCCAGTTTGTTTTTAAGGTTGATACATTGGATATTAAATCTGGAACTTTGTCGCGACCTAAATTTTCGTGGGCACCACCTAAGTTTAGGCTAATAGACTACTAAGTCTTTAACTTAGCTCGAGCTCTCCCAAGCCCATACCAATTCGGGACTTAAGGTTCAGTCATTTAGTATGTAAAAGATTATTAACTAGGAGTCGCCACTAATCAGTTTATGGTAGGTCAATTAGACACCTAAGTAAAATAATGGGAGAATTATTTTACTCCTACGAACCAGACACTAAGGGTACGGGGATTTGGTTACACTAGATTTCTCTAATGCCTTTTTGGTACCAGTTTTTTTAATTTTCAAAAATGTTTTTTTAAATGTAGCTTGGATTGATTTTAATTTATTTTCTCAACATGTGAGGTGATCATGCGGGTGCGCAAATCACCAATTTAACATCCAAGAAAACAATGAATAAATTACAAAACTTATCTCAAAGCAATGAAAGCATCTGCAATGTTAGATCAGAATTCACATTGACAGTCCTAATTATGATTTCTAATTAACATGCAATCACTCAATTTTTGTTTTCGCTTATTTAATGGAAATCATGATTTATGCAATGCATGTCACTAATATAACATGAAATGATATGACAACATGACCATAAATAAGCATGCAATCTATCCTAAAGCATGAAATGAATTTATTCTAATTCTTTTATAATTTCCATGAAATTTGAAATTAAAGAAATGCAACAATTAAATATGCAATCTAAATTAATCGAATGACCTAATTCATTAGACAATCAATTTTTTAACTAAATGAACCTTAGTAACAATTACAAAGTTACATGCATTTCATGAACCTAATTTTACTAACAAACTCAAATTAAATGATCCTATTATGCAAACTAGTTAACATGCCCCTAGTATTTTTGTATTTTTATTGAAATTCGGAATTAATAAAAATCCTAATTAAACTATCTAAAAAAGAATAATTTTCTAATTCATTTTAGGGATTAATTTGACTTAAACCCTATTCTATCTTAGAAAACTATTTTTTAAAGAAAAATAAGATTATCTAGATGTGCAAACATTATCTAAGATCAATCTTAATCTACTCCAAAAATTATCTAAAAATGCAATCCTAAAATGCAATCTTATTTTACTAAACCAACAACCCTAATGCAAGATTTGATTTTTTTTTTTTTATTTTTGATTTTGATTTTTATATTTTTTTAAGTGTTTTTCAAAGATAAGCAATCTAAACTAATCAAGATATCCACCAAATAAAGGATTAGAATAACCGAAAAAATAACATGTCTCACGGGTCAAATTAACGATTACCTTAACCCTAAACATCACGACGAAAATTCAAAATAATTAAAAATCCGATCCAAAGTCTTACGGATCAAATTAATAATTATAATGATTCCACATTTAAAATACTACCAAGATATCCAAAAATTAATATAATTAAAAAAAATGATCCGACGTCTTACGGATCAAATTAATAATTATAATGATTTTGGACAAAATCCTATGGATAATGTTTAAGATATTCGTAAAATGTGCATCACATCTCAAGTATTCTGATTTGATCAATAATAACCATATAAATAAAATAAGTGAAAAATAAGAAATAAATAAACTACCTAATTGTTCCTCTTTTTCTTTTTCTTTTTTTTGCCTTTTCCCTTCCCAAGCACGGCTTGGCAGCTGGTTCGGAGTTCCGGTGAGGAGAGTCGCCGGCGAGGGCACAGCAGGCGAAAAATTGCAGATTTGGCTCAGGTGGACTTCGGGCAAGGCTGGTGTGACCGATCGCGCAGCAGGGGAAACTCACGGCTTCTGTGGCGTGGTGCAGGGACGCGAGCTCGCGGGAGAGGGTTCCGGCGAGATGGGATACCGACGACTTCGCGGGTCTGGCTCTGGTGGAGGCGTGTCGACTGGCTCGAGATCTACCGGCATCGGGGCAGAAGCGTCGCGGGTGGAGGCTCGAGCAGAGGCGGTGGGCTCGCGAGTGAGGCAGAGCGCGACGGTGCTAGGTTGAGCTACTGCAGGGATCTGCTGCAGAGGCAAATCGGCAGCCGTACAGGTGCTCGTGGAGGCGCGGTAGAGGCGGATCGGCGATGCGGTGTCCGCCAAGCAGGGGAATCAGGTAGTGGCACGGGCTTCTGTGAGTCGCGAGTTGCAAGCGAAGGGGAGCAGATGCAAGTCGGCACTGCTCCAGCGTCGGGCTTCACGAACGGTGACCGGCTTCTGGCGAGACGGAGCGGGGCAGGAACGGCTCTGGCGTCAGGCTTCACGGATGGCGACCGGTGGGACGGCAGCTGGCAGCGGCGCAAGAACCGGCAACTGGTGGGTGTCAGCAGGTGGTCCGAAGAAGAGAAACAATGATTTTTCCTCTCTCCATTGCACGTCTGGTCACTTCCTCTGCAATGCACTGTTGTGGCTGTACCTTCAGCCACCGCTTGGTCCTTCTGCTAACTTTTGCTAATATAAAAAACTAAAGAAACTTTTTCCTTCGACCATCAGAAGCCTCCCCCCTCCACACCTTCACCTGCGTATGGCCTTTTATAAGGGGAAGGAGATAGGTTTTCAATTTCCCTTTTGAATCCACATCCGCAATATTTTTCACAAAATTCATCCCATACCGATAAGGATTCGAGATTAAGATGAAATTTTTCTCTAAATCCAAATCTTTCAAAGCCAAATCGCAATATATTTTTTTTACCCACCTGCCCTATCCAAAAAATTCATATCCCGGAAAAATTTCAAAATTTCTTGTTTCCCTATCCGATGAATATTCTCTAATGATTTCATCATCTATTGCTAAAGATAAGATTGCAATGCGGTTTTCTCAATTTTCAAAAAATCATCATAATATCGCATCAAATCTTAATTTTTCACAAGATAATTGATGAAAAAAAAAACAACAGGCTTGGGCTAATTTGCTCTTTTTCGTGGGCCTGGTTCAACTAATTTGAACCCATCCGCCATCGGTCCAATAAAGTGCAAAAAAGTGCAAATTAAAAATAAATGCACCTAACTCTATATGTTATGCAATTAATATTTTTTCAGGGATAAAGTTAACCCCTAATTTTCTATGCAATAAATAAATAACTGGAACGTCAAAATTTAGGTGTCAACAGCTGCCCCTCTTTGAAGGTGAACTCGTGGAGGTTGACTTCAAAGATAAATTGAGACCGAAGTTTTGACCATGCACATGCACTGAATGATTTTTGTTGGAAAATGAATTCCATTTTAAAATGCAATTTGAATGATTTATGGAAATGCTAATGCAAATGCATGATGTGAAAGGAAAGAGCGTACCTACAATTACTTACCAATCAGTGCAGTAAAGCATCTTGAGGTACATGATAAATTCCCATTTACTCCACAAGTATCCAACTCTCACTTAGGTTCCTTGAAGAGTCTAACATGTAATAAATTGTGACATCGAGATTGAGAAGAACATTCACATCCAAAGTGAAATGTTCAACAAAAAGAGTTGAGACATCCAGATCCAGACTAAGATGTCAAGATTTTTAAACTCGAAATACCTAGATCCAGACTAAGGTATAACGAGAAAGGTCGAAAAAACATTCACATCCAGAGTGAAATGTTTAAACAAAAATAATTAAGACATCCAAATCCAGACTGAGATGTCAAAATTTTTAGACTCGAAATACCTAGATCCAAACTAAGGTATAACGAGAAAGGTCGAAAAAACATTCACATCTAGAGTGAAATGTTTAAACAAAAAAAATTAAGACATCCAGATCCAGACTGAGATGTCAAAATTTTTGAACTCGAAATACCTAGATCCAAACTAAGTATAACGAGAAGGATTGAAAAACATTCACATTCAGAGTGAAATGTTTGAATGAAAATAATCAAGACATCCGGATCCAGACTGAGATGTCGAGATTTTTGTACTCGAGATACCTAGATCCAAACTAAGTATAAAGAGAAAGGTCGAAAAAACATTCACATCCAGAGTGAAATGTTTAGACGAAAATAATCAAGACATCCGAGTCCAGATAGAGATGTCATGATTTTAGAAGCTCGAAACACCTAGATGTAGACTAAGGTATAACGAGAAAGGTTGAGAAAACATTCACATCCAGAGTGAAATGTTTAGACGAAAAGAATCAAGACATCCGGGTCCAGACTGAGATGTCAAGATTTTTGAAATCCGAAATACCTAGATCCAGACTAAGGTATAACGAGGAAAATCGAAGAACATTCACATCTAGAGTGAAATGTTCAACGAAAAGAATGGAGACATCCGATCCAGACTAAGATGTCTAATTTTTGGAAAATGGTAAAGAAACTTACCGGGAATATCTCACCTTCAAGGAGGGTAGAGTGATCCAAGGTAGTTGGTGTTACATATCTAGGATCCGTACCTTTCTACGATTGTCTAGCATTGCAATATTGATTATCCGATCAGGACTCGAACCTCTTTTCGATCGCCTGAATCTGAAGAAAACTTTTGGGGGGACAACTTAGTCGAGTCGAGTGTCGGTGCATTTGAGAGGGAAATACCTGTGCAATGACAAGTATTTAAAGTATGGATAAAGATATACTTACCTGGTAACATCTCTGATCCTGGGGGATATGTCTCCTGTAAAACATGGTCGTAGGAGAGGCAATATGCATTTGCAATCATGAACATGCATTAATTCAAGAGATGTTCATGCATGATGATTTCCATCAATCTGGCATTTTCATTCCAATCTGAATACATGAATGTCATGAATATGTCAAATGAGGGATCTTTCAGTCTGAAAGGACTTTTCACTCATCCTCATTAAAAAGAGCCATTTCATCCTGACCTTTGATGTAGGATTTTTTACAATCACTCTATCTTTCCATCGTCATGTCAAACAAGGGTCTGAGCAATCTCGCAAATGGTACAACCTTACCAATCTGAAAGGTCTTTAATAGGGACCATAATGCAAGCTTGGTTAACGGCTTAACAAAAGGGACTCTCTGAGTCGAGGCTATTGAAAAATGAGTGATATTCTGCAATCATCTTTGGGTTCACAAGTCAAGAAACATGAGAAATGAAGTAGAGATTATCTTACTCGCACTTCTTCAAGCGATGCTTTCAAACATATGAACTTTTACATTAATTAAAGTGCCATAATCTAAAGAGACTTTGTAAGGGACGTAACGTAAGCTTGGTTTATGGGTTAAGAAACGAAAGAATCATTAAGCTCAAAAAGTGTTTAGGGGGTCAAAGTTGGTGATCATCATGACATTTCCACCAATTTTTTGCTCCAATGTTGAAAATTTTCTTCACATCACAACTCCATTGATTGTAACATTTCAGCATTTGAGTTTTTTTAGTACCGCCTTGATGGGGATACGATTCACTTCATCAAGTGTTTGATTTTTTCTTTGGGCATTAGCCTTGCTTTTACTAGGCACACTGCTTTGTCAGCATTGTAAACCATGCTACTTGAGTGGTTCCTTTTTCTTACCTTGCCCCAGTGTGGGGAATGATCACCAATTGGGTTTAATGTGAAATGAATTCATAGGCTCAATGGGCTATACAATGGATAAAGTGTATAGGATAGAGAAAGAATTGCTCTTCATCGTCCTAAGGCACTTTAAATTATCGTACAAGTTACACTACGAAAGCAGTACTCGAAGATCGATGCAAGTGTGAGTAAGAAAATTCCTATCATTCATCGCAAATTTGGTCCCACTATGGGATGATCCTTGACAGGGATGATTTACAAAGTTCTTCATGTGTGTGGGCTCAAAAGGCTAAATAATGGGTATACCTGTAGTGTTTTGGGTAGAGGAAAAATTGCCTCTCATCACCTCGGTTGACATACCATTTGCGAGATCACCCTTTTCCTCGTAGGCATGGAATTTTTCCACACAACTCACTGGGGTTAATGTATGAAACAGTGTATGGAATAGGGTTTGCCTTTCATCATTCCAAAATATCCCATTTGACACATTCAATTTATCTCACATAATTCATCAAGGAAGAAAAATGCAAGATTTGCGACAAATTTGAACATTTCATTGAGGCATTTTATTGATCATAGAAATACTTGCAGATCAAAACAAGACATGTCAAATTCTATCATGGATAATACTTTTTGACAGCATCAGAATTGACTGGAGTGGAAAACTCACGACCATCCATTTCTGCCAGAATCAAAGCACCTCCAGGAATTACCTTCGTCACTATATATGGTCCACTGTAATTCGGAGCAAACTTGCCACCAGGATCCGGAAAAATCGGCAACAGCTTCCTTAGAACAAGGTCATTTACCTCGAAATGTCTCGGTCGCACCTTTCGATTGAAGGATCTAGTCGCCCTTTACTGATAAGTTTGGTCATGGCAAAGAGCCTTCAGTCTTCTTTCATCAATCAAGTTTAACTGTTCAAGTCTATGTTGTGTCCACTCAGCCTCAGACAACTCAATTTGGGATAAAACTCTTAGAGAAGGAATTTCCACTTCCACAGGCAGAACTGCTTCCATGCCATACACCAGAGCAAAAGGGGTTGCCCTAGTAGAAGTGCGAATCGATGTACGGTACGCCATTAGGGTGAAAGGTAACCTGTCATGCCAATCTCAATAATTCTCAGCCGTCTTAGCCAAGATCTTCTTAATGTTCTTGTTAGCTGCTTCAACAGCCCCATTCATTTGAGGGTGGTAAGGGGACGAATTCAGATGCTTGATCTTAAACTCACTGAACAAATCATCAACAAGTTTGTTATTCAAATTTGTCCCATTGTTAGTGATGATTGCTTCAGTTACACCATAGCGAGCAATTATGTCTTGCTTGATGAACTTCACAACATTGTGGGTAGGGACACTTGCAAAGGATATAGCTTCAATCCACTTAGAGAAATAGTCTATCGCCACCAAGATGAAACGATGCCCATTTGAAGCCTTTGGATTTATTGGACCAATCACATCAATGCCCCACATCGAGAAAGGCCATGGCTCGGAAAACTGGTGCAGTCCAGTTGGAGGAACTTTTATCTTGTCACCATGGATTTGGCAATGATGACAACTCCGAACATGCTGAATACAGTCACCTTCTAGCGTGAGCCAGTAATAGCCTAATCTCATAATCTTCTTAGCTAACATGTGCCCATTCATATGAGGGCCACATACTCCTTCGTGCACTTCTTGCATGATTTGAGTGGCTTCGGCTGCATCTACACACCATAACAAGATTGAATCATAAGACCTCTTGTACAAACTTTTACCACTGACAAAGAATTTTGAGGCCATTTTCATGATATACTTCCTATCAGCTGGAGTTCTTCCTTCGGTGAATTCCTATTTCTGAATGTAATTCATGATATCGTAATACCATGGCTTTCCATATGATTCCTTAGTCACAATCATACAATAAGCCGGCTTCGGTAGAACCTCTATTTTCAAAGGCTCAACTTCTAATCCGTTAGTAACTTGCAACATAGAAGCTAAAGTTGCGAGTGCATCTGCGAATTGCTTGTGAGATCTCAATAAGTATTCGAATGAAACTCCATCAAACTTCTTGACTAGATTCTCTAGATACTCGTGATATGGGAGCAACTTGGCATCTTTAGTCATCCATTCACCTACGGTCTGTAGTATGATTAGTGCAGAATCCCCGAACACTCTTAACTTGGCCACACCTATCTCGATTGCGGCTTGAAGCCCGAGGATGCAAGCTTCATACTCGCCTACATTATTAGTGCATGGGAAAATCAATTTCACAGCTACCGGATGATGTTGTCCATCTGGGGATATCATAACTGCCCCAATACCAGAACCAGACAAATTCACAGCTCCATCAAAGAACATTGTCCATGAGTCTTCATTTACACTCAAGACACAGTCATCTAGGAAACTGTCATCGTCCTTAGAGACTCTTGAATTCTCGACCAATAGATCAGCGATCGCTCGACCCTTAACCAACTTTTGTGGTATGAATTGCACATCAAATTCGGAAATTAAAATCTGCCATTTAGCCAACCTACCCACCAAAGCTGGCCGATCAAGTAAATACTTGATGGGGTCGTTCTCAGTTACGAGGAACATATGGTAATGCAATGTATACTACCGCAATCTATGCAATACCCACACCAATGCGGCACAAGTCTTTTCCACATTAGAATATTTCAATTCTAATACCGTGAATTTTTTACTCAGATAATAAATGGCTCATTCTTTTTTATCGACAGGACTTTCCTAAGCCAACATTGCACCCAGTGATTCACTATGAATGATGAGGTAGAGAATCAAAGGATGCCCCGGCAATGGCGGGACAAGCACCGGTGGATTCATCAACTAATGTTTTAACATGTCGAACGCTTCTCGGCATTCATCGTCCCAGACGACTCGTGCATTTTTCTTTAGGAGCTTGAAGAATGGCTTGGCAGTTTCAGAAAGTTGGGAAATGAATCGAGCTATGTAATTCAATTTCCCCAGAAGGCTTCGGACTTCTTTCACCGTTGACGGAGGTTGCAACTTGCATATAGCCTTAGCCTTGGATGGGTCGATCTCAATCCCCTTACTGCTCACAATAAATCCGAGTAATTTACCGGATGTTGCTCCGAACATGCATTTAGTGGGGTTGAGACGAAGCCTGAATTCACGGAGTCGATTAAACAACTTCTTCAAAGTGTCGATGTGACTTTTCCCAGGTCGAGTCTTTGCAATCATATCATCAACATAGACTTCGATCTCTTGATGCATCATATCATGGAATAATGCTACCATGGCTCGCTGGTAAGTTGCCCCTGCGTTCTTGAGTCCAAATGGCATAACCTTATAATGAAAGGTCCCCCACGGGGTGATAAATGCAGTTTTCTCCTTGTCTTCCTCCTTCATCCTTATTTGATTGTACCCGGAAAAACTATCCATAAATGAAAATAGTTCAAGTCCGACAGTACTATCCATGAGGACATCTATGTGAGGTAGTAGGAAATCATCTTTCGGGCTGGCCTTGTTCAAATCCCGATAGTCAACACAAACCCGAACTCTACCATCCTTCTTCATCACCGGCACGATGTTAGCCACCCATTCAGGATATTGCGAGACTTCAATGAATCCCACTTTCAGAAGCTTCATCACTTCTTCCTTTATCTTCTTTGAGAGCTCGGGTTTAGTTCTTCGCAGCCTCTGTTTCTTAGGTGGGACGTCTGGATTGGTAGGCAAACAGTGCTCCACAATTGACGAGTCTAACCTAGGCATGTCAGCATAAGACCATGCAAAGACATCCCAATATTCCTTCAGTAGCTGAATTAGGCGTTCGGCCTCATCATTGGGGAGATTTGCCCCAATTTTCACCTCCTTGGCCTCTTCAGTGTCACTTAAATTAATAGTGACGATCTGCTCGGATGTAAGAGTCTTGGCTCTTTCATGTTGTTCCCAGCTACGTTGCACCTCAATGGAATCTTCGATTGAGTCTTCGAGATCATCATTATCAGCACTCGCATTAGATTGGATCATTTCCGCGCCTTCGCATGTTATATGATCATCCCTGAAACAAGAAGTAGAAAGATCAAAAAGACAAACAGGGTAAATCATATTTATCTATCTTTTTTTTTTTAAAGAAAAAAATAATAATAATTTGAAAAGTAATTGGAAAAGCATTTTTTGAAACATTTTGACACAAGAAAGCATGATGAAACCCAGACCTCAGAATTCTCCTTGGATTTTTCATTTGTTTTATCGGTTAGATATCATCACCGGGCTGGTTTGGTGTACCTCATCATGCCCTCAAAACAGAGCTTGTAATTTTATTGAAATTCATCAATCAATTACAATTTATTGAATGGAAAATGCAATTCAAGTCCTAAGAAGAAAGCGAAAAAGAAGAAATCGAAAACAATCTCTAGAAAGCAATAAAAATTCCCACGCGGGGGAATGTGTGAAAGTGATAAATGGGTTACTCTTGTGGGCCAGGGCCCATTTCCTCTAGAGGTTCTCCATCAGTGGCTCCTACAACGAGGTCATCGAATAGAATTATGATCCCTTCCAAGGTGTCATCAGGATTTTCTGTCTTTAGAGGCGTCGGATCATCAATGCCATCCCATCCACTTGGAACTATGTTGCGAGGGTCAATATAAGAGCTAGGAGGAGCCGAATACTTCACCATATAGTCGAATTTTCCACTTGGCTACCCCAAAGTATCCATGACTTCTGCTTCATCTCTCATCATAATTGGAGGACTAGGGAATGTCTCGTGAATGTTTGGAAGTGGTAAATTTTGCCTCCCTCGCCCTTATTCAGGTGACGAGTTGTGCCTTCCCCATCCAAAACTTTCTCCACCTCTTCCATGGTACCCTAATCCAGCAGATCGGGACCTCTGAGGGGCTTCAATAGGGTTTCAAATTCCTTGACCCCTTCTTCCAAGACCACGGCTAGGGACAAAATCATTCCCGACCATCACCCTTCCCACCATTAGGGCAGCATTTGAGACCTCAAGGGTGGGTGGTGACGAATCTCGAGAAGCATGAATGGTGGACACCAATTCAAATGAGTGATAACTCGGTTCGAATTCGACATCTGGTTCCACATAGGGGATAGCTGTCTCATGGTAAATTCGATGATTCTCCTTGCCATAGACAGTGACTAGCTTCCCCTTGATCACGAACTTCACAGCTTGATGCAAACTTGAAGGCACCGCTCCAGCAGTATGAATCCAGGGACGACTCAACAGAAAATTAAACGCGGTAGGGACATCCATTACTTGAAAGGGGATGTTGAAAACAATTGGCCCTATTTGCACATCAAGGTGAATCTCGCCAAGCACCTACTTCTTCGTGCAATCAAAAGCTCGCACAGAAGTCTTCGCGGCATGTATCTTGGATGGGTCTATCTTGAGGCGGTGAAGAGTGGCCAAGGGACATATGTTCAGGGCAGACCCATTATCAATGAGCACTCGAGACACATGAGAAACCTTGTGCTTGACAGATATGTAGAGTGCTTTATTATGCCCCCTACCCTTAAGAGGGAACTCCTCATCAGAAAAAGCGATCATATCCTTGAGAAAGACCGATCCCACAAAATCCTCTAGCTTATCTGCCTCAACCGTCTTGGGTACACAAATTTCACTTAGTACCTTCATCAGCAACCTTTGATGCACATGGGATGTTAGCAGGAGTTCAAGCAAAGAGACCTGAGCGGGCATCTTTCGCAACTGATCGACCACATTATACTCACTTGCTTTAATCACAGCCAGAAATTCCTTAGCTTCTTCGTCAGTAACAGGCTTCGCGGGTTGAGCATTGGCTTGAGCATAAGTCCGACCAGACCTCGTAACAAGGTCAACATCTAGGTCATAGGACCAAGGCACAGCTTTGTTGTCGACATACTCATATGGTTGAGGCATCTCGATCATAATCTCTTCATCAGATGCATCTTCTAGTGGGGGCATATCCGCGGGTGACGGATCTACTTCTTTCTTACCATCATCGAGAGCAGCTTGCTCCTCCTCCCAGTCGATAATGATGTGGGAAATGGTAGAAACTATGTAGTTACGGTCAGCATACATGATGACACCGTTATCTACCATTTTGGCAACCCTTTCTCTCATCAGTGAAAAATGAATGTCCTCATGACGTGGATAGTATCCAGCTCTCACCAACCCATTGTAAGCATCTGCCACATGCACCTTCGAGTTCTTGATTCGACCGGCAACATGTTCAAAGATAGCATTCACCCTATCCTCATGCTTGGGTAGAGGATTCTTCTTGACATTCGGTTGAGCGGTATTGAAGGTAAACGCCTTGGTGTCCAGTAAGTTTTGGACCTTATGCTTCAAAGTCAAGCATTCATCAGTCGAATGTCTTACTTCCCCCATATGGTACTCACATTTCTTAGAGGGGTTGTAGTTAGAAAATTTTCCAGCATTGGGCCGCTTTGGCTCATAGGACAGCAACCCCTTCTTTTGAAGAACCTTTAAGACTTGGGATAGAGGGCCAGGAAGAGGAGTGGACTGCCTCTTAACAAACTGTCGAGGCGCGATCGGTCGGCCTCCGCCTTGTTGATTCTTAGGGATATGAACAATCGAAGGCTTGCCAGACTATGCATATGCAACATTGACTTCCGTGCTAGGTTCTTTGTCTTTCTTCATGATGAACCTTTTGCCTTGATGGGTCGACTCATTGAACCATCCGTCTCTTAGCCTAATCTCGATCTGTTCACCCACCGGGATAAGCTAATTAAAGTTCTCCACGTATGCACTAGCCATTCGGGTGCGGAACTCAGATGGAAGAAACTTGACAAACAACTTCATCAGCTCCTTATTAGTAGGTTCAGGAGTGATTTGAGCTGCCAGATTTCGCCATCTCACGGCATACTCCTTGAACGACTCGCTCTTCTTTTTCTCCATCCGCTCAAGATCCTCTCGGGAAGGTGCAATGTCCAAGCTGAACTTATATTGCTTGAGGAACGCATCAGCCACTTCATTCCAAGTGTCGAGAAGGTTTATATCCTCCATTATATACCAATTCAGTGCAGGTCCAGTCAAGCTTGCATGAAATGATTGGATCATGAGAGGCTCGTTCTTGACATATTGGGCCATGCACACGTGGTACATTTGCAAATGGGCTTTTGGGCAGGAGGTACCATCATATTTCTCAAACTTTGGCATCTTAAAATTCTTCGGCATCTTGAATTTTTCATACACGGACAAGTCTATCGGGAGTGAACTTTGCGACTCCTGCAATTGTTTCAGTTTCTCTTCTAATCTGGTGAAGCGTTCATCTTGCTCCGCCTTAGGCACATTGTCAGGTTTTGTCTTTTCGGCAATGATCAATGGTGGGTCATCTTCCAGGTCAGGCATGTCATCCTCACCCATTTGAGCATTGTTTACTTGCTTTGGGATAACTATTTCGGGAAGAGCGGGTGGAAGATTCGGGTTCACCCGGAGGGATTGAAGCTGAGCTGTCATAAGCTGCATAGAGTCAGCTAACTTCTGGAGTTGATTTTCCATGGTGGACATACGATCACGCATTTCATTTTGATCGGCCATTTTAGCTCTTGATTGCGTGAGAATAGGTGAACGTGGCAGATCCATTGTTACCTAATTTTATAAAAGAGATAATTTAAGAAACGATGACAAGATAGGAAAATGGTCCATGACAATGGTCTAATCGCCTCATTTTATTCGAGATTTATTTGAAATTTGAACAAAATTCCCTAACAATGAACCAAGAATTGAAATCCAAAGTCCCTAAACATTGAATCTAAAAATTGAAAACATTGAGCTAGAAATCAAAGTCCCTAAACATTGAACTAAGAATCAAAATTCAAGACATCTCAGTTTATATGCTTTTGGGATTCCAACGTCTTGCGAAGTTTCTTATTTTCCGCTTCAATCATTTCCACTTTCCGCTTAAGATGCTCAATTTGTGCTTGTTGAGTAGGCTTCTCAGTCACATCAGGGACCACTGGACGTAAGGCATCAGGAATCCGGTATTGTTGGATGTAAAATGCCGACGCATGGTGGATCTCCTCCTCGCCTTTCAATCTCTTGGGCACTAAAATCTTCTCTAGATGGCATTTGTTCCATGTAGCAATGATCGTTTGGACCTCGTTGAAGTAATCATAGTCCGTACGAACAAAACGAACTTGGAACAATTCCATCTTGAGGGGCGGAGGAACTTTTTGAAGAGCTCTGTACTGATGGGCCACCCTATATGGGTAATAAGAAGTAGCACCAGAAAGGCCCAGCAAAGGAATTGGCCCATCATACTTGTGAGAGAAACGAGTCTCCTCAACATGGAGCCATTTAGTATGCCATAAGAATGCCTTAGGATCAGGGTTTTTCAAAAAATTAATCCAACGGGCGTACTGCTTATTTGGGGAAAAACGTTCTAAGACTGCAAACTTTTGTATAAGGTGCCTAAAATCATCAATCTTAAATTGTTTCATAAGATGTCCAAACCCTCTTATGTGGGAGAAAAACCATATTTGCAAAAGTTCAGGGAGAGCACGCATGGTCTTTTCCTCATTTTGTTTGAAACGGGTTAATGACAAAAATGTTTCAGCTAAAACCATATTGACATAATTTAACCCGTCACAAACACGATTAACCACCCATGAAATTGAAGGATTAATGGCATTTTTTCGATAAGGAAAAACGATTAGTCCAAAAAATGCTAACATGAAAATCCTAACTTTTGAAGTCATAGGTTGGTTTGAAAAACATTTTTCCAAAAATGAAAATGGGCATGCATAGCAATTGGCTTTAACAACCTTCCTTACTCTTTCAGCTTTGATTTCTAAAAACTGTGATAATTCAGAAATAGAATCTATACCGATAGGCTGTCTAACAAGTTCCTTTTCCAGAGGCATTCCAAGGGCAACGCTATATTCTTCAAGTGTTGGAGTCAATTCAAACTCACCAAATATAAATGTGGAAGTCTATGGACACCAGAAGTGAGGGAGTGCCTATATCACACCAGATTGGATGTTGATCTCTAACAGTGGGAGAAGTTGGGCGATCCTGGCTTTCACATATCTCTGGCCATCTTGATCTAACTGATCCAACCACCTCTTGAGCTCTTTTTTTGGAGTGGAAATGAATTGTACGTCGGTTTTCCACATCGCATATAAAACAAGACTGACGACGAAACCTATTGTCATGGACCGACAAAATTGCAATAAAATGAATAAATTGCAAAGAATTTAGACAACTTACTTTCACCTGAAATGGATGACAATCACATAGACACACGCATGAAAAGTGAGGCTCGATTTCTGTCTAGATGGCTTAACAAGGTGGAGCTAAGAGGATGATCTGACCGTTGCAGTCTCGCATTAACGTGTCAGGTCCTCCTAACCCCGGCTCAGTCGAATGGAATGCCCAATAATCACGTAGTCTCGCGGATATAGATAAATACATTCGACACCATGAAAGAAATTTCGGGGAAGAGAATGTCAACCACTACATAGCAGTCTTACTTTGGAGGAAGTATCATTTCTCAACACCATCCTAGAAATCCTATCGCAGCCCAGGTCTGACCACAGGTTGTGTGTGCAATAGTGTAGTGCTAAAAGCAATAAAACATGCACAACAGTTTAAATACAAACAACACTTCTATAGTTTTAATTCAAACATTAATCCCTAACTCCAACCTGCAAGACAGAGGTTAGCAAAGACTACTCCCCTTATACCACCCATCTGCAAGAACATTTAACACCTTAGAAATGTTAGGGACGTATTTGGTGTCCTTGCTGCCAAACCAAAAAAAAAATTAAAAGGAAAAGAAAAATTGGCCTAAGTCCACTAAGTGTTTTAACACAAGTCCCCAGGGGAGTCGCCAAGCTGTCGCGACCTAAATTTTCGCGGGCACCACCTAAGTTTAGGCTAATAGACTACTAAGTCTTTAACTTAGCTTGGGCTCTCCCAAGCCCATACCAATTCGCGACTTAAGGTTCAGTCATTTAGCATGTAAAAGATTATTAACTAGGAGTCGCCACTAATCAGTTTATGGTAGGTCGATTAGACACCTAAGTAAAATAATGAGATAATTATTTCACTCCTACGAACCAAACACTAAGGGTATGGGGACTTGGTTACACTAGATTTCTCTAATGCTCTTTCGGTATCATTTTTTTTAATTTTCAAAAATGTTTTTTTAAATGTAGCTTGGATTGATTTTAATTTATTTTCCTAACATGTGAGGTGATCATGCAGGTGCGCAAACCACCAATTTTACATCCAAGAAAACAATGAATAAATTACAAAACTTATCTCAAAGCAACGAAAGCATCTGCAATGTTAGATCAGAATTCGCATTGACAGTCCTAGATATAATTTCTAATTAACATGCAATCACTCAATTTTTGTTTTCGCTTATTTAATGCAAATCATGATTTATGCAATGCATGTCACTAATATAACATGAAATGATATGACAACATGACCATAAATAAGCATGCAATCTATCCTAAAGCATGAAATGAATTTATTCTAATTCTTTTATAATTTCCATGAAATTTGAAATTAAAGAAATGCAACAATTAAATATGCAATATAATGACCTAATTCTAATGACGATCAATTTTTTAACTAAATGAACCTAGTAACAATTACTAAGTTACATGCATTTCATGAACCTACTTTTACTAACAAACTCAAATTAAATGATCCTATTATGCAAACTAGTTAACATGCCCCTAGTATTTTTGTATTTTTATTGAAATTCGGAATTAATAAAAATCCTAATTAAACTATCTAAAAAAGAATAATTTTCTAATTCATTTTAGGATTAATTTGACTTAAACCCTATCCTATCTTAGAAAACTATTTTTAAAAGAAAAATAAGATTATCTAGATGTGCAAACATTATCTAAGATCAATCTTAATCTACTCCAAAAATTATCTAAAAATGCAATCCTAAAATGCAATCTTATTTTACTAAACCAACAACCCTAATGCAAGATTTGATTTTTTTTTATTTTTGATTTTTATTTTTATGCTTTTTAAGTGTTTTTCAAAGATAATCAATCTAAACTAATCAAGATATCCACCAAATAAAGGATTAGAATAACCGAAAAAATAACCTGTTGTCTCACAGGCCAAATTAACGATTACCTTAACCTTAAACATCACAATGAAAATTCAAAATAATTAAAAATCTGATCCGAAGTCTTACGGATCAAATTAATAATTATAATGATTCAACATTTAAAATACTATCAAGATATCCAAAAATTAATATAATTAAAAAAAATGATTCGACGTCTTATGGATGAAATTAATAATTATAATGATTTTGGACAAAATCCTATGGATAATGTCTAAGATATTCGTAAAATGAGCATCACATCTCAAGTATTCTGATTTGATCAATAATAACCATTTAAATAAAATAAGTGAAAAATAAGAAATAAAAATAAATAAATAAACTACCTAATTGTTCCTTTTTTTCTTTTTCTTTTTTTTGCCTTTTCCCTTCCCAAGCACGGCTTGGCAGCTGGTTCGGAGTTTCGGTGAGGAGAGTCGCCGGCGAGGAACTCCGGTGAGGGCACAGCAGGCGAAAAACTACAGATTCGGCTCAGGTGGACTTCGGGCAAGGCTGGTGTGACCGATCGCGTAGCAGGGGAAACTCGCGGCTGCTGCGGCGTGGTGCAGGGACGCGAGCTCGCGGGAGA
This sequence comes from Eucalyptus guilfoylei, assembly GCA_016097605.1. Taxonomy (NCBI): domain Eukaryota; kingdom Viridiplantae; phylum Streptophyta; class Magnoliopsida; order Myrtales; family Myrtaceae; genus Eucalyptus; species Eucalyptus guilfoylei. The sequence continues at coordinate 23,579,728 of CM027865.1, read as the reverse complement.
GGGTTCCGGCGAGATGGGACACCGACGACTTCGCGGGTCTAGCTCTGGCGGAGGCGCGTCATTGGCTCTAGATCTACCGGCATTGGGGTAGAAGCGTCGCGGGTGGAGGCTCGAGCAGAGGTGGTGGGCTTGCGGGTGAAGTAGAGCGCGACGGTGCTAGGTTGAGCTGTTGCGGGGATCTGCTGCAGAGGCAGATCGGCAGGTGCACAGGTGCTCGTGGAGGCGCGGCAGAGGCATATCGGTGATGCGGTGTCCGCCAAGCGGGGGAATCAGGTAGCGGCACAGGCTTCTATGAGTCACGAGTCATAGGCGAAGGGGAGCAGATGCAGGTCGGCACTGCTCCAGGGTCGGGCTTCACGAACGGTGACCGACTTCTGGCGAGACAGAGCAGGGCAGGAACAGCTCTGGCGTTAGGCTTCACGGATGGCGACCGGTGAGACGGCAGCTGGCAGCGGCGCAAGAACTGGCAACTGGTGGGCGTCAGCAGGGGGTCCGAAGAAGAGAAACAATGATTTTTCCTCTCTCCACTGCACATCTGGTCACTTCCTCTGCAATGCACTGTTGCGGCTGTACCTTCAGCCACCGCTTGGTCCTTCTACTAACTTTTGCTAATATAAAACACGAAACTTTTTCCTTCGACCATCAGAAGCCTCCCCCCTCCACACCTTCACCTACGTACGGCCTTTTATAGGGGGAAGGAGATAGGTTTTCAATTTCCCCTTCGAATCCACATCCGCAATGTTTTTCACAAAATTCATCCCATACCGGTAAGGATTCGAGATTAAGATGAAATTTTTCTCTAAATCCAAATCTTTCAAAGCCAAATCGCAATATATTTTTTTTACCCACCTGCCCTATCCAAAAAATTGATATCCCAGAAGAATTTCAAAATTTCTATTTTTCCTATCTGATGAATATTCTCTCATGATTTCATCATCTATTGTGAAAGATAAGATTGCAATGCGGTTTTCTCAATTTTCAAAAAATCATCATAATATCGCATCAAATCTCAATTTTTCACAAGATAATTGATGAAAAGAAACAACAGGCTTGGGCTAATTTGCTCCTTTTCGTGGGCCTGGTCGAACTAATTTGAACCCATCCGCCACTGGTCCAACAAAATGCAAAAAGTGCAAATTAAAAATAAATGCACCTAACTCTATATGTTATGCAATTAATATTTTTTGAGGGATAAAGTTAACCCCTAATTTTCTATTCAATAAATAAATAACTGGAACGTCAAAATTTAGGTGTCAACAAACTTCAATTTTAAAAATGGAAAATTGCACCAACAATTTTAAAAGTTTCCTCCAATGTGCAATTCAATTAAGTGGAATTGAGTTCGAAAAGTTTTGACTCTAGCATAATCAAGCCATTTCAGTGATCATTCAAGCAAATTTATTGGCATATTTTGTTGGAATCTAAGTTGATATTTTTAGATATTTTTGTGCGTATGTGACGCTAATATAGTGCTATATTAGAACAGTCATTTTTTTTTTTGTTTACAAGAAAACAAGACAAAAAAAAGAAGGAAAAGGAAAATTAGCTACACTAAAGGCGCGAATGATAACCATTTTAGCTAGAAATTTGATTTTTCTATTTCTATTTTTGGATAATTTTTTGAGCAAAAATTCATGTTTGATAACGATCTAAAATTTATGTTCTCAAAATAAAACACAAAATTTATCTTTCCCTAGTAGTGGTGATTAGCGAACAGCGGTAGCGACCAGCATTGGCAAATGACGACCGATGGTGGTGGGCTGCAATGGATGGTGAGTGGTAGCAACGGGTAGGTGGTTAACTAGTAAAGAGAATGAGCAAAGATGAAAATTCTTTTTCTCATTTCCATTTCAGAAATAAAGAAGTAATTTTTTTCTCATTTCTATTCTAGAAATAGAGAAGTAAAAAATTTTTACTTTGCATTTTTCTTCCAAACGTATTTCTAGACTAAAAATTTGTTGCAGAAATAGAAAAGCAAAATTGCCTCACCTAACGGATCTTTGTTCTAGAAATAAGTTTGGAATAGAAAATTTGTTTTGGAAAAGAAATAAAATAGTTGTCATGCGTGCCCTAACTCTACTTGTTTTGTGAAAAAGAATAATTTAAAAAATATTTTCTTAAAATTAATCGCTTATATCATTTATAAAATGAATGAATGACAAATTACAGTTGACAATGAAATTTTTTTCATTAATTAATTATTTTAAGTAATTCAAATGATTAATTTTAGGAAAATATTTTTCAAAATTCATTTTTTATGAAATAAATGGAGTCAAAGAAAGAGACATCATAAAGGGTTAAAGGTTTGGGCACCCTCGCCACTCTCAAGTTAGGAAGCACTGACACTCTCCGAGAGTCTTCGTGTTGTGTCAGACACTTTGACATATGTCTGACACTCTCCGACACTCTTGGACACTCTGGGACACTCGGCCAACACGTGTTAGAAAATCTGACACTTGGTCAATTTTTTTGACACTCTTCGACACTTAAGTCGGAATTCCGACATACGAGTTTCTGACACACGATTCTGACATGCGAGGTTAATTTTAAAATATTTCAATAAATGAAGGGTCAAAATACTTATGTGAAAAAGTAAAAATCAATAATAAAAATAACAAATTAGGAAAGAAAAAAACCTAATATTTTTTTCACTTCTATTTTGACTCTCAATTTTCGTGATACACAAATTACCCTCAAGTTTTTTCTTTTTCCTTTCGACATGTCTGACACGCAAGCCTAGAATGTAAATTTTTTTTTTCTTTCCAAGTTTTATGGATTTATTGAAATTGAGTTGAATTTGTCAAATTGAAACAATGAATGATATTAATAAATGATGGATTAATGTTTTTAGTGTAAATTTGTTGTAGGATTTTATTATAATTAACTATTTGTGAATTTGAATCAGATCAAATAATCATAAAAGTAATAATTTATTATTTATATATAAAATATTTATATAATATACAACATGTCCAAATTCTCTATTTTTTTAGAAACGACATGTTAGCGTGTCGTGTAGTGTCGTGTCATGTGTCGCGTATCGGTATCGGTGCTACTTAGCTCCCAAGTAACCTCAGATTTGCCAATCCTCACCAAAGTCCTACTAACCCTCTTCCGCATCGTGGGGTTGGTGGTGCCACCCCAAATCTTCAAACCCCTTTTGATGGTGGGTACCTCTAGTCGTCTTGCTAACTTTAATTTTTCATATTTTTCAAGTCAATTTGACATATGCCTCAAACTATTTTAAAAATCACATTCAAATTTCCAGCGTGCTGTTGCAACCAAATTTTCGAGTGCGAACCACCTAGGGTTTGGCTAATGGATTGTTAAGTCTAGACTTAACTCGAGCTCTCCCAAGCCCATACCAATTCACAACTTAGGTTCAAGTTCTTAACATGCAAATGATTTTCAATTAGGAGTCGCCACTAATCTATTTTTGGTGGGTTGATTAGAAACCCAAGTAAAGCAACGGGAGGTTCACTTTACTCCTGCGATCCAGAGACTATAGGTACGGGGACTTGGTTACACTAGATTTCTCTAATGCCCTTTCGGTACCATTCTTTTATTTAAAAAAATGTTTTTGCAAGCAGCTTGGATTAATTTTAAATCTATTTCCCTAACATGTAAGGTGATCATGCGGGTGCGCAATTCACCAATTTAACACCCAGATAAACAATAAATAAATTGCAAAAAAAAAAAACTTATCTCAAAGCAATGAAAGCTTCTGTAATGTTAAATTAAAATCCACATCAACAACCCTAGATATGATTTCTAATTAACAAGCAATTTCATTTTTTCTTTTCACTTAATTAATGAAATCATGCAATATGCAATGCGATATGACCTAATTCTAATGACATGTAATTTCTAATTAAATGGGCCTAGCAAAGATATTAGATGGCATGCATCTCAATGAATCTAACCCTAATGACGTGCATATGATATTTTTCTTTTTCCTAAAAGAATGCATTCTATCCTAAATAAATGAAACTAATTTAGCCTAAGGCATTTTTGTATTTTCCAGGAAATTTGAAATTAAATAAAATGTGGAAATTACCTAGCTAGATTAAGATCTAATTCAATTTATATTAGGAATTAGGTTAAACTAAATCCTAATTTAAACTAAAATATTGTCTTAACCCAAATAATCCTAAGATGCAATCTATCTAAGAAAATACCTAAACTTATAATAAATTAAGAAAACTATTATCTAGAATTAAACTAAGTGCAATTTTACCTTAAGATGCAACGACGTACAAAATATGTCCTAATTCTACATGACATATGCATGATGATTTTTTGTGTTTTTGTTTTCTTTCTTTTTTTAAACATACAATCCAAGTTAAGAAAATTAGCAACCTAAATTAATTGATTTGATTTTTTGATTTTTTTGATTTTTTTAATTTTTATTTATAAAATTCAGAATAAAATTTCTACTCTAAACATGCAAACCTTAAAATAAGAAATAAACCTAATTCTAACTTACATTTTGGATTTTTTTTAGAAAATTAACTTAAGTTACATGACAGCAAATCAAGCAATATCGGTACCCAAATTGACAAACCATATCTCGCGCATGAGATCGGGTTGGCCAATTTCACATAAATCATGAATCGAATCTCGGGCGGGAGATTGGATTAGCGATTTTTTTAAGTGATTGCGAGTCAGACTTCGGGCGCGAAAATCGGACTGACAATCACTAATTTCAAGACAGTTTTATAACATGAACTCTCAATTCTATACTAAAAGGATGATTACACTAAATATAGCAAATAATATGCAACATCAACTATATAAAAAAAAAAGATAAATAAATAACAGAAAAGAAAAAGAAAAATTTACCTAATTTTTTCTTTCCTCTTTTTTCATTTTTTTTTTGTTTTCTTTTTTTCAAAAAAAGAAATAAAAATTGGAGACCGGCCGGTGAGAGGGAGCTCGCCGGCTAGGGTTCCGGCGAGAGAGACAGGAACGGCGCGTCGGCAGCGTGGCGCGGGGCGGCGACACGAGTGCAAGGGGGACTCCGGCGCAGCGATGGCGAGACGGTAGGGAGCTCGGCTACCAGCGTCGGCGAAGGAGGCAGCGGCTACGTCGGATCTGGACGGGGGACTGGCGAGCGGCGGGACGAGCTCCGTCAATCGGCGATCGGGGCGGCACGGCGGCGTCGGGACAGGAGCGCCGGAGCTTCGGACACCTGCAGGCGGAGAGATCCCGACGTCTGGACCACGGATCTGTAGCGGCAGTGGCTCCATGAGCGGATCGGGGACAAGCGACGCGAAGCGGGGCTTGCGTCGGGGCTCGCAGACGAAGACTGGCGGCTGCGACGGCGCGGAGGAGGGCGGCTTGGATGAGGGGCGGTGTCGTGGGCTTCGGGCGAACTGGCGGGCGGCTCGGATTCCAGTGTCGGCGCGGTGTCGGCAGGGACGGAAGCCGATGGTGGTGAGCAGCAGCGGCGCCGGCTGCTCTTCGGGGAAGATGAACAGTGCCGATTAGGGTTTCGGCACTTTTTTTTTTTTCGGTTTTTTCTCTCTCACGTCACTCTCCACTCACCCTTTTCTTTTGTGTTTTTCTTTTTTCCGGAAAAGAGAGAGCCCCCTTCTTTGTCCGTACGCAGTCCTTTTTATAAGCCAAAAAATTGGATCTTCGTGGTATATTTTACTTTCTAATTTTGCTCATGCAAAATACCACTGAATATATCATTGCACCCCGTGCAATATTCCCTTTTGCATTTATCAAATATTCCATCCAAAATTTTCATTTTTGCTTGAAAATACATCATTTGGTGTATATTGCCTAAATATGTGAAAAATTTGAACGGAATATGTGAAAAATCCTTCCTTCACCGACGGCCTAAAATAAAATAAAACAAAATGAAAATAAAATGTTTCTAAACTATTTGCCATATGTGTGTCTTTTTAAAAAATTATTTTTTAGTAAAAATTAACCCCAAAAATTATGCAAACATTTAGGTGTCAACAGCTGCCCCTCTTTGAAGGTGAGCTCGCAGAGATTACCTTCAAAGATAAATTGAGACCTAAATTTTGATCATGCACATACAATGAATGATTATTATTTTTTTTTTTTGGAACATGAACTCCATTTTTTAATGCAATTTGTATGATGCATGGAAATGCTAATGCAAATAAATGAACTAACCTGGAATAACTTACCTTCAAGGAAGATAGAGTAGTTCGAGGTGGTTGGCGTTACATGTCCAGGACCCGTACCATTCTACGGTCACCTAGCATAGTAACACGACTTTATGAAGAGACTGCTTTCCTAGGACCCGTATCATTCTACGGTCGCTTAGTATGACAGTGTTTGGTTGTGTCTAGGACCCGTACCATTCTACGGTCGCCTAAACGGGGATTCATTTTTCAGGACCCGTACCATTCTACGGTCGTCTGAATGGGGATTCACTTTCCAGGACCCGTACCATTCTACGGTCGCCCGAATGGGGAAATTGCTTTTCCAGGACTCGTACCATTCTACGGTCGCATGTTAGAGCAATAAATGTTGTTTAGGACCCGTACCATTCTACGGTCGCCTAAACGGAGATTTTGCTTGGCTAGGACTCGAACCATTCTTCGGTCACCCAGCGTTGCAATCTGGGAAAAAATCTTTGGGGTCAACTCCATCGAGTGTCAATGTATTCAAAAGGGAAAATACCTGTACAACGACAAGTATTTAAGATATGGATAGAGATATACTTACCTGGTGACATCTCTATTCATTGGGGATATGTCTCCTGTAAAACATGATTGTAGGAGAAGCAATATGTATAACACATGCATTAATTCAAGTAAAGTTCATGCGTAATGATTTCTATCAATCATGCATTATCTAATGGAAAGGATTTCAAAGGAAGATTCCAATCTGAACACATGAGTGTCATGGATGTGTCAAATGAGGGATCTTTCAGTCTGAAAGAACTTTTCACTCATCCTCTTTAAAAGGGCTGTTTCATCCTGACCTTTGATGCAGGATTTTGACAATCATTCTATCTCACCATCATCATGCCAGACAAGGGTTCGAGCAATCTCGCAAGTGGTACGACCTGACCAATCTGAGAGGTCTTTAATAGGGACCGTACTGTCGACTTGGTCAATGGCTTAACAAATGTGACTCTTTGAGTCAAGGCTATTGAAAAATGACATTTCGCAATTGTCTTGGGGTTTACAAGTCAAGAAACATACGAAATGAGGCAGAAATTATCTTACTCGCACTTCTTCAAGCGATGCTTAAAACATATGAACTCTTACATTAATTCAAGTGCCATAATCTAAAGAGACTTTGTAATGGACGTAACGTAAGCTTGGTTCATGGGTTGTGAAATGAAAGGATCATCAGGCTCAAAAAGTGTTTAGGGGGGTCAAAGTTGGTGGTCATCTTGACATTTCCACCACTTTCCTTCTCCACTATCGAAGATAAATCTCCATTGATTGCAACAGCATTTGAGTTTTTCAGTACCACCTTGTTGGGGTATGACTCATTATATCAAGAGTTTGATTTTTTTTCTTTTCTAGGCATTGGCCTTGCTTTTACCAGGCACACTGCTTTTTCATGCCCCATTTTTTGCACTTATTTTTCTTGAACAAAGTCTCCATTCTTGTTGACATTCTAGTTCACGTCAATTGAATGTTTTTGTCCTGCCCCAGTGTGGGGGATGATCATCAACTAGGTTTAATATGAAATGAATCCATAAGCTCAAGTGGGCTATGCAATGGATATAAGTGTATAGGATAGAGAAATGACTGCTCTTCATCATCCTAGGGCACTTCGAATTACCGTATGAGTTACAATGCAAAAGCAATACTTGAAGATTGATGCAAGTGTGAGTAAGAAAATTCCTATCATTCATCTCAAATATTGTCCCAATGTGGGATGATCCTTGACAAGGATGATTTGAAAACTCTTCACGTGTATGGGCTCAAAGGGCTAAACAATGGGTATAGATGTAGTGTTTCGGGTAGAGGAAAGGATTCCCTTTCATCACCTTGGTTAGCGTACCCTTTGCGAGATCACCCTGTTCCTTGCGGGCATGAAATTTTTCCACACAACTCACCGAGGATTAGTGTATGAGATAAGGCTTGCCTTTCATCATTCCAAGGTATCCCATTTGACACATTCAACTTATCTAACACAATTCATCAAGGAAGAAAAGTGCAAGATTTATGACAAATTTGAATAATTCAACTGATTGATGCATCTTATTCATCCAAAATACTTGCAGTTCAAGATAAGACATGGCAAATTCTATCATGGATAATACTTCTTGACAGCATCAGCATTGACTGGAGTAGAAAACTCACGACCATCCATCTCTGCCAAGATCAGGGCACCTCCATGAAGTACCTTCTTCACCACATACGGGCCACCGTAATTTGGAGCGAACTTGCCCCCAGGATCTAGAAAAGGCGGCAACAGCTTCCTCAAAACAAGATCATTTATCTCAAAATGTCTCGATCGTACCTTTCGATTGAAGGATCTAGCTACTCTCTACTGATAAGTTTGGCCATGGCAAAGAGCTTTCAGTCTTTTCTCATCTATCAAGTTTAACTACTCAAGTCTTTGCTGCACCCATTCAGTCTCAGACAACTCCACTTGGGATAAAACTCTCAGAGAAGGAATCTCCACCTCCACGGGCAGAACTGCTTCCACGCCGTACACTAAAGCAAAAGGGGTTGCCCTAGTAGAAGTGCGGATCGATGTCCGATACGCCATCAGTGCGAAGGGTAACCTATCATGCCAATCTCGATAATTCTCGACTGTCTTGGCCAAGATCTTCTTAATGTTCTTATTGGCCGCTTCAACAGCCCCATTCATTTGAGGGCAGTAAGGAGACGAATTCAGATGCTTGATTTTGAATTCGCTGAACAACCCATCCACGAGTTTGTTGTTCAAATTTGTCCCGTTATCAGTGATGATTGCTTCAGGGATGCCATAGCGAGCAATTATGTCACTTTTAACGAATTTCACAACATTGCGAGCAGTGACATTTGCAAAGGATGTAGCTTCGATCCATTTGGAGAAATAGTCTATCGCTACCAAGATGAATCGATGCCCATTTGAAGCCTTGGGATTGATTGGGCCAATCACATCAATGCCCCACATTGAGAAGGGCCATGGCTCGGAAAACTGGTGCAATTCAGTTGGAGGAACATTTATTTTATCACCATGAATCTGGCAGCGGTGACAACTTCGTACATGCTTGATACAGTCACTTTCTAGTGTGAGCCAATAGTAGCCTAATCTTGTAATCTTCTTAGCCATCATGTGCCTATTCATATGAGGGCCACATATTCCTTCGTGCACTTCTTGCATGATTTGAGTGGCTTCGGTTGCATCCACGCACCGCAACAAGACTGAATCATAAGATCTCTTGTACAAATTCTCGCCACTGACGAAGAATTTTGAGGCCATCTTCGTGATGTACTTCCTATCAGCGGGAGTGCTTCCTTCTGGAAATTCCAGCCTTTTAATGTAGTTCATGATATCGTAATACCACGGTTTTCCATCAGGTTCTTCAGTTATGATCATACAGTAAGCCGGTTTCGGCAAAACCTCTATTTTCAATGGCTCGACTTCTAACCCATCGGTGACTTGCAACATAGATGACAAAGTCGCGAGTGCATCAGCAAATTGATTGTGAGACCTTGGCAAGTATTCAAACGAAATTTCTTCGAATTCCTTCACGAGACCTTCTAAATACTCGTGGTACGGGAACAACTTGGCATCCTTGGTCTTCCACTCACCTACAGTCTGCAATATGATCAGTGCTGAGTCTCCGAATACCATTAACTTGGCCACACCTATCTTGATTGCGGCTTGAAGTCCGAGGATGCAAGCCTCATACTCAGCCACATTGTTAGTGCATGGGAATATCAATTTTAAAGCTATCGGATAGTGCTGTCCATCTGGGGATATTAGAATTGCCCCAGTACTAGAACCAGACAAGTTTACAGCTCCATCAAAGAACATCTTCCATGAGTCTTCATTTACACTCAAAACACGGTCATCTAGGAAACTATCATCATCGTTAGAGATTCCTAAATTTTCGGCCAGGAGATCAGCGATCACTCGACCTTTAACCGACTTTTGTGGCATGAATTACACATCAAATTCGGAAATCAAAATTTGCCATTTGGCTAACTTTCCCACCAGAGCTGGCCGATCAAGTAAGTACTTAATGGGGTCGTTCTCAGTCATAAGGAACGTCTGGTAATGCAGCGTATATTCTCGTAATCTATGCAATACCCACACCAATGCGACACAAGTCTTTTCAACATCGGAATACTTCAGCTCTGATACAATAAACTTCTTACTCAGATAATAAATGGCTCGTTCTTTTTTATCAACAGGACTTTCCTGAGCCAACATCGCGCCCAACGATTCACTATGAATGGTGAGGTAAAGAATCAAGGGATGCCCCGGTGATGGCGGGACAAGAACTGGTGGATTCATCAGGTACTGCTTCAACTTATTGAACGCTTCTCGGCACTCACCATCCCAGTTGATTCGTGCATTCTTCTTTAGGAGCTTGAAGAACGGCTTGGCAGTTTTAGAGAGCTGGGAAATGAACTGAGCTATGTAATTTAGTCTTCCCAAAAGGCTCCGAACTTCTTTCACCGTTGCTGGAGGTTGCAACTCGCATATGGCCTTAGCCTTGGATGGGTCGATCTCAATCCCCTTACTGCTTACAATGAATCCGAGTAATTTACCGGATGTTGCCCCAAACACGCATTTAGTGGGATTTAGCCGAAGCTTGAATTCACGAAGTCGATCAAACAACTTCTTTAGGGTTTCCACATGGCTTCTTCCAAGCCGAGTCTTTGCAATCATATCATCAACATAGACTTCAATCTCCTGATGCATCATATCATGGAATAGTGCTACCATGGCTCGTTGGTAAGTCACCCCTGCTTTTTTGAGTCCGAAGGGCATGACCTTGTAATGAAAGGTCCCCCACGGGGTGATAAATGCAGTCTTCTCTTTGTCTTCCTCCTTCATCCTTATCTGATTGTACCCAGAAAACCCATCCATAAACGAGAATAATTCAAATCCGGCAGTACTATCCATGAGGACATCTATGTGAGGGAGCGGGAAATCATCTTTTGGGCTGGCCTTATTCAAATCTCAATAGTCGACGCAAACTTGAACTCGACCATCTTTCTTCATTACTGGCACGATGTTAGCCACCCATTCAGGGTATTGTGAGACTTCAATGAATCCCACCTTCAAAAATTTCATCACCTCTTCCTCTATCTTCTTCGAGAGCTCGGGTTTAGTTCTTCGCAGCCTCTACTTCTTAGGTGGCACGTCCGGATTAGTAGGCAAGCAATGCTCAACGATCGATGGGTCTAAACCAGACATGTCAGCATAGGTCCATGTAAAGACATCCTGATATTCCTTTAGTAGCCGAATTAGGTGCTCGGCCTCGTCTTTGGGGAGATTTGCCCCAATTTTAACTTCCTTGACTTCTTCGGTGTCACCTAAATTAATAGTGACAGTCTACTCAGACGTGAGAGTCTTGGCTTTTTCATGTTGTTCCCAGCTTCGCTGCACCTCAATGGAATCTTCACTCAAGTCCTCAAGGTCGTCAAAGTTAGCATTTGTTGCATTGGGCCGGACCATTTCCATACCTTTCTGTGCCGTAAGATTGCTCCTGAAACATGAAGTAAATAAATTAGAAAGACAAACAAAGTAATCTATATTTTTTGTTTTTGTTTCTTTTAAAAAAAAAGAATTTTGGTAAAAACTTTTTTTGGAATATTTTGACACGAGAAAACATGATGAAGCCCAGGCCTCAAAATTCTCCTTAGATTTTTTTTTTTTTATCAGCTGGATATCATCACCGGGCTGGTTTGGTGTACCTCATCATGCCCTCAAAATAAAACTTGTAATTTTATTGATATTCATCAATCAATTACATTTATTGAATGGAAATGCGATTTTCAAGCCCTAAAAAGAAAGCGAAAAAGAAGAAATAAAAAACAAGCCCTAAAAAGCAATAAAAATTGCCGCGCAGGGGAATGTGAGAAAGCAGTAAATGAGTTACTCTTGTGGGCCAGAGCCCATCTCCTCCGGAGGTCCTTCGTCAATGGTCCCTATGAAGACGTCATCGAAGAGACTAGAGATTCCCTCCAATGCATCTTCGGGGTTTTCCATTTCCGGGGGTGTCGGATCATCCATGCCACCCCATCCATCTGGGACAATGTCACGGGGATCAATGTAGAAACTGGGAGGAGCCGAATACTTCACCAAATAGTCAAACTTTCCACTTGGCTGACCTAGGGTGTCCATTATTTTTGCTTTATCCTGCATCGTTATCGGAGGATCAGGGAATGTCTCGCGAATGTTCAGGGGCAATGGGTTTTGCCTTCCTTGCCCTTGGTTAGGTGGCGAGTTCCGCCTTTCCCGTCTTTGTCCTCCAGAACTTTCTCCACCTCTTCCATGGTACCTTAATCCAGCAGCACGGGACCTCTGAGGGGCTTCAATGGGGTTTCGGATGCCTTGACCATTTCTTCCAAGACCACTACCAGGAATAAAACCATTCCTACCATCACTCTTCCCACCATAAGAGCAGCATTTGAAACTTCAGGAGTGGGCGGCGATGAGTCTCGAGAAGCATAAATGGTGGACACCAACTCAAACGAGTGATAGCTTGATTCGAACTCAAAGTCTGGCTCCACATAGGGAATAGCTGTCTCATGATAAATTCGGTGATCTTCTTCGCCATAGTCAGTGACCAACTTGCTTTCGATCACGAACTTCACAGCTTGATGTAAACTTGAAGGTACCGCTCCAGCATTATGTATCCAGGGACGACCTAGCAGGAAATTAAAAGCTGTAGGGATGTCTAGCACTTGAAAGGGAATGTTGAAGACGACCGGCCCTATTTGTACATCGAGGTGGATTTCCCCGATCACCTCCTTCTTTGTGCCATCAAAAGCTCGCACAGAAGTCTTAGCAGCATGTATCCTGGATGGGTCTATTTTGAGGCGGTGAAGAGTGGCCAACGGACATATGTTCAATGTGGACCCATTATCAATGAGCACTCGGGACACATGAGAAGACTTGTGCTTGACAGATATGTAGAGTGCCTTGTTATGTCCCCTGCCTTCAAGAGGGAATTCCTCATCAAAAAAAGCAATCAAGTCCTTAAGAAGGACCGATCCCACAAATTCTTCCAGCTTGTCCGCCTCAATCGTTTCTGGCACTCGGATTTCACTCAGCACCTTCATCAGCGACTTTTGATGCACGGGGGATGTCATCAAGAGTTCGAGTAAGGAGATCTGGACGGGCATCTTCCGCAATTGGTCAACCACGTTATACTCACTTGCTTTAATCACAGCCAGAAATTCCTTAGCCTCTTCATCGGTGACAGGTTTCACAGGTTGAGCATTGGCTTGAGGATAAGTCCGACCAGACCTTGTAACAAGGTCAACATCTAGATCATAGGACCAAGGACCGCCTTATTGTTGACATATTCATACGGTTGAGGCATTTCAATCACTATCTCATCATCGGACTCATCTTCAAGTGGGGGTATGTCCACAAGTGAAGGATCAACTTCCTCCTTATCAGCATTGAGCGCCGCCTGCTCTTCCTCCCAATCATAATGATAGAGGAGATAGTGGAAACTATGCAATTATGATTAGCATAGACGATGATACCGTCATCCACCATCCTGGTGACTCTTTCCTTCATCAGTGATAGTGGAACGTCCTCCTGATCTGGATAATATCCAGCTCTTACCAGCCTGTTGTAAGCATCTGCCACGTGCACCTTTGAGTTCTTGATCCGACCGACTTTAGGCTCCAAGATAGCATTGACCGTACCTTCATGTTCTGGTAGCGGATTCTTTTGGACGTTTGGCCGAGCAGTTTGAAATGAGAAGGCCTTCGTGTCCAAGAGGTTTTGGATCTTATGCTTGAGAGTGAAACATTCATCGGTTGAATGCCCCAGTTCGCCGCTATGGTAATCACACTTCTTCGTCGGGTCGTAACCTCGGATGCTTTCATGATTAGGACGCTTTGGTTCATTAGTAAGCAAACCTTTCTTTCTTAGGATAGCCAACACTTGGGATGGAGATCCAGGGAGAGGAGTGAATTGCCTTCTTGCTTGGGTGAATGGTTGTCGGCCGGCAGTTTGTTGTTGCCTTTGATTCATCTGAATAGCCGAGGCACGATTGGTACTTTCTTGGCCATAAGCCACATTCACGTCTACAGCAGCTTCCTTCTCCTTCTTGGCAGAGAATCTTCTCCTTGACGGTTCAGTAAACCATCCTTCCCTTATCCCCATCTCAATTTGTTCCCCCACAGGAATAAGCTGATTGAAGTTTTCAACGTACGTGCTGGCCATTCGGATACAGAACTCGGACGGGAGAGTTTTGATAAACAACTTCATCAGCTCCTTGTCAGTAGGCTCGAGGGTGATTTAGGCTGCCAAATTTCGCCATCTCACGGCATACTCTTTGAACGACTCGCTCCTCTTTTTCTCCATCCTCTCTAGATCCTCCCGGGAAGGTGCAATATCCATGTTGAACTTGTATTGCTTGAGAAATGCGTTGGCCACTTCATTCCAAGTGTCGAGAAGGTTCACATTCTTCATGACATACCAATTCAATGCAGGCCCAGTCAAACTTGCATGGAATGATTGGATCATGAGGGGCTCATTCTTGACATATTGAGCCATACGCACATGGTACATCTGAAGATGAGCTTTTGGGCAGGAAGTACCATCGTATTTCTCAAAATCCGGCATTTTGAACTTCTTTGGCATCTTGACTTTCTCGTACACGGACAAGTCAAACGGGAGTGAACTCTGTGACTCCTGCAATTGTTTCAACTTTTCTTCCAATTTCGTGAAGCGTTCATCCTGCTCTGTCTTAGGGACGTTGACAAGCTTAGCCTTTTCCACATTGATCGGGAATGGATCATCCTCCAGGTCAGGCATGTCATCCTCACCCATTTATGCCTTGTTTGTCTGCTTCGGGACAACAATCTCAGGGAGAGCGGGTGGAGGAGCCGGATTCACTCAGAGGGATTGGATTTGAGTTGTTATAAGCTCCATAGAGGCGGCTAACTATTGGAGTTGGCCTTCCATAGCGGAGATACGATCACGCACTTCGGTTTGTTCGGCCATTCTTACTCTTAATCGCGTGATAATGGGCGAGCGTGGAAGATCCGTTATCACCTAATTTTAAGAAATGAACACAAATAAGTATCTCATATGAAAATACGCTGATCCATGGCAATATTCTAGAATTTTTATTCATCAATGGAGCCTTTGACAAGCCTATCAAAATAGAAACTCGAAATGTCATAAACAATTGAACTAGGAAAGTAAATTACTCAACTTCCTAAACATTAATCTAAAGATTAGAATAGCAAGATTGATTCAAGCATTTCATTTGGCTTGATCAATATACACTCGGGACACCATTCGGCGCAATCGTTTATTCTCCTCTTGGGCTTTTTCGGCAACTCTTTTGAGGCGTTTGTTCTCAGCACGATTGGTGATTTTCAACGGCACCTCTGGTATCTTTGGAAGCAACTCCTCAGGAATCTTGTGTTGTTGAATGTACTTAGTCAAGGCATAGTACTTCCTTTCTTTACCCTTCAACTCTTCCTCAGGCCATTTAAGCTTTCGTGGATGACACATGTCCCACATCGATTTGATAGTGAGAATGGAATCTTCATGGCCTCAGCTTCCATCAACGAAGCTAACTTGGAGTGGATCTGCTTGCAACACTGGGGGAAGCTCTTGCACGACTTGATATTGACGAGTCACTCTAGTCGGGTAGTACTCCAATGCTCCAGTAAATCCCAATAGAGGAATTGGGCCAACTCCTCCACACGAGAGTCTCGCTACCCGAACTTGGAACCATTTAAGATGCCATAGGAAACTCTTGGAAGTTGGTTTTTTCATGAAAGCTAGCCACCTAGAATAATGATAATCCGGTGCATGTTTTTGGTTGTTCTCGAATCTCATAATAGGGTGATTAGAATTACTAACATCATGTATAGTCATTAGACCACCAAAACCCTTTATATGAGAAAGGAACCAAATTTGTAAAAGTTCAGGAGAGGAATGGAGAGTCTTATCACCACCTCCTTTGAATCGAGTGAGAGAAAGGAAAGTTTCAGTTAGGACAGTATTTACAAAAAAAATTTCTTCCAACACTTGTCTAACTAATTGAGCAATCAAAGGGTTAATAGCATTCTTGCCGTAAGGAAATACTAAAAACCCGAAGAAAGCTAAAAGGAAAATCCTACGCATTTGAAATGAGGTGCCTTTTTCAAAACATTCTTTCAAAAAAGATAAAGGACATGCATTGCGGTGAGCCTTTAAAACCTTTCTTATGTCATCTTCCTTAATTCTCAAAAAATCAGATAAGGCCATAACAGGATCTATTCCGATAGGCGGACTAATCAATTTAGCTTTCAAGGACTTTCCTATGGCAATGCTGTACTCTTCCAAGGTGGGAGTGAGCTCATGCTTACCGCCGAAGATAAAGGTAGAAGTCTCAAGGCACCAACAATGGGTGAGTGCTTGGATGAGGCCGCCATGGATGTTGATACGCAGTAGTGGAAGCAGTCGACCGATGTGCGACTCTACGAACTGACAGCCATCTTGATCTAACTTGTTCCACCAAGTGCTAAGCTCTTCTTTTGGAGGGAGAATAATTCGAATGTCCGGTGTCCCCATTGTATATTGATCAAGACTCAGGACAATCCTAATGCCATGAACCGACAAAATAATGCGATAAAGTAAGTAAAATGCAAAGGCAAAAATTTAGAGAACTTACTTCACCAATGATGGGCAATCACATAGACATGCGCATGGTAAGTGGCTCGTTTTCTAATCTATCAGGCTTATCAAGGTGAAGCCACAAGGATGATCAGACTTGCCACGGGCTTGTGGACTATGTTGAGTCCTCATGACTCCGGCTTTGTCAAAGAGCCAACCTAGGTCGCGGGCATGCAAACCGAGGTGGGTACTCTTGACACCATGAAAGAAACTTCGGGATTGAGATGGGTGACTCGTACCGCGGGCGTGCGGTCGGAGTGGTATCCATCTCAACACCATCCTAAATGATCCTATGCGGCCCAGGTCTGGCGGCGAATTGTGTTTGCAATAGTGTAGTGTTAAATGCAAGGCATACGCAACAGTTTAAATCACACAACACTTCAATAACTTGAATTTAAAACATTCATCCTCAACTCCAACCTAAGGGTTAACAATCACTACTCCCCTTATACCTCCCATCTTGCAAAAACATTTAACACCTTAAAGGTTAGGGACGTACCCGGGATCCTCGCTGCCAAACAAAAACATTTTTCAAAAAAGAAAATTGGCCTAAGTCCACTAAGAGTTTTAACACAAGTCCCCAGCGGAGTCGCCAAGCTGTCGCGACCAAATTTTCGGGTGCGAACCACCTAGGGTTTGGCTAATGGATTGTTAAGCCTAGACTTAACTCGGGCTCTCCCAAGCCCATACCAATTCACGACTTAGCTTCAAATTCTTAACATGCAAATGATTTTCAATTAGGAGTCGCCACTAATCTATTTTTGGTGGGTTGATTAGAAACCCAAGTAAAGCAACAGGAGGTTCACTTTACTCCTGCGAACCAGAGACTATGGGTATGGGGATTTGGTTACACTAGATTTCTCTAATGCCCTTTCGGTACCATTCTTTTATTTAAAAAAATGTTTTTGCAGGCAGCTTAGATTAATTTTAAATCTATTTCCCTGACATGTAAGGTGATCATGCGGGTGCGCAACCCACCAATTTAACACCCAGATAAACAATAAATAAATTGCAAAAAAAAAACTTACCTCAAAGCAACGAAAGCATCTGTAATATTAAATTAAAATCCACATCAACAACCCTAGATATGATTTCTAATTAACAAGCAATTTCATTTTTTCTTTTCACTTAATTAATGAAATCATGCAATATGCAATGCGATATGACCTAATTCTAATGACATGTAATTTCTAATTAAATGGGCCTAGCAAAGATATTAGATGGCATGCATCTCAATGAATCTAACCCTAATGACGTGCATATGATATTTTTCTTTTTCCTAAAAGAATGCATTCTATCCTAAATAAATGAAACTAATTTAGCCTAAGGCATTTTTGTATTTTCCATGAAATTTGAAATTAAATAAAATGTGGAAATTACCTAGCTAGATTAAGATCTAATTCAATTTATATTAGGAATTAGGTTAAACTAAATCCTAATTTAAACTAAAATATTGTCTTAACCCAAATAATCCTAAGATGCAATCTATCTAAGAAAATACCTAAACTTATAATAAATTAAGAAAAATATTATCTAGAATTAAACTAAGTGCAATTTTACCCTAAGATGCAACGACGTACAAAATATGTCCTAATTCTACATGACATATGCATGATGATTTTTTGTGTTTTTGTTTTTTTTTTTTTTAATTTCGAAATTAATAATTGCCAAATAATTAAACATACAATCCAAGTTAAGAAAATTAGCAACCTAAATTAATTGATTTGATTTTTTGATTTTTTTGATTTTTTTTAATTTTTATTTATAAAATTCAGAATAAAATTTCTACTCTAAACATGCAAACCTTAAAATAAGAAATAAGCCTAATTCTAACTTACATTTTGGATTTTTTTTTAGAAAATTAACTTAAGTTACATGACAGCAAATCAAGCAATATCGGTACCCAAATTGACGAACCATATCTCGCACATAAGATCGGGTTGGCCAATTTCACATAAATCACGAATCGAATCTCGGGCGGGAGATTGGATTAGCGATTTTTTTAAGTGATTGCAAGTCGGACTTTAGGCGCGAAAATCGGACTGACAATCACTAATTTCAAGGCAATTTTATAACATGAATTCTCAATTCTATACTAAAAGGATGATTACACTAAATATAGCAAATAATATGCAACATCAACTATATATAAAAAAAAAGATAAATAAATAACAGAAAAGAAAAAGAAAAATTTACCTAATTTTTCTTTTTTTTTTTCTTTTTTCAAAAAAAGAAATAAAAATTGGAGACCGGCTGGTGAGAGGGAGCTCGCCAGCTAGGGTTCCGGCGAGAGAGACAGGAACGGCGCGTCGGCGGCGTGGCGCAGGGCGGCGACACGAGTGCAGGGGGGACTCCGGCACAGCGACGTCGAGGTAGTAGGGAGCTCGGCTACCAGCGTTGGCGAAGGAGGCAGCAGCTGCGTCGGATCTGGACGGGGGACTGGCGAGCGGCGGGACGAGCTTCGTCGATCGGCGATCGGGGCGGCACGGCGGCGTCGGGACAGGAGCGCCGGAGCTTCGGACACCTACAGGCGGAGAGATCCCGACGTCTGGACCACGGATCTGCAGCGGCGGTGGCTCCACGAGCAGATCAAGGACGAGTGACGCGAAGCGGGGCTCGCGTCGGGGCTCGTGGACGAAGTCTGGCGGTTGCGACGACGCGGAGGAGGGCGGCTCAGACGAGGGGCGGAGTCGCGGGCTTCGGGCGGACTGGCGGGTGGCTCGGATTCCGGCGTCGGCGCGGCGTTGGCAGGGACGGAGGCCGATGGCGGTGAGCAGCAACGGCGCTGGCTGCTCTTCGGGGAAGATGAACAGTGTCAATTTGGGTTTCGGCACTTTTTTTTTTTTTCAGTTTTTTCTCTCTCTCACGTCACTCTCCACTCACCCTTTTCTTTTGTGTTTTTCTTTTTTCCGGAAAAGAGAGAGCCCCCTTCTTTGTCCGTACGCGGTCCCTTTTATAAGCCAAAAAATTGGATCTTCGTGGTATATTTTACTTTCTAATTTTGCTCATGCAAAATACCACTGAATATATCATTGCACCCCACGCAATATGCCCTTTTGCATTTATCAAATATTCCATCCAAAATTTTCCTTTTTGCTTGAAAATACATCATTTGGTGTATATTGCCGAAATATGTGAAAAATTTGAACGGAATATGTGAAAAATCCTTCCTTCATCGACGGCCTAAAATAAAATAAAACAAAATGAAAATAAAATGTTTCTAAACTATTTGCCATGTGTGTGTTTTTTTTAAAAAATTACTTTTTAGTAAAAATTAACCCCAAAAATTATGCAAAAATTTATGTGTCAACACGTGCCATAGCAAAATTGGTTGTGCGATCGCCAGAAAAAATTGATTGCATTGATTTCAAAGATTTTATTACACTTTTTCAAATGTTTTGGACTTAATTGTAATTCACGTAAAACGCTAAAACCTATTGGTGCAATTTTCCTTTTAGGTATGACAATCTGTAATTTAAGGGGTCACTTAAAGCTGCCAATTTACTTCTGACTAATAAATAGAGCAGATCTCTTTTGTCAAAAAATAAATAAATAAATAAATAGAGCAGATCTCAAATCCTGCCGGAAAACCCCTATAATGCGAACCTTTTTTTCCTCCCTTGCGTGTGGGCACTACGTGGGATTCACCAAACCCAATAACTCAGATCACACAGTGCATGTGAACAATGTCTTCCGCAAACATTTCACTTTTTAATAATATAAAGCGTACTGCTAGGCAAGAGTGGCTCATCAAGCAAGGGAAAATAGATAATTCGCCTTACAGATGTAAGGACCCAAGCCCCACTGTGTAATATTGTTCGCTTTGGGTCACCCATCCTAGCGCGGATGAACCACCATCCTAGCCACGGTCTTTTCCCTCATAACTTTAAAACGCGCTATGCAGGTTAAGAGGGACCCAAATCTTATAAAGGCTCCCAGGACTTCCCCCTAAGCGATGTGGGACAGGAGAAATGCCCTTAACCTCGCCCGCGTACTGCCGAGGCGATCTTAGTCTGTCCCTCCGTACTGCCCCAAGTCTGGGTCGTCACAACAGAACTCAGAGAAGCAATAGAAAACTTCAGGAAAAAATATCGGAAAAGTCCTAACTCTATTGCATTAATGTCGATCTAATCATAAGCCTTTCAATTGTGCCAATTTAGTCTCAAACTTTTTAATTTAGTGCTAATTTAATCTTTTCGGCTAATTTTGACCGGATATTACTGACGTAGATGTTGGACGGCACTGATTAGCCTACGTGGTACCACAAGCACTAACGTGGGCAATTATAATAATATTTTAATATTTTTTCATTCTTTATTTTTTTCTTATTTTTTTCCTTTTCGCATTTTTTTTCTGCCCTTTTTTTTCCCTTTTGCCGATGATTGGCTATTGACCATTGCCAAGCGAGCTAGCCTCACTTGGGTGAGGGTCGCCATCGCTGACCAAGGGCAAGGCCTAGCCGAGTGAGGGCTCCCCTCGCCAGATTTGGCGAGGTTGGCCCATGCCCAGGTTTGGGTGACCTTGCCCAATTTGGCAAGGCTAGTGGTCTCAACCAGGCTTCGCTTGTGGTAGGCAATGGTGACCCTTGCTCAGTTGAGGCCAGCTCTCCCAGCCATCGCGTGTGGCTGGTGGCCGATTATTGACAAAAGGAAGAAGAAAGGCAATAAAAAATAAAAATAAATTGATGGAAAAAATATTAAAATATTATTAAAAATTATTCACGTTAGTTTGCAGTACCACGTAAGTTAGTTGGGGCTCTTTAGCATTCAATTTAGTAATATCGGCCAAAATTAACTGGAAGAATTGAATTGACACTAGGTCGAAAAGATTTATGACTCAATTGGTATGATTAAAAGATTCATTACAATTTAATACTAATATAGTAAGTTTAGGACTTTTTTGGCAATTCCTCAAAAATTTCATGTAATTTGGCCATTGTCTTAAGACCACATACAAAAGATGAGCAAGAACTCACTCTACGAACCTCGGAAAACATTGGATATTATTTAAAACTGTTAGAATAGTTAACCGTGCATGAGACTTCGCGCTCACAATATGAGCGAACGAAGAATTGAGTTAGTCGAACCAAACTAAAGGGGCAATGGATATGATACAATTAGCTAAAGTGAGGGAACTACTGAACTTTGTAATTACATGATATGTTACGCATATAGCTTCAAGAAGCAGACCAAATGCGTGTATTTCCAATTTGGTTATAGGCGAGTCATTGATACGCAGACTATGGCTTGATGATGATAGCTTCCTTGAGGTCCTGACCTAACTGAAAATGAGTATGTCTGTTGAGCTAAGGCATGGCAAGCTAAAATTCTACTTTCTAATAGGTTCAATTTAAATAAACTATGTCCACTTTTTCCAGAATAGAATAATATATTCATAGGTGTGAAAATAATAAGCAAAGATTAGGAATTCGTGTTCAACATTTTGTTGCCTAGATGGAAATTGTCTAATTATACTTTTATTTTTGGGTGAGTTATAGATGTGTATTTACAAGAAATGTCCATGCTGAGGATAATATTATCTTAACCACTTACTAATTGTTTCCTTATTTAGATTAGTTATTGTGACATCCCGAAATTTGGCACTGGTTTCGAATATATGAAATGGTTATTTCATCAACACGCTTATGGTTATTTTACTTGGAGTTGGCCACTCACGAGTTAACTAATCTATTAGGTGAGGCCGTTAAGAGATATAAACGCGACAAACTAGAGAATTCAATCAGAAATCGACCGCTTGACCATAATAATTGGCAAGGGTCAATACGACACCATTATAAATCGATTAGCGAACAGATATAAGTCGATTCGATGGAAGTACGTAGTCGAATTGCGGGTGGTTCCGCACAATTGCGATATTCACGTCGAACGGCAATAAACCGATTTTCTATCGATATTATATTCAGGGTACATAATTATACCCTCGTGATTATATGACAACCGAGGGTTGTCTACGATTCGGAGATGAACAAACGTGGATTGAAAATTATCGATTATGGGTCAAATGCGCTAAAATCCCTAAAAGCTACCCAATAGATTAGGTCGTACTTAAGTCGTATTCGGTCGATTTTAACCACAAAATTAAATTTGGTTTCGGGAATCGGACGTTCGAGCGTGTCACGATTTATTTATTGGACGTCGTCTCATATTTCGGCAAATTTTCGTCGAGTCCGAAATTTTGCGGAAAAACGGTTTTCGAACAAAAAGAAAAATAAAATGAAATTCGGATGGGATGAGAAATTAGGAGTTTTCTACCCCAAAAATGTTTTATTTGTGGGAAATTAGAGGGAAAATGGTGATTGGGTAACCAAGGATGAGGCATGAAGACTTTGGAGGCTATGTGATGATGGTTGAGATATTTTCCAAGAGTGTTGTGATTGGTTGGCTTGTTTTCCTCTCTCTCACGCATGCAAGACCCCCTACAGGCTGCCCATTCCCCTTTTCCTTCGCGTCTTCATCCTTCCTTCCCCCCATTCTCTTCTCTTTTCACCACCGCCAATCCCCATTTCTTTTCTTCATCCGATTCTGTTCTCTTATTTTCATTGCTGTCGCACCATATTCACGCCAACCCAAGCAGCCCCACATTAATTTCTCCCATCCATCATCATCCCATCTTCACCATCATTCACCATCAGCACTGCCATCTTCATCATCCCCTCCAAAGTCCAGCCCTACCTCCGTAGCTACCACCACACGCCAACTACCACCACCGAAGTCCATCTTCACCGTCCAGCACCACCCAGCAGCCCTCCGCATCCAGCAACCTCACCACCTCACGTCCTCAGCACCACCACCAGCTCACCGTCCAGCAGAGCCACCGAGACCACTAGCAGCCGAGCTCCCCTCTTGGCCAAGAGCTTGGAGGGATTGTCACCACTGCCATTGAACTCTGTTCAAGCTGTGGTTGTTTCGTGATTTCGTCGCCATCGCGTCGCTATGAGCCTGTCACCATTGAAAAGTGGGACTTAACTCTCTAATCTTTTATTAGGCCATTAATTATGCTTAAGTGGTGTTTAGATTAGTGCTAATCATGGTTACATTAGTGCTAAGGTGGATTAGTGTTAGTTAAACCTAGTTAAGTCTTAATTGAGATTAAGAATGGTTTAGTTTAATTTTAATTGCGATTAGTCTAAGTAATTATGACTATGTTAATTAATCATTGTTAAGTTAATTAATTTGGTTTAGTTTAATTAATCATAATTTACTTAATTTAATTGTTATTTATTTAATTAATCGCAATTAGCGTAATTAGTGACATATTAGTCGTTACATAGAATTTTATACTCGTTTTCTTAGATGAAATTATGCGTGATTTTGAGTGTTTGCACATCCGATATTGTGCAATTGATTGCTCTATGGTTGGTTCCGATTTTTTTTTTATGTCAAAAGATGGCTTTATAAGCTTTTAAATAGAAAATCAATGAGGTGTCAGGTTTGGACGCCAAATTTTATGTGCCCAATAAAACAAGGAGGCTTTGAAATAAAGGCTTGCAAAGTTTGATGGGTTAATTTTGAGTACGTAAACACGTGCGAATTTCTTTCCAAAAGTTATAAAGATATTAAAAAAAAAAAAAAAAAAAAAAGGTTACTAAAGATTGTCTCCAAATAGGGTGGTTGGACAAAGAAATAGAAAATAAATATTGTGTCGGGTTTGGACGCCAAGTTTTATGTGCTCAATAAAACCATGAGGTTTCAAACTAGATGCACGCAAAGTTTGATGGGTTGATTTTAAATACGTGACCCCGTACGAATTTATTTCGGAAAGTTTTGAAAAAAAAAAAAAGAGTTGCAAGGTTTATTATTTGAAAAGGGATTTTGGTGTTCTTGGCTAAATAACGGAAATAAAAGTTGGTTTGAGTGATGGTATGCTCGTGTAATCACATAAAAGACCCTAAAGTGTTTACGTGGGGTAGTGAACCCGTCCTGATGCGTTTACACGAGACGAGCCCGATTTTATCGGATGCCCCCGAGTCAACGGAATGCCATTCGCGGATAGATTTCGGAACGAAGCTCCTTATTGGAATGTTGTCCTGAGGCGTATGCACACACAGGATGATGACGTGATCGATGGGGCGAGATGATGCTCGGTTATGCCAGATGACCATCGACTTTTGTGTTAGCCGTGGCCCGAGGGGTCGTAATAATTGGACACGTGTGAATGATTGTGCTGTATTGCGCTTGATTATGGGGTAAAACTGTTAAACATGGTATGGGACGTGCCAAAACGGGTTTACCTTATAATCGGAACCCATGTGAATGTTTGGAAGGTTAGAATTATGTGTTATGGTTATTGATTATGCTTGTTGTATTTATAATGGCATATGTGACGTGCTAATATACAAGGACGTGCCGAGGCGATGTGAGTTTATGTGTGGCGCGTGCTTAGGCTGCGTTCGAGGCGAATTTGCGTCCTAATCGAGGATTAGGGGTTTGACTCGCTGAGATTTATCTCACCCCGTCGTGATTAACCTTTTTCAGCGCCGTAGCGTGGAGATCTGCTGAGTGCGGATGTGGTGGGCGCGAGGTGTGACACCTTTTGGCTGGCCCTGCTGCTAGTGAAGTTTAGGTTAACCCTGATTCCTGAAAGTTTTTTATAGGAAGTGGCCATAGAAAGGCTTGTACGTATTAAACTCCTAGGAGTAACAGTGGATAAATAAATAAGTTGTTCTCGGCAACTTTTGTTGTGCTTACTATCCCAATTGTTTGTTTATTGACCGGGTGTTTATTTAATTCGTTTCTGCATGCGTTTAATCGAAAGATAAAAAGAATGGGTCGGCGATGCGTCTTGGGATGTCACAATTTAATCGACCACTGACGAGTGTAAGCGTATTCGGGGTTCGGGGCATGACAGTTATTTCATATGGTCTAAGATTTATGATATATATCTATTATTAAATTTTCTTATTTAGCGTCGTTTTCCCACTAGGAGTTGTTATTAGAACTTTCTAATAAATAAAACCTAAAACAATTGTCTCACAAGATTAGATGATTTAACAATGAAAGATCACCTATTTGGCGTTTCTTCTCTCATGGCCACATGGAACGGCGAATCTCTCTTTAGTTCTATGTGATTCATGAATTTTCTACTAGTAGCTGACCACTTCAACTTTTACATTCATGACTGACGATTTTTCCATTTGCTACAGTACTGCTAAAGTACTGATACAGAGACACTACAACAACATCATTATTGCTACAATGACGCTATAATAATGTTACAGTGACGCTACAGTGATGCTACAATATCGCTTATTCAAACCCTGTCTTCTGGCCGACAGTCTTCACGAGTCATATTTACAAACTGGCTCTTCAAAGTTGTCTTCATCGGAGTTACCCGAACTGTCTCTATCTAGTGCTTTCTCATGAGTCTTTTAACTTTGAAAATTTCCGAAGAGCCATCTTCAACAATCACTGAGGGTTTCTTTTCTTATGTGGAGACTAATGGGAAGTGGATGGGACATGAACCGAACTTGATAGAAAATCTGTGGAGCTTAATGGAACATCTGGCTGCGGTAGAATCTTGAGTTGGAGTGACGGACTCCTCCTGTCAAGACCTAGAGTGATCGTAAGTTATAACTCACTGTGATCATACGGATCTTGTAATTAATGGTTTTCCCCATGGATCTTGTGATTGAGGATTTCGTGATGAAGATTGGAGTATTTTTGGGGGTGGCACAATCCATATCAGCTTGCATATCTATGCCATGGGATGGACCAAACGCTACATCAACTAGTGTTTGATATTTGTAATTAGTAGGCTAGTCCCAAGAAGTGTCAGCAGATCCCTCTAGCCATGCCTCTGCTGGTATCACTTGTTATATTGGCATAGTATCCTTTTGAGCTCTCGATATTCCTAAGGGAGTGTAGAGATTTTGTAGGGGAGTGTTATCTTCACTCGGACGAACAAACAACCATGGTCTGTGAAAGAATATGGTTGTATGGAGTTCTCGGTTAGGTCTACAGGCTTTGA
Organism: Eucalyptus guilfoylei; assembly: GCA_016097605.1. NCBI lineage: Eukaryota > Viridiplantae > Streptophyta > Magnoliopsida > Myrtales > Myrtaceae > Eucalyptus > Eucalyptus guilfoylei. Next base: position 23,552,929 of record CM027865.1, on the reverse strand, counting down.
GCTATTCCTTGAACATACATTTCCATACTCCCAAAGGTTTAAACCAATTAAGCACATAATCTTGTTGCTTAAACCTTTGGTCTCCCTAAATGATTTTGCCAATAATTAAAACCATTTTGGCTGTTGGAAATTCAATGGCTACGGTATAAAAATTGAATATACCACTTAAACCGTTTGAATTATTTCGGAAACTCCTCATCTAGATTGAAAATCCATTTGGCCTAAGCCTTATCCACCATGCGTGCTGAAAATCTCATTCGATATATCCACATCTGATGCTGAAGATTTTCGAAAGGGGCTTGGTCTGGATGTACGTGGGTAATCCTGGTGGATAGGCTTTGCTGGGCCAATCAGGTTTTAATCTTGGTTGTTTTGAATCCACCCATTGGACTTCGTGTAACATATATATTGATAGATATTGTGAATGCCCTTGGTCTTGAGAGGAGGTCGACATGTATATTTTACTTTTATGCTAAATGTTTGGTTTCAGAGGGATGCTTTAAAAACAGTTCTGCCCATTCAAGAAGCTGAAGATGGCACTTATTTTTGCTTGAACTTCAGCATTTGGGAAATTAAGACATGTCCATTAACTGATTTCCAACGAGATGGACTTCAAATATTTTGATGTCATATTTGACTGCCAAGATTTCTTTAAAGGTAAAGAATAATATAATAAATAATATAATAGGTGATCTTACACATGGGTTATTAGTTGGATAGGGCAATTGCAACATTAATTGGACTCAATTTCAATCAATTTGCGATTTTAACTAATGAATTGCAAAATTGCTTATTTTAACCCTTTAAACTCAATTTTAAGTACCCATAGTTTTGGTCTATTATTTTCATAATAATTACTCAATTAAGTCAATAGAGAATTTATAGATCACATTTATGAAGTTTAATTAACTTAATTGAATTGAAATTTGGCAATTTCTTCTCAAATCGGGCAAGTTTTCTCTTCATATCAAATTGTATAAATTTTGAACCTACAAGGGCCACAAGTGCATGAACTAGCCAAAACTGGTCAAGAATCGGTCAAGAACCAGTCCAGCGTGAACTAGTCTGACCAGTCCAATTGGCTGCTAACAGGGCAAGCCTATTCAGCCCCTTGCCAACTGGTTCTAAACCTTCGGTGACTAGTTCCAAGATCTTCATTGGGCCAATTTTACTTCCGCATCCTCAATTTTCCAATATTTTGTAGATTGGCCCTTGGATCTCATAAAATTTCAATTTGATCTCTAATTAGGTCTTTTAATGCAATTCTCATTTTTAGCTCGAGTTTTCGCAAATCGGGCCTATCCAATTGATTATATGACACCTCTAGATGATAATTGAACTTTTAAAATCATTTTTCCCATTAGATTAAGATTTTGGCCATTGGATCGAATTGATGGTTGATATCGACCGATTTTGGGATAGTATAGATACCATTTTCCCTCCAAAATGCAAAAGGGGAGACTCATTTATGTATCTATTTTCTCTCTCTAACTTGAAAACCCCTCATCTCTCTTTCTCTGTCCCTCCTTTCTCTCTCTCTTCTCTCTCTCTCTAGCCAAACCGGCGTTCGTCGATCTAACTTTGCTGGACTCATGTCGATTTCCATCCGGCCACCATCCAACCTTCGACAACCCTCTTGTCTCCTTAACTGAGTCCTAGGTGATTGAAAACCAATTGAGCAGTGATCAGAATCCCTCCAATCAAGCTTAGCTTTATTGGCAATCAAATCGGTTCAACTTGGGTCGGTTCTCTTGATCACCTAAGCTGGAGATTACCGACGATCCTAGGCATAGTCAATCATCACAGATCAACCATCAAGGACATCCCCGACCTCACCATGGTTGGGGATAACCAGATTAGTTGCCAAATGGCTCCGACAACCCTTTTCTTTCCTCGGACAAATGAAGACCGATCTGAACAAATCGGTGTTGATCTCTAGAGGTGAACCGGTAGCTAGTAGTGATTCAACTGCCACCGACCTTCATCCGATCCACTCCTATCCACTCCCTGGCCTGTTCTCGACCAACAAGTGATTAAGACTTGAAGGATCGGTCACCGGAATTCAAAACATGATCTTGATCTCCACCGGTAGTCTCAAAATTGGTCCAAACTTGGATCAGTTCTTTTTTCTTTTTTTTTGCAAGCAATTCGGCTGGCCTAGAGGTGGCCGAAGGCAGTCCGATTCATCCATTAAAGGCTAGATCTAGCTCTAATTGTGATCCGGCGGCATTGATTTCGTCCAATCACATCTAGTTTTGAAGAAAAACGCAAAGGTAAACTTCCTCGATCTCAAATCTAATGAAATGAGATCAACTTAACCGATAGGGGCTAGGATTCAAGCCTAGATCTATGAAATATGCCTAGATCTAAGATTGATAATGGTGTTGAATGATCTGTTATGATTGATTGTTCATTGAATACGAACTTGAGTTCATTTGAATATGATTAGCCTTAAAACTGCAATTTTGTGCTTCTGTGGTATGCCTGCTGTTTTGGCTTAAAAGAGGTCTTAGATGGCCTTATTTCTATTCGACCTCTTCTAGACATAGAAAATAGACTTTAAGAGCTTAAAATTGATTGGTTGCACGCCCTGAACGGCCAACATTTGCCCCCTGAAAAGCACATTACAATCTGCTTGATTTCTGTAGATTCTTGGTGCTCTTTAGGTGTAGTCCTTAGCACGCCTCAGGTTTTTGTTATTTTTTCCCTGCTTTCTGTGATGATTATTTGATGAAGTTTCTCATAAAACTTGTTCTTACCTATCTTGAGAATGTCTTGTTATTTTTTCAGAAATTTTGGACTTGTTTTACTAGGTCAAAACCTCTTAAATCCGAAAGCGTGTTTGTTTGCCCTGCACTGATCCAAGGTAAATTTCAGCAAATTTAAGCATGAAATTGAGTTTGTTTGACCTTAAGGCCTCCATGAAGAATGAAATAAATGTCATATGCTTTCTATTTATGTAATATTTGCATGATTTTGATGTCATTCGGTATGTCAATTGCATGTGTAAATATGCATGACTTGGATTCTCAACCTTCTTTATGACTTTTGAGATTATATCCTCGCTAGACAAATCAACTTCAACCAGAGACATCCATCTCGAAGCGTGCTCACCATCTTCATATTGGATAATTCCCAGCTCAGCTAGCTTTGCTAAGCAAGCTATCTTCTCATCACGAGTGATGTCACCTTCCAGTTGGCGATCAGCAAAAGTCGTGATCTATTCTAACTTTTGGATATCCATCAGAAGTATATGCTTGTCATCATGCCCAAAAATCATGTCGACATCTTCAGAGTGTTTTGGAAAAGGATTTTGTTGGACATTCAACATTGAATCCTTAAAGGTGAGCAGTTTTTTATCCAGCAAGTTCTAAATTTTAGAACAGAGCACTAGGCAGTTGTCGACATGGTGACCTTTCTCTCCCATGTGATACTCACACATCTTATTAAGGTCAAACCAGGGGAACTTTGGCAGATTATCCCTCAGGATCTCTCTCATCACAAGATGACTTTCAATCAGCATTGGAAGTAGCCGAGACATGGGTCTAGGCAATTGAGTAAATTGCCTTTGAGGGGCTTTTCCTTTGCGTTCAAAGTTTTAGGAAGAGCTCCCTATCTCCACAGCAGGTTTATAAGCCTAAGAATTGTACGTTTTCTGAGAAAAGGAGTTTTGTATATAAGCAATCTCCACAGTCGATTCTTTATCTCTCTTCGAGGCATTTCGACGATTCACGGTCTTGGTCAACCTTCCTTCATGCATGATCCCCTCAATGCGTTCACCTAACTCCACCAATGTGGCAAAGTTGATACAGGTGTGGTTGTACATTTTCTCGAAGTAATCTCGAGGCATGGCTTGAAGCAGCAATTTCATAGCCTCCTTCTCAAACAGAGGTGGCTTTACTTGAGATGCAGTATCTCTCCACCTTTAAGCATAAGCTCTAAACGTTTCAATTCTCCTTTTCTCGACCTGAACCAATTCCTCTCGAGTCGGAGCAATCTTGGTGTTGAACTTATATTGTTGGAGGAATTCGTCGGCAAGATCCTCCCAAGTATGGATCTTCTCCAAATCTAACTTTATAAGCCACGTTAGCACAAGACCAACCAAGCTATCTTGAAAGGATAGGAGCAGATGATTGTCTAAGTAACAGGCCATCTTTCCTAGATAGTACTTTAAGTGGGTCTTAGGGCATCCAATGTCGTCATACTTCCTCGTAAACTCGGGCTCCTTGTAGAATTCAGGGACTTTAACCTTGACGAAGGTTGACAGCTTATCGAAACCCTACAGTTGATAACCTTGTAGCATGCAAAGGCGTTTCTCAATCTTTGCAAGGCGTCTTGAACTTTCCTCTTCAAAGTACAGAGTTGGAGTCTCCTTAAATGAAGGCTCTAAATCAATAACTGTCGAGGTTGCAGTAGGAACCTCTTCGGTAGGCCCTTTTCCCACAGGTTCTACTACTGGCGCTTTAGAGGGTGTGGTAGGAGGATTCATGGTAGGAGCAGTAGGAACTACAGAAGTTAAGTTCTTGACTTGGTTTGAGAGATTAGCTAACAGCACCATCATCTGTGCCATTTGGTTCTCCATGCTAATAACACAAGCACGGGTATCTTCGTTCTCCATTCTTGTTTGGTAGTGAGTATGTATGATAGACCGTTTTTCAGCCATCTTTCAGGACCTTCGTAAAAGAAGATGACCCGAATTAGTATAAGTCAAAAGAAATCACGAAAATGCAAACCCCAGTCAATTTTATATTTTCTTGAGATGAATAATGATAAGAAGTGTATATGATCCCAATATCATATAACATCCTCTCATCAAAATTTCTTCCAATGAAATTATACAATTGAAAAGGAACAACGACAAATATTTAATCAAAATGCCCCTTTTCTAAAAATTACATGAAAATGTTCATGAATTTTATTCATTTCATCGAACAATTACAAGGGAAACAGAGCCTCACATTCTTGAAGCTTACAAAGTGGTTCGATTTTACATGTGATATGAAAATGAATACAAAGAAACCTCAATAGAAAGGAGGGAAACACAAAGGAAATCCCTTTACAAGAAAAGAATATACGATGGAAACCTAAGGACTAGGTGGGATCGTGCGGAGACTCTTGTTATCATGGGCCAAGCATTCCTCATCGATCAATGCATCATCTTCTTGCTCCTTAATTTGAGCTCGCCGAAAACCTTGAGGCTCGAGAATATCAGGCAACTGAACCTTAAGCTCAGGTTCTACTTGATGATATATGTAATCAATGGTAGCGTGATGATTCCTCAGCTCTCCCTCCAAGTCGGCTTCATCAACGGTGACCACGTAATGTGAGGAATGGGAGTACCAAATTCCGGTAGCGGCTTAAATCGTGGCCTTGATATGGTCAATTTGGTTTTCCTCGATGACTTAATCGTGATAATCAATACAATATAACCCCAGCTTGAGGATTGGCGGGATCATTTGAAGTGCATGATATTGGCAAAGCACCCTTAAAGGGTAATATGACGTTAAACCCGTCAATCCCACGAGAGGGAGTGGGTCGTCAACTCCTCTAAAAAGGCGCACCTCGGGATTCCCAAGCCATCGAACATGCCATTGAATTAAGCTAGGGTTGAGGCTTTTGAGGAAATGAAACCATATAGAGAAAGACCATGACGGAAAGAATTCATTTCTTTGGCAAAATCTAATAATGGGATGATGATATTTCGTGATGTCGACAATCTTCATGTGAGGGGCAAATTCTCTTATATGTGAAAAGAGCCAAATTTGGAGAAGTCCTAATAGGGCTCTAAGAGTTCCTCGGCCATTTACTTTGAAATGAAGATATGAAAGTTTCGGCAAGGATCATGTATGTAAAACAATTAAAGGCGCACACTTGATTGACCATGTGAGTGACTAAAGGATTCATTGTTTTTCAGGTATGTGGGAATACCACAAAGCCAAAGAACATGAGTAGGAAGACACGAGGAATTTGATTCCCAAATTTGGGCTTAAGGCTAAGGAAATGTTGTTCAAGGAAAGTATAAGGCATGGAATGAAAATTTCCTTTAAGAATAGCCCTAATTTTGTCGGTAGGGATATTGAGGAATTGACTTAGAAGAGATATTGGATCTTGACCAACAAAAGGAGTGACAAAACCTAAAGAGGCTTTACCTAACACGATGGCTTTCCGGAACTCCTCAATTGTATGGGTCAATTCACATCGATTAAACACGAAAGTAGAAGTCATGGGATTCCAAAAATGAGCCAATGCTTTTACCATTGGGATACGTGGTTCGACTTTTAATAAAGTCGGGAGGAAGCCTATGCGTTTTTCCATGTAGTCTTGATGTTTCAGGTCGAGATTTTCCCATAGAGTCTTGAGATTCCACGACACGGGGATCACGTCCACTCCGGGTTTACCCTTTTAGACCTAAACCTAAAGGGGCATCCATGATTAAAACGTATCATCGTTGAAATATAAAACATATAATTGAAACATGGAGAGTAAGAAGATAAGAACGATAAGAAATGAACGATATCTTACCCACCAAACACATGGCAAGCACAAATCACATGTCGCATGAAACTGTGAGGTTTCGACGCCTAGGGTGAGGGTGCTAAAGGCTCAAGGTCCCCATCTCAAAGGATAAAAATGGTTTACCTATCGCTACTATCGTCGATCAATGCTATTTTTATCGGTTGGGATGAGCGGGTTTATGTAAGTAATGGATTACCATGAGTATTCACTCATAGATTCCACCCATGAACCCTCCTAAAGTCCTAGATTAGGCGATCAGGGTTTTAGACCGTGGTTGTATGTGCGGTGTCGTGCTAAAGCTTGTAACCATGCATTTAAATTTAAACATCCAGCACTTCAATATAAACCATCATACATTCATACATCCTTACACCACCTGCAAAACAAAGGGTTTACAAGCACGCCTCCCCTTATAACTCCCACCTACAAGACCATTTAACATGAGGTTAGCGACTAACCTGATTTTCTACACGACTTTGACATGCAAGCGATCCTACACGAGACATGTTAGTTAAAGCACAACAACCATTTTTAAATGGCTTCAAGTCCTCTTAATCTAGTAACCAGTCTCAAGCGGAGTTGCCAAGCCTGTCACGACCCAATCTCGCCGCCCTCGAATCCCTCACTATCACGAGGAGAGAAAAAGGGAAAATGTCGGGTTTAAAGGTACTTGATCACAAGAGTTCCCTCACGGCTTGCATTCCAAAAGATGTCATCACCTCACCTTTCGAATCAAGCCTCTCGTAAGTCCCTCAACGAGATTGTGAGTTCTCCCAAGCTTGTACCCCACGTGATAGCAGAGTGTCGCGATCCATACTCACACAGGTGATACACCTTAGGAGAAGAGGTCAGGTGTGGATATTGGATTTAAGGGTACCTTTACCATGGTAGCCCTCTCAACATTACGCTTTGCCCATAAGGATAACATCACTTCATCCTTTGGGGTACTCCCATATCGAGTATGCTAAACCATGGTGAATTTTATCGAAACTCGTACCCCGCGCAATGGGTTTGTTTATATGGTCTAGTTGTTTATGACAACCTAAAAATAAGACGGAAGTCACCACTAGCCTCATTTTGGGAGTCGGCTAGAAAACCCAATCGAGCGTCGGGAGTGTTCCCTCAATTCCTACATAACCAAATATCTAGATTAGGGGACTTAGGTTACGCTAATATTTCTATTAGCGCCCTTTCAATACCTAAACAATATGTTGTGTTTTCCTAACATGTCCATGCGTTTCTTTTTACATTTTCGAGATCATTAGACCTAAACTAAGCGATCATGCGTGGTTGGTCATTTTCATTCTATTCTATTTCTAGAAAAATAAGAAAAGAAAGCAATCAATGGAATTGAAATTACAAGACAGTAAGTAAACAATCAAGGAAAGCAATAAATCTACAATGCAATCCTAGAAAATATAAAAGAGAAACACAATTGAAAAAGATGAGAGAAAGAGAGAAAACCCGCAACTCGTCAGGCTTTATACAACAAATGGAACCCGAGACATATGTCGAGGATATGACTAGTACATGATAATGGTCAGAATGGACATCGACCTCCACCGTCTTCACGCTTTCTCCATTTTGGTCGCAGCTTTAGGAATTGCTCCACTAGTCCCTGCATAGGACGTTCCCCATTTCCATTTCCATTTCCAGCCACGGGGGCAATCCCAAAAGCAAAAGCCACTTGATGCTGTGCTTGCTGCCCCATTATAGTTCCAATGGTTTCAAGAGCTTGCAAAAAGAAACAAGCATACACATCAAAACAATCAAAAACAAGACGTCATGTCGAGATCAATCATTTAAAGGAAGTGCAATATGAAAGTCAAATTTTGGGGCCTCAGGGTTGGCCTTTGTCTTTCATGCGAGGGTCCCACCAAGACACCTGCCCAATCCATTTTTTGTGACTTATAGCAATTGTTGACCAATTGTATTCTTGCATGGCTAATAACGCTTTTAAGTCTCCTAATCAAGTGATATATGTGATCCTAGGGTTTTCCCTCGATATCTTGCATTGACCTTATCATTCATCTAAAAGTCACATGCATTACAAAAATTTAAACAAGCATGTAGGTCTTTTGAACTTTATTTCTCAACCAATCAAGCAAGAAAGTGAATCGTCGGCGGGTCACTTATTACGAAGGGCATGCGCTAATCACAAACACAGGCAATTTCTAGTACATGATGGGATTATATGTATGAGAGATACATGTGATATTTAAAAATATATATATTTCAAAATCATTCATGAAAAATTTTGAGACAAAGTGATGTCTCAGCTATGAAAGGCATTCAATTGCCAAGACTAACCCAAGGCTCGCATAAATGCACTCACAAGCGTCGCAAGCATTTTGAATACAATTCAAATCGTGACTTTCACGATATCAAATCGAGATTTTAGAAAGATTTGAAAATATTTGGGATTAAGGAATATCTAGGCTATGGAACACATTAAATTGTCAAGGCTAGCTCAGGACTCGCATAAATGCACTCACAAGTGTCATAGGCATTTTGAATATGGTTCAAACCACGATTTTTCCTTAAGCCAAATCGAGTTTTGGAGAAGAACTTTTTTAGAAATTATTTTTGGGAAACATCACATGTACCAAAGTGTTTTTTTGAAATATGCCATTTGAAAATTTCAATTGTTTTAACAACAAAAATCAAAACATTTAGAACAACTTCCATGAAGATGACTTGGCCTAATTTCATGCACAAACTAGCCTAAAAAGTATAACTAAATAATCATAATCATGTTCATATCAGGAAATTTCAAAACAAACGTGTAAGAATAGCAAAATTGGGCAATACCTAATGACAATTTGGCAATGAAAAAATTCCTAACATGCATGACATGATGATGAACAATTTTCGTGAATAAAGTTTTCTTAAACAATCTTATATGATTTTACAAAAATCAAACACAAGCAACAACACATCAGAAATTTGTCAAAATAACAGGGCATTCAGCTAATGTCACGAGAATTTGTCCTATCAAAACATGTCTTAAAATCATCGAATTTACACACAACATAGCCAACAAGATGACAAGCAAGTTTCATTGAGAGACCAAGTGCAGATGCCAAACAGAAAAAATATAATAAGAATATCAAAGGTCTGTCCAAACAGGGGTTAGAACAAGGATCCGAATTTGATCCCTTGTCCAGATTATGATCTAGCTTTGAAAAAAGGTAAAATTAGTCCAAATGATGAGCGATTGGCATAAAATAAGTGGCATTGGAAACTTCTAAGTGTGCCTTACATCTTCTTAGAAGGGCTCGAGTCCAAACTAGGTCAATTTGGTATCCTAAGATCGAGATCTCTAAAAGTGTGCGCATCAGTAATTAAGAAAACAAAGCATAAGCATTCATTATAAAACCTTAAAATCACTCAAAGAACACACAAACGGCACGAAGAAATCACATGGGACTTAGAATTGGATGCGACGCAAAGTTTGGATAATCATCTAATCCTAAGTCGGCATGCAAAATATCATACAATTTAAATGACTTCATGAAATGATTCATGATTCCTAATGATATGCTTGAGAATCCTAAGTGTGATGAACACTTTTGTGAGTCGAATTTTATGTGCAAGATGATACTTCAAGGACATGACCTAAACATGTATGCAAATCTTGCAACATGTGGTTCAATCAACAAGAAGGCATGATCGTAAGATTTGATCCCTAAATGACTCAAACAAGCATGGAAATGTGCACATATGACAAGGTTTCATTTCAACATTAAGTTTACAGAACAAGCATGAATTCAGTCATCCTCAAGACATGCATAAATCCTACCAAAAATCTCACATATAAAGCATGCAATGATGAAGATTTCTTGTTAAGAGTTTGAAACTCAATTAAGATCATATGAGTCGTGGCAAATATGGCAAAACCGACAAACTATATGCCTAGCACATATTGCTACAGTACATTTTATTCTAATGCATCCAATTGACTCACTTTGCCAACATAAAGACCTTGCAAAGAATGCATCAATTGAACATATATATCATGTATTTCAACTCTTATGAATGATTTCAGACCAAAAAGTTGCATTTATGGACTCAATTTCATTAAAATAAATTTCAAACCAATGCAAGACTGACCTATGTTCAAATCTAAACAATTTTGACCTAGCTAAACATGTCTAAAAATTTGAAAAAAAAAAAACCGAACATGCACAACACCTATACAAGCAACTTTCGTGAAGGAAAGTTGTTCCAGAAATCAACGCAAAAATCGGTACAAAAATGGCAAAATTAGAGATCGATACAAAATAGATTGACCTAGGTTTAGATTTGAGTAGATCTAACCTAGTTAAGCATATCTAAAAATCATGAAAAAAATTATAGAAGATGCATGAGATAATTTGGAACAAAAACTATGGATATAATTTAGTCAAGAAATGATCACGAAAGTCAGCACAAAAATAACAAAGCCAAAAGGCATAATAAAATCATAATCGAGAAAAAGACCTAAACTACTACAAAATCATTAATCTTCGGCAATGTTTTTCAAGAGTCAAACGATGCTCAATTGGGGTGTGCGACCTACCATTTTGAAGCGCAGCTTATCTATTATCTAATCCTAAGAGGACTCGAGCTGAAACAAGGTCATTTCGGACCTCATCTTGGCCAAAATAGTGACCTAGGTATAGACCTACAAAAAATCACAAATTAGGCTCAAGAACATAATCATCATTCAAATCATTAACAAATCATTGAAGCATTCATAATGATTGATCTTAAGCATGTAAAAGCTCATAATCTTGAATCCTAGCCCCGATCGATTAACTCGATCTTGCTTCATCGAATTCGAGTTTCGAATCGTTACCGTTATTGCGATTTTCGCGGATTTTGATCAAAATTGATCAAAGTTTTTGCCGAATCTTCAATCCAACCTCCACGAACCAGCAAGCATTAGATGTGAACAACAAGGGAGATGATCGCTAATGAAGATGGTGAGGGTTGAACTGGCGACGATTCGGTCGCCGGATGAGGAAACCTACCAGATCAAAGAAGAGAGGGAGAAACGAGGCTCTTGGCACCAAAAAAATAGAGAGAGGAGAGAGAGAGAGATTTGAAGAGAGAAGAATTTCATGCCAAATTAAAAAAACCCCACCGAAAATGGAAGATATTTCATTTATATACTCCCCACATTAAGCGATTTCGGCCGTCGATTTGACTCGAGGGTCAAAAGTTCGATCCAACAGTCAAAAATCCATTTCGAAGGCTCCGTCATGATCTTGAGATGTCGGGTAATTGATCTAGTGGGTTTGATTTATAAAAAAAACCAAGCCAAAATCAGGAATTACGTCAAAAAGTCCAATTATGGGTTAATTTGCAATTTGACGAAATTTGAGGATCAAATTGCAAAATTTTGAAAAAATGAAGGTGTAGAAGTGAAATTATTATTGAGAGGGTTCCAGAATCGGTGGTCGGAGGCCAAGAACCGGCCGGCAAGGGCTTAAGCCGGCCGATCCTACCGTTGGCTAGTTAGATTGGCCAAAACAGTTCGATCCTATTCGGCCGAATTTTGACCAGTTCTTGCTATTTTGTCAACTTGGGACCCCTATAGATAAAAAATTTTATGCAATTTGGCCCTTAAAGGAATTTTATCATTTTTAAGAAGAAATTGGTCAATTAAGATACAATTAAGCTAATCAAACATTATGAACGTGATCTAGGGGTCTTTTATTGACATAATTGAATGATTATCGTGAAAAACAATGAGTCGAAACCATGAGTGCTTTGAATTGGGCCTAAAGGGCTAAAATGTTTAAATTTGCAATTCAATGGGCAAAATTGCAAATTAACTAAAATTGAACTCAATTAGTGTCACAATTGCCCTATCTAATGAGCTACCCATATGTAAGATCACTTATCATATTCAAATTGACCTTGAATTGAAGCGCTCGAACTTAGGTCAGAAATGGATCTAAGCCTAATATTAAAATTGGACCTAAATTCATGAAATTAAACCATAGTCATAAATGGGTCAATTCAAATTTTGTCAATTGGAGCTTAATTGTTTGATTTTCTAATGCCTGGGAGGATAAAATTCTTCAAATTAACGAGTTCTGGTGTGAATTTCGCAAATTCAATCTCGAATTTGGACTTATCTTAATGAAATGAGTAAGAAACAATCATTTGTTCGTAAGTTAAGAATAATCGATTTTGGTACCCTAATTAGGCCTCAAAACAGCAATTCACATTTTGACTGGATAAATTGCAAAATTGAATACTCAAACAGATTTCGAATAATCTCTAAATCAAATGTCAAAGAAAGAACTACTCCTAATTATGACTAGAAAAAAAAAAATTGGTCGATTTAGAACCCAAAAGTGAAAAATTCAGAATTCAAGGTTCGTAATCAAATTTTGTGAAGTTTTTTACACAAAGTCAAATTGGCATTAAAAGAAATGTATTTGTGCATTTTTTATTTTTTTTTATTTTTTGGATCATTTGGTTGGTTTTTCCTAAAATGTCAATTTTTGGTTAAATTTTTGAATTTTCAAGAAATTGATTTGACAAAAATGAAATTAAAGCTAAATGGAATTTTTTAGGTAAAAAGTCAATTTTTTGTCCTGAAATTGACTTTTAGTCAAAGGGTCGACCAAAAAGTCAATTCGAAAGTCAAACATTTGACTTTTCGGGTTTTTCTTGAAAATAAGCTAGAAATTGCTTAAAAACGACAATGCAAAAGAAAGAATGAAAAACAACACTTTTTCATCGAGAGATGGGACTTCGTCGCGATTAGAAACCAAAATCTTGATTTTTTATCTTTTAATGATGCGTCGACTAAAAATCAAGTGTCAACAGAGATAAATCAACTTCCTTCCTAGCCGTTGATAACCTGACATGGCTAGCCATGTCATATTCAAATGTCGTAAGTTTGACATTTTGTTCAATAGGGATGATAGCCAGCTTGCATCCTGATAGTCCTGCTTCTAATATAATCCACAAGACGAATTCTCGCTAACTAAGACTTTGATGTGGAAGCAAATACTTGGGAGGCCCCAAGTCTTTGATGTGGAAATTCGAATGCAGATATTCAAATCTTCTAATGGCAGAGTCATCATTTCCCATGATAAGTATATCATTAATATATATATCAATAAATAAATTGATGAGATCCTTTGGTCCATGTGAATAGTGCATAATCATATTTGGAGTACTGAAATCCTACACTTGTGAGTGCATTAGTAAACTTCGCATACCACTACCGAGAAGCCTACTTAAGTCCCTATAGAGACTTGCATAGACAACATACATGAGACTTCCCTTATCTGTGAAGACCCTGTGGAAGTTCGATATAGATTTCTTCATTAAGATCACCATGAAGGAAAGCATTATGGACGTCCATTTAGTGCAAATCCCAGTTATGAAGTGCGACGATGGAGAGAAAAGAACGGACAGTGACTTCCTTGGCAACCGAGGAGAAAGTTTCATGATAGTCAAAACCTTCATGTTAAGTGAAACCTTTGGCAACCAATCGTGCTTTATAAAGTTCAATAGAGCCCTCTACCTTGTATTTGATTTTATATATCCATTTGCAGCCAATTGGTCTTCTACGGAGAGGTAATGGAACTATATCTCATGTATGATTATCCACAAGTGCAGCCAATTCACTCTCCATAGCCTGCTGCCATCTTGGATCTCATGCTGCTTTCTCATATGATGAGGGTTCATGTTCCTCGGATATACGATTGATGCAGTACATAGGTTCTGGAGATAGTTGATTAAAGGACACATAAGAAGATGCAGGATAGTGTGAACTTTGGGAATGCAACGTAGAATATATGTAGTCCTTAGTCCACGTAGGAGGATGAACATGTCATCTAGAACGTCATGGTGGCTCAAGAACTTGTTCTTTAGGTGGTGCTGATGAAGAAGGGACATCAATATGTTGCTCTGGAGATGTAATGAATGAATCAAGTTCTTGGTGATGTGATGTCGGAGACTTGGCTACTGAATTCGAGTATCTTAGGATTGCTATCACATTTTCTGCTGGAATGAACAGGTATTGATCATTCACAGTCAAATCATCTTCTAACAGGAATGGAAGATTATCCTATGTCACTATGATCATTGGAGAGGTATATGCCAAATCCTAAAATGGAAATCCATCCTCATGAAAAATGACATCTCGGCTAATAAAGAATCGGCCTGTGGATAGTTTCATAACCATGTATCATTTCTATAGTGGAGGATATCCCATGAAAACACATCTAATGGCACGAGGATCCATCTTGTCTCGAGGTCCCACAATTGTGGCATAGCAAAGACAATAAAAAACTTTCAGGTGTTCTATTTTCAATGGTTTCCCAAATAGCATTTCAAATGGAGATCTCCCTTCAAGGACTCTAGTTGGCATGCGATTAATCAAATAAGTTGTTGTGACCACACAATCTTCCCAAAAAGTTTTAGGAATGGACGCTTGATATTTAAGAGCTTGAGCTACTTCCAGAAGATGGCAATGTTTGCATTTCACAACTCCATTTTGTTGAGGAGTGTAAGTGCAAGAGGTTTTGTGAAGGATCCTGTGGGATGGAAAGAAAGAGTTATATTTTGTGGTAGAAAACTCTCATCCATTGTCCGTGCGAATGTTTTTAATAGATGCACCTAACTGATTTTTAATTAAGGAAAGGAAGTTCGCTAGATTAGAGAATGTTTGTCTTTTGGACTGCATAAGAAAAACCTAGGTGCTCGAGTGTAATCATCAACAATTATCAAGAAAAATCGATATCCATCGCGATGAGGGGTATGATATGGGCCCCATGTGTCGACATGGATTAAGAAAAATGCACTAGTAACTCGAGACATGCAAATGGGAAATGGCAATCAAGATTGTTTTGCCAAGGGGCATATTGGACAATTTGGATAAAGAAAACGAGCACTATGACCCAATCACTAATGAGAGAGAAAATTTTTATTACTAGTAGTGGCATTGCTTTTATGCAGCAATGAAAAATCAAAATCCTTCGGAAAGCTGATCCAAAAATAAAGCCCTTGTGCAACACTACTCAAGCCCATCATTTGCCAGTCGAATGGTCTTGAAAGAAGTAATTTTCAAAATTGAATTTAACATGACAATGGTTGTCTTCACAGACTTTGGATACGGATATAAGATTAAATTCAAAGGTAGGAATGTATAAGACATTCTTAAGGATAACGTGTTAACGAAGATGGACAATACCACCTTTGGTAACATGAGTAGCGGTACCATTAGGAAGTCAAACCGACTTGGAATGGTGAATTTTTCGATTTTCAAAAAATAATTGCTCATTGCAAACAATGTAGTCACTAACGCCTGAATCGATTATCCATGCATCAACTGATATGTTACTATTTTTGGAAATAGAGGTACCTGAAAAGCCCGCAATTTTATCTGTTGCCTTCAATTGATTCAAGGTCCTCATGATACTCTAGTATTGATCATTAGAAAATGTTTGATTTTCCCTCTCATTTCCTTGGGCCGTAACTCGATAAGCAGAATAACCCTTTTCTCTTTTCTCTTTATCAACGATTTTCCATGCAATTTCCAACAAGTATCTACAGTATGATACAGTCGTTTACAATAATCACAATTTTTACCTCTAATTTTGGAATTTTGCCCATTTCCCTTTGATGACGTGGCACTATGTGAGCCATCGGATTCGGCCACCCAGATTGCCAAATATGGGCCGTCTAGTCCAGCCCTGTAATCTCCACCGTCCATCCTAGGGTAAGCTTCTTCTTCGTCTTCTTCTTCTTCTTCTTCTTCTTCTTCTTCTTCTTCATCCCAACTTCTTTACTTACTCGAGCGACTCTATCCAGACCCGAGGAGACTTTACATTCGCAACGGGGGCTTGACGGTGGCGGAGGCTTGCTGCAATGGTCTCATCGAAGCTGCAAGAAGTTGGAGAAAACTTCCTTATTTGTTTTGAAGTTGACAAAATGTTTCCTTCAGTCTAGTCTGAAGACTTGTAGACTCAACTATCAAAGTCTGAAGACCTCCAAACTCAAGATTTAAAGTCTGCCATTACTGATAGTTTCCAAACCGTCGAAGAAAAGTTTTATTCGTTGAAGAAGACTTATCTAGATGAAATTATATCTTTGAGGATTTGATTCGTACGGTTGAAGAAGATCTCACAGCTGGAGATAGTATCTCGTGATCAATTATTTGAATTGAAATTAAACTTGAATAATTAGATCTGTTGATTGGCGAAATATATTTGGAAGGTTCTACTTATGGAAACCTAGATCCTAATTGTATGGGCGAGCAAGATTAGTGGGCTATCATCGCATTCCTTAAATAACTCGAGATCTCCCTAATTGATTCTGTCCAACAGGTTGATTGGAAGAACTCCTTTGGAAGGTGCCAACGGTTAAGAAGGCATGGAGGAGTATATAAGGAAGACGCTCAAGTTATTCAAGTGTGTACGTGAAAGAAAAATTCCAAAGTCTGAAGTTCCTAGTTCTTTGCTATTTCAATTGTTGAGCTCAATTTGTACTCAAAAGAGAGATTAGATACTTGTGAGACCTTGAGGAAGTGTAGCAGAGTCTCTACACTGTGGAATCAAGGACGTGAAACTATAATATCTCTTTTGGTTCTTAGTGGAATCCAGCCAGTGGGCTGTCGGTGTGGGAGAGTGAACGTAGGCTTAGTTTAAGCCGAACCACTATAAACCTTATGTTTTGATTCTCTATCCCTAATCTCTTTAATTTACTTCTTGGCTTTATTTAATCATTTATAGTCTTTTACATCTTCAGTCTATCATTCTCAAGAATTGATTTATTATGTTAAGTTTTGCAAAAACTTTTTTGATCACCTATTCACCCACCCCCCCTTTAGGTGCTCTTACTAGCCCTATTAATTGGTATCAGAGCCTGTGTACTCATTTAATTGAAGTGTTTTTACTTCTGAGTTAAAGATCTATTGCTAGTATGTTGGCTCTAGGTTTGGTTGAAGGCCAAAGCAGCACCAGACCTCCTTATTTCGATGGAAAGGAATACAACATATGGAAAAACAAGATGAAGGCATTCCTAAGATCAAAAGATCATCTGGAATGGGATGTGGTAGAAAAAGGAATCATTCCTAAAGCTGCATCGGTTTTAGAAAGAGGAAAAGAAGTTGCAGAAGTTAGCGAGATGTCTCAAGAAGAAATAACCAAGAGACAAGTCTTGATGCTAAAGCAATTTACTCTTTATATTGTGCTTTATCTCCTACTGAGTATAACAGAATATCTTCTTGTGAAACAGCTAAAGAAGTCTGGGATAGACTACACATAACCTATGAAGGAACTGATCGAGTGAAAGAAACTAGGATCAATATTCTACTCGGATAGTATGAAGCCTTTAAGATGAAGCCAGGAGATTCTATCACTGACATGTTTAGTCATTTTACAGAAATTGTAAATGGTCTAAAGTATCAGGGACAACCAATCTCAGGACCCATGAAGGTTAACAAATTGCTGCGTGGACTTTCCAAAGACTGGAATCACGTAAAGACTTCAATAAGAGAAACACAAAGAATCATGCCACTCTTTGTAGATGAATTGGTTGGCACACTTCAGTCCTATGAAGTGGAGCAAATCAACGAAGAAGAAGATCCCAAAAGTAATAAGTCTATTGCCTTAAAATCTATCGATGATTCTAATGTTACAGATTCTGAAGAAGATATGGACGATGAAGAGCTAGCACTTATGATTAGATGGTTCAGGAAACTGAACAAAAAGGGAAGAATATTCAATTGGAAGAAACAAAGCACTCAAAAGTTTCGAAACAAATCAACTGAGGATGATGAATCCAATAAAGAAGTGATTTGTTTTGAATGCAAGAAAAAGGAACACATCAGACCCAACTGTCCTCTGTTAAAGAAAAAGAAGGGAAAAGCCGAGAAATATAGAAAGGCTCTCAAAGCAGAAACATGGAGTGATACTAAATGCAAAGAAAGTGAAGATGATTATGCCAATATTTCTTTAATGGCAAAATCAGAATCAGACTCAGACTTTAAGACAGATACAGACTTAGACTCAGACAGCGAAATTGAGGTAAGTAATTTAAATATTCCCACTAAAGTCTCGAAATACATTGATGAACTTTGTCTTAGTCTCAAAACTTCTCTTAAGATGATTTCCGAACTAAAAAGGGAGAATTCTATACTGAAGCAACAAGAAAACCCTTAGAAAGAAAAGTTTGAAAATTTAGACAAAAGTTTTGCCGCTTTAAAAGAAAATGCAAACTCTCTTTTAAAAGAAAATACATTTTTGAAAAATGACATTTCAAATATTTCAAAAAGGTTTTCAATAGGATCTAAGAAGTTGGAAAAAATTCTTTCAGTACAAAGACCTTATTTTAACAAATCAGGCTTGGGAATGACTTTTGAAACCATTCCTCTAATTGATTTTCCAAAAGTAAAGGAAAGAATCAAACAAATACCTACAAAAGCCTTTTATAGAAATCATTTTCAAAAAGTCTTTGTGAAACCTGTTGGCCGAAGTGCTCTTAAATGTTCTAAGTGTAACAGCTCAGAACACTTTGAGAAAGAATGTCCTATGGTTTGGAGACCTGTTAAGAAGGATTGGGCAAAGACTGTGTATTACACTAACTCTACTGGACCCAAGAAAGTGTGGGTACCAAAGAAAGCTTGAGTTTCTTTTTTAATTGCGGGTCACTATCAAGAAAAAGGTTAAATGGTATTTGGATAGTAGTTGTTCAAGACATATGACTGGAGATTCAAGTTGTTTTACAATCAACAATGTCTCCTTGGTGGAAGGACTAAATTATAATCTACTCAACATTAGTCAACTGTGTGACACTGGATTCAAAATCAATTTCCAGGTTGGAATATGTTCGGGAACTAGTAAAGATCTTTCTCAATCTTTTACTGGACGAAGACATGGGAACATTTATCTTATCGATAAAAAAACCACAAAGATCTCAATGTCTAATATCAATTCAAGATGAAGCGAACCTTTGGCATCGAAATCTTGGCCATGTCAATATGAAGCAAATTGCCAAGATCTCTTCCAAGAAGCTTGTTCGAGGACTCCCCAATCTGAAATATCAAAAGTCTGACTTATGCACACCATGTGTGTTGGGAAAACAGGTTAGAAGTTCTTTTAAACCAATAAATCAAGTTTCCACTAACCGTGTGTTGCAGCTCTTGCATATGGATCTCTTTGGACCAACCAGAACTCAAAGCATTGGTGGAAAGAGATATTGCCTAATAATAGTGGATGATTATTCACGATTTACTTGGGTTTACTTTCTGACAAGTAAGTCCGATACCTTCTCTCACTTTTCAAAGTTTGCCAAGAAAGTACAGAATGAGAAAGGTTATGCTATTTCAAGTATACAAACAGATCATATAGGTGAGTTTGAAAATCAAGACTTTGCAAAATTTTGTGATGAATCAGATTTTCAGCATGTTTTCTCCTCTCCATACACTCCAGAACAAATGGAGTTATGGAAAGGAAAAATAGATTTTTGCAAGAAATGGCAAGAACTCTTTTAATTGAAAGCAATATTTCTTCTCATTTTTTGGTTGAAGCAGTTTCTACAGCATGTTATATTATTAACAAAGTATTCTTAAGGCATATTCTAGAGAAAACTCCCAATGAGTTATTCAAAGGAAAGAAGCCAATTGTTTCTTAATTTCATGTATTTGGTTGCAAATGTTTTGTCTTGAGAAATGCAAATGATCGAACTGGTAAGTTTGAAGAAAAATCAGACAAAGGAATTTTCCTTGGATATTCGACCTCCAGCAAAGCCTACAGAGTATTCAACAAGAAGACTCAGTCTGTTGAAAAATCTATGAATATTAAATTTCAAGATTCTTTGCAAAATCAATTGATTAAGACTCAACATGAAGAATTTGAACCTGCTCCAAACTCTTCAAATTCTATTGAAGTAGATCAGACTTCAGAAGAATAACGACAAAGTGATGTTGAAGAATCAACTGAAGTAGAAGATCAGTAATCTGTCAAACCGACCAGCAACTGGAAGCACAAGTCTAGTCATCCCAAAGAACTCATCATTGGTGACATTGATGAAGGGATTCGTACCAGATCCAAAAGGCAAGAAGAGTCTAGCGCCGTGGCACTTATTTCTGAAATAGAACCTAAAAGCATATAAGAAGCTTTAACTGACGAAAGCTGGATTGAAGCTATGCAAGAAGAGCTCAGACAGTTCAGTATTAATGATGTTTGGGAATTAACTCCTAAACCAAAAGGTAACTCAATTATTGGAGCTAAATGGGTTTTCAGGAACAAGATGAACGAAAAAGGTAAAGTGGTTAGGAACAAAGCAAGACTCGTGGCCAAAGGATATACGCAAGAAGAAGGGATAGACTATGATGAGACATATGCACCAGTACCAAGGTTAGAAGCAATTAGATTATTACTTGCTTTTGCTTGTTATAAAAATTTCAAGTTATTCCAAATGGACGTGAAAAGTGCATTCCTAAATGGATTTATCCAAGAAGAAGTCTATGTGGAACAACCTCCCGGTTTTGAAGACCCTAGGAAACCAGACTCAGTATTCAGACTGAAAAAGGCTCTATATGGGTTAAAGCAAGCATATCGAGCTTGGTACGACAGGTTAAGTAAGTTTTTAATTCAAAATGATTTTGTCAAAGGAAAAGTAGACACTACCTTGTTTATTAAAAGAGAAGGCAAAAACTTTTTACTTGTTCAAATATATGTTAATGATATTATATTTGGATCACCTAACGAAAATCTATGTAAGATGTTTTCTAAGTCTATGCAGGATGAATTTGAGATGAGTATGGTGGGTGAACTATCTTTCTTTCTTGGACTACAAGTGAAACAATTGAAGGAATGAATTTTTATTCACCAAGAAAAATTTGCAAAAGAACTTGTTAAAAAATTCGGTTTGGAGAATTGCAAAAAGACTGAAATACCAATGTCTAGTTCTTCGAAGCTGGATAAAGATAAAGGAGGAAAGAAAGTTGACCAGAAGCTCTACAAGAGTATCATTGGTTCACTTCTTTATCTTACTGCTCCTAGACCTGACATTTTGTTTAGTGTTTGCATTTGTGCTAGATTTCAATCTAATCCCAAAGAATCTCATCTAAGAGCTGCAAAACGCATAATCAAATACATTGCAACTACCTTAAAGTTAGGTCTGTGGTATCCCAAAGAATGAGACTTTACTCTCCTTGGTTATTCAGACGCAGATCTAGTAGGTTATAGAGTTGATAAAAAGAGTACTTCCGACACTTGTCAATTGCTCGGTAATAGGATAGTATCATGGTTCTCAAGGAAGCAAAGTACTGCAACTCTTTCAACAACAGAAGCGGAGTATGTGGCTCTTGGAAGTTGTTGTTCTGAAATCTTATGGATAAAACAATAACTGAGAGACTTTGGAATTGAAGACTCATGCATTAAGATCAAATGTGACAATACCAGCACAATTAATCTCATAGAATCCAATTCTTCATTCAAGAGCAAAGCACATAGAGATTCGACATTACTTTATTAGAGATCATGTTCAAAATGGAGAAGTTATGATCCATTTCATTGATTCAAAGAATCAACTGGCGGACATATTTACAAAGCCACTGGAGAAAAGCCTATTTGAGTCTATTCGTACCAAACTGAACATCATAGCTTTTAAAGTCTGAAGGAGCTCAGACTCAGAGACAAAGTTTGAAGGTGTTCAGACTCAAAAAACCAAGAGTTACGACTGTAAGTTATTTCGATTTTGGTAATTTAATCTTTGGTTAAAAATTTGAAAAGGTACAGTTACTCATTAATCGCTTATTGATTGAAATCATTTTTCCAAGTTTCTTTTATGACATCTAATCATTTTCAAAAAGGCATTTATTCATTTTTAAAAAAAGGGAGGTTATCTATTTTCAAAAATCCAGTTATTCTTTTTCGAAAAAGTATTTTTTTTTTCCTTTTATGTCGCTTCGTTTATCTCGCTTCACTTGCTTTATATACTATTGAAATCAGTCTTCTTCGTTTTCACTCCCAAAACCCTAAAAGTTCCAAACTCCCACTTGCTCTCACTTTCCCTGTTGTTTAATCCAAAAAGTTTTCACCTTTCGAGCAGGACTATGAATTTCTCCCTTGAAGAGACAATATCTTCGAGAAAGTCATCAAGATTAGCAAGCAGGGGACCATGGCATATGCCCGAGGGTCCTACGCACTTCAACTTGACCAAAGAAGAAGTTTCTACTCCACCTCAGCAACAAAGACAGCAACAACCGTCTGAGCAGCATCAACCTCCACCACCGTCTCATCTAGAAGAAGAAGTGTTGGAAGAAGTGAAACCTGTAAGAACATTAACTCCTCAAGTTGCTTATAAGCTTTATTCTAATTTGAAAAGAGGGGGAACTCCTATGTCCTTGATTGATGAATACCTGCAAGAGAGAGGTTATAAGAATAAGACTATTTTTCTACGTGATATGGAAAAGATGGGTATTGCCGAAAAAGGATCGGCTGAAAAAGCGTTCACTAACTTTCCTAGTGACCCGCGCTTTAGGACTACTAACCAACCACAAGGACAGGATGACGACGAACGCATGTTTACCCATTTTCAGCCTAGATCAGGAGTGGCTGTAAACATTGCTGGTGATGGTACAAGTCTTTTCAGATCGAAAAACCATGAGAGGGTTTACTTGAATTTGATGAAGAGAGGAGTCATGAACCCCAAGAGTGTCGATTTTTGTGGCATCCTAAAATCTCGTGACAACCTCTGGAGTACCATGAACCATGATTAGGTAATGAAAGTGCCATTTGATTTTGTATTAGCCATTGAATTAATGAATTTCAATTAATTTAAGGCCGAGCATTGTAATGGATGATTGTTTGGATGGAGATTTTCTACAAGTGAACCAAGGATTTTATTAAGGTGCAAATGGATATAGAAATCTTATTCTTGGTAGTGCACTTTATAAGTAGAATTTTGTTGATTTAAATTACAAAATTTTGTGGGTTTATAAGTTGAAATTAGGTGTTAATTTAAATGAGGGTTAAATGGAGTAGGAATAGGAGAGGGTGGGCTGATTTTTAGGCCCAAAGACCGTCCAACCAGCCCACGCCAACCCCTTGGTCAACCAGCCCATGAAGGCCCAAGACCGGCCCAACATTGAAGCCCATCAACTTTGCATGTGAGCTGCCAAGTGGCATGGAAAAGGAGCCAAGTGTGGCTGCCCCCATTGGCTTCCTTGGGCGGCTTCATGCAATCAAATGATTGCAAATGATTGAAGGGGAAGAAAACTTGGGAGAACCGGTTAATGGAGGGGGTGTGTCGACCGAAGAGAGAGAGAGAGAGGGTTACCGAGAGAGAGAGATTTCGAGAGAGAAGGGAGAGCGGACGTGCGAGAGAAGAAGAGGAAGAAGGAGGAGCTCGTTCGCCGCCGTTCCTTCGCCGCTTTGCCGCCGTTCTTGTTGCTGTTTGTGCTTAGATTTAAGGCAAGTGAAGTCCTAAACCTACCCCTTGCATTGCTGTGTTGGGTGTATAGTAGATGGTAAGTCTTGGTTGTGATAGATGGGATGAGATTTCGGAGCTTTGAAGAGAGATTCGTTGGTCATGCATGCTGTTCCTGGAAAGACCAGTCCGACCATCCATGAGTTTGTGTGCTGCATGTGACTTTTTAGTTGGAATCTTGTTTCGATTTCTTCATGAAAGTTGTAGTGAACACCTTGAAGAACAACATAATAAAATTTGAGGCAAAACGAATAAGTATTGGTTAGTGAAAGGATTTTATTTTGGAGAAGTTAGATCTGGAATTCGTTGTGCTGACCTTTAGAGATTTCGTGGTCTGTAAAGTAACTTTCTTGTGAAAATATCACTTTGATCTCTTAATGAAATTTGTAGTGTACTTCTTGAGGTAGAACATATCAAAATTTTAGAGGAAATTAACAAATATAGGTCGGTGAAATCGTTGTTCTTTGAAGGAACTGGATCTGGGAAAAACGTTACCTCGACCCAGTATGATTTCGTGATTTTTATAAAATCATACAGTTAAAATTTGTTCGTGTGTCCTTAATGAAAGTTGTAGGTAATATTCTTAGGAATAACATACTAAAAAATTTAGAAGAAATGAACATATGTAGATCGGTGAAATGAGTTTCTTTTGAAAGATGATAATCTGGGAAAAGATGACACCAAGAACAGGGGGGAATAATTGTCTATATCTATTCACCTAGAACGATTTGGGTTTCGATTTCTTCATGAGATATTTACCTCTAGGAATTTTCTATAACATGTCAAAATTTCAGAATTTTTGGAGTTTATTTGGGTATTTAATTTAAATTACTCCCAAAACTGTGCAAGCTGAAATATTGAAGTTCGTAAACTGTGATGCATGGACCTTACTGTTTTGTGTGAAATTCTTTTGGTATGGAGTTATTCATGAGATATCTGCCTTTAGGTCTCGTCTATAATGTGTCAAGTTTTCAGAATTTATTAATGTCATTTACTAATTTTTCTGGAGTTTTAATTAGAGAAAGGCATTCTGATTTACCCGAGATATTGATGTGCTTTGAAAAATACATGAATTTATCCATGAGATGTAATACCTTGAGTGATTGATCATGCTGCATATGTGATGACATATGGCATGTTATATGGCATGAAAAGTTGGTTGAGACCCTTGATATTATTGCATTAAATGCCATGTTGAAATTGAGATACATGTGTGGATATAACTTGAGAAAATAATGAGACTGTTGGAGGTGTGAGCCGACAATGCCCCGGGAGTGTTGGGATGCCCGGAGTGTGGGGGTGCCGGATGCCCGGAGTGTGTGTGCCGGATGTCCTCGGGAGTTTCGAGATGCCCGGAGTGTGGGGGTGTCGAAAGCCTCGGAGGTGTGTGCCGGGGGGATACCTCGTGATGCTAATTGGGATACGAGATGCCCGGAGTGTGTGTGCCGGATGCCCGAAGGTGTGTGCCGGAGGTTCCTCGTGATGCCAAGTTGGATACGAGCAATAAATTGTGGGATGAAAACACTGGTCCCTAGAAGGATAAAAATTGAGATTGTATCGTGCGCATGGATATATGCATGAATGCTTGATGATAAGTGCATGGTGGTATATGCACATATGGCATGGTGATATATGCACGACTGTAAGGTAAGGTATGCTTGAATGCATGAATGATATGTGTTCTATCTTGATTGTCTTGCTTGTTGCATTGTGTAGTTAATGGATCTTTACTGTTGAGTGGTTGTACTCACCCTTTTGGGGATTAACATTTCAAATTAGAGATGCCTCTTGCGCCTATCACACGTGGTACGTTCTATGGCTTACTGTCTGATGTAAAGGTCGAGTGCTCGGAGCACCCCTGTGCTGGTGTTCATGGCTTGGTGTTTATTCGTGCCCGTGTGTTAGTCATGTACGACGTGGGTCTCCCTGATGGCCCCGTAGTTCAGGAGTTTTTGTCTATCCATGTACGCCGAGACGGGAGGATGATGGGGATGCTGCCGCCGCCATTGGCCGACGCACCTGGCTGGATGTGATGAGAGCGTGTGTCGGGTGGAGGCTGACACTTTTGGGATGGCCGACACTAGCTGATGGATAGATGTTCCTGTTTGATGTATAGTCGGGTTTTCTTTTGTGTATCGCCGAGCTTAGCTATAGCCTTGGCCTTTTGTTATACCGACTTGTGAAATCCATCTTAGTATGTAAATAAAAGTGATTCGGCTTTAGCTTTTATATATGGAAAGTTGTAGTTAGTGTGTATTGCATCATATTTTTTGGTTGTGTACGGGTTTGATAAGTATGCTTCCGTTATATGATCTGCGCTGGGACCGATTGAGATAATGCAAACCCCCAGGTTTTATGGACCCGCTGAAATTGAAATGGTATCAGAGTGGAATGTTATTTGGACAAGGGTTAAGTGAGCGAGCCGTGGCGAGGGGTGCCATAATTTTGATTTCCTTGATTCGGTGAAAGTAAGTCTACGAGAGAAGCTCGCTCTACTACAATTGGAGAGATTTTTTTTTTTAACCTTCTACTGCTTATCCTAAACTCACAGCATACTTTTACTCGGACTTATCTTTCCTGGACGCAAACAGTTTTTCTTTCACAGTAAGAGAGAATGAGTTTTTGGTGAAAATGGACACATTGGCTGACATAATTGGGATGGAAAGATTGAGTTTCCAACCAATTAGCGTGTCTGTTGCTCATGCTACTCTGTCATTGGTGAAAGATCGAGATGTTAAAGGTAAGATTTCCTATTCTAGGATGAATGCCTCTAACATCTTGTTGCACAAGATCGTAATCAACTGCATTCATCCAAAGTCGACATCCAAGACTGATGTCTCTCGGTTTGAAGTGAAATTGATGTATGCCATCAACACTGGCTACAAATTCTCTCTGCCCCACACCATCTTGTTTCATATGTACATATCAGTGGTAAAGGATAAGGGACAACTCCCCTATTCTGCTCTTATCTCGCGTCTTTTTAGACATTTTCAAATTCACAACCCTGCACCATTATGTTTGACAACCATTTCTCCAATGGTGATTGGATTTAAAATGGTCACAAAGATGCGATTGAAAGAGCTGAACAGTGTGTTGGAGTGTATAAAGGAGAAGTCTCCCATGAAAGCAAAACAAGACTCTGCTGCAGCAAAGAGAAAAGGCAAGGAGCCCATGGCTGCTCCAGTGAAAAGAAAAAGAATTCTTATCTTGCAAGATGAAGAGGATGAGGATGAAATGACTATTTCGACCTTACGAAATTTGAAGAGTTTTGTCAGTTTTCAAGAGACTCGAGAAGAGCCAGAAGAAAGGGAAAAAGAGAGAGAAGAGACAGAGAAGGAAGAGAAAGAAGAGAGAAGGAAGAAGAAGAAAGAAGAGAGGAGGAAGAAGAAGAAAGAAGAGGAGATGAAGAAGAAGCAGAAAGAGGACAAGAAGGAGAAGAAGAGAAAAACAAGGGTCGAGAAGACTCTTTTGAGCTAACTTTAGCTGTCTCCTTGTCCAGCAATTCTGACATGGCAGGAACTGGAACTGGTGACGCGCATCACTCTAAAGCAGAAGTTGATCAAGAAGAAATCTTACCTACTCCACCTAAAGGCAATCAAACATGGGGAGCTGTTGGACAGAAAGGTATTTCTTCTCCAATCTTTACTAGTGATGTGAGTCGTTCTACAGCGGATCCAGAGGATGTGTATGTCTCTCATTATCCCTAAGCCTCCACACAAGTCATGGTGGACAATCTGCTAAAGTTCCATCCTCTCTCAAAACCTCGAGAATCGACTCAGCTGGTCCTAATGCTGCAACAGAGCAAAAAACAGACTTTTCAAGACTGCTAGAGATCTTATTGGATGTAAGGAAGCAGCAATATGCTATAGGGTATGAGATGCAGGATCTCAAGAATGCTTTCATGGCCACTTCAGTGTCCTTGCACGATCAATAACAAGTCCTAAAGAATCAAGTGCAGTCTACTGTGTAGGGTGAAGAGTTTCAGTCACTGAAGCAGAGTTTTGCAAGGCTTGAGAAGATAGTGCATTCAATGGGAGAATTCGAGCTTGTTCGCCTTCCAAAACAGCCATGATTCTAACTCCATTTTCATCCAACTCTTTTATTTGTTCTCGACTTTTTGCTGTTGACAAAAAGAGGAGAAGTTGATGCAGATTTGACTATATTTTGTTTGGTTGTGACTTTATCTTTTGTTTGGTTGTGTTTTGGACTGGTTTAGACTGATTTGATCTTCCAATGCTTGTAGTAACTTAAGCTATGTTATTGATTATGGTAAAGATAGTTATTTTTACAGCACTAACACGTTTTATGTGGTTGTAGAATCGCTATTATCCTTATCCTAATTTACTTATCTTTTATGAAATATCTTGGTATGCTTAAGTGTTGTTTTGTAGGTCAAAAGTATCCAAATCTGCAAGAAAATTTTGTCACCATAAAAAAGGGTGAGATTGTTGGAGAAAACTTCATTATTTATTTTGAAGTTGACAAAACGTTTTCTTCAGTCTAGTCTGAAGACTTGTAGACTCAACTGTCAAAGTCTGAAGACCTCCAAACTCAAGATTTAAAGCCTGCCCTCACTGATAGTTTCCAGACCGTCGAAGAAAAGTTTTATTCGTTGAAAAAGACTTATCCAAATGAGAGTATATCTTTGAAAATTTGATTTGTACGGTTGAAGAAGATCTCACGGCTAGAGATAGCATCTCGTGATCAATTATAATTGAATTGAAATTAAACTTGAATAATTAGATCTGTTGATTGGCGAAATATATTTGGAAGGTTCTACTTATGGAAACCTAGATCCTGATTATATGGGCGAGCAGGATTGGTGGGCTATCATCACATTCCTTAAATAACTCGGGATCTCACTAATTGATTCTGTCAAACAGGTTTATTGGAAGAACTCCTTTGGAATGTGCCAACGGTTAAGAATGCATGGAGGAGTATATAAGGAAGACACTCAAGTTATTCAAGTGTGTGCGTGAAAGAAAAATTCCAAAGTCTAAAGTTCCTAGTTCTTTGATATTTCAATTGTTGAGCTCAATTTGTACTCAAAAGAGAGATTAGATACTTGTGAGACCTTAAGGAAGTGTAGCAGAGTCTTTCCATTATGGAATCAAGGACGTGAAACTATAATATCTCTTTTGGTTCTTAGTGGAATCCAACCAGTGGGCTGTCAGTGAGTGGACGTAGGCTTGGTCTAAGCCGAACCACTATAAACCGTGTGTTTTAATTCTCTATCCCTAATCTCTTTAATTTACTTCTTGGCTTTATTTAATCATTTATAGTCTTTTACATCTTCAGTCTATCATTCTCAAGAATTGATTTATTCTGTTAAGTTTTGCAAAAACTTTTTTGATCACCTATTCACCCCCTCTAGGTGCTCTTACTAGCCCTATCACAAGGGTCATGACTTCTCCGATCATCTTGATTTTCTTCTTGAACCGCCAATTGATAGATGCACCTGAGGGAGGGAACAGGATCCATGGCTAGGATCTGCGACTGGAATGAGGAAAGCTCTCATTCAAGATCAACAAAAATCTAATAACCTTCTTCTCTCTCCCTCGGATCTGCTTGTTTCGAATGATTGTAGATTCTGGCCCCTCGAGCTCCTCCTCGGCCACCTCGAGCTCATTCCATAGAGTTGAGAGCCAGTTGAAGCAAGTGGTAACCGAGAGGTTCCCTTGCTTCAACTCCGACAAGGCCTGCATAAGTGAAAAAAGTTTAGCGCGATCCAATTTTCCATACATCTCGTGTATATCATCCCACATCTTCTTTGGGTCTTCAGTCGGTGGTAAGCCGGCGATGACATTGGGGGTTATGTAGTTCCAGATTTAAGTGCGAATGAGTTGGTTGCATTTGCGCCAAACTCGTCGAATTTGGTCGTCGACCAGAAGAGGAATGGTGCCATCGACAAATCCATCTTTATTTTTGGTTACGAGGGCTCGCCGAAAGTCTTGAGCCCTAATATTGTTGTTGTCAGCGCCGATAAGTTGCCGGGATATAAGGCGGAGCTTCAGTCTGTTAGCCGGCGAGGTGCATAATGGATCTCTTGGTTCTAGGCGATAGTCGGCGGCCGCGATCAAGTACGGTCAGAACCCGAGTTGCAATCCCAAGTAGGGATTCACCTCCTAAACCGCTGGGCCTATTTCAGGTCTCTGGCCCGAAGGTGACCAGCCCATCCCATTGGGATGAGATCCAGAACTAGTCTCTTCTCCTGGTGGCGCATACTGAGCCCATTGTTGATTAGGTCCTACACCCCATGGAGCTTGGACAGGGATCCATTGTACCGATGCCCACTGAGTTGAAGTTGGAGCGAAGGGATGCCGTTGTTGATGCTGCTCGTGGCCTTGTTGTTCTTGAGGTAATTCAATCTATTCTGGAGTTTGGTTCTTCGGCAGATTGTTGTTGTTGGATGTATCTTCCATTGTGAGCAAGTGCGATATCAAAAAAGTTGAATTCCAACTCAGTGTGTCAACTTGTTTTGCAGGGTGAAATCTGCAACAGCAGTTTGAAGACGACTACTAAGGGCAATCTGGAGTGGTTTGCGGAAGCAAGGTCAAAATCAAAGGCTCCGATACGACGAAAGGAAGTGAAAGACGTAGAAATATTTTGGATGCAGATTGTAATTCATTCACTCGTATCGTATTGTACATGTACATATTTATAGTACAAAAGAAAGAATAAAGGAAAGAGTAAACAAGATTACAATTTGATTACATTTTCCTACTTTATCTCCAAATATCCATAACTGAATCTATCAGAATTGAAGTCAAGAATAAAATCATAATAATCGCGATCTTCTCCAACAAAATGTCGCCCTAGCCGAGGACAACTCCGCCTCCCATTCACTACCGTGTAGGCTAGCATCGTTGCAGTGTCGTGCTCGGCCAGCGGAGGGGGCAGTTTGGATTACGGTTTGGCATCGGATATGGATCTATCCTTGGCCGTCTCTACATGCCCAGGGCCGCCGAAGTTCACGCCTGGTCAGGCTGAGGTGTGGCTGAGTTGAATCTCAACCAAGTGTGGGGCGAACCAACCGAGTGTGGATGGCTGGACGGCTAAAAAAAACCAGACGGAGGCCAAGCCGAGCGCGGCTAGTTAGAAGGTCAACCGAGTGGGCAGTTGCGTCGCTATGTCGTGCGCGACTGCTGCAAGAGTTGGGTTGGTCAGGTCAAATTCGGGTCAAGTTCAGTTCATGGGTTTGGCCGATTGAGGGCCGGTTGTTGTCCAGGCTTGAGTAGAATTGTGGGCCGGTTTAGTTTAATTCTGAGGCTTAGGTTTATTTTATTTTCTGGGGTCAGATTTAGTTTATTTACTTCCTTTTAGGGGGGAGGGGCTTGTTTTTGCCAGACTGGGCCCATGCATTAAGGTCAATCCTAGCGAGGGCTTGGAGCCTTAGGACTCGAGCCCGATCCGAAGATCTGACTAGGGTCCCTATATTCGGACTAATTTTTTTAATCAAAAAATTTAAAATTTTTAAAAATATATTAAAAATTAGTTTTAAAAAACCCAAAAATTTAAATTTCTAGATTTTAATGTTAATTCTAGTCTAGAATTAGCTTTAAATTTTCCTAGATTTAGAATTCACATAGTTTAGGAATTTTTATAAACATCTTAGGGTTAGTATGATCTAAAAAAATGTGTGAATCTCTGATAAAAAAAAAATTGAACTCAAAATTGAACTTATAGGGCCTTACATTAGGGTGTTGCTTGTTCTTGAAGACAAATGTTAGATTGTTGTGTATATGTATATATAAGTGCACACTTTCAATACATTGATTATTATTTTTCCTTTTAGCATGGTAGGGTAAACCTAGGATCATACCAAACCCAAAAACATTGCATGGAACACTTAGCATGTGAGAACTTTAGAACTCATTATTGGTAAAAGCGTTGTGTGGACATTTTAGTGATTAAATGATCAAGTTTAGGCATCGAAATGACAATAGTTATATAACTAGAGTAATCAAATCCCCAACCCTAGATCTCTAATTACGTATGAAGTTAGAGATATCCTCTCATACCTCACTAGGTTTCTAGTCGACGACTCAAACAAGCTAGTTGCAACTCCTTATTTAGAATTCTCATAGGGTTAATCGAAATTAAAATTGAATATCCCAATTTGCACAAGGTATGAGCTTGAGAGAGCCTACGCCTAATCAGAAGTTATAGTTCCATCTTCTAAA
Organism: Eucalyptus guilfoylei; assembly: GCA_016097605.1. Taxonomy (NCBI): domain Eukaryota; kingdom Viridiplantae; phylum Streptophyta; class Magnoliopsida; order Myrtales; family Myrtaceae; genus Eucalyptus; species Eucalyptus guilfoylei. Next base: position 23,520,779 of record CM027865.1, on the reverse strand, counting down.
TAATACCCCTAAACTTATATCATTTCCCCTCCAGATGGAGAAGGTAGATCGCAACAACCAGCACTGCGAATAGTTCTAGTACCCACTCCTCTTGCAGCACCAACCAATGGTGTAGAAGCAACTGCTACTATTGCTGCGATTCCACCTCCAGCAGTCATTCCTTCGAAAGAATAGATGAGAAGACTCACTCAATGCGACCCATTTCATGAAGTCCTCAAACAAAGTCGGCTAGCAATTGTGGGTCAAGCGCACGCGGATTGACTATTACAGTAGTGACGTCGGCTGGAAGTTGCGGTGCGGCAAGTCTGGATGAGTCGACTTGGCCGAGTTATGGGTTGGAAGTGGGCTTCAAGGCGGGGAGCTCGACCAAGAGAACTCACTGTTCAATTTCTTTAACCAAATGTAGATGAGCCTGCGGGTAGGGAGCATGCTTCTCCTTGCTGCTCGACCAAGTCCTACGGAGCTTCAAACGTGTGACGCTCATTGACCGCTAAAGCTACAGCTCAATTGTGTCAGAAGCCGGAGCCCTTACACAGTGCACCTGCTGACAACGGCAACGAGCAAGGTAGAGTCCAACAGGCAACGGAGGAGGAACTTAGGTAGGACTCAGCTGCCCAACTTAATGAGGCCAGAGGCGATGATGGGCGGGATGCGGTCCCCAATTTGATGAATCCTAATTGCATCAAATCGTCTTTGCTGGCAAAATGCATTTTGAGATGGTTCATAGAAGAATTCACTCAAAACAAGTTCATTATTAAGCTCTAGTACCAACTTAATGCATGTGTGGCATGGCAAAATGCCTTTTGAGTGATAATGGATAACATGTGACAGACGAAGGATAGCTTTGATACCAAATTGATGTAGTTGCAAGGGCATACAATCGGCAACCATTTTTGCGTATCAATAACTAGCATGTAGAATCGATATCTTCAAATATAAACCCATCAAATTAGACAATAGTCAAAATAGGCCATATTGAGTTGCATTAATTGACGAGGTTGAGTTGAGCATGCGAGTTAATCAATAGAGCCCAATACTCCCACATCAATGCTAAATAGATTGTCTAGATGTCTGGGCACAATCTCCTCAACAAGGACATTAGCGATGGTTGCATTGCCTTGCCTTGATCCCCGCACCTTTTGAGAGAGAGAAAAACTTGAGTTTATTAATAATTTGGAAAATGTTTTTGTTATTTTAATCATTATTATCACTTACAAAAACAAGTAATGAAAAATATTTTCATTATTAATGACATTTCATGCCTAAATGTTCTTGTTAATACTTAAAATATTTTTCAAAGTCTTTTTCTTAAGAGATATAAATGATTAAAATCAAGAATATATTTTTTCAAATTATTGATTTTTCGTAAAAAAAAAAAAAGGAGCTTAACGTGCCAAAAGAAGAGAAAAAAGAGAGAGAAAAGAAGAAAGGAAAAAGAAAGAATGATGCGTGAGATGCATGTGCCGGCTCTTAACAAAGATATGAGCCGCCGGTGAACTGGAGGCTGAATTGAGACGAAGCAATTAAGTGTAGGGGCTTTTGCGAGACAAACGCTATTTGAGGGCTTTTTTTTTTTTTAGTCGGTCATATTGTATTTCTACTCTAATGTTCAGTATCAGACTTTTGTCATGCCTCCTTGTAAAGAGTGGGAGTCGAAACCCACTACTGAAACTATATTAACCTCCCCTTCTTATATTGGAAAAATGGCCACCGGGGCAAATCAGTGGTTAAGAAACGGTCTACTTTGGGGGGCTTCTTTTTGAAAATTTCCCCACGGAAAAGGTTAACTTTACTGTTAAATATTGTTTGGAATATTTAGGATTCTATAAAAATTGCCAGACAAAATCGATCGACTCCAGCACATACCGGTCTCTCCTCTCTCTCTCTCTCTCTCTCTCTCTCTCTCTCTGAAGAGTGTACACATTGACTGATTTTCTCCCCACGACTCACGCTCAGCACCTCCCACTTCACACCTTTTGAAGTCTCTCTCTCTCTCTCTCACAATCTCCTGCACTTTCTTCTAACCGCCTCCCGCCTCTCGATTCTCCCCTCGGTTTCCGTCAACAGGTTAGTCGCGCGATCCTGCTGCATGCGTTCTGAAGTTCACGAGCGCAATCGGAGCGCACCCACTCGGGCTTTCTTTTTTTATATATATATTTATTTATTAATTTACTTTTTCTCTGAATCTGCATGTCTGGATTTTTTCTCTCTCTCTCTTCAGGTTGCGCGACGTGAATTTGGAGTGCCCCACTGCAGGGCGTACTGAAATGGACCTGATTCTGGAGGAAAAGGACGCGGCCGATTGGGTTTACAGAGGCGAAGGAGCTGCCAACATCGTCCTCACTTACGCTGGATCCGCTCCCACTTTCGTGAGTAGCTTGCTTGCGCTTCCAATTTGGGGCGCCATTAAAATATCGCGCCTTTTTGCGAATCGGAATTCGATTCTGGAGAGATGGAGTGAGATTTTTGTCGGAACAAGTGGTTATGATTGCTGCTGCAACTTCTTTTGAGTTTCAGAACCGAGGGGGAGACAATGCTTGAAGAGTCCGAGCATGTTGTCTTAGGAGTTTTTTTGGAGAAAGATGATACCTGAGAAATCTGAGAAAGTTGTTCCGGGAATCTTCTTTTTCTGACCACTACTACAAATTTTAATCCTCGATAATAGCGCTAATTGGAATAAACCCCCTTTTCCTCTACCCCTGTGACCACTAACGTCAATGTTATACTTTTATTGAATTACATTCTTTCTTTGCTTTTGCTTATCCAAACAAAGAAAAAAAAAAGGAATCTTTGGGTTTTCTTTTTCTCCTGAGGAATGAGTGAAGTGCTGTGCTGAATCTTCGCATAAATGGATATGCCTTCACCTTTTCAGCTAATGCGGTCATGGGAATTTGATCTTAATTTCTTTTTAGTATCCTTTTCTTTCGGATGATGAAGACTTATGCTTAATTCGATAGTGTGATTGCTGCTCTACCGTTTGTCCAGGTCGGAAAAGTTTTGCGGATTCGAAAGGTTCCCGAAAATGGAACACGAAGCTCCGATGGTTCCTTGAGCTTTTCCAATCATGAACGTCTCTTGTGGAAGGATTTTGAGGAACTCGTACAGTGCCCAACAAAAGAAATTGCGGCCCAAAAATATGTACAACATGTGATTAGCCCGTTGTTAGGTTCAAAACATGTAGATGCTGGGGTATGTGCAGTGCTTTTCCTTATTTTGTTCTTTTCTGAAGTTGATGCTCGGGATTTATACTGTTGCATCGATGTTGATCTTTTGAGAATGATTAATATATTATTCCTAAGCCTTTGAATAGTTTAGATTGATTAATTTTTTAAATAGCTGAATATTGATTCTTTGTCTAAGGCCATTAAATCGGTGGCCTTGTAAGTTGCCTTGTTATCTTTGAGCCTGCCAGAGTATTTGCTTGGTAATATGTTGAGATTCATGCTTAACCCCTTTTAAAATCCTGCATTGGTGAATTTGATCCTAGAAAGCTACTTTGGACCATTCAATCAGTACAGTGTTGTAGGCTTTCCTATACATCAAAGCTCGTACTTGTTTACTGGTTGGATAATGAATGTTTGCAATTGCATTGTCAAAGTACAAAATTTCATATGACAATCATATCTCTGGCTGCTCGAGGACATGTTCCTTATGCTTTGGTTTTCTGTTCATATTGCAGATCAAAATAGGAATGTTGATACACAGCATAATATATCTCTTTCTCTCTCTGCTATCATTTCTTTCACACTGCAGATTCGAGTCCTTGTCTCTAGGGAATTTCTTGAGGAAATTGAAAGAAATAGTAAGAGTCATCGTCCTGACTGGCGCATTGATGCTGCCAAGGTTGATACACTTAACAAATATGCACTTCTAATTTCTGACCATTCCCTTTTTCCTCATGGTGAGTACTTCCGTCCACTGCTTACCCTCATTTCTGGACTTCTTGTTGACTAACTTCCTCCTATTCAATATTTACACAGTTAGACGTTTAGAAGTAAAACATTCTATTAACTGAATATATTCCATCAGCTAGATAAAACGTCTTCACCAATAAATGTCATTCTGTTGGACCCCTCGACTGGCCTCTGTAAGCTTTAGGTGTAAAAGGAAAGACACATGCGATGAGATTGCGAAGACCGTGTGCATGTCCTCCCCTATTACTAGGATCCTTCACAGAGAGATTATTCAAAAGTTTGCCATTTTCCTGCTTCATTGATTTGCATCATTAGGCTAGGGGACATTGTGTGAACTCAATGTTAAGATGTCAGACTTATCCTAAGAAGCTAATAGCCTTGTTCATTAATCGGGTCTTGCAGTTACAAAAGCTCTAGTGAAGATTGTAGATAAAATTATTTTTGATCTCCAAGATAGAGTATTTGCCTATTATATCTATTTTGTTTCAGGTATCTTGAAAGGCAATGCCTGCATATCTGTAGAGATAAAGGTGCTTCGTCTAAGCTACTTCTTCTTTCTGCAATAATTCATTTGTTACATCTTTTTTATCCTCTATTTGTGCAAGTTGTTCATTTTTTTCGCATGCTTTTTTTCCCTGTTTTGGAGTTTAGCCCAAATGTGGATTTCTACCATTCTCCAAATACATTGCCAGGCAGAATGCAATCAAGAGGAGCACTACTCGTTTTAAAATGCACCAAGTCCTGAAGTTCCGTGAAGAACAGGTAATATTTTAAGGTTAATCACACATATTACTTTCCTTATACAGGTGCCAAATAGTACTGCCACCTTGCAAAACGGCTTAAAAGAGGTAGCCACTTGTATACAAGAAAGGAAATAAAACTAACTGGATCTGTCACCCTATTGGATCTCATATATGAAGTTGTGTTTCGCTAATATGCCAAATGCAAAGGTGGAAAATGTTTTCTCATTTTGCCAAAAAGACTCCATACCTTTAAGGGCTCCTGGTTTTCATCCCAAAATCATCCAAAAAGTAGCTAGAGGAGTCATCTAAGTCATTTTTTTCCCTTGTAGGAAGAGTCATCCATTCCCAGTCTATGTTCCATCAGAGACAAAGCACTTGTCCCTTTCTATCTTGTTTAGCTGCAACACACTAATTGTAAAAAGAGGTCCCATCTCTCTTCATCAGTTTACTTCAGTAGTTTAGTTTAAAGTCACTCTTAATAGATTAAAGCTATCATTCCCTTTCTTTTGGTATTAGCAAGCATGCAGGCTTTATTTTGATTGTGCATGCCATGGTATGTAATTTAAGTCTGACCAGTGCATTTTGCATTTTTTTTTCCAGATACCAAATCTAAGTGAATATGATCCATTGGATCTGTTCTCTGGATCCAAGGAAAGAATACTTGTAGCTTTGAAAGCTTTGTGCAACAACCCGCAGAACAATTTCCGTGTTTTCTTGAATGGTTCTCTCATTTTGGGTGGGTTCGGTGGTGTTGTAGACAATTCTTCTTCCACAACTGCTGCAGCACTTGAAGATGTACTTAAATATGTCATCAAAGCAGATGATGGTTTACGGACTACAAGTTTTCTTGAGCTTCTCACCGAGACTGTTTATAAATCAGGAGTATTGGACCGTCTTCTTGGTGTTCAGAAGCTCGATAATTATGATATAGAAGGAGCAATTCATGCATACTATAATTTTATATCTCAACCTTGTTCAGTATGTAGAGAGTTGGGTGAAGACAAAGTGTCACCAATATCTACCCTTTTGCATGCACTTCCTCTCAATGAGAGCTTGGAGATCGTGAAAAAATTTTTGATAGCTGCAACTGCAAAAGATTGCAGTTTAATGTTTTGTTTCAGACAAAGAGAAGATGGTGGTTCAGATTCTTCCTATGACAGGGTTTACCTAGAGTCAACTAACCAAGTGTTTGATTATAAGGTAAAACATATCTTTTGTAGTTAAAAGCGATGGTCTCTTGCTTTGGTCTTTTGTCGAGTATTCTGCTCATTGTAAGAGATATAGTCTATCTTTAACACACCTAGAAGTGAACTATATTGAAATCACATTGATCAATTCGTTTTAAAAAAAATGAAATAATATAGTGAGATGTTTCTTAAAAGTATGTAAATGCTCTCTTGCTATCCAGTGTTTTATCATGTTGCTAGTGTATTCCACGCAATAAGTTTCTTCATAGAGACGATAGAGTATCTGCTATTATGATTTTGGTGCCAAATGGTTCTTGTATTCTGGTGAATGCTGCTTCATAATTATCCATCTAGCTACCACCCAATAAGGGGAAAAACCATCTGGTAGTATTGCTGTAGTTGCAGCATGAATTTTGAGTTTCCTTGCTACACGTAAGTTTCTTCCAGAAGTAATGACTTATTTAAGATGCAATCACATAGGTGCATTTCATTGACCTGGATTTGAAGCCTTTGGAGAAGATGGAGCACTACTATAAACTGGATCAGAAGATTGTGAGTGCCTACACTGAGGCCCTGCAAAATGGACAGGAAACAGTGAACAATCATACTGTCAAAATGTATGAAAGTACACAATGATGGAGGACATTACTGTATAGCTTAGGGATTACAGTTGTTGATGACTCTGTGGTAAGTGTTACATGTGTACCATTAAATGGTTGAAGTAGCATTTGAAAGTTTTCTGTGAAAGCTCTCCAAAGGTTTGGATAGAGACTTGACCTGTGGGCAGAGATTCTGGTGTGAACTTAATCTTCAGTCCCTTCAAGATGGAAAATACTTACACTCTAAATTGATGGTAGCTCGTTTTAGCAAATGTTAGCAGCTACGAGAAAGCAGTATTGTACTTTGATTATTACTTCTACTTCGCTGTTACATTTATTTATAAATGGCTAAAGCTGCCAGATGAACTAATTCTTGCTCCAGATTCCTGATTTCAAGGACTTTTAAATTACAATGCTCACAGGTAATTTATGATTGTGTTGCGTAATAGTTTTGCACTACAAGGATTGAAATACCTTTATCATCTTTAAAGGAACCAGAGCTATGAGAGTCCATACGCTTCCAGAAGCAGCTGCTGCTATATGCTTAACCAGATATTCTTTATCTGAAGGCCATTCCTGGTACAGATGTGTATTAGTTCTTGTATCATCTAGATACATATATGCATCTATCTGCAAGTATGAATTCGATATTCTTTCCTTTTTATGTGAAGGCTCATGCAATTTTGACTAGTTATGTGAACAACTGAGTAGCCAATAGGAAATAAATAAAAAGAAAGAAAGTTGATATTGACGGGACAGAGTTATTGGGCATGGCTGCAGAGCCCAATAGAAAGTGATGGATTAACTATTCAAAGGGTCATACCATCCCATGCCACATGGCTTATTAATTCATCCAGCTGGATCTTGACCTTTTGTATGTTTATTTTCTTCTTGTTCTTCAGCTGTATGCTAAATGTATTGGATGAAGGGTTGCCCTATCCATCCCTCAGTACTCTAGCAAGTTTTTTGTGTTTCTGGCACAATATATGTGACGTAACATTTTAAAATTAATTTCTATATTGGATGAAATATAGCAATCTGTTTTCTAGGTTCTGAGGATGTTGTGTAGTTGGAAATGAATGAACTGCCTGACTTCTTAATAAACTCATACAGCAAACCGATAAACTCATATAGCAATCTGTTTTCTGGGTGGTTAAGATGTCCAAGTAGTTGTAGTTGTTTATTTGGGGATGTGAATAGTCCTAAAGAACCCAATGGAACCAAATGCAAGGTGTATATCCTGTGCTTTTGACATCCGTGGGGCTCCACTGAAGGTGTCTTTTGGTACCTTTTATAAGAAAAAGCTTTCTGATGTGGGTCAAGACATGCACCTCCTGAGCTGACATTCTTCCACTATCACAGTTGTACTGAGAAGTTGATCCCTTCTATGATTGTCTAATTAGCACTCTCTAAGAATCTCATTCTCTACTTGTCTGGGATTTGCTGCAGATGGTTGCAGAACCATCTGCAAGCCAATATCAGCATAAGAGCAAAACATCCATTCCACGACAAAATAATACTGTTCTGACCGGGTCTGATGAACAAACTCCATGTGCTTATAGCTATCTTATTATTTCCTATAGGATGTTCAGGCCATGTGGCGCAAATAAGCCAAAGAATTTTTCAGAGGTTGTTCTTGCTTGGCAATTAATACTGTTCTGACACACATTTACTTCCAGTTACCAACCCACCCTGCCGCTCCATTTAGTTTTCAACCAATGGGCCCCATTAGCAACGCGAGAGAGAGAGAGAGAGAGAGAGAGAGTTCCAGCTACAACCCAGTAGATTAAATTCGTGTTTCCTTAGTAAATTACGCTGATATATTAGTTATATATATAGCAGATTCTCTAGCTTTAGTACCTTGCTCCATTTGTCAATAACTATGTCAAAGGTTCTTCCTTTTCTCTCTAATCTTGTGATCTTGCTGCCATAAGTAATGCTTTTAGTTGTGCGTGTGATTCCTGAATGGCTCATTTTCCTATGCGATTCTCTGCTCACTCTGACACAGCAGTACTTTTTCCAGCTCTTAGATGCTCTGTTTCTGTGAGCTCAGAGTCTGAGCAACTTCTGACCGCACTTTCTCTGTTGCAGAAAACAATAGTGTCAGTGGAGCTGCTGTGTTCAAAGTGCAGGCTCAAGGTTATGAAGTTGGTGGCCACCATTGAAGGCATTTCTTCCATTGTCCTTGACCCGTCCAAGAACACTGTGACAGTGATCGGTGAAGCTGATCCAGCAAAGATCATAAAGAAGGTGAGGAAGTTCAGGAAGTCTGCACACTTTGTGAGCATCGGCCCTCCAAAAGAAGACAAGAAAGACGAAAAGAAGGATGCGGTGATTCCTCAGACACCCAAGACTTGTCAAAGATGTGATATTTGGTATGTTGTTGCAGAAGATGGCTTCTACAACTACTGTTCCATACTGTAAGTAGGTGCCATTTTCATCATCGTTCGGGGGGCAATTAGTATAAGAGCAATATTTTGTCGGGGAAAGCATGGCAAGTGTTGTGTTTAGTGCTTGCGTGTCACCTGGGTCTTGCTTCCACATTGGACATGATATAACATGGAGACTACCGTGTATCTATCCAACGCTGATTATTCTTCCAGAACACATTTGAAAGTGTTTGGTTCATTTCTTTAGGGTTTTAACCGCGACTTGCAATGGAAATTACGTCAAGAATCCCTTTTATCCCCCTTCCAATAGTAGGTTTTTGTCTTCTTTTGGCTGGGCCTCAGTCATGTTTTCGTCTTGAGTGAATGATTTGCCTCGAACTCTTGCAAGAGGAGTAACAATCTCACTTCATATTACGATACATTCTTTGATCGACCGCTGATGTTTTCGCCTTGTATGTCAATCTTTAAATCACGTAAATTCCGTGTGAAACTCACCAACTTTAAGGTCTTGGGTGCATTGAACTTATTTAAATTTACATCACCTAAAGAATTTTCCTGTACTACTGGTGATACTTATAAAAGGCGTGTTGAGATTTCCTGATTATACCTTTAAACTTTCCTCAAGATATTATAAATTTGTATCCTTTGATCATAAGATTCCTAAGAAACTTGGTTATCATACTATATACAAATAAAAAAACATGAGAAAAGAACGCTCCGTCCGCGACCAAAGGCCGAGCTCCTTCGTAGCGAAGCAGGCAAGGCTGTGTTAAAAAGAAATTGAAATAACAAAAGTCTTCGATTAGGATGAAAACAAACAATTCCAAATTGGCGACGATCTTGTGTAGATCACTCCATCCAGGTCGATTTCTTTTGCTTTTTTCCTCGATAAACCCGCCCGTAACTCTCCAAACATCAGTGGTTGTTGCAAGAAAGGAGGTTGCAGATTGAACTGAGTAGTAATGAAAGGACTCTCCCTCCTGGTGGCCGTAAATGGATATCACCGAGGAGTCTCACTACCACAGAATCAAGTAACTCACGAACGTGCTCCCACATACGCCAGTTAAATAGCGTAACAAAACCACTCAGCATTCTTTCCACCAGCAGATCCCATATCTTTACCAGCACTTCTTCTGCTGCACGGACAAGAACGAAATGAACAATTGCCATCTTCAGATTGCAGGCAACAATAATCCCGTGCATCAAAATGGAGACAAATTTATGCCCACAACCCAACCCCAACCCAGGAATGCCCTAATAGGTAAGGGAAGGAAACAGACACATGCTAAATTCGTAGATGCATCTCTGACCTTATATTTGGCTGCATCGATGTATGCAATAATTTCTTCTTGCCTCATCAAAGATTCAAACAGCGCCTGTTCACATGAAAGGACATCATTACAATAAAATGACAAATGCCAGAATTAGTACGCAACGAAAAGCCCAATCAACTTAAAAATCCTGAATGAATTTTGGTCTTCACCTTTTTAGTGGCGATTAGCTCTGCCTCTAATGCATCTACGCGGCAAATAGCAGCATCCAGCAACTCTTCCTTCTCACGTGGAATTGCAGCAGGCCTTTCATTTTGCATTTCTACCTTCTTTTCAAGTTCATCCAGCCTCTTCCAAATAGATGAGGGAAGATCCCCCTCTTTATGCTTAGCACCAGTTGAAGGAAGATGGGACTCCTCGACAGGATCCATGACAGATTGAGGATTATGACGAGTGGAATTGAACATAGAGCCGCTGACCTTCTCGATCAAATGGTATGCAACTGAACGGACAAAAGCCAGGACAAGCATAAAGCAGGCCACTAGTGCAGGATGGACACAAGTATAGGTTCCTCCTCCACGTTCATCAATGCCAGGCACAGGAAAAGCCCCTGAAACACATATTACATTATCCAAGCAACCTCAAATTAATTGTACCATCTGACTGGTGCCAGAAACATGTGCTCTTGAGACATTGTTACATGCTCACAGAATTGGACCATAGTCAACCAATCTCTTTAAGGGTGCAACATGTTCAGCGTCCAACTACAATCATGTCATTGTCTCACATGTGCTCTTATAATATGATCTATATGAAGCGATCCCTCCATGTGTAACAACACTGAATGAATAGTGATATGTGACATAATTGACATTGAATAATAATGGTTTATTCTACTTCATATCAAACTTGTCTATGGACTACTCAATCCTGTATTGTAGGCATTAGAACTAATTTCATTTGCTTGGATGAGTATGTTATTAAAGGAGACAAGCCCCAAGCTCAACTTTCTCGCATGCCCCAACAACCAAGGAAATAAGAGCATAGATGATCATTCAGTGAATTTGTTGAAATTGCCGACCTCCAGAAAGGCTGTCTGTATTCCCCGAATCCTGGTCTACAGCCTCATCAATCATAGGACTACTTTCATCGTATCCAGATAAGTTACCCACAGAAGTTCCGTTGCTTGTCATCTTTGCCTAGAAAAAGGAATTCCATGAAAACCCCTTGTAGCCATTGCATAGACTATCATTCTGATGTCAAATTAACTTACTTCTTCAGAGAAAGGAGTCACATATGGGACAATAGAGCTCCTTTCTGCTCTGGGAGAAGCAATATCATCCACCTCAGCTCCTGCTGCTGTTGCAGCTGCCGTACCATCATTGATCTAACTCAACAGTGAACACAAATGATAAACAAAATGATAAACTTAAAGCAGATAAAACCTTAGTTTAACAATGAGAAAACTTTATCATTGGTAAACTTATATCAAACTCTTGGAGAGAATGAAAGTAAATTTGTGAAATGATTGTCAGTGTCCAATTGTCTAGATAAGACCTCACTTTAGCAAGAACATACCAGGGGACCAACGAGGGTATCACAAGAAGCAACTTCCTCGTTGGTGTTCCTGCCCATCATCGTATGTCTGTTGATTAGTGCTTGGCCATCAAGCACTATCTTCAATAGCTCATACGTGCAATGATAAAGATCATTAGATAGTAATATTAAAATATGCATTCTCTTTTCCGTCGAAGTTAAGAATAAGGACTACCATGTCTCACCTTTAGAATGTTGGGGTCTTTCCATGGACCCTTCTCCGATCTCATGCAGCCACCCTGGTCGGCACAAGTACAGCTACCACCAAGAAATTCTGGCAACTCACTGCAAACCTAGAATGTCTTAATGCTTTGGAAGTACACAGCCAGCCGGGAATGATCATTACAATCACAATGAATGCAATGTCTCACCTTGCATCAATTACTTCAAGTAATTTACTTCGATATTTGTTACCAAGAACCTACACAGAAATTTAGTTAATTTATATAAGGCAGAGCTGAATTTGCCGTTAAAAGCTCAACTGGACATTGCACTTTACATGAATCTTTGAAATCGTTGTGGGATCAAGAAAAGACTTCACTGTGTTCCAGAGAAGCTTGAAACCAGGAGCAGCGTTAATGATGAACATTCTGGAGAGCGTCTGTATAGATGTCATTTACTTGTTACAATACTTTGTATCTGAAATCTCCATTAAGCCAAGAATCAAAACCATAACTGATCAAGCCAGCCACAGTCAGAGAACAAGAGTATCAGGAGAACAGATTGATTTACGTACTTCAGGGTAGTAATCACTGTCAATCTTCTGTAGCCGCATGATGAGTTCACGTGCTTGTTTTGTAAAGTTCTTAAGACCCTGATGATATGTATAATGACCAAAGATAATTATTTTAAGGCCACAATAGCTCTAGATAGAGATGAACTGCCAGTAAAGTATCAATCAACATACCACATCCTTAACATCCAAAATGGTTGTACTAGAATCTATGTGCTTCTTTGCAGCAACAGAGCAAGCTGGGAACTTAAAAGTAACAGTTTTCTCAAACTCCTGAACATGGAATCTAACATAGCGATCGATAGTAGTCACTTCCATAAGCTTGTCAGGATTGACTTTCCCGAGTCTCTCGATATAAATAGGTCTTCCGTCTTTATCTACCCCATGATATGCCTGAGGGTAGTACTGAAGAACTTCATTTCTCTCTCTGAAATGAAAATCCTGAAAAAAGAAAAAGAAGGGGGTCCAGCATCGTAGAAGACTACAACAGTGGCAAGCAAGCAATTCAATGCAGAATCAGCTACAAAGTAATATGCATTACATGAAAGAAAGAAACCTATTTTTAACTTTAAGCAATCAACTCCTGAGAAGTGCACACAAGCAGGCCAGTTCCAAAGAGTTTCTAGACATAAGCAGTATCGCTCCTTAGCCCAGGATTCAAACTCTCAATATGCGAGAGAAATATTGAAGTACCTCCAAAATCGTGTCAGTGCCAAAGTCCTTCCTCCATTGAATCATTTCAGCCCACATATGTCTTGCTTTCTGAATGTCAAATTTCCTTGCTTTCAGAAATCTAAAGAAAAATATGACATGAGTCTTGATGTACAGAAGTTAAGAACAAGATCAACCTGAAAAGGCTTGTTTAGTAGAACGAAAAGATTTTGAAGGATTTCATTAAAACGGAAAAAAATAAAAATTGAAAAGCCACCGCTGAAGGAGCTCAAGCTGAATGATTTTAAGTTTTGACGAAATGCACCAGAGGCACTAAGTTAATTTAACTGCCAGCCATTCACAACAAAACTTGGAAGAAATCAGAGGGCTCTCTTTAGCATATTAAGGAATTTCAGATGATAGAGCTACACAATGGAACACCATTTAGCCAGACATTCCACTTCAGAAGACAAATCCACAGCAGGTAATGTCTAAACTTCAGCTTCTACCACATAATTGCCTGAAGACTATGTCTGGGACTACTTAAGACAAATATACATATAAATGTGGTAAAGTTTTTGGTTGGCAGCCCATTCTTAGGTTGGGGCAAACACTTCCCAATATTCCAATTGCAACATAAAGAAGAAGAGAAAGAGATGATATGCAGCCCCTCACGTGTGCATGATAAGTTATCATGCATTGGTTGAATGCTGACTTAGAGAGAGGGGAAAAAGAAAGTAGACAGAGAAGATCACCTCAAAAGCATATGATAATTGTCGTGTCTTGGAGGTAGAAACCCATCTGAAATCAGCACCTGCCGAAATTCATCAACAATCTTTTGCTCCTCAACATCCCGGACATCCTCGAATGAGGAGTATATAACTTGGCTGTCACTTTTCCTATGGCCCTTTCTCTTGACAGAGAGAGACCGTCTGAACTTGTGAGACACATTGATTGCTTTCTTTTTCAGACTTCCCATCCTTGTTCGCCGGTCCTCTTCAAAACTTTCAAGTTCCCATTTTAGTTCTCTCTTTTCCTCAGGGGCATCGGATATCCCCTCATAACCTTAAAATATGTTTGAAGTCAAATTATAACTCCCATTACTTGCACCCCTCTTTCCAATAGTAATGAATATTGGAACAATTTCTTCACCCGTGATACATGGATTCAACTTGCACTTTGCCCTGTTTCAGTTATTTCACTATCTATTTGCAACAAATTAGAATTTAAGCAAACATGTCTCCAGTTAACTTTTGATGCACAGTATCCCTTTAAATTTGGCCTCTTCTATGGAATGAGTCACAAATCCTCCCTGGGTTATATTGTTCACAACCAGCAGCGGCAACTACAAGTTCGGCCTTAGACTAATAGTGACATTTGCCTTCATTAATTTTCCAAGCATAACTGTCTCTGAAACCTATTCAGAGGTCCGGAGCTTTAGCAAAAACCATAGAAAGCAGATCATTTACGAAAGCGATTGCATACGATACCTGTCTATGGTCTGACGTTTCACAAAGACCACACATGCCCGGAACCAGAAAAGGTGCAGTCCAGAAGCTCAAAATTATGCAAGAAATTACTCATTTTACAATTCAAACAGAATTATCTAAATACAGGATGAATTGCCTACGAATAAGACGAGATAAAGCCAGTCCAACAAGGTACACACAAATTCAAAAACGGTGCACTCAGCAGTTAACAAAAAAGTTCCACCTTAAGAATACCCTCTTTTTCTGACATAAACGTCCGAACACATACTAAAATTTGCCCAAACAAACAGTTCATGAGCGGACCGAACGAGGTCGGACAACTCGGGGGAACGTGAAGTCGCCGGAAGAAGGTGGGACTTACCACGCTCGAGCGAGCCGGACATGGCGTGCGTCGGAGGTTCGGCGGAGCTGATTCACATACGAAGCTTGAAGGGATTGGGTTTCATGGCGGATTTTATGTGAATTTTGGTTGGTTGTGTAGCGGAGGCCTGTTGTTCGATCTGTACACGCCAAAGCAACCGAAGGAGAGTGCCCGAGAGAGATTCTTGAGGAGGAGCGAATATGTGAATTTTGGCGGGTCCCTTCTGGGTCTTTGCCACGTGGCGGGCATGGGGCTCGATTGGTGTTATCTAGCGTGGCGGCAGTGACGCTTCCTTCTCGGAGGAGTGATCCTAGAGAAGAGGGCTGTGCTTGTCATGTCACCATCCGTGCATTTAACCTCCAGAAATGCACTTTTAAATTATAAAATTCTCGAGAAAGTAACAATGAATAAAATTATATTAGTAAAGAATATAGATTTATCCCTAGCTATATTCCTTATAATTTAGTCGATTTTGTCCTTATACCCATTTTTTCTTGATGATGTGATTCCTAAATTGTATACATTTTTTTATTCAAGTTAGTCTTTCTATGTAACATGGAAATGAAAATGCTTAACGTAAACCACCATATCAATACTATACTAATTCTCGCCCAATAAAACAAAGGCGACATGGTCTTTTTAGTGCTGACTTATTGAAAATAATTTATAGTTTTAAGGAAAATCTCAAAACCTTTATGTGAGAGAGAGAGAGAGAGAGCACGGTGGCGATAGCGGTAGAGGCTCCTCCGAGCCACTAACGTGGCCACCACGGAGGAGCACTTGGTGGGTCGTGTGACCTCAGGGAGATAGATCTCATGGGGGTCGTTGGACCTTGATTAGTAGTTGCAGAGGTTGTGAAACCCCACCCGAGCGACACGTCATCAAGCCCTTGCCACACAAGGACCACCGCCAGCGGGACGGCCCACAACCTACGCAAGTTGCACCCGTGATGGACCAATGTTTTCCTCTTTTCTTTTTTTTCTTTTTTTGCATTTTTATATTTTTTATTGTTTCAATTGATTTGATAAAAACATTTAAAAGACATGTAAATTGTCACATCAGCATGTGTGTTTATATATCTAATGGAACAAGCTAACTTAAACAAAAGATTGTATAGTTTAGGGACAACCAAATTGAGAAAAAAAGATGTACGTGAATGATATTGAATGAAATTAAAAATATAAGAATTATTGGTGTCACTATTCCAAGAACAAATATTATGGAAAGATACAGATATAACATTTTTATATAATATGGATTTTGGAAAATGGAAAGCCAAGTTTGATTTAGGGAATACTCTACATTTGAGTTTCAATTTAAAAGGTAAGATGTTCGTGACTACTCGTCTAAATCTTGATTATCACAAATTACAATTTTATTCATTTATAGTTTTGTATGGTTATAATATGTGGACGTATGGGTTTTTTTTTTTTTTTTCAAAGCATTTTTAGATAAAAATTTGAAATTGAAATGATTATTGGATTTACTCAATTACACTCACGGGCAATTAAATCATATACACGTAAGGGACCGAGCTTGTGTTCTTCCGTTTTGGTCTCCTAGCCCCTTGAATTTTGGCTAATTTTTCATTTTGGGAGATAGTATTCAATCAATGTTAAACTTGTTTCTACGAATGTCAATTTAATCATAAATTTTTTTAATTTTGCCATATGAATCTTAAAACTGTGCACATAATCCCAATATAATTTTTCGTCAATTTCATTTAGATATCGTTGATATGGCGGTGTGTCATCTCCGGTTGTCTTACGTAGTACATTGTCATATCAACAATTTACGGCGAAAATGGATTGAAAGGATTACATTGGACACACTAAGATTTAAAACTCAATTGTCAAAATTTAAAAATTTATAATTGACCTAACATCAGTAAAATAGATTTAGAATTGATTAACTAATTTTTGCTTTCAATCCAAACAGCGAAGTTTGATGCTCCCGTTTGATGTGATTGTAACATTGTTCTCTTCATGATTAGATTTGACGTTTCAAGATAGATTAAAGGTCACTTCATAAGAAAAGAAAGTGCTCTCAATACATATGCAAAACAAACCACCACTTGGAGAAAGAAATAAAATCCCAGTGGAGTTTCGATCGACCAAGTCCAAGATTTGAACTTTCCTATTTCGTCTTTTCTTTGGCCGACTTCATCAAGAAAGGATATCCGTGAATATACAATTATACAATACTTGAAAGAAACCCAAATTGGATTGATTGGTCAAAGAAGTTGACTTCCGAAAAGATATCCGTGTATCTCTTGCCCACACTAATTTTATATCACCGAACACAAAATCTTGATTTCCGAAGGAGAAAATCTTGATTTCCGAACAGAAAATCTTGATACATGACGAAACAGTAATCCTTTGACAACGTGGACTCTTATCACCGAACAGAAAATCTTGATTTCCTAAGCAAAAATTGGACGTCCACAGGGATCCAATTTCGGGCTATTTAGATTTCCATAAATAACAATTAATCTCAGATCGGATTTCATTTATGAGTTCAATCTCGAGATATATTTTAACAAATTAGGCTGAGCTTGACTCTTAATGATTGCAATTATGATATCTGCTTTCGAAGAGACTAACACATGTGATGTAGACCCCTTCCGCATGACTGTTTGGAACATGCATAGCCCCCATGTAACATGTGAAGGGAAGGAGCGGTATTTAAGACTCCATCCTTTAAGTTTGACCAATTAATTTCTAAACCTTTTGACTATTTGTCAATATAGTCTTTTCGATCAATTTTCGCCAAAAATCACTAATGTGAACACCGATCATTTTATATGACATAATTAATGCTGACATGGATAGTTTTTCTTTCTTTTCTTTTTTAATTATTTCCTTTTCATTTTTTAAAATCGCTAATGTGAACACCAATCATTTTATATGACATAATTAATGCTAACATGGATAATTTTTCCTTCTTTTCTTTTTTAATTATTTTCTTTTCTTTTTTTAAATTCTTTTTTCCATTTTCACTCGCTGGTCCATAGCCTTGACAATGGCCAACAAAGGCTACAGGGCACAAGTGAGGTATGCATGCCCTTATCAACCATTAGGCAAGGGCCCATGAGCCCTTGATGTGTCGGTGAGAGTGTTGTGGCCCTCGGCCAATCCCTCTTTGTCCTATAGCAAGGGAGTCACAACCCGTGCTAGTTCACCCAAACCTGACGAGGATCGTGATGTCCTTTTCAAATCTAGGCCAAGCAAGAGCATCATGGCCTTTCGGCAAATCTAGGCAAGGCCATGACGTCCTTGCCCGTGGTAGGTGAACTCCACCAATTATCGCCAAGGCCATTGACTAGAAGGGGGAAATTAGGAAAAAAAAAAAAAAGCAAAGGAAGGAAAAGGAAAAGAAATAATACAAAAAAATTGCAAATATTATCTAAGTTAGTGAATTCCCACCAATAGTGACCGGAATGACTGCATTAGCAAATTATTAAAAAGGTATAGGACTAAATTAGCCAAATTGAAAAGTTTGTAATTAAATTGGCTATCATACAATAAATTTATGAGTTTTTGGATAATTTTCCCAACCTACGGTGCTTGAGGAATCATGCTACTCATGAAAGTAGGCCGTTGTAAAATAGTGCATTTAGTTGTAATTCAATATAAAGTATAGTATATAACTATGCTATAAATAAAATTTTGATTTTTGAGATTCTGTGTTTGTTTTAAGTAAAATGGAAATGCTTACAGTAAGATCAGTGTAAGACTATGTACTATTTGCAATTTAAGATCCTTTATAGTGGATTACAATTGCTAACACATCTAACAAATGTTGAAAAAGTCAACCGATTGACAAACGGTCAAGTGAACATTGATAGATGATTAGAGTGGTCCAAAGTTTGTTTCCCTTGTCAAGACCTTTTCTTCCACAGCCACATATACCCATAAGTCCGATCATCAATCTTTTTATCCCCAAATTAGGTGGCCTGACTCTAGCATGGTGGGGAAGCTTGAGACTCCTTTGATTTTGAGCGTATACCTCGAAATTAGTAATCGGAAGGTTTCTAATGCGTCAAAAATCAAGTGAATCGGATAGCAGATAAAGAAGAAATCATTTATCAAATCTGTTTCAAACTTTTGTAAGACATGATCAGCTCTCAAGTGCACGTTGCCATCCCAGGTAAGCATTATATTACAAAATCACGAAATTTGAGATTTGGAAAAATTACCAAAAAATTACTAAACTTACTGTAATATTTTCAATTTAGTCCTAAACCTTTCCTTTTTTTTTTCTTTTTTTGTTAATTCAATCCATTCAATCAAATTTGGCAAATCGCGCCGATGACATGGACACTAGCAAGTCTGCCAACAGACAAATTTTTAATAATATTTTATTTTATTTTATTTAAATTTTCTTTTGTTTTCTTTTTTTTTTCTCTATTTTTCTTTTTCCCCTCTCTCCTTCCTCCCCTTCTCCGGCGACAACTAGAGGGCACGGCTGATTGTCAAGCTAGTGGCGAACTCGCCTCGCCATTGCAAGGGGAGGGGAAGCTCACCCAACCATTGGTGAGGCGAGACCCCGTTAGATTTGACGAGGCCAACCTCGCCTAGATTTGGTAAGGCAAGCGTCGCCCAACCATTGGCAAGGCAAGCCCTCATCGAATCAAGGATGTAATGTTTTGGGGTAGAGTCCCTTGAAGTAAAGTGTATGCTTGTGAAAAATCTCTCATGCCTATCTAAATGTTTCGTCTTGTCCAACCTGATAGGATCCTTTAAGAAATGCAACTCAGTTAGTTAAAAATATTATCATCCTAGCACCCTTGAGTGTCTCTATACTCTAAACTAAATCTTTGGGTAGTTTGCAACTAAAAGACAGTCCCTAAATGGCTTGAACACGAAATTTGCCTATTGTAGGATGGCATATCTGCTACAACTGACCTGATTTTCCTAGTTCTAATCATAAATCCCTTGCTGGACGAGCTCATCCTCACCTAGCAACAACGAGGTGAGTTCGTTGATGCACTAGTGAGGGCTTGCCTTGTCGGACATGGGTGAGGTCGGCCTTGCCGTCCACTGGCGAGGCGAGGCCTGGCCAAATCTGATGAAGCTTGCCTTGCTAGAGTTTGGGCAATTTTCGACGACCAGAGTTTGGACAATTTTGTCCAAAAAAAATATAGGGAAAATTAACAAATCCTAAAATAGAAAAAAAAAAAAAAAAAAAAAAAAAAAAAACCCTTGGTTTTTTACGGTCTCCCTATTCCTTGTACCCATCCTCTGCAAAGTCAAAGACCGAAGATCTCCCATTCCTTGTACCCATACTTCTTAAAGTCGAAAAACCAAATTCTCTATTGGTTGAGGCACGAATTCAAAAACAAGAAGAAAACCATATGCTTCTTTCTTTGTTTGCGGAGACCCAAATTCTCCATTGGTCGAGCAAGGCGAGGAGTGACGAGAATCGAGTCGCGATGATGACCGAGCAACAATTTGGTTGAGGAGCAGCGGGGAAGAAGAAAGAAGAAAATGTAAACATCTATATGAATAACCTAAACTTAATTAATTTAGAATTTTCCCTTTTTTTCCAATCACAAATTTCTAACAAAATTGCCTTTATTTTAATCACCGAAAAATGTCTGGCGGCAAACTAAGGTCCTCAATAGAGATTAATTTGATCACTCCGAGTCCTTATTTGACACAAAATTCACTTCGAGTCCTTATTTAAAACAATGGGTCTACTTCGGGTTCTTATATGACACAAAGTTCACTTTGGATCTTTATTTGAGAAAATAAATTCACTTCGGGTCCTTATTTAGAATTTTCCCTTGGTACAATTGCAATAGGTTTAAGATTGAATTGGCAAAAAAAAAAAAGTTTCAAACTAAATTGGAAAAATCACATTGAGTTTAGGATTTTTTTGGAAATTTTTTCTCTGAGATTTCAAATCATACAAAATTTGGAATTGTGAATCAAGAGTCATTTTGGTAACTTATCATTTTCAGAAATTATTATTTACCATAACTAGGGCGTTGGAAAGTTTCATTTGATTTTGAGTCCTCTAAGTACAGTTTTGTTCGATCAAAGATAAAAAAAAAAAAAAAAAAAAAAAAAAAAAAAAAAAAGAGTACAATTTTGGGCTATGAAGACATTTCTTTTGAATATCGAAAGGTTTGACCGGTGATTGCTCCTCGTCTGACTTCTGTTCCGCCTGATTTTTGTTGCATTGGGAGGTTTGCGATCTGTAGTTTCGGGAAATTCAATCAAAACGGGGATATCGCAAACTTCGTGATACCGCAAATAGCGCGCGATCAATAGTAAAAAATTTGACTGTCGAATTCAAGTGGTAATATGAGTATCAAACTCGTTTTGATTTTTTATGTTTAAAATGTGTTTTGAGCATCGTATCTTGCCAGTTAACCTTTGGTCAACTCTCAGTCAACCCTAAATCAAACTTAATGATTTTATTAGAGGTGAAAAATTAGGTGAAAAAAACGTTGGAGAAGGGTTCATAATTTTTTGCTTATAAATATTTTTCTATGGAGTTCAGTCTCATTTGCATGGTGAAGGTGCCTAATACGTCTAAAAACTTTTGAGAGATAGAAAGAGTATCGAGGGCCATCACCAAAAAAATTGAGAGAGAGTAAGAAAATTCATTTCTTGTGAGTTGTGGTTGATTCTCGCAGGTTTGGGTTTAATCTAGGTATGGAAGACCGTTATGAGTGGGTATGATCAAGTGATTTTAATGTCATTATTGCTGATTATAATAGAATTATCTTATCTATTTGACAATTGAGCATAAATTTAGCGCTCAAACTCGAAGGAAACCATAACAACTTTCGAACATCCAAGTAAAAACAACTCTACAATTTCTATGATTTTTCGGATAGATGTACTAAACTGCGCTTTTTGCTATTTGCTTAAGTCAAAGCGTCTGCATACATTCAGTTCTTTAACAACATCACACAACAAATAAGTTTACTCAAAACCTTTAAACTTCTCTCGCTAATGTGTTCCCAAATAGATACGTTCAAACTTTCGAACAAATGCATTCCCAAATAGATACGTTCAAACTTTCGAACAAATGCATCCAACGTCTTCGTAACAAATTGCACATAAATCTATTGGTATGCAAGTTTTATTTTAATAATTTATTTCCTACTCAAATTGTTTTGTTTGTTCACGCTTCCACTCTGGTCATAATAACTTACATTTTATGCTTTTCAAAAATCACATATTACACATGAATGTAATAAGGACGGTATCTTAATAAGTGTTGTTCATAGATAGATTCATCGCATGATGATTTTGGGAAAATCTTTCTTCCGTTTTCGAAACTAAAATTGCCTTGCACTGTGCTTGAGAAATCAGATTACTAGAACTTACCCAAGTAAAGGGCGAGATGTCCAAAGATATCATACTAAACAAAGCTCACGGCAACTAGATTCCTAACCTATCACTCTAGGGCTATGTTTGGTCACTTGGATTTGTAGATAAGATAGGATTGGATGGGATACTATTTGGAATCTAAGGATTTTGCTATATCATATCAGTTTAGTAAATCGCAGTAATAAAGCTAATATTTTCACATCTTATTATGTTCTTTGTTTGGTATGAATAGCATATTAGTATAAATGAACCTAAAAATTGCACGAATGAATATAGTAAGAATCTCTCATGACACTCTTGCCTCATTCGTTTTTATTTACTTATTTTTTTATAATTTTCCCTTTTTAAAAAAAATTCTTTCCTTTTTTATTTCTTTCTTTCCCCTTCCATTATTCTCTAATAAAATTTTATTAAATAGTAATAAAGATGAGGAAGATCTCCATCCCAACCACAACCCCAACCCCAACCCCCCCCCCCCCCCCGCGCCAAAAAAAAAACAAAACCCCCATCCCAAAAGTTGACGGCAGATGGGATTCCTCCACGGGATCCATGACAGACTCAGGATTACGACGAGTGGAATTGAACGTAGAGCCGCTGACCTTCTCAATCAAATGGTATGCGACTGAACAAAATCCAGGACGAGAATAAAGCAGCCCACTAGCGCAGCATGGACAAGAGTATAGGTGGTGTCAGGCACGGGAAACATCCCTGAGACACATATTACATGATCCCAGCTTACCTCAAATTAATTGCACCATCTGGCTGGTGCCAAAGGCATATGCTCTCGAGACATTATTACATGCCCACAAAATTGGACCTAGTCAACCAATCTCTTTACAACAAGGGGGCAAGAGGCTCGGCGTCCAACTACCATCATGTCGTCGTATCACATATGCTCTTATAATATGATCTATATGAAGTGATCCCTCCATGTGTAACAACACTGAATGAATAGTGATACGTGACATAATTGACGATGAATGATAAGGGTCATAGTTTATTCCACTTCGTATCCACCTTGTCTATAGACTACTTGATCCTGTATTGCAGGTATTTAGAAGTATTTTCATTTGCTTGGATGAGTATGTTATTAAAAGGCGACAAGGTCCAAGCTCAACTTTCTTGAATGCCCCAACAACCAAGGAAATAAGAGCATAGATGATCATTCAGTGAATTTATCGAAATTGCTGACCTCCGGAAAGGCTGTCTGTATTCCCCGAATCCCAGTCTACAGCCTCATCAATCATAGTACTACGTCAATCATATCCAGATAAGTTACCTACAAAAGTTCCGTCACTTGTCATCTTTGCCTAGCAAAAGGAATCCCATGAATACCACTTGTAGCCATTGCATATATAGCTATCATTCTGATGTCAAATTAACTTACTTCTTCAGAGAAAGGAATCACATCTGGGACAATATCGCTCCTTTCTCCTCAGGGAGAAGCAATATCATCCACCTCAGATCCTGATGCTGCCGCAGCTGACGTACCATCGTAGATCTAACTCAACATTGAACACAAACAATAAACAAAATGATAAACTTAAGGCAGGATAAAACCTTAGTTTAACATTGGGGAAACTTTATCATTGGTAAACTTATATAGAACTCTTAGAGAGCATGAATGAAAATTTGTGAAATGATTGTCAGCGTCCAATTGCCTAGATAATACCTCACTTTAGCAAGAGCATACCAGGGGACTGACGGGGGTATCACAAGAAGCAACTTCCTCGTTGATGTTCCTGCCCATCATTGTATGTCTGTTGTTTAGTGCTTGGCCATCAAGCACTATCTTCAATAGCTCACACGTGCAATGATAAAAATCTTTAGATGGTAATATTAAAACATGCCTTCTCTTTTCCGTCGAATTTAAGAATAAGGACTACCGTGTTTCACCTTTAGTATGTTGGGGTCTTTCCATGGACCCTTCTCCGATCTCATGCAGCCACCCTGGTCAGCACAAGTACAGCTACCACCAAGAAATTCTGGCAACTCACTGCAAACCTAGAATGTCTTAATGCTTTGGAAGTACACAGCCAGCTGGGAATAATCATTACAATCACAATGAATGCAATGTCTAACCTTGCATCAATTACTTCAAGTAATTTACTTTGATATTTGTTACCAAGAACCTACACAGAAATTCAGTTAATTTATAGAAGGCAGAGCTGAATTTGCCGTTAAATGCTCAACTGGACATTGGACTTTACATGAATCTTTGAAACCATCGTGGGATCAAGAAAATACTTCACTGTGTCCCAGAGAAGCTTGAAACCAGGAGCAGCATTAATGATGAACATTCTGGAAAGCCTCTGCATAGATGTCATTTACTTGTTACAATACTTTGTATCTGATAATTCCATTAAGCCAAAAATCAAAACCATAACTGATCAAACCAGCAACAGTCAGACGACAAGAGTATCAGGAGAACAGATTGATTTACATACTTCAGGGTAGTAATCACTGTCAATCTTCTGTAGCCGTATGATGAGTTCACGTGCTTGCTTTGTAAAGTTCTTAAGACCCTGATGATATGTACAATAACCAAAGATGATTATTTTAAGGCCACAATAGCTCTAGATAGAGATCAAAGGAACTTCTGATAAAGTATCAACCAACATACCACGCCCTTAACATCTAAAATGGCTGTACTAGAATCTATGTGCTTCTTTGCAGCAACAGAGCAAGCTGGGAACTTAAAAGTAACAGTTTTCTCAAACTCCTGAACATGGAATCTAACATAGCGATCGATAGTAGTCACTTCCATAAGCTTGTCAGGATCAACTTTCCCGAGTCTCTCGATATAAGTAGGCTTTCCGTCTTTATCTACCCCATGATATGTCTGAGGGTAGTACTGAAGAACTTCATTTTTCTCTCTGAACTGAAAATCCTGAAGAAAGAAAAAGAAGAGGGTCCAGCATCATACAAGACTGCAATGGTGGCAAGCAAGCAATTTGATGCAGAATCAGCTACAAAGTGATATGCATTACATGCAAGTAAGAAACAGGTTTTTAATCAATCAACTCCTGAAAACAGTCACAAAAGCAGCCAGTTCCAAAGAGTCTCTAGACATAAGCAGTATCACTGCTTAGCCCAGGATTCAAATTCTCAATATGCAAGAGAAATATTGAAGTACCTCCATAATTGTGTCAGTGCCAAATTCCTTCCTCCATCGAATCATTTCAGCCCACATATGTCTTGCTTTCTCAATGGAAAATTTCCTTGCTTTCAGAAATCTAAAGAAAAAGATGACATGAGTCATGATGCCCAGAAAGTTGAGAAGAAGCTCAACCTGAAAGACTTATTTATTAGAACCAAAAGATTTCAAAGGATGACATCAAAACAGAACAAATAACAATCGAAAACCCACTGCTGAGGGAACTCAAGCTGAATCATTGCCAGCCATTCGCAACAAAACTTGGAAGAAAACAGAGGGCTCTCTTAAGCATATTAAGGAATTTCACATGATTTAGCACTACATAATGAACACCATTTAGCCAGACATTCCACTTCAGAAGACAAATCCACAGCAGCTAATATCTAAACTTCAGCTTCTTCCACATAATTGCCTGAAGGGACTACTTAAGACAAGTACATGAAAAAACAAGACAAAATATTTTGTCGGCAGCCCATTCTTAGGTTGGGGCAAACACTTCCCAATATTCCAATTGCAACATAAAGAAGAAGAGAAAGAGATGATATGCAGCCCACAATTATCATGCATTGGTTGAATGTAGACTCAGAGAGAGGGGAATGAGAAAGTAGACAGAGAAGACCACCTCAAAAGCATATGATAATCATCGTGTCTTGGAGGTAGAAACCCATCTGAAATCAGTGCCTGCTGAAATTCATCTACGATCGTTTGCTCCTCAACATCCCGGACATCCTCAATTGGGTAGTATATAACTTGGCCATCGCTTTTCCTCTGGTCCCTTCTCTTGGCAGAGAGAGACCGTCTGAACTTGTGAGACGCATCGATCGCTTTCTTTTTCGGACTCCCCATACTTGTTTGCCGCTCCTCTCCAGAACTTTCGAGTTCCCATTTTAGTTCTTTCTTTTCCTCATGGGCATCGGAGATCTCCTCATAACCTTAAAATATATGTGAAGTTCAATCAAAACACCCATTACTTGCACTCCTCAGTCCAATAGTTATGAATATTAACAATTTCTTCACCAGTGATACATGAATTCAACTTGCACTTTGCCCAGTTTCAGTTCTTTCACTATCTATTTGCAACAAATTACAATTTAAGCAAACATGTCCCCAGTCAACTTTTGACGAACGGTATCCCTTTAAATTTTGCCTATTCTATGGAACGAGTCACAAATCCTCCCTGCTTTATATTGGTCACGACCAGCAACTGCAACTTCAAGTTCAACCTCAGACTAAAAGTGACATTTGCCTTCATTAATTTTCCAAGCATAACTGTCTCTGAAACCAATTTAGAGGTCTGGAGCTTTAGCAAAAACCATAGAAAGCAGAAGCCACCGGAGACTTCATTTACGAAGAACGATTGCATACAACACCTGTCTATAGTCTGACGTTTCACAAAGACCACACATGCCCAAACCCAGAATTGGGGCAGTCCAGAAGCTCAAATTTATGCAAGAAATTACCCATTTTACAATTCAATCAGAATGGTGCACACGGCAGTCAACAAAAAAAATTCCACCTTAAGAATACCCTATTTTCGGACATAAACGTCCGAACACATGCTAAAAAGTTGCTCAAACAAACAATTCATGAACAGACCGAACGAGCTCGGACAACTCAGGGGAACGTGAAGTCGCCGGAAGAAGGTGGGACTTACCTCGCTCAAGCGAGCCGGACATGGCGTGCGTCGGAAGTTCCGCGGAGCTGATTCCTAATGGATACGAAGTTTGACCTGTCGTTGGATCTGAACAAGCCAAAGCAACCGAGGGAGAGGAGAGTGTCCGAAGAGATTCGCGAGGAGGAGCGAATATCTGAATTTTGGTGGGTCCCTTCTGCGTCTTTGCCACGTGGCGGGCGTGCGGCTGGACTGGTATTATGTAGCGTGGCGACATTGACGCTTCCTGCCCGGAGGAGTACCCTAGAGAGAGGGCTGTGCCTGTCATGTCACCATCCGTGCATTTAGCCACGTTAAATGCACCTTTAAATTACAAAATATTAATAAATACTTTGTTCAATTTCGTGCTTGTATTAGGGTGAGCATCCCAACCCTGACGATCTTGATTTGATTTTCAGACAGATTGAGTCGGTCGTTAATTCTAGAATTTCAGGAACAATATTATGCGGGTCAATCCTCAATCCTGAAAGTTTCGGATTGGTCAATTCGAACCAACTCGAATATATATTATTTATAGTTTTTTTATATAAAGAAAATTTTAAAATAAACTAAAGCGTCAACAATATTAAACAACTCTTTAGTGATGAGTTTAAGTAATTTTACATTATTTTTTAAAAATTAGATTTTTAATTTCTTTTACGGCGTCAATAGTCATAATTTATTAATGAGAAAAATATTTTTGCGAGAAGTCCTCACGGCGTCCAAAAAGGTATAAACAACTCCTTATGGCATCCTCCTCAAGTATTCATTCTCTTGTGTCTTATTTGTCCTATTAGTCTTCAATTTGCCAAAATCGAAAGAAACAACTTCTCCGCTCGCCACTCGACACTCGCCTCACTCGCTTTAGGTCACTTGGGCCACTCGATGCTTGCTTGGCTTGTTGCTCCTTGCTCGACATTCGATGTCCATTCTGTTCGATGCTCACCCCATTTGACCCTTACCACTTGCCTTTCTTAGTTAACCTCGCTCATCATCGAACCCATTAGGTCGGTACAGTCCTTGATTGCCTTTTCAAGAAATACAAAAAATGAGATAAAAACATTATTGGTTAGTACTGGGTTGACCTTGAAATTGGATTGAACCCATTGGGTCAGTCCGGTCCTCAATCGCTTTTTAAAGGAGTACAAAAAATGAAATAAAAAATTATCGGTTGATCCCGGGTTGACCCTAGAATTGGACCAAACCCATTGGGTTGATCCGGTCCTCGGTCCCAAGCTCAATAGGGTCGGTCTTCAGTTCCAAAAATTGAGGACCAGCACTGTGCGGATTGGTCATTAGGTTAGGGGGTGGACCGGCCAAACCCGGACCATACTCACCCCTAAGTAACAATGATAAAATTATATTAGTAAAGGATATATATTTATTTATAGCTATATTCCATATAATTTGTTCAATTTCGTCTTTATACCCAATTTTTTCTAATGATGTGATTCCTAGAATATATACCTTTTTTATTCAAGGTAGTCTTTCTATTTAATATGGAAATGAAAATGCTGATGTAGACCACCATATAAATGCTACATCATTTCTTGCTTAATAAAATAAGAGTGACAGCGTTTTTAAGTACTGACTTAATAAAAATAATTTATAGTTTAAGGAAAATCTCAAAACCTTTGTGAGAAAGAAAGAGAGCACGGTGACAACAGCAACAGCAAAGGCTCCTCCAATCCATTGACAAGGGCCACCACCACCACCAAGGAGCACTTGATGGGTTGTGTGACCTCAGTGAGATAAATCTCATATGCCGATTAGTAGTTACCTAGGTTGTGCAACCCCACTCAAGCGACACGTCATCACGTCCTCGCCACACAACGACCATCTCCAGCAGGACGGGCCACAACCTCTGCAAGTTGCATCCAAGTTGGACCGATGTTTTCCTTCTTCTTCTTTTTTTCCTATTCCATAATTTTTATTGTTCTTATTGATTTGATAAAAATATTTAAAAGACACGTACATTGTCATGCCTGCATGTGCGTTTACATACCTAATGGGAAAAAAAAACATCTTAAACGAAAGAATGTATAGCTTAGAGACAACCAAATTGACAAAATAGAAGCACATGAGTGATATTGAATAAATTTAAAAGTACAAGAATAATTGGTGTCATTATTTCAAGAACAAATATCATGGAAAATATAGATCTAACTCTTTTTTTATATAATCTAGATTTTGGAAAATGGAAAGACGAGTTTGATTTAAGGAACACTCTACCATTGAGTTTCAATTTAAAAGGTCGATGTTCACGACTAGTCTAAATCTTGATCGTCACAAATTACGATTTCATTCATTGATAGTTTTGTATGGTTATAATATATTTAAATGGACCACATGGTTTTTTTTATTAAAAAAAAAAGAAGAAGATAAAATTTGAAATTGAAATGGCCAAAGGGTTTACTCAATTACACTTACCGGCAATTAGATCATATACACGTAAGGGACCGAGCAAAACTGTTCTTACGTTTTGGTCCCCTAGCCTCTTGAATTTGTGCTAATTTTTCAATTCATGATATCTTGTTCAATCAGTGCTAAACCTGTTTGTACGAATGTTAATTCAATAAAATATTTTCCAATTTTGCCAATTAAATCTTAAAACTGTGCATAGAATTTCAGTATAGTCATTTGGATCAATTTTCATAAGAAATAGCTGATATGACAGTATGTCATCCTCGATTGTCTTATGTGGCTCATCATCATATTGGCGGTTTGCAGTGAAAATTGACTGAAATGATTATATAAAATTTCACATTAAAATTTAAGACTCAATTGGTAAAATTATAAAATTTATGATTGACTTAGCATCCACGTAATAGGTTTAGAATCGATGGAGTAATTTTCACTTTCAATCCAAATGGCAAAGTTCGATGTTCCCATTTGATGTGATTGTAACATTGTTCTTTTAACGGCCAGATTTGATATTTTACAATAGATAAAGAGTCACTTCATAGCAAAGAGAGTGAAAGCAAATTTGATTCAATTGGTTAAGAAACAAATAGAATCCATTTCGATTTCATGATCCAATTAACTGGTTTGATTTGGTTTAAATAAAATTGAACCATACTCATCACCTATGTGATTTGTGTATCTCTTATAGTCGGGGGATATTGGTCAATGCTCAAAGAGCACCAAAAACTTCATTTTCAAAAAAAAAAAAATCATTAATTAGGTCGAGCTTGACTTCATCATTCCGATTATGATCTCTGCTTTCGAAGAGACCATCACATGTATGTGTCACAGGCTGATCGATTGGGATCGTGACCGCGCGGCAACTTAGGCTATTTTGGATTGCCTAAGCCAAGCCTTTCTCGATCAAACGCTCACTCACTCGCTTACCCGTATCGTAGAAAGAGAAAGTTTCTAGAGAGAGGGGCTTTGGAAAGAAAGGAGCTTTATATTGCTGAAATAGTTGGATGGATCCAAATGAGGGGGAGGGCACCCCTTCTTATACTCAAGACCCTCTGATTACATCTGTTGATCTACTTTTTATCCAGTGGACGAGATCGCACCGCCTTAACTACCAACATTAATGGCAACTACTAGCTACCGACATTAATAGATAGAGACTTCTAGAATTAGGCATAATGACGGTGTCGCCCGCCCTTAGAAACTTGAGGAAGAAGACTTGATGGAAATCCGAGTGAGCACAAGAGATCCTCCACGGCAAGGCACGGCTCTTTAGCACCGGAAATCTCTTGGCCATGACATTCTCCCTCACTCAATCAAGCGACGCCCTCGTCGCTCACAACTCGACGGGCAGCATTCCTCGCACGAGCATGGGCTCTCTTCTTTTGATTTTGCTTGGTGCGGATGCTTACAAGCGACGAACCACATAACTCTATTATCAACTCGGGCTTGGCACGCAACTCCATCTTCGGCTTAGGCGTGGCATGCGGCGAGTACTTAACCTCAGGGAAGAGCGCTTGAATCGGCATGGCGTGTGTTGGAGTAGGATCCAACTCTACCTTCGGCTTCTCCTTGGCCAGCTTGTTCATGCGCTTCATAGCCTTCAAGCTCTTGTTGAGACACCGAATCGTCACGATGGTCTTGGTGTCAACCACCCCTTTTATCATGGGGATCGTCGTCGGGTATTTCGAATCGAGGATCACAATGCACTTGGTCCTCATGTCGATCATGGACCTCACACTATGGAAGAATTGCATACCAAGAATGAGATCATAATCGTCGAGAGGGATTACCTTGAACGCTAGCTTGCTCTTCCATCCGCTGATTTGGACATTCACGTACGGAGTTGATCCTACGCCAGAGAGGCCTTCCGAGTTGATGGGTTTGAACGTCTTCCCAGTCGGCAACACACGAAGTCGCAAGGCTTTCGCCACCTCAGTCGACATGAACATGTTCGACGCACCAATGTCTACCAAAGCGTAAAGCGTTCGGCCGCACACTTCCACCTCCACGAAGAACCAATGAAGCACGGACACTCTCCGGGACCCTTCGTGTTGTGTCTGACACCCCGACACGTGTCCGACACGCGGTCAATGCGTGTCGAAAAAACTGACATGCGGTCAACTGCCTCCGACATGCTCTGACACGCGAGTCGGAAATTCTGACACGTGACTCCGACACGCACGAGGTTATTTTTATAAATTTTCAAAACTTCTAGGGTCTAAATATAAATATATGAAAAAGAATAAAAAAATAAAAGCTAAAACGTCAGTCGCACTCGCACGCACGGGTTCTTTAGTCTTCTCTTCAGTCTTCTCTTAGTCTTCTTCAGTCACACCAAACGAGCCTGAGCAGTGAGTAGACCACTTTGGTTCTCTTCTTTCGCCGTGAGTGTCGCCGGTGTTGCTTTGCCGGCCGCGCAGCCCACCCCACTAGTCACCGACTCGCCGTAGCCCCCCGTGCTTCAGCCCCACTCGTTGCCACAATTGCCTCCAACCCCGCCTTCATCTCTCGCAAGCATCGAGTCGTCGCCTCTGCCTCTCACAGGCGTTGCCGCGTTGTTCTTCTTTATCTTGCGATTTCATCTTTTTGCTCATCTCAGGTTAGCATCTTGCGATTTGGGATTTTTTGGCAAACCCTAATTCGAGGAAAGGGGGATTTTTCGGACCCTCTTTCCGTCTCTGTCTCTGGCGCTCTTGTGCCGTTCTTTTGCCAGTTTCGCTCCCTGGGTTGTTGTTGTTTTTGTTCGGTGGACTGCTCGTTGACTAATGCTTCGCGTTCCTTCTTTTTTTTTTTTTTTTTTTTTTTTTTTCAGATTTTGGTGCTCCATCCGTTCTATTTTTTCACTTGATTGTGAGATTTTCCGTGAATTGTCTTTTTTTTCAATTTTTGCTTGGAAACTCTCTCTCTACCATCGCAACCGTCGCCATAAATCTAAGCTGCCTTTCGAATCCAAAGTATTGATTCCGAGGTGGGTACTCATCTTTTGCACTTGTGTTTCAGTTTTGGGGTTGCATTTGGAGTCTGAATCTCTCTCTTTCTCTCTCTCTCTCTCTCTCGATGCTAAGCAAAGAATACTTCGCGGGACTCAAAACTTCTGTGGTTGATTGGCCTGCTTTTGCTGCTAACGCATGAGGGGATAGTTTCGAATTTCGTTCTTTTGTTTCTGTAGCGTTCGAATGTGTTTCTCCCCTTTACATAGTTCTTTTATTTTTTGGGCGATTTACTGATTTGTAATTGATATTAAAGCATTATCATTCATACAATTAGTGCAATCTATGATCTGGGTTCTGAATGTTGGTTTAGGAAAGGGGGCTACACGAGGTAGACAGTGAGAAACTACGGGTTTAATGGTTTTTATCCTTGTCTGATTTGTATGATTGGTTGAGCTTCAAAGTGCTTTGAACTCGTCCTGTTAAGAAACTATATGGGTTGAGTCAATATTGGGTATGTTGATTCCAGTCGAGCTCAAGCGTAGAGTCTAGCTTAGGGTTAGAGGTCTTGTCAAACTCCCAAGTCTCGAGTTCATGAGTCTTATCCTGTTGAGATTTCAACCATATTAGCTCGATTTTTAAGGCGATATGGATTGTGCTCTATTCTGATTTCTTTCTTCTTGGGTGATTGACTGGCGTTGATGTTAGTTCACTTGTTCTGATTTCTTTCTTCTTGGGTGTTTGACTGGCATTGATGTTGGTTCACTTGCTTCCGACTTGAAACCTTATAGCAATTGATAATAACATGTTTATTTTATTTATTATTATTTTTTTTTGCAGAATGTCTTCAAGTTCAAACATGGCTAGTAGTACTTCAAGCACACAAGCTACCTCTAGCAATGAAGTTGTAAAACAACCATTATGGAGGTATGTTACTAAGTTAGTTAATCATACTGATGCTGGAGGAAATTTGTCTTGGAGATGCAACTTTTGTCAAAACGATTTTAAGAGTTCATATACTAGAATGAGGGGCCATTTGATGATGATAAGTGGAAAAGGAATTAGAAAGTGCACAAAAGTAGAAAAAAAGATCTTTTGGAGATTGAAAGATTAGAGGAATGGGTCAATACTAAATTAATGAGTATTGCACCTAGAAATGTACCTTTGCCTCTTGCTAGTTGTTCACTTAGTGGTGGTGGTGGTGATGGAATGGATTTATCATTGAACTCCAAAAAAAGGAAAGGTGGAAGTGGGAGTGGAAAATCACTTAAAAATGCATTTAATATGACTCAACGGGAACGTCTAGATTGTGAGATTGTTAGGATGTTTTATTCGACGGGCTTGCCGTTTAACCTAGCAATGAATCCTTATTTTCAATCCGCTTTCACTTATGCCGCTAATCATAATATTGTGGCTTATGTACCGCTGAAATATAATTTGTTGAGGACCACTTTGTTGCAAAAGGAGAAGGCAAATATTGATAGGTTGTGTACACCTATCAAAATCATGTTGAAGGAGAAGGGTATAAGTATTGTAAGTGATGGATGGAGCGACTCACAAAGAAGACCGCTTATTAATTTTATGGCGGTATCGGATGGAGAACCAATGTTCATAAAATCGGTTGATTGCTCAGGAGAAACAAAAGATATGCATTTCATTTTTAACTTGCTAAAAGGAGTTATCAATGGAATTGGGTATGAGAATGTGGTCCAAGTAATTACGGATAATACTTCAAATTGTAAGGGCGCGTGACAACTCATTG
This sequence comes from Eucalyptus guilfoylei, assembly GCA_016097605.1. Classification (NCBI taxonomy): domain Eukaryota; kingdom Viridiplantae; phylum Streptophyta; class Magnoliopsida; order Myrtales; family Myrtaceae; genus Eucalyptus; species Eucalyptus guilfoylei. The sequence goes on along the minus strand of CM027865.1, from coordinate 23,486,571 downwards.
AGCAAGAATTTATATCCATTATGTGGACGTCTTGTGTGGTGCACACCCTTAATCTAGCTTTGAAGAACATTTGTGCCGCAAATAATATGGAGAGCAATAAAATAGTTTATGAGGAATGTAGTTAGATTTCAGATATTGTTAAGGAAGTTATGCAAATTAAACATTTCATCATGAACCATTCTATGAGATTAGCAATATACAATGAGTTTGTTAGCTTGAAGTTGCTTTCTGTAGCGGATACACGTTTTGCTTCGATGATTGTGATGCTTAAGAGATTCAAGTTGATAAAAAGTGGTCTTCAAAACGTGGTGATTTGTGACAAATGGAATATCTATCGAGATGTTAATCAAGAGAAAGCTAAGTTTGTCAAGGAGAAGGTGTTGGATGATTTTTGGTGGAATTTGATTGATTATACACTTTCCTTCATGGCTCCTATTTATGATATGCTTAGAATTTGTGACACCGATAAGCCTTGTCTTTACTTAGTTTATGATATGTGGGGTTCGATGATCGAAAAAGTGAAGAAAGTTATATATGCACATGAAGTGAAAAGGCTAGATGAGAAGTCCATATTTTATGAGGTGATTCACACAATTCTGGTAGATCGTAGGACAAAGAACAACACTCCACTTCATTGCTTGGCACATGCCTTAAATCCTAGGTAAGTTATAAAATTGTATGAGATTATTACTTTAGTAGTTATTCTTTCTTTAACATGATAATATAATACTCCTCTTATTTATTATTGTTTTCTAATTTTATTTCATTTTATTAAATAAAGGTACTATAGTGATCAACGGCTTGATGAAGATCCTACTCGAATTTCTCCATACAAGAATAAGGAGATCAACCAAGAAAGACTGAAATGCTTCAAGAAATACTTTCCTAACTTGGATGAGCGCAACAAGGTGAATTTGGAGTACGTAGATTTTGCAAGTAAAAATGGGGATTTTAGAGATTTTGATTCCATTCAAAATCGATATTTTATGGATCCTAAGGCTTGGTAGCTTAATCATGGTGCATGTGCACCGATGCTTCAAAGCATAGCCTTAAAGCTTCTTGCATAACCTTCTTCTTCATCATGTGTTGAGAGAAATTGGAGTACTTACTCATTTGTGCACTCGGCGAGAAGAAATAAGATGACCCCAAAACGTGCAGAAGATTTGATTTTTATTCATAGCAATCTCCGTCTTCTATTAAGAAAAAGCCCACAATACGCAGAAGGAGAGACTAAGATGTGGGATATTGGCGGAGATGCATTTGACTCGTTTGAAAATGTTGGGGTGCTTGAAGTTGCAAATCTTTCACTTGATGAGCCAGAGATTGAGTCAGTTTTTTTTTTTTTTTTTTTTTTTTTCAGAAGAAGTGGATAATGTGGATGAATGACTTTTTGTTATATTACTTGATGAAATGTTGATTGTTTTTTTGCTTATTGTTAAATTTTAAATTTAATAGTGAAATGTGGATTACTTGTTTTTTTCTTCAAGTTTTATGGATTATTACAATGAAATGTAGTTGAATTTGTCAAATTAAAAGAATGAATGATATTAACAAATGTAGGATTAATGTTTTTAGTATAGATTAATTCTAGACTCTTTTTATTATTATTATTATTATTATTATTATTATTATTATTATTATTATTATTATTATTATTATTATTATTATTTACTTATTTATGCATTTATATATAAAAATATTTATTTAATATTTAACGTGTCGGAACGTGTCGAAATTCTCTACTTTTTGAGAAATGACGTGTCGCGTGTCGTGTCGTGTTGTGTCGCGTGTCGCGTGTCGGTGCTACATAACGAAGACCATGTCTGTGTTCGGTGTAATGCCTTCTTCTTGGGATGGCAATCAGGCTTGGACGGTATTGACGACCTTCACAGCTCCAAGCCAGATTTGCCTCTTTTCTTCTTTGGGCTCCTCCTTCACCTCGTCGATGGCAAGGAGGGCGTTGATCTTGCCCTTCTTCAGGCACTTTTGGGTCTAATGCGGACCTTTGCAAATGAAGTAAGGAGAAGGCGGGGGTTGATCGAACTTACTCGTCGTGTAGTCTGTTGGTCGACCCTTTTGGAAGAACGGCTTAGAAGTGCCTTCACCCCATGTCTTGACTCGGCTGCCTTGATCATGTGCGCCTCAAGGAGTGCTCCTTCCAGCTTCATCCTCAGATCGATCCGACCTCCAATCTCTTGCTCTACTCCTTGGTTCGGTTTTGGTGAGGTCGATGAGTGACTCGGCCATGCTAAGCGCTCTCGCGAGACTCGTCACATCCCGTCGCTTGAGCTCGAGTAGTGCCCACGACTTCAATCCATCCATGAACGCTCCGAGAGCCTCCTCCTCACTTAGGTTGCGGATTTGGAGTTTGAGCTCCGTGAACTCCTTTACCTACTCTCAGATCGCACCTCTTTGTTCGAGGCGATGAAGCTTGCTACGGCCTTCTTGTTGAGCAAACTCGGGGAAGAAGTAGTCGCGGAACTCCCTCACAAAGTCATCCCATGTGTCCACGAGATCGGCGCCGCGCTTTGTCTCGTCACACCTATTGCTCCACCAAAGCATTACGGTATCGGAAAGGAACATCGAAGCAATTCTTACCTTGATCGACTCGTCTTGTATGTTGACGGCGCCAAAGTATTGCTCCATGCTCCACACAAAGTTGTCCACCTCCTTGGCGGATCGGTCGCCTTTGAACTCTTTAGGCTTTGGCACCTCAAGCTTGGGCACCACTTGTGTGGGCATCGCTCCATTGGTGATGCTCAACTTGCATAGGGCGAGCTCGGTCTTGAGCTCTTGGATCTCTGCCTTCATGGCTTCGACCTCGTCCCTACAAGGGCTTACTTCTTCGATCACTTGGACGCGATCCTTCAACACATCGATTGATGCTTCAAAGGGCTTTGTCCTTGTTGTGCAACGGGGCTGTAGCTTCATTGAGGCCGGTCGTGAAGTCTTCACAAAGCGAGGTCTCAAACTCCATGATCCGATCTCGCACATCGTTAAGACCTTCCATTAACTCGACCATGGCACTCCGGACCTTCACGAGCTTCTCATCCAACGCAGCTACGGCGTCCATTGAGGCTTCTCTTTTCTTTGCTTTGCCGCAGTCTCCTTGACTTGCACAGTCTCTCCATCCATAGCAGCTTCTTGGCTCGACATTCTCTCGAACAGTTGATGCTCCTCAAACTCTGGAAACGGATCTCTCTTTTGCTCTGATACCACTTGTCACGGGCCGATCGATTGGGATCGTGACCGCGCGGTGACTCAAGCTATTTTGGATCGCCTAAGCCAAGCCTTGCTCGATCGAACGCTCACTTGCTTGCTTACCCGGATCATAGAGAGAGAAAGTTTCTAGAGAGAGGGGCTTTGAAAAGAAAAGAGCTTTGTATTGCTGAAATAGTTGGATAGATCCAAATGAGGGGGATGGCACCCCTTCTTATACTCAAGGCCCTCTGATTACATCCGTTGATCTACTTTTTATCCGGCAGACGAGATCGCACCTCCTTAACTACCGACATTAATGGCAACTACTAGCTACCGACATAAATAAATAGAGACTTCTAGAATTAGGCGTAATGACGATGTCGCCCGCCCTTGGAAACTTGAGGAAGAAGACTTGATGGGAATCCGAGCGAGCACAGGAGATCCTCCATGGCAAGGCACGGCTCTTTAGCACCGGAAACCTCTTGGCCATGACATATAAATGTAGCCCCCTTCTGCAAAACTGTATGGAACATGCGTACCCCCATATTACATGTGAAGAGAAGGGATTGGTATTTAAGACTTCATCTTTCGTAACGCGAGTCATTAATACGTATCGGAGAATGTTCTTGGTCTACAAGTCTACAAATCCATGCATTTGTATTAGATTTCTTCATATAATCGAAAAACATGGTAATCATAAAAGGGCAACCATGGGGAATAATTGTCCAAAAAATCATAAACTTATTATACGATAATTAATTCAATAATAAACTTTTAGTTTGACCAATTGATTTCTAAACCTTTCAACAATTTGTTGATACAATCCTTCAAAATTCACTATCGTGGACATCGATCCTCTTACGTAGCATAGCCAACGCTGATATGTGTTATGAAATACATGAATGATGAAATACATGAATGGATATTCATTATATTCATCTTATCTAATGTACTTATTATGGTACATTTGTATCATACATTCTAAGTACATCTCCCTATACAATGAACGTTCATCTCCCTTATCAAGTACATGTATCATTCGATACATTGATGTTAATGATAAGTACATTCTTGTTCTCCTATAAATAAGAGTTTAGTTTTGATGTACATCAATCACAACAATCACAATACAGTGAAATATCTGGCTTTCTCTACTATTTCTAGTGTTCACTTGCTTTCTATTCTCAATCTCTTCTCTATTATATATTCGCAACGCAATATTTTATAACACGTTATCAGCACGAGGATCTACTGACTGAGTAAGTAATTTCTGCAAGCACGAGGATCTACCGATTGAGTAAGTAATTTTTACAAGATGGGTATTCCTTTTATTAATCAACTTATACTTCATCTTCTTCTATCAATTCTTCATTTTTATTTTTCTTGGCCCGAAGCCAAATTTCAAATCTAAAAGTATCCTTCTGCTCCTGCAGTAACGGTGGATATTTGGAAATCCTTTTAATTAATTTAAGGATTTATTTTTGCAAGGATTATGGCAAATATTGAGAAGCCCAAATTCCACATCCTAGAACTGAGTGGAAAGAATTATCTATCCTGGTGCCTTGACATGGAAATGCACCTCCAAGGGCAAGGTCTCACTAATACAATTACAGAGGATGGAATCTCAAATGAAAAGGATAAAGCAAATGCGCTGATTTTTGTTTGTCGTCATTTGCATGAGAGCCTGCAGACTCAATATTTATCCATTCGAGACCCTCATATCTTGTGGAGGAGGTTGAAGGATAGGTATGATCATACCAAGACTGTTATCCTCCCTCAAGCACAATATGACTGGCAAAATCTCAGACTGCAAGATTTTAAATCAGTGTCTGACTATAATTCCGCTTTATTTGATATCGTTTCTCGGCTTGAGTTATGCGGTATCAAACTCACTGATGCGGAATTGCTTGAGAAAACTTTCTCCACCTTTCATGCTTCGAATATTGTATTGCAACAGCAATACCGGCAACGTCAGTTTGCCACATATTCTGAATTAATTTCTGTGCTTCTTACTGCCAAGCAAACCAATGAATTACTGCCCAAAAATCATGATCTTAGACATGCTGGCTCAAAAGCATTGCCTGAAGCACATGCTAACTTTGAGAAAAATACTGGCCATTTTAAGGGCTATAAGCGTAGGCAAGAACATAATCCTAGAAGGGATGGCAAGAAATTTAACCGCCCTAGGAAATCAAACTTTGGCCTGAATCATGGCAAAGAAAAGAAGCCAAAGAAGGTGATTAATGAAAGCATTTGTCATCGCTGTGGCATGATTGGGCACTGGTCACGTACCTGTCGTACGCCAAAACATTTTGTTGATCTATACCAGGCATCTTTAAAGAATACGGGCAAGCGTGGTGAATCCCATGCCATTGAAATCAATCCTACTGCCATAACCACTGTTAAGGCTAACAATATCTCCGTTGGTGGGACTCCTCTTGCTCCTGAAGTAGCAAATGCATCTTTGGATGTCTCTGATTTCTTTGAGGACCTCTGATTACTTTGATGAGGGATCAAAGTGGTGGATGATAATTTGAACTTCGAATTTTATGTTGTTTCGCTTTAAATGTATTACTTTTTATTGTTCTTTAATATGGTTATGAAATGCTTATGAACCTTATATAATATTTATTTTTGAAATTTTATTCGACTATATAACTAATATGCAACTTTTATGATACTTGACACCTGAAGTTGTCAATATAAATGCAAATGGAAAATACCGAGAAAAAGGAAGATGTTTGTTTGCTTGATAGTGCAACAACACATTCTATATTTCGTAATAGACACTTTTTCTCGAGTATAACATTGCGTAAGGCACAAATCCATACAATATCAGGTCTTGTTCCGATTATTGATGGTTTTGGGAATGCCACAATTATTTTGCCAAATGGCACAATCCTGCATATTGAGAATGCGTTTCTGAGCATTAGATCAAAAAGAAATCTACTCAGTTTCAAAGATGTACGCCGTAATGGGTACCATATTGAGACTATTTATGAGCAAGATAAAGAATATATTGGCATTTCCTCTTATAAGATGGGCTTGAAGACCATCCATGAGAAGCTAGAAGCTTCTTCTATAGGTTTGTATTGTGTCATGATTAAGGCTATTGAAACCTACGCCACCACATCCTGGAGATTGGTAAGCCCTGATCAGTTTGGACTGTGGCATGATCGCCTTGGTCATCTTGGCACTTCAATGATGCATAGGATAATTCAAAATACAAAAGGGCACCCTTTAAAGGATATAAAGGTATTGTTGTCCAAAGATTATAATTGTGAGGCTTGCTCACAAGGAAAGCTCATTATCAAACCTTCTATAACAAAGGTTAATCATGAATCTCCTTTATTCTTGCAAAGAATTCAGGGTGATATTTGTGAACCAATACAACCACCAAGTGGACCATTTCGATTTTTTATGGTATTAGTGGACGCATCCTATAGATGGTCCCATGTTTGCCTATTATCTACGCGCAATGTTGCATTTGCACGTTTACTTGCGCAGATTATAAAGCTCCGAGCACAATTCCCTGATTATCCAATTAAGAGCATAAGGATGGATAATGCTGGTGAATTTACATCAAAGAGTTTTGATACATATTGTGCTTCACTCGGAATCGAGGTTGAGCACCCGGTTGCATATGTTCATACTCAAAATGGATTAGCAGAATCCTTGATTAAACGTATCCAAATCATTGCTCGCACTCTATTATTGAGAACAAATCTCAACGATGCAGCATGGGGTCATGCAGTTTTGCATGCGGCAGCTTTAATAAGATTACGCCCCACTGCTAGTCTTTTACAATCTCCCCTTCAAATGGTTCTTGGTTATGAACTAGATATTTCACATCTACACACCTTTGGTTGTGCAGTACAGGTGCCTGTAGCACCACCAAAAAGGACGAAAATGGGTCCCCAACGCCGTTTGGGCATTTATGTTGGGTTTAATTCATCGTCTATCATTAGATTCTTGGAACCAACTACTGGTGCCAGATTTGCAGATTGTCATTTCGATGAGACTAGGTTTCCATCAATTGGGATACCTACAACTTCCATGACTGCAAAACAAAAACCAGTTAAGGTTTTCTCTTGGAATGAGAAAATTTTATCTCAATTAGACCCAAGGACCCCTGAATGTGAAAATGAGGTGCAGCGCATAATCCATTTATAGGCTATGGCCAATAGACTTCCTGACGCATTTAATGATGCTACTAAGGTAACGAAGTCTCATATTCCAGCTGCAAATGCTCCAGCTAGGATAGCTGTTCCCGAAGAACAGGCTAAAATGGATCAAAATCCCCCGCACTTGAAGCGTGGTAAACCGATAGGATCAAAAGATACTGCTCCTCGAAAACGAAAGGGAAAGAATCAGGAATCCGCTCTAGAAGAGCCTGGCGTTGTGCTTGCTCCTAAAGAGCTTATTGCCCCTGAAGAGGCACAAACCCATGAAAGGAACACTAGCCCCGGGAATACCGAGAATTCCATTACATATTATAATGAAATTTGGGATCGAAATGAAATCATCATTGATGATGCTTTTGCATTCTCAGTTGCTCATAAAATTATGGACGATGATTGTGAGCCGCAATCTATTATTGGATGTCGTCAAAGGCAAGATTGGCCTAAGTGGGAGGAAGCAATTAAAGCTGAATTAGCTTCCCTAACTAAACGAAAGGTTTTTGGACCTGTAACTCGTATCCCCGATAATGTAAAGCCCGTTGGATATAAATGGGTATTTATCCAAAAACGAAATGAGAAAAACGAGATTATCAGGTATAAAGCCCGACTCGTTGCCCAAGGATTCTCCCAGAGACCTGGGGTTGATTATAATGAGACATATTCACTTGTGATGGATATGATTACATTTCGTTTTCTCATTAGCCTAGCAATCTTTGAAAGATTGGAAATGCGTCTTATGGACGTTGTGACAGCATATCTATATGGCTCATTAGACTCTGATATTTATATGAAAATTCCTTAGGGATTCAAAATGCCTGAAGCATGCACTCCCCGCAATTTATTCTCAATAAAATTGCAAAGATCCTTGTACGGGTTAAAGCAATCCGGTCGCATGTGGTATCAATGCATAAGTGAGTACCTAATTCAGGAAAGGTACAAGAATGATCCTATCTGTCCATGCGTGTTTATTAAGAAATCAGAAACTGAATTTGCTATTATAGCAGTTTATGTCGACGATATAAATTTAATTGGAACTCCAGAAGAGTTAGCTGAAACTGCTGAATATTTGAAAATGGAGTTTGAAGTTAAAGATTTGGGTAAAACCAAACTTTGTCTTGGTCTAGAGCTTGAGCATAAAGCAAATGGAATAATCGTCCATCAATCAGCATACGTTGAAAGATTGCTTAAACGTTTCAACATGGACAAAGCTCACCCATTGGGCACCCCTATGGTTGTAAGGTCTCTAAATCCCCAAAAGGACCCATTTCGTCTTAGAGAATCTAATGAAGAGATACTTGATCCTAAAGTACCATATCTTAATGCAATTGGGGCTTTGATGTACTTGGCACAATGTATGAGACCAAATATCGCTTTTGGGGTAAATTTATTGGCACGTTTTAGTTCTGAGCCAACTCAGAGACATTGGAATGGAATTAAACATATTTTCCGTTATCTCCGAGGAACCATAGATTTGGGATTATATTATTCCAAGGATTCCACTAACTCTGGTTTAGTTGGATATGCTGATGCTGGATATAGATCCGATCTACATAAGGCTCGCTCTCAAACCGGGTATTTATTTTGTTATAACGGTACCGCTATATCTTAGCATTCTACGAAGCAATCGCTAGTAGTTACATCTTCTAACCACTCTGAAATTATTGCTTTATATGAAGCTGGAAGAGAGTGTGTTTGGTTAAGATCCGTTATAACACATATTCATAATTCTTGTTGCTTAATACCGGTTACAAATTCTCCCATTATAATTTATGAAGATAATGCTGCTTGTGTTGCACAAGTCAGGGGAGGATATATCAAAGGTGATAGGACCAAGCATATCCCGCCGAAATTTTTCTATACTCATGAACTCCAAGAAAGTCGACAAATTGATGTTAAACAGATTCGATCCATAAATAATCTTGCAGATCTTTTTACCAAATCATTGCCAACATCAACTTTTGAGAAATTAGTATATGGCATTGGTATGCGGCGAGTTCACAAGGTGCAAGATTGATTAGCCCCAGCAGTGGCTACATGGCTCAATTAAGGGAGAGATATTATGAACTATGCATTATAGCATTGATATGCGACGAGTTCACAAGATGCAAGATTGATTAGCCCCAGCAGTGGCTATATATGCATTGCACTCTTTTTTCTTTTTGTCCGGTTTTTTCCCACAGGGTTTTTCCGACTTAAAGTTTTTAATGAGGCAATTAATGCATCCATAAAAGGGAGATATCATAACATTTGTGCTCTGCACTCTTTTTCCCTTTTGTCTGGTTTTTGTCCCATTGGGTTTTTCCGGCTTAAGGTTTTTAATGAGGTAGTATCATTCGATGCACATTCGTAATGAATACAACGAGTATTCAAGGGGGAGTATTATGAAATACATGAATGATGAAATACATGAATGAATATTCATTATATTCATCTTATCTAATGTACTTATTATAGTACATTTGTATCATACATTCTAAGTACATCTCCCTATACAATGAATGTTCATCTCCCTTATCAAGTACATGTATCATTCGATACATTGATGTTAATGATAAGTACATTCTTGTTCTCCTATAAATAAGAGTTTAGTTTTGATGTACATCAATCACAACAATCACAATACAGTGAAATATCTGGCTTTCTCTACTATCTCTAATGTTCACTTGCTTTCTCTTCTCAATCTCTTCTCTATTATATATTCGCAACGCAATATTTTACAACAATATGGATAATTTTTACAATTTTAAAAAAATAAATTTTCCTTCTTTTATTTTTTTATTTCTTTTTTATTGTCTTTTCTTTTCTTTTTCTTTTTCCATTGTCCACAGCCTCAACAATGGCCAAGGGAGGTCGTGAGCAATAGGTGAGGCCTGCAATGCCCTCACCAGCAACTAGTCAAGAGGTTGCAAGCCCTTGCTATGTCAGTAAGAGTGTCGTGGCCCTCGCCCATGCCCTCATTGACCATAGCGAGGGCGTCATGGCCCTCGCCATTTCACCCAAATCTAACAAGGGTTGCACTGCGCTTGTCAAATCTAGGCCAAGCAAGGGCACCATGGCCCTTCAGCAAATCTAGGCAAGGTTGCAATGCCTTTGCCTGAGGCCAAGGAGGTCCGCTGACCATCACCGAGGCCATGGACCAATAAAGGGAAATCAAAAGGAAAAAAAGAAAAGAGGAAAGGAAGGGAAATAGGGAAAAAAATAAAAACAAAAATTGAAAAATTGTCTATTTCAGGTATTTTCCACCATTAGTAGCTAGAATGACTGCATTAGCAGATCATCAGAAAGATTTAGGATGAAATTAGTCAAATTAAAAAGTTTAAAATTAAATTAGTTGTCATACAACAAATTCAGGAGTCTTTGGATAATTTTCCCTAACCTATGGTGCCCAAGGAATCATGCTGCAGATGAAAGTAGGCCATTGTAAATTAGTGCATTTAGTTGTAATTCAATATAAAGTATCATAAATAACTATGCTATAATAAAAATTCTGGATTTTGAGATTCTATGTTTGTTTTAGATAAGATGGAAATGCTTACAATAACATCATTGTAAGACCGTAATATTCGCAATTTATGATCCTTTATATTGGGTTACAATTGCTAACACATCTAACAATTGTTCAAAAAGTCAACCGATTGACAAACGATTGAGTAAACTTTAATATATTGGTCCAAAGTGTGTTTCCCTTGTCAAGACCTTTTCATCGACAGCCACATATACCCTTAAGTACAATCATCGATCTTTTTATCCCCAAGCTAGGTGGCCTGACTCTAGCATGGTGGGGAAGCTTGAGACTCCTTTGATTTTGAGCGTATACCTCGAAATTAGTAATCGGAAGGCTTCTAATGCATCAAAAATCAAGTGAATCGGATAGCAGATGAAGAAGAAATCATTTATCAAAGCTGTGTCAAACTTCCAAAAGACATGATTCAACTCTTAAGCGCACCTTGCCATCCTAAGTGAGCTTTATATTGTTAAGTGAAATTGCAAAATCACAAACTCAGAGATTTCAAATCACACAAAACTTGGGATTATGAATCAAGTTTCATTTCGGTGATTTATCGTTTTCAGAAACTATTATTCACCATAATTAGGACGTTAAAGAGTTTCATTCGATTTTGAATCCTCTAAGTACTGTTTTGTTCGACCCAAAAAAGAAAGAAAAAAGTAGAGTTTTGGGCAATCAACAAGACCTTTCTTTTGAATATCGAAAGGCTTGACCTGTATTATTCCCTCGTCCGACTTCTTTTCCTCCAGATTTTTGTTGCATTGGCATGTTTGCAATATGTAATTTCGGGATATTCAATTGAAACCAGGATATCGCAAACTTCGTGATACTGCAAATAGCGCCCGACCTATCCTAAATGGTAAAACTTTTGACTGTGGACTCGAGTGGTAATATGAGTATCAAAAACTCATTTTTATTTTTTTTATGTTTAAAATGTGTTTTGAGCATTGCATCTCGCCGATTAACCTTTGGTCAACTCTCGATGAACTCTTGATCAAACTTAATGGTTTTCTTAGAATAGAGGGGAAAAGTTACGTGTTAATAGCGTAGGAGAAGGGCTCATAGGTTTTTGCTTATAAATATTTTGTTGTAGAGTTTAGTCTCATTTGTAGGGTGAGTGTGTCTAATATGCCTAAAAACTTTCGAGAGACACAAAGAGTATCAAGGGCCATCATCCAAGAAAGTTGTGAGATTAAGGTTCCATTCGTTTCGCGAAAAATGTGGCGTTTCTAAAAAATATTTTTCAGGAAAATGTAATTATTTTTCAGTGTTTGGATGAAACCTGAAATGAAATGGAAAATATTTTTCACTGTTCAGTAAGGAAAACATTTTCCTCCATATACTCTTTTTCATTTATTTTATTTTTTAAAATGGATTTTTCATATTTTTTAAAATTTGATTTTTAATTATTTCTAATTTTTAAAATATATTATTAATTTTTTTTTTTTTTTTTTCTTTGTTTTCCATCTCCTTCTTTCTTGGCTGGTCGCCAGCCACGACGATGGACCGTGACCAGCCACTAGCAAGCCACAAACTGAAAATGTTTGCTATTATTTTCCGCGAAACAAACGGAGTTAGTGGAAAACATTTTCCTCACTTGATCTCTCTTATCTCACACTTTTACAAATCCTCATTTCTTCCTCCCCTTTCTTCTTCTTCTTTTCTATTTTTATTCGAATTATTTTTAATTTTTTTTTTATATGAATTATTTTTAATTTCCTTTTTCTTTTCTATTTCTTTTCTTTTTTGCGTTTTTTTATTTTTATTTTCACTATCATGGTCTTCTTTGTTTGTGGCTCGCTAGTGGCCGGTCGCAGGCCATCGCAGTGGCCGACAACCGGCCAAGAAAGAAGGATATGGAAAACAAAGAAAAAAGAAAAGAAAAAAAAAAAAAAAAAAAATTAATAATAGATTTTAAAAATTAAAAATAATTAAAAATCAATTTTTAAAAAATATGAAAAATCCATTTTAAAAAATAAAATAGATGAAAAAGGGTATATGGAGGAAAAGATTTTCCTTACCGAACAGCAAAAAGTATTTTCCACTTCATTTTCGGGTTTCATCTAAACATTAAAAAATAATTACATTTTCTGGAAAATGACTTCTTGGAAAATATTTTCCAAAAACGCCACATTTTCCGCAAAACGAACGGATCCTAATTTAGAAGACTTTTTTCTTTTCATGAAAAATATTTTCCTCAAGGAATTCATTTTTTGTGAAACGAACGCTGGAAACACCGAAAAACATTTTCCCGAAAATTATTTTCTACGAAATGAACGGAGCCTAAATAAATTCATTTTGTATGATTTATGATTGATTCTCGAAGGTTTCGGTTCATTCTAGGATTAGGTAACACTTATGAGTAGGTCTGATTGAGTGATTGTAATCTCATTTTTGTCAATTATAGTAGACCCATCTTGTCGATTAACGTTTTAACATAAACCTAGCGCTCTTCCTTAAAAGAAACGCGACAACTTTCAAACATATAAGTGAAACAACTTTGCAATTTTTATGGTTTTTTTGATAAATGTACTACATTCCACTTTTCGTTGTTTGCTCAAATCATAGTGCATGCAAACATTTAGTTTCTTAACACATCACACAACATATTTTCCCTTAGAACCTTTCAACTTCTCTCGCCAATGTGCTCCAAATGGATATGTTCAGATTTTCGAACAGATGCATCTGACGTCTTCGCAACAAATTGCATATAAATCTATTGGTATTCAGGTTATATTTTAATAATTTATTTCTTACTCAAATTATTTTGTTTGTTCACACTTCCGCTTTGTCATAATAACATACATTTTATGCTTTTCAAAAATACATATTCACACATAAATAGAGTAAGGATAGTATATTTTTTGTTTTTGTCAAAAGAAAATTTTACTTATTACTCGAAAGGATACATAAGAAGTACATAGAAGCAAATCAAAATAGAACAAAAATACTGAAAAACGAAGCTAAATCTATAAAACAAAGAGAATCAATGGAGCACCAGCAAAGTTAAACACATCCATTTCACAAAAATGGATTTATCAAGCAAAATAATTGGCGACTGATCATTAGATTTATTGTCTTGGTCAATAATGAGCACATGTTGAAAATTCTTTCTTCAATAATTACGACATTATTAGTTGGCAGTGCACACCTAAGTTTGCTTCATCTATACCATCGCCATATGGAGACAACCAAAATGGGTTGAATAAACATAGATCTGACATGTGAAAGAGCAAATTTTCATCATTCAAAGCGATGCCAAAACTTATGCAATAATCATTAAGCTGAAAGCAGAAAACTTGTACATTAAGAGCAATGGGGTATATCCCCAAAAACTTGTATATCCGCAAAAACATATTTATTGAACTCCCAAATCTAAATCGAGGAAAGATAACACCCAGATCTAGAACTAGATTGGAAGAATTTAAACTCCCAAACCGAAAACTATATTGGGAGAAAAGAACTCCCAAGTCTATATCGGGAGTGAAGAAAAAGCAAGAAAAGAACAATAAAATGCAAACAAAATCAATAAAAGAAGGAGTGAAAGGTGAAACTAGCTCAATCTCTCTCTCATGACTGAAGGTTAAAGAAGATGATGAAGAGAAAAGGGAAAGAGGGAGAGAAAAAAGACTTTTTGGATCCCAAGATCATGGAGTTGGTCATATAAGGAAAATACATTGTTCATAGATATCCGCATGATAATTTTGGGAAAATCTTTCTTCCTTTTTTGAAACTAAAATTGTCTTGCACTGTGCTTGAGAAATCAAATGACTAATGAATGTAGAACTTGACCAAGTAAAGGTCGGGATGTCGATAGGTATCATGCTAAACAAAACTCATGGCAACTATATCCCTAGATCTATGACTCTAGGTGTTTTACCCAGCACCATTTTGAACAAAACTTTCGTGCGACACTTATTTTAGTAACAAAATTTTTCAAATGATCATTTAAATGTCATACCAACGAAAAATTGATCGCTTAAGTGTCAATTTGGGTGATTCATCCTATGCGGTTTTTTCAATTAAATTCTGATTTTGACATGGCTTTTTGAAAAGACACTCAAGTCCAATGTGGATAGTCTTCTATTGATGTGGCAGAAAAGGGGCAAAACGACATCGTTTGGCCCTTTAGTTTCCCCAAGTGACTTGAAAATGAACCCCTAATCCTTGTTTCTTCTCTTGAAAGCTTGATCAGAAAGAAAAAGATTGAGGAACCATGGCTCAACCACTGGAGAAGAAGAGAGAGAAATGGAGAATTAAATTGCTGGCTTTAAGGTATGAAGACTGCTAATTAGCTCTTCAATTTACCTTCCTTTCTCTTTTCATCTTCAACTTCTTCATCTATGTCTTCATCTTTATCCGAAGAAATTCAGTCGCAACAATCCATTCGTTCAAATTACTATGTTGCTTCCCCTCCTTCTTAGCTCTTGTTCGTCCGGTTAACTGGTACAAGCTTAATTTGGCTTTATTCATCCAGCTCTTACTCTCCATTGCCAATTTTGCCCCAATGTCGCCATTGAAGAACACAACATAATTAGGGTTTGAAGAAGACAGAAATTACCCCCGATTGGTAGATTTGGGGCAAATAACACTTATAGACGAAGTCGTTTAGGGCAATTCACGCTAACTCCCTTTGTCGTCGAGCCACATTGATTGGAAAAACATTAAACTATTGTCATCTTGAATTTTCCAGCAATCCAAATTAGCAATCAAAAACTAAGAACCAGTTATAATAGAGTAGATCACAGGTTCCATATTTGGAACCTACCCACCTTAGAACTGATCACTCTTAACACAAACATGCACAAGGAAGAGATCAATAGAGGGCGACAGGTAAGGCAGAAGCTCAAGCGAGTCCTTTGTGTGAAGCAGCAAAGGCTCTGAGATTGCGTGAGGGCAAGAAAGCGAGCAGAGAGAGAGAGTCACTGAGTTTGCATCTCTTAGACCTCTATTTTGCTAAACTGAGCTTAATGAGAATGAAATAACTTGCTCGTAGCATCTAATTTGATAACCAACTTACATTTTTAACAGTCAAAGCTCTGCTATTAACGAACTCCTCATGGAACTCTTTGCCACCCCCGAATGCCTCCTTGAGTTTCAGGAATCCTCCCATGCTCCAAGATCAGCCTAGCGGAAACATTGCCTCGTGGAATCCCCAGCCGGTAGCCGCTCCTCCCCAACCGCTGAGGGTGGATATGCGACCAGAGCCGTCATTGGAGTCAAGCTGCATCATCATCGGAGTGGCCATGTTCACGAACAAGCCGCTCCTGTCACTCAGAGCCAGATCGGCCTCTGCAGCGGCGAAGTTCGAGAGGTAAAGGAGATGCTCCAGGAATTCATCGGTGGGAGCTTCATTTGGATTGTTCACCATAAGCAACTAGCAAGTGAGAAGAGCATCTATGTGAAACCACATAGAGATAGAGAGAGGGTTCGTGGAGGATTTTGGGATAAATGGTTTAAGTAGGTTGGAAATGGGTTCAAAACATAACTATTTAAATTGATCTTTTTTGGGTTTTTCAATTAGAGTTCAAGGCAAACTACCCTGAAAAATCCAAAACTAATACACATGTGATAAATTTATTCCAAACTAATTTTTTGATCACAAAAAACCCAAAACTAGTACACATTTGACAAATTTATCCCAAACTAGTATCGTTGTGACAAATTTACCCTTTGTTAGTTTCCGTTAAATTTTACTATCAAATTATTAAGTTGAATGACACATGACCGTTGACTGGTATACTAGTTTGGGATTTTATTCTCCGTTTCTTACAATTACATAATTTTTGTGATTTTTTGTGATATTAATCTAATTTAACGGAATGTATATTTGTCACAAATATACCAATTTGGGATTTTTGGCGATCAAATAATAAATAAGTTTGGAGTAAATTTGTCATAAGTGTATCAGCTTAAAATTTTTTATAATCAGTTGGGATAAATTTATCATGGGTGTACTAATTTGGGGTTTTTCAAGGTATTAACCCTTTCAATTATAAATCATTATGATTCGGCCCGTTAAATTTGAGGTGGCTCATATATGACCTATTTCAATAAATTTGAGTTAATAAATGGGTTAGAAACCCATTTTGACAGGTCTACATAAACCCAAAGTGCTTATTGAAAACTCTAGGATCGCAATAATTTAGGTGTCATAACAATGAAAATGAACTATTCGTAATAGCTTACCAGATGAGGTTACCCTTAGAAGCAAATCTAATTGAGAGATGTGACTCAATTACTGTCATGTGTTTTTTTTTTCCTTCTTTTAAAAACTCACAATCATGAGTTTAGAGACCCAAGTACTTGGAGGTCCACATTATTAATATTTTTTACGGTACTTTTCATTAACGTATTGGGTTCTCTAAACCGGCATATCATGCGATGATAATCCAATTCATGAATTTTCCGTAATCCACTAAATAATATCTCCTCCTAGTATGGTTTGCCACTTAAAATCATGTAGGAATATATTACGCCACCTAACATAATTCAATAATAGTTTTGCTCTCCCTAGAGTCAATCTCAAATTTCATGCCCCTTCATTAACATATGCATATATGTGATTAGAATCGTTCGCTAACTTGTGGCCCGCCTTCGACTAAAACGACAGCCCACCTGCCTAAATACGTCTAAACTAAGGAGACAAGCCAATGTCTGTGACGAGTCTGGTGGCCTATTATAAATTCATGATCTAATTTTCTGATATTTTTGTTTGGCATTTCATGGTTATGTGATGCTCGAGTAAATTTTACCCTGGATTGAATTCTCATTCTTCTGGTCCGGTTAAAGCATTAAAGCTTTTTAAATTGAAAAATTTTCAATAATCATCCACATAAGTATTGGACGTTTTAGTCAACATTAGCCAAAATGACTAAATTGAAAAATCATTGAAAAATTTAAGGCTAAATTGACAAAATCAAAAAGTTTATAACTAAATTGGCCACCATACAATAGAGTTATGAATTTTTGAACAAGTATCCTAATGCTCAAGTCAATTTTACAATAGATTAAATATCCATTCTTCTGATCCAATTAAAGCATTAAGTACTTTGGCTAGGAAAATTGTAAAAAAAATCTTAAACTCGTTGCACTTTTGTCCATTTAATTATAAACATTTTAATTGTGCCAATTGAATAATAAACTTTTTCACTTTTTGCTAATTGAGTTCATTTGACAAACTTTGGCATGAAATCACTAATGTTGACATTGACCATCCTACATGATAATTCCAATGCCGATGTAGAGAATTTTTAATTATATATTAATATTTTTTAATTTCTTAATTTTTCTTATTTTTCTTTTCTTTCTTTCTTTTTCCATTCCCTTCTTCCCCTAGCCAATCATCAAGCCTCGGCGATGGTCGACAACCAACGCTAGAGACCAGGGTGGGTGAGGTCAACCTTATAGGCCTCAAGCGAACCTTGCCCTCTCCAAATCAACGAGGTCAACCTTGCCCAATAACGGCAAGGTTGAGCCTCGCCAGGGGCGAGTGAGGCCTACTTGCTCTTAAGGTAGGAAAAGTTATAAAAAAAAGTCATAAATCTATTGTAATGATACCAATTTAGTTCTAAACTTTTCAATTAAACTAATAGCTCTAAACATTTTTGCATTAATACCAATTCAGTCCACTTAATCAATTTCAATCAAAAATTGTTGACATGAACTCCGAAGGTTTGACGTGGCATGGCTGACATTGACCTGGAAATTTTATTTATAATTTTTAATAGATATTTTCTTTTTTTCTCTTTTTTTCTCTTTTTCTTTTTCTTCACCCTTTGGTTGGTGAGGTTTCTGGTCAACCATTGCCGACCATAGGCTGGTTTGGGCGAGGGCCTTCGCACCCTAGCCGACCACGGGTGAGGGTGTCAGGCCACCGCCCAAACCCTCACCTGTTGGCCAACGAGGACTGTGGCGCCCTTGCCTAGACGAGGCAAGGGTGTCGCGGTCCTCACCAACCATGAGTGAGGACCTCTGCACCCTCGTCAGCCATAGGCGAGGGAATTAAGGCCCTCGCCCACCACAAGTAAGGGACTCTATGCCCTTGCTGGCCAACAGGCAAGGGTTTCGGCCCTTGTCTATGGCCAGCGACCTTGTTGGCCAATAGTGTATAGAAAAAAAAATGAAAGAAAAGAAAAGAGAAAATTTTTTTTTAAAGAATATTTAAAATTTATAAAATCCGTCCACGTCAACACCGGTTATGTCATATAACCTAAATTGACTAGATGGACTGAATTGGTACCAATGCGAAAAGATTTATAAATGAATTTGTCAAATTGAAAAATTTATGATTGAATT
Organism: Eucalyptus guilfoylei; assembly: GCA_016097605.1. Lineage (NCBI taxonomy): Eukaryota > Viridiplantae > Streptophyta > Magnoliopsida > Myrtales > Myrtaceae > Eucalyptus > Eucalyptus guilfoylei. Next base: position 23,467,383 of record CM027865.1, on the reverse strand, counting down.
TGTACCGATGTAATAGGTTTAAGATTTTTTAGGTACTTTTCCCCGCTAAAGGCCCAAGGGGTGAGCTTCACCAAAAACTGGCAAGGTTGACCTTGCCCACCTTTGCCTCTAGCTAGTCGCAGAGGCTTAACAACTAGCTAGAGGAAGAAGGGAAGGGAAAAAAGAAAGAAAATAAAAAATTTAGAAAAATATTTAAATATTATTAAAAATTATCCATGTTAGTATAGGTTGCACCATGTAAGATAGCCAGTAACCATGTCAATGATTTCTAGTTAAAATTGGCCGAATAGATTCAAATAGCAAAAAGTGGAAATGTTTATGATTCAATTTTATAATTCAAAATTTAGGACTAAATTAGCAAAAGCATATTAGATTTAAAACTTTTCGGACAATATTTCCCATTTTGGCCAAGCCTAATTGTCAAGTTATTGTAATTTGCTCCTGACTTGACATGATCAGCGAAATTTCTCGAGAGATCATGAGAGAGCTATTTACAACAATAGAAAGTCGTGATAGGAATTCAACTCATCTTAACATAATTTGGGTAACAAATCTATGATTATGTAGGGTTTCTCTAATGTTTACCAATGAAGAAAGCATGTAATAATTGAATTAAAAAAAGAAAAAAAGTTTCGCATGATTATCTGCATCATTCTATTAGACTTATCGGCATTGTGTGCATATGCCAAGATTGATTGAACTAGACCTTCAATTTAGGTTGACACAAGATAAGCCACGGTTATGAACGGAGCAGCACCTTATCGCCCTATTCCAATGTGAACTATCAACTATTTAAGCATAGGTATCTTTATTGGGATGCCATCTACAATACATACATATGCGCACATGTGCACATATACGAGGTACAGATTGAGCACGTGTTGAATGTGCGAATGTTATTCGATTGAAATAGTTTATGCAAAATGGTGCGAGAATTGGCGACAAAGCAAATCTAAATATTAATGGCGCAATTCATAAACTAGTTGATTTATTTTCTGATTACTTTCGATGATGATTGCTCATCACGGACGGAATGTGCATGGCAAAAAAAATAAAAATAAAAATCCTGAAGTTACATTATCATCAGGAGGGAAAAAAATCGATGGATCAAATTTGGTCTATGCTGAAGTGGTGGTTATTTCAGAATGACCAAATTTGCTCCAGATATGATGGAGGAGGAGAGAAACTAGATGATGAGCTCAAGCCATCCAAGCGGAGATGAACAGCTTGTGAAGTCTCTCTACTGCGGTAATTGGGCGGCGGGTGACGGCCAAATGCCACCTCCGCTGCCTCCCTCGGCGGCAACATATGACATGCACGATAGCGGCACGAGACATAGCCCCCGGCTTTTAAGATCTCGGGTCGTCTGTTCGTCATCTTCATCCTCTATCAGACCCTGAAATTTTTGGTATGTGACTACCATTAATGAAGTGTTTTGTGTGAAATGGTTCGATTCGCTGGCTAAATAGGCTAATAAAGTTCATTAGAACAAAACCTAGCTAGAGAAAGCTTCAAGTAATATAGCCAATTGATCAAGTTCCTAACGAGGTGATAAAAGATCTACAAATGGAAGTGATTCAATGAACATAGCCAATTGATCAAGTTCCTAACAAGGTGATGAAAGATCTACAAATGGAAGTGATTTATTATGTCTTACCCGTTGCCTCGATCGGTTGGCCTCCTTGCGGGAAGCCTTCATGTATGGCACGCTTAATGTCTGACAGAAACAAATTGTCGGGTTAGTGCCTAATTAAGAAAATCATTTCATAGAGAATATTCTTTGGACAGTCTAGCCTGTAACATTTGCAATTTATGTAATCAAGTCATTCCCATACTGACGCCATCAAATCATTGGCATGACATTATTCTAGTCATAAAATTTGGACACATCATGCTGATCTGGCTTCACATCAAGAAAAGAACCAAAAAAAAAAAAAATACAAATACAAATGGTCGAATAGATCACGATCCTTTTTTGGAGGTGAGCTGAAGCAGATGACAAACCGAAGAGATCTTAATTGGAACAGATGGTCGGAATCATGTAAATAGATTAAGGAATTATCTAAATCATCTCTCTCTATGTGGGCTCTCTCTCTACACATCCCTCGCCCATGCAAACCCATCCACCGCCACCAAGATGGCACACGGTTGAAACGGAGGTTGCAATGACAAGGGCCGACGTGGTGGAGAGAGTCAAGAAATCACAATTAGATCCACCAAACACATGGATCGGATCAAGTCAAAAATAGTCGGATCGAAATTGACCAATTTTCTTGCAATATAATTTTAGTAACTCATATCTCCCCCAATGCATAATCCATATTATTAAAACACTCATATTTAATCCAATACATGAAAACCCATATCCAAATTCAAGTGAGAGTGCTGAGTGAATAAGCGCAAAATCAAGTGAGGGTGAGAAAGAGTAAAGAGAGAATCACAAAGGTGGATTGGGTCTAAGTAAATTGTAAACCCATCTAACACTCATTTTTTTTTTTTTATCATTCTAAACTCATTTATGACTCATTTACTAAATATAAGTAGTTCATAGAACAACTCAAGTTAAAAAATAGATTTATAACTCATTTTGACAAGTCTAGTTGCAATGAACTGATCGGCCTTTTTCCAACCCTCTCTTGCTTATAGAAAATTATAAGTACTCAATGCTTAAATATGTGAATGATTCCTCTATATATTTAAACAAATATATACATCATAGGTGACCTTACATAAAAATATGTGCCTGGATTAGATGAACGATACATATTCAATTCCCCACGCCATCAAATGATTCCATGTATAAACCATCTATCTAGACTTTGGCCTACTTGAGATTGGTTCTCTGGTCATTCTAGAAAAGTGAAAAATATTGGAATACCCATTTGATGCCCTGTCAATTTGTGGATGGACTTTATAGACGAGTCTAGTTTCTCTATCAACAATATTTGTTGAGAGAGAGAGAGAGAGAGAGAGAGAGAGAGAGAGATTTGTAAACAAGACATCACTTTGTAAATTAACATTTTAGACCAGCCTATCTAATCCACCTACATTATTTATTGAGAGAGAGAGAGAGAGCTTGTCTCCACTTAATATGCAAAACAATATGGAAAGACTCCTTGGACTCTGATTCCGATGAATGGAGTTAAGAAATGAATAAGACAGACAAGGTGTGCAGAGGAAAGAGAATGGGGAAGCAAGTACCTGGACCTGGTTTTGGAGGAATTTGATGTATCCAATAGCCTCCATCAGTACTGATGCTGTGTCTGTCTGAAATATTCTCCATCCCCCCACCAACATGCACAAAAAACGCACGCCGTTTCACGCTAGACTCAAACAGAAAAATAGAGCTAGTATCTTGCCCTACAAACATTCTCTTTCCTTTTCTTGTGCTGTGCTTTTCTTCGCCCTGAATTGCAGATTTTGGGGTCTGAATGCCCATATGGGAAATGACAACGTTCGGAAGCTGGAACTCGGCTCATTTCATTTGAACCTCAAGAATTACTTATCAGCTTTGTGTATTTGGCTAGCTCAGTATTTATTCATTTTCTTCTTTTTGCAGCACTTTGCTGTGCAATTCCAAGTTGGCTATAATAACCCGAATAAAATTTTCATTCTTCTAGAGAATATCGGTTTATGTAACCAACATTTCCCTTTCTTTTCAAAAGAACTTTTTTTATATCGAATGCAGTTGAATAAGAGATGGCTTCGGTGCAACCCAGTAAACATATGACACTAGATTAACTTTTGATTCACACAACCCCTCCCATTTCTTGCCACTATAATGGAGAACATTACCATCTGTTGCTTCACCATCAGGCACCACAATGCATAAAGACGACTAGCAAGGACCAGCGACCCCTTGCCAGCCAAATTCATCTGAGTATCTGTGGGTTATGTATGATACAAAACACTTACACACACATATACTTCTTGAGTATATGCGTGTGTGAAGTTTCAGGCAAAATTTGCAGTGTTGATCAATCCTATTCAGAGTTATCTAGGTCTACTGCAATGATCTAAATACAAGGAGAAACATTCGACACTAACCTTGCCAAAGGGGGCTACTAACTGTTGCAGAGCTGCTATCCTGTCCCCTAGTTTCTCTTTCCTAACCTGGTCCACAATGTTGCCGCACAAAATAGTGTAAGCATTCTGGAATTGAAAATGGACAAACCTCATTGAGAAAATCTACCATCATTAATTTGGAAACCTTAAAAGGTGCAGAAGCAGCTCTTGTCGACTGATCTACTCTTGTTTTCTTGGGAGCAACCTGATGATGGGGGCCACTAGTCTTGTTAGGCTCCAGAGAACTGCCGGGTCTCTTTGCCTCTGTTGTCTTTGCAGTGAAAACCGGAGGTATCTTCATTTAAAAGAATTGCAAGGGGTCAAAAAGATGTTCGAATTCGTAACTGGAATTGAAAAATCTACACAGAGAAACGGCATGGTAGTTCTGACCCAAACAGACAAAAAAAAAAAAAAATGACTGTCCAATAGCATACATTGCCAAAGTGAAATTTTCTATTTTCTTCCACTGAAACCAGTAGGACTAACTTACTAGTCCCGTCATAATCTGTGCTTGCTTTCTACAAAAGGCTTTCCCCACTGCGGTAAGGTGAATGATGATTCCGAGAATCAAGTCTCTTCAGCTTTCGTTCTCATGTATAGTTATGGATGTTTACATGGATAATCCATGCATGCACAGCGATATAGAAGTGCGTATATAGCTATGTAACTTACACAATTATTCTAGTTAAGTAAAAAGTCGCTATTAACCTTTGGTTCGGGAAAGTCCTTTTTGCTGACTTTCTTTTCAATAAATAAAGTTAGCATGAGAGGATGATAGAGGTGTAAGCGGGCTCCGTCGCTGACAATCATTCTTTGTAATCGTTTAGTTTATTCAGAAGGTGAGGTTGCAAGTCAATAAATTGTCAACAAGTTGTCCGTAATCGAATGGGTACTTTTGTCCATACTCTTAGTTTGTTGAAGTTTCGTAAAGGAGATGCAATTTTGCAGTAAAAATGCCTTAGCATCCATTTGACCTAACCAAGTGGAGAATTGCTCAATTCCATGGAGAGAGCATGTTATTTTGCTAGAACTAGTGGAAGTGTGAAATGCATATCCTTAATTTGCATTTACAGCCTAGTAAGAAAGGACCACACTTAAGCTTTTTAAAGTAAATGTGGTCAGCTAGACGATTTTTTGATGGTCTTCAATCTAACTTTTTATTTGCAATGAACTTAAAAAGAAACTCATGGGACAGACAAGATGTTAATAAATACTAACATATCCAATGTGAAAAAACCATTAAGAAAGTTGAATAATGCTAGGTAATGAGATAAAACAGAAAGGAAAATTCATAAGCTTATTCATTTTCACATGGCAGAAAACACGACAAGTGAGAAATCATACTAACTTACTCGATCATGATGTTGCGTTGATTGCCGCATTCGTTGAAGGCCAAAAGCAAGGCTTTCTCTATTCATTCCAAGATTAGTCCCTTGCGTTGTATTTGCAATACCGCCACTAAATCTTCCATTCAGGGGATCAAATGCTGGAGAATTTATGTCCAAGGAGCTTGACATTGAACCCCGTGATTGACTAAAATTCGAAACATCAATGCTTGGATGAATCTGGCTGAAAATCCCTGGTCGAACATAGTGTTGAGCGCTTGGATAGAAGAAATCTCGGCCAGGTGAGTATGCATTAAGGTTAATTTGGCAAGTGGAGGTCAAAGTCTTGAGCATGAGCTTCTGGCTGAGTTCGCTCAGGTCATCCCTCACCTCATCAGTGTTCTTCACGTGACTTGTGCTGTGATATAGATGCAAATCTTCAATGCCAGATTGAGTACTGTTGAGCAGGTCAGTAAATCTTAAAGAGTCCGAGAGCTCTTCCTTGACACCATATGCGAGGTCTACGTTATTGCCGAATGGTTCAACTGATGAGTTGTTTCTTGTCAAGTGAGATCCAATGTCGATTTGGACCGAGGAACTTTGGAGAAGAGGGTTGAGAATACCATGTTTCGGAGTTGGATCAGCTCCAGAGTTGGCTACTATAATATTGGAGTTCAAGTAGTTTCCAGTAGCATTCCTGCGTATATAAGCATCCCGAAACAAAGTACATTAAGCGCAAAATAATGATTAACACTAGTTAGCATGCCAAGAAATTCCCAATTATTTTATCTAAGATTGTATTGTTATGCCAAGGAAAGTGAAAATGGAACAGCAATGAAGCAAGTGTTACTGCTTGTTTTGGAGTAGAAGTGTCATAATGCCAAAGAAATAGTAGTAAAGTTCATTTCTTTTCACCGAGAATCACTAGCTAACCAAGGAAGTAGGAACCCCACTATCAAAAACGTCCCCAATAAAATCTCCATTGGTACATCAAATAAAGGGGGGAAAAAAGAGAAGAGGAAGACATTCCAAGAAGATTAAGCTGTACCAACTTCATGATGGCACATATGTCACTAAGCAAAAGTTGTTTGTGTCTGTGTCTGTGTCTGCGTGTGTGTTTGTGTGTGTTTGTGTGTGTGTGTGTGTGTGTGTGTGTGTGTGTGTAAGAGAGAGAGAGAGAGAGACAGAGGTTGTGTACTTACAAGAAGCTGGTGTTGGGCGTCCAAGAATGGGAGTTATCAACTGATCCATAGCAAGAGGGGCTGTCTAAAGAAGAAGAAGAAGACGACCCAGCATGGTGATCTTGGAATTGATCATATTGTTGATGGAGATTTGCAGATTCCATGGACTTCAAGAATGACTTTTTTCTTAAATAAGTTCTTGAGAATCCCAAGGATGAGTAATTAATACACTTACAAGTATCTCAGATGTAAGAGGAATCTCTTGCTGATCAACACAGTCTCTCAGGTGACACCCCCACATAAACTCGATGCTTGTCCTCCACTCTCTCTCTCTCTCTCTCTCTCTCCACTTTACTCTTTCAGAGAGATTTCATGTAAAGTATGAAACTTGAAAAGAAAGGAACAGAGAAAGTGTAGATGTAGTCCATCTACAACTTTAATTATAGGGGTTTGTTTTTTTTTTTTCAGGAAGACTTTTTATCTGTTTCTCGGCATGAGCTTGATAAGCCTCTCTCTCTCTCTCTCTCTCTCAAACACAGCTTTGGTTTCTGGCACACTGCAATTACAGGGAGATGATTATGCTGGACTAATGCCATGATTAAGATCCATGCCTTCAATCCCAAGGCTTTCCACCCAGTCTGCGAATGGAAATGATGGCATCCACTCCCACTCTCTCTCTCTCTCTCTCTCTCTCTCTCTCTCTCTCTCTCTCTTCTCCCCACATGCCGATGAAAACCCTTTATATAATTACCTTATTCTCTCTCCTCTCTCTTTCTCTTTCAGTGTATAAAGGAGGGTGGTGGTCGGTACAATCCCCTTCTCCATACTTATCATGATATGTTAGAATGCAATCACAACTCGTTTTCGGCGAGAGCGCATCGAACTTGATCAAAATACAATCCCAAGACTTCGCCCTAAATAAGCTAGTTACATGGACCTTACAGGACAAGAAGTGGTGATATGATCGATGTGATTTATGTCTATAGAAAAAGATTGGAGAAAAGCTTTCAAGTTCACAGACTCAATTATATACTCTCGAACTGAATCCCAAATTATGCCTAACAACACATGAATTACTATAGTGTAGAAAAAACCTTAATTAAAACATGACAACCTCAAATTTCTGTAACCATGAAACCATCATGAAGGAAAAGAACCGTGTCAAATGCCTAGAAACTGACAATTGTGCTTTTTTTTATGAGCAAGTAAATTTGATTAATTTATAAAGTTAATAACAGGCCTCATATAATCAGATGTTTAGTCCATAAATATGACTTGTGCATGCTTTATTAATACGACCAGAGTTCATAACAAGCATTTATTCTGGGTCACAAGATGCCAAACGTATCCATAGTTTCTTCTAAGGATTTCTCATTTGCCCATCTTTTTAAATGGAGCCATAGTTAATTAGCAATTTGCATTATAACCATTTAATGTCTTGGTGGAAGACCAATTCTATTTCATCTGACGCAACTATAGTTATCTTTAAGAGACGGGCCTTTACGAAGATATATTGTAAGTTTAATTAGTAGAGCAGGTTAACTAATTAAACCTGTTCGATTTGAACTGACAGGAAAAAAAAATTCATTTGATATTGTAAGCATAAGAATTCTGAAAGCTCGCGACCAAATATTATCGCAAAGACATGTAACTTGATGATATGCATCACCAGATGTATGCCAAGATTACATCTAAACCTGATTCATTTTGTTCTTAATTTGTAGTTGTCTCATTAGGATTTTGGGTGATGACGTTGCTTTTCTGTTGTTTATCTGATTAAGAGTCCTATTTTCACTGAATACATTCTGAATTTTGGTGTTATATGCTTATGAATTGATATTGAGTCTGCTTATAGCCAAGAATTGGCGTCTCCTTCCCCTTTCCTCTCTCTATCTTTTTTTTTTCCTGATTTCCTCCTTTACTTGCGATATGTTTTCCCTCTCCTTTCGACGATACTTAACCTATTTTTGCTACGCAATAGCGTCCTACATCATTAGGATAGTAGGTTAATCCCATCTAGGATTTTTCTTTTGCACAAAATTTGCGTACACGGTCTCCTCTTTGTTTTATCTTGTCTCACGGACCCATTTTCACGAAAACTTGAAACGAAAACTGAAATTGATTTTGGTGGAAAACCTGGGTCTGGTGCTAAAAAGGAAACACTTGAAGTGGAATTAGGAATTCAATTCAAATTGACTAAAGGGGTCAAACAGTCAATATTTTTGTGATTCACGCGTGCACCTACGTATATATTCATAAATTTACAATTGATAAAAGTCAAGCAAAAATTGTTTGTTTTATAGATATATCTCTGTTAAGTTATTTAAATATCAAATAACGTATTCATCTAATAATTCTTTTAATATAATTGATAGTAGTTCCGTAATATTTTATAATCTCTTGATAATATTCTTCGTCACCTTGCTACTTCTCGTTCTTTTGACCCAATGCTTCCGTCGAATGCGAAGGTATCAAAGGCCCATCTCATTGATTTAGATCATCTTGTTCAACAATTGTCTTTCTTATCACTAATTGGGGGAAATTACAGAGTAGGAATCATCATTGCTTGCGACCTTCTGGAGCCATTTGAAGAACAAATATGGCAAACACACTCATGAAGAAAAAAATTGAATACTAAATTTCCCATTCGAACTCCATTAGGGCATGGACAAAATGCTGGTAGGGACGCTAATCAGGAGCTCTCTTCATCCCAAACTATGTTGAAGCTTTTAAGGTTATTTTCAGCACTTCATTTCCCTATTTCAAGCATGCTTCTCTAAAGCAAACCTATTAGACAAATTTATTTCAGTCCAACTCTTACTTTTTGGATTCTCTTTGCATTGTATAATCTGTGTTTCTTCCTTCCAGCATACTGTGCATATGTCTAGGGTTTGGTGTTTAAAAATAAGCACGCTCTGCTCCTCCTTTTGTCAGGCAACACAGCAAAGCTTAAGCAAAATAGTGAGGCTTCTCCTTGTCTCTGCAATTTATACTGAGAAATGCTTAATCAACATCCGATGGCGAAGAAGACAGAGCCTCATCCTTCACATACTCTTTTGAGATTCTTATCTTGAACACACTTACCACCATCTTTCGCATGATTCATGTGTTATGAACTTCGTAGTATTCTATCATTCTGACTGTAAAGCTATAGGTCCGTCAATGGCTAGATTCGCACAGCAAGATGCTTTTCTTCTCCCGCTTTTCTGTGATCGCTTTTAGTTCATGTGCTCAGTACGCTCGTGTGGAACAAAAAATAACGATAGTAATTTAAAGCTCCTTTAACCCTTTAACCCTTTTTCCTTTGACTACATTTTCAAACGACCCATTATGGTGATGCTTCAGAGCTCCGTGAGGGGACATTTTTGTGTCATTTCTCTGTCACAGTCTATAGCGGCACGAGTAAAGGTTCTTTACCATAAAAATGAAAACCACACAAAGAAACCTGGGGGTCCCATGTAGTATCTTGCAGAGTTCCATGAATCAATCGAGTCCATAATTTTTTTGCATGTTGCTTGATCTCGAATAATCTGCACACAGTTAACGGGATTTGAACAGTCGATCTCCAGGAACTAAATTGAAATTTCTGGCATGCGCCTACCAAGTGCCTCGACTCTAGAGGGTTCCTTTTCTCTCTCTCTTTTTACATACATACATGCATAACATGTGTAAGATGCTAATAAACAGTGAGCTTACGAAAGACACCAGTAACCTCTTGAATAAGTGAAGAAGCAAGCCAAAAATTCAAGCTGAGTGGCGAAAAGAGAGATTATTGTTTGTGCACGCCAAGTCGAACCTATGTCGTTCTCTTAATCCACACACGTGAGCACGTCCCATACTCGCGCATGTTCGTGATAACATTTGACAATTCTCCTTCGCATTTCAAGCCGTCGTACGTCTTTCTCAGTCAAGACGTGAGTTTAAAGCATGACATCTGGGTATTCTTCTTGAAGCATCTTTGGAGATTATAAAACTTAGCAGGATCGCAACTTCTGGCAGAAATGTCTGATGGAGTGAATAATAATGAAAATTTGGGGAGGCCCCCACCAAAGTTTCAGGTCAGAGGAAAAGATGATGGGGGAGTGTGAGCGTCAGAGTATGGGCATAGCTTCACTTTGCTTTTAGCACTTTCTCCTTTTACCCTAACATCACCCCCACCATTCTCTATTACTTTATTCATTTCGATTGCTGTTCTGTCTTTTTTTTTCTTTTTTTCCCCCTTTTCTTTTTCATTTGCCTTTCTCCAATCTTTTTCAATGCCTTTCTTTAATTTCTTTCCCATTCTTTTTCAGGTCTCCCCATATTATCTAGTCTCACTACATTCCAAGATTCATGTCACTAAAGCTGGTCCTGCATCATGTTCTGCAATTCTTGCATATGCTAAAGTTAAACGTGTAATCCCTTAGTCTCGCGAATCTTCCTTGGAGACCCGCTTCTACTAAATAAAGATTCGTCAACTGCCCCTCTAGTACTGGGATTTTTACTGGAATTTTGCAAGAAGATTTGTAATGAACTTTTTCAATTCCTCAAAAATAATGCAGTTGCCAAAATAATTATAAAAAAAAAAAAAAAATTGCATATGTTTGGAGTGCTTAATTTTGCTATTATAATCATTTCTTTTTTGTGGAGAAAATTACATTTTTTGCCCGTATAGTGTATGGGAATTTCACTTTTGGTCCTGTCAACAATTTAGGTCATTCCATCAAATTTCCGTTCAAAATATGTCGAAAGCACTAGCAACTAAAACATGACGCCTACATGCACGAGTCTCTAAAGCATGCTACACTTTTTATCCTTATACTTTTTGAAGTGTTTTAGACCTTGTGCTTTGTTTTTGCAACAATACTAGTCCACATATCATTCATTGATGAGATTTTAAGTATGATTTTTAACATTTTCATTCCAAATAAGACTTAAATGACGTCGGCAATTATTTTTACTTGACATGTGTGTAGGTTGTAATAGTAAATGTCGACGTTTTTATAAGTAAATTAGTGAAGAGACTTTTTTAAAAGCCATTTAATATTCAAGTGAAAGAAGAATTCCAATAAACTGTCTAAAATACTTTGCCTATTAGACAGTGAGTTCAAGTTCCGATTAGAATATATAAATTTATTTACTTTTTTGTAAACGTAGTCCTATATACAGCTATATGGATCTGGCCTGAAATGAGGATACTATTGTTGAGGGTATTACTCTTAATAGAATTGTCAATCAGATTGGACACACTTGAATATGTAAGAACTACCTGTCTTGATTTGACATTTTTATGAGATTTTGGTTGGAAATATGATGGAAGTAGTGAAAAGTAATACGGGAATCGGCCATGTTGATAACAAAAAGTACGAGGACTAAAATTGGTCGTTCCAAATAGTACGGGGACCAAAATTATGATTTGCATAAAAAGCCTGTACATGTAGGTGCCATGTGTTAATAGCAGGTATTAACTCAACAATTTCCGATGAATTGTGAACGTTTTGATAGAAGGACTTATATGGTCACCGGAGAATAGTATATGAGGATTAGAATTGTGATCAAACAAAGTATAAGGACCAAAAATAAAATCCGCTAGAACAACAGCATTAGAAGTACAGTTTCCCCGTTTTTAAAATTCCATTGGTGCATCATATAGAAAGTTTTTATTGTTGATTTGGAAAATTAGTGTTTTCTATATGACTTGTATATTAAACTTTAGCTTAAGTTGATTTTTAGCATTAGATATTTGGTTTCTAGTTAATATTTAACACCTGAATAATGTACAATATGCACGTATTAACAGCTAAATTGTTCAAAATCAATTTTATAAAATGGTAATTAGTAATGCAAATGTTCATTTTGTAATTTTCTATGAAATAAAACTACATTTGGTATGAGGAGAAGTCAATAAGTACTTTTTGACAAATGAAAATTCACCCTAAATACACCTTTATGTATTCATATCAAAGCACCCAAGTTGCTCTTTCTTTCTTTCCCCCTAGTCACTAGGAAGTTTAGGTTGACGATGCATCATTAATTGTATGTTAGATATATTCCGACGTTGCTTAGTTACGTGGTTGATTTAATGTGCCTTATGCAAATATTTAATCTTCCTTCACCTAGCACCAGTTAAGGATTCAAATCCTAGGACTCCTTATAAAAAAACTTGCTCCCAGTGGATTCGCAGCTTGCTCATTTAATATAGGAGCATTGCCATTTTCATAATATAGAGACAGCCCTGTGCACATAATGAACTGGCTTAAACGAGGGGACGAGTTAGATATAATCTTACATTACAAGGTTTTAATGTTTCTTTTATTAATGCGGTCTCTCTCCGCTTAACAATTATAATAAGTTAATAGAACTAATAACACGTAGTGTCATGAGTTTCGCCCAAATAAATGTGAATCAAACGGCCAAAAAAAAAAAATTCCCTACTGGATGTACATGAATCGGAATTTTTAACCTCCATTTTTTTTTCACAAAATGACTCGGAGATCTCTCATATTTTCGTGAAAATGTTGCGACTCTCCCTCTGTACTTAACCATGTCAGTAGACACATATCAGTGGATTAGCAATAATGCTGTCATGGTAGGTTTGATGAGTTTTAATAAATTACAAGTATTTTAAGCTAAGCTTTCACAGCTGTACTATTTTTCGTATTTTAGATACTTCCTGACGAGGATGTCATTACAGTTTTTGAATTAAAAAAAAAAATTAAGGAGGGTATCTTTTTAGAGTAATTTATGATAATACAGAGCGTGTCCAAGGAATTTGTATCGAACTTTCCTTTTCAATATATATATAACTAATAAATTACATTTGAGTTTGGTAGAGAGTAACACGAAAGATCGTCCCTCATTTTATTTAAACGACAAATTCCAAGAATAAAGTGATAGCCGCCTAATCCTGTGGACACGAGTGGTGTCTGATGAGACCAATATATCACATACAAATTATGTAGGAGGGCTAATAGCTTCAACCTACAAATTTCTAGCTTGTCTCATTCAGGAAAAACTAACATAGAATAAGTAACCTCTTTGTTTGTATAGGATGACGAGCACAAAAAAGTTTCTTATGTATCGATTACACTTTTAATATGAAGAAGTAAGCTGTCAATTTTTAATATAGTAATATTTGATGTACGTTTTTTTGTCCGGATCAATCATCTATATTTGAAATTTTCATTGTGTTGGTTCACATTAATAATTTCTACATATAAATATCGTACCAAACCAAACAAGTTACAATTAAAAAAATATAGATAATCATATGTTTTGTTGTGCTTCATTAAATGTAATTCGCGTTGTCTATCAAATCACCAAAAAGTAAAGGTAGTCGACATTGTTTAGCTTCTCAAAAGATGGCATTTTCTGCTTGATTGTCACATGTCAGTACAAATAAGCAGTCAAAGACATTTGATGTAAAAAGTAAATCCATTCAGACAGAAAAGTGGTGAAATGAGAGACATAGCTTTGTTGACTTGAAAAGGTTTTATGCCTTTGGTGTCAAAGCATCTCAGAAAAGAATTAACTAGATGCAAATGTGTACATAAATAGATATCGACTATAAAAATAAAAATAAAAAACACTTATGCATATAAATCATGATGAATAAAAAATTGAAACGGAATAAAGAACATGTAGTAGAGACAAAACCCAAAAGGGAGCGAGGACAGTAGACCACATCATCGCTATAGAGGACTAGCCACCATTAGTGCTTCTCCTTCTTGAATTGGTTTAAATGATTCTAAATCTCTCCTATAAACTAGAATTTCTAACCAAAAGCAAATTGGCCCATCATTGATAACTTTAGGGTCCCATCATCATCATTAAGTCGAAACTTTCGATTTCTTTAAAGCCCTGGCTTTCAGCTAGCTTAGTCTTAGATAGAGTCAAGTAGCCAACTCCATAGGAGACCCATTTTCTTTTTATAATTCAATAGCTTTTGGGTATTGGGGATTAAGTAATTGGAATTTTTGTAGTTTGAGTAAGTACATAAGGTACTTTTATTATTAAATACTTATTTTTCCCTGCAAGTAGCTAGATTAGAGTAATTCAGAAGGTTCTTGACTCTCATTGCCATTTGCTGCACATGATTTGGCCAAAGAAAAGTTACTGCTCATATTATTGTTCCTCCTTTCCTTTTCTTTTTTCGAGTTTACCCTTCAAAACAATTGCATTGAAACTGTACTTCAATGATGGGGCTTAAGGTAGGCCTCTAGAACAGCTCTTAACATAATTGCTCCCGGTGATGCAATTGCTTTATATAAGGAAAATTGTTCAATTCGTCATAAATTTATTGTAAAAATACTAATTAAGTTACAAAATTTTTAATTTAGTCTTAAACCTTTACACATGATTCTAATTTCTTTCCAATTAATTTTTCGGAATTCACTAATGCGGTGGTATGTCACATAAGATGGCTGGCAATGTCTAGACCATCATGCCAATGATTTTCAACCAAAATTAATCGAAATAATTACATTAGAATTTTGTGCAAATGTTAAATTGAAAATATTAAGATTAAATTGACATCTTTACAATAAGTTTTGGGTTAATTGGGTAATTGTGCCCGCTTTATAAAGGTCCTTTGTTTACCATCTTTGCACATCCATTCAAAGATTCCAAAGAACACTGAAACGTTCAAAATTTGACTAAGAAGAAAGGAGTGTTGTTGGGTTCCTTTGTCTCTTGGATGTCTTTGCCTTGTCAATGCTTTCCCTCTCGTGAATGTGTATCCTCTCTAAAATCCGAGACATGGCAAAACAATCCCAAAAAGACGACTTAAAGTACCACCCCACTTGTAATTTTTTGGTTCAGAAAAAGACAAGGCATCCAACCAAAGATGATAAGCTTTCTTCAAAAGCTCAAGGCAATCAAATCCAACATTGAGGACCATGCTGGTCTTTGTCTCTTCATCAATCACACTGATATTACAAGGGAAAAAGTGTCAGAGTCCTAAACATATTGCATTTGTACCAATTTAATAATCAACATTTTTATTAATGCCAATTTAATCATAAATCTTATTACTTGATGTCAATTTAATCCTAAACCTTTTTATTTTATGCTAACTCAGTTCTAAACATTTTTATTTAATGCAAATTCAATCTTTTCAGCTAATTTTGACTGGATATTATTAACAACGTAGATGCTGGACCGACCTACATAGCATCACCGGCTTGCCGGCACTAATGTGGATAACTTTTATAATTTTTTTTATTTTTTATTTATTCTTTCTTTCCCTTTCTCCTTTCTCCTTTCTCCTTTCTTCTTTCTTTCTGGTATTGAGCATTGGCCACAGGTGATGGTCAACCACCAAACATGGCAAGGCGGGCTAGCCTCACCTGGTTAGGCCTTGCCGGTAGCGAGTGACGACAACCTTGCCGGAGCGAGGCCAACTCGCCCTCCCATGTCTAGTGGTTAGCCATCACCTGTGGCCAGCCATCACCTGTGGTCGATGCCTGGCGCTAGAAAAGAAAGAAGAAAGGAAAAAAGGATAAAAAAATAATTAATAAAAAATATTAAAATATTAATAAAATTATCCACAACAATGCCAGTGGTGCCACATTAACCGATTGATGTCCACGTCAGCAATATTCTCCTAAAATTAGCCTGAAAGACTAAATTGGCACAAAATAAAGAAATTTAGAATTAAGTTAACATTAATAAAATGTTAATGACTAAATTGGCATAAATGTAATAGGTTTAAGACTTTTCTGACATTTTTCCTCATATTTCAATATTTCAAAGTTTTCATAGAGATTTTTGTCTTCAAAGCCTAAGTTTATTTTTAAGTCCTTTTGATGACTATACTAATCTTAACATTTTCGAAAATAAAAGTAATCTGTTTTTTTCCTTTTAATATTTGGAGATTCCCCTTCGATGAAACGATGAAATTTAGTTTGGTTTTGATACAATACCAATGAGTTTGATTCTAGATGGTTGACATCTAAAAGCTAGCGCAACCTAGAATTTCATCTCATATTCTAATATGATTAAGAGAAAATATCGAAAATGTTCTTGAGTTTTCACCTCATGATAAAAATGAGACCTTAGAATTGCAAGTTATATATATCTCACTCCAATCTAATTATCCGCCTATTTACAAGTTTTCTATATCGGGAATTACTCCACATATTACTTGACGTAAAACGGATAATAGATTTGTTCATGGTATCTAATAAGTTTTTCTAACCACCTTCACTTTCCAAAAATACCCTCACCCCTCTTCCACACAAGCCCACTCCGACACCCTCGTCTCTTTCTGTCTCCTCTTCTCCATCGGTGAAGGGGACACGGCCATGGGTTCGCATCGGAGAGTGAGCAAGAATATGAGAACTCTGCGTTGTTTGGGCTTTAAACAAGAAGACAAGCGAGTGAACGATATTCGTCATGAGGTCATGGGCCACGCGCCATGGCCGCTGGAGGTTGCAGCTCGGGCGCGGCATGGTAGGAGCTTCGACCTCCAGCCGCTATGGCCGCGCCAAATCTTAGCTCAAGATGAGGGGGAGAGGTCAACGGCATTAGAAAAGAGGGGAGTCGACGAAGGCCGCAGTAGGGTGGGAGCTTGACCGCGACTCGGATATTAGGGTGTAGTGAAGGAAGATGGGGGCTTGCGGGAGACCGTTTTCAAAGTCCTTAGGGCCTACTAAGGTACTTGAGCCAAAGTTAAAGGTGGTTGATAATACAAAATCAAGGGCTTTTGGCGCAAAGTTGAGCTTTACCTTTGCAATTGTTCAAAGCTTAAAGCATCTAAGAATCAATTTGACTTTCAACTTTCCGAAAATGCTACTTTTTAAGGGTCTAAAGAAATTTTTATTTTCAATCGCCATCACTAATATTTTAGTATTCGCGTTTTACCCTGTTGTGAATACAATCAGTTGCTGGGCATTTGCAAAGGATCTCAAGGGATGAGGGTATTGCCTCATCTAGGGTCGTATGAAACCGGCATTGCCTTGCGCCGGGGTCGCACGACATCTGTGGCCTGTTGCCTAGGGTCGGGGAGGCCGAGCGGGTCGCGCAACTAAGGCCGAGCGGCATCAAGTAGTCAAGGGTTGCCAAGAATTGCGCAATAGGAGGGTCAAGAGGCGGGGACCGCAGACCATGGGAGGGGAGGTCGAGATGGTAGGGTTCATGGAGAACTCAAAGTCGGAGGCATCTCAAAGCAGCGAAGTCAGAGGATGAGCAAATCCGCTGGCTTCAGATCGGTTGACATCGGCGAAAGGGAGGTTGCAAAAGGAGATGGTATCCTTGGAGTTTATTGACTGGTATTGGTTGGGAGCAAAAGGGATATCACCAAGACAAAATCTATTACCAAACACTATATGCATCCTGCGAAAGCCCATAGAATCAAAATCCTTTGTCTAGATGCGAAGAAATTTTCTCAAAACTCTCTCAAACGCTCCCTTTGAGGGCTTTCGAATTTATAAAAGGGCAGTTTGGTCTTTTTAGATGAGGGACTTTATCTAGAAGTAGCAAAGGGGAAGCCGATGAAAAATCGAGGCAAGTTTTTAGTATTTTCTCATTAATTGATATATAACTCTAGCCTAGTTACTCTTTGTTCCTTTTTAGCTTTTGTTGGCGTTACCGACACCATGCCAAAATGTAAGCAGCTAAGGTGGACAAGGTTTAGTTTGATTCTTTCAAACTGTACATAGTAAATCAAACAGGAAAAAGAAGAAAAGAAGAAAGCATGGTTAATAACTTTACGCAAGACGTGTAGATCATTCAACAAGATCGCATCCCCTGCTTACACTTGAAGATCACTTATCACTTATTTTGCTTTCCTTGTTTCTCTCTCGGTTGCTTGACGAGAGCACTAGTGCATGTAATAAGAAACGCATTCTTATCTGTTTGCTGCAACTATAAAGATGTGGCCTGTCCAAGCCCATTTCCAAGCCCAACACATCATGCCACGTATCATTAGATCACTACCCACAATCGTTTGAACGAAGGCTGATTAAGCCCACCTCGAAACTAGGAACCGGCCCATTAGGTCCCGGACCCACCCAAAAAATCGATCGACCGATTCAATCCGATTTCCGAATGGATACTAGAATTGGCCATATCTATATTTTTCTTTTTCCTGATTTTCTGCAAAACTGCAAGTGTTGTTGCGTAGTTTAAACTACTACACAAGTGATGTTACTAGAACAAGCTCGTGATAAGCTAAAAATGATAATCATCTCCATACACGAAGCTATAATGACCATCAAGCACCAAGTTCGAGAAGCATCAAGCAATGAGGGAGGCATGAGCGCTGCATGACTAAGACTAAGAGAAGTGAGAGTGAGAGGCCTAAGTGATGAGCATGTGTGATTGAGTCTAAGCGAGAAAAAAAAAGGGAATTAGGATTTTGAAAATTTAAAAATAATAAGAATTTAAAAAATCTGGTTTAGTTCTTCGACTCATTTGCCCCTCACTTTGAGGAGTCAACCTATACCATAAAAATTAATTATGATTAAAAAGTATCCTCAAATTATATTATCTCTGTACCCGATCACGTCAGACAAGAGAATATCTCAGAGCATATTATTATATTACTTTTTTTTTATTTAATGTTCGCTATCAATCGAGCTTTGATCAAAACATTAGGAAATATTATTTAAAGAAATGGTGAGGTCAGCACTGCCGCCGCTACTAACCGCCGACCAATTAGCAGCGCCGCGTGCCCCATTAGTGTCGGGCCTGGGCCGTTCAACATCCCGGTCATGTGCTGAGCCGCACGTGCCCGGCACCTGAGCGGACCCAACCTGCGTGGCTCTGGCCCTGCTGCGCACGATCGCGAGGCAACATATCGAGATCCCCTATGCTATGCAAGCGTGCATCATTTCCCTTTCGTTTTCTCACATAACCGAGGGAATCCTGGTGGGCGAGGAGAATTGGAGGAGTTCGAGGGACGCCGAGTGACGAGATAGGCTCTAAATCACCTTTTTATTTATTAATCCTCTAAAACTAAATAATTATAAAGTAGAAAAATTTTACACTGAATAAAGAAGTCAACTAAATTTGAAAACTGAAAATTGAAAAAATTGAGTAACTCAACTTTTTAGTAGAAAAGCCATCAAAAATCCTAAATTAGGTCAACTATGATACATTTATCTCAAATTATTTTTTTATGACATAAAAACTCCAAATTTGTATTCTTGTGACACATTTACCTAAAATTCAAACTTTTTTCATAACATAAAAAACCCAAACTTGTAGTCATGTGATATATTTATCCTTATTCAAAATAGCCAGAAAGATTTGAAACATTTCATACTTAACTAAATGCCCAAGCTCTTACAAATCACAATAAGTATGATGTCATTTTTGAATTTGTCACAAGATTCATAGGAAGCTTCAAACATTGGTGGCAATTGGTTATAGAATAAGATCTCAGAAGATTTCGGCCAAGCTATTATTCTCATCTACCATTTTTTTCATTGACAAACCCGCCAACCTCCATGAGCTCAAAAGAAGATAGTTTTTTTGTAAAAAAGAAGCTGCTCTCTCTAGAAAAGGCATTTGGATAAGCATTATCGAGAAATGCTCAAATTCTTCTAGGGCTTTGGAGCTAATACAAGCTTGAAATAGGTTTTTCTAGCCTTTATTCCTAGAGAACCATATCGACAAGTTAAGAGATCCTTTCTCAACAAGTAAAGGAGAATTGTGGATATTTTCTTAGGAGAAATACAACAAGAGATCCATTTATACCTTGATGATTTACGTCTAAGGCGCCACATGATGAAAACTTATTTCACAGACAATCAAGAACCTGATGGAGCTTGTTCGCATTAGAATTTGAAGATTAAGTGTTCTAAAAAAAATTGTAATGGCTCTTGCAAAAAATCTTCCAAAAAGAAAAAATATTTCAAAAGGTATTAGGTGAGAAAATCTAAGCATGGATCTAAGTATTTCCAGAGAAAGAAAAAATGACAATTTCTGTGAAGAATGAAAGATTGTTCAAACCGCAATAAATTAACTCAATACTTCATCTGCAACAAAAATGGTCATTTTGCCAAAAATTACCTTTAGACAGAAAAATGTCAAAACCACTTGATACATCAAATTAAAATTGAAACTGGTATTTCACTTGAAAATGATGATATTGAATCATTAATGAAGACTCATTTGAGCAAACTATTTGTCACTCCTTGTTTTCAAATTCCTAGTGAAATTGATTTTGACTCAGATTTTGAAGATCTTTTCCATATATCCTTCACCCCTTTAGAGCAAGACCCTAGTATATTTTCAAGTCAAGTCCATTGTCCTCATTTTCTTGTAAAAATTTTTACCTCAAAGTTTGTTAAATCAATCACAGTCATTGCTTTTATAGATATTGGTGCAAGTTCTTCAATTCTAGATACTAAGGTTCTTTCTAAAGGATACTAGACTTCCTATGTTCGATATTTCAATTCTGTCTCAAGAGATATTTTTTTTTTTTTTTTACAAATGTGCAAACTACACTAGTAACTATTCAGTTTTTCTCTCGGTGCTCTATAACTACTATTATCAATTGGGATTTTATGCCTCGAATTCCTCAACTCCGAATCATTCTTGGAAAATGCCTTAAGTATAAAAGCCAGTTCTCTGAATTTGTCAATATTCAAAGGCTTTTCTCTATTTAAATGAGTTTACTACATCAAATCATGCAAAAGTTGTTGGAATCCTGTTTAGAATCTCATTCTGAATTCTCTTATGTCCTCATTCTCTGTGGAAAAATCCAAAGTTTTTTGTTCGTCTTCCTTTAAAAAAAAAAGAAGAAGAAGAAGACATAAATCCCACTAAGGCGAGTCACATAAGAATGAACCTAGCTCATCTCGTCGTTGATCAGAAAGAATGTTCAAAACTACTACAGCAATGCCTTATTAAAATCTTAGATTCTTAATGGGTTTGTGAAGCTTTTTATGTAAACAAACGAGCTGAACAGAATAGAGAAAAAATGCGGCTAGTGATAAATTACCAACTCCTCAACCTTTTCCTCCAATATGACAAGTTCCCTTTACCCTCAAGAAATTCTCTTTTTATTGGATTATCCAAAGTCCACATCTATTCCAAATTTGATCTCAAAGTTGGATTTTGGCAATTGAGCATTCATCCTGAAGACAGGCCCAAGATAGGGTTCTGCATTCCAAACCAACATTTTCAATGGAAGGTCCTCTCTTTTGGCCTCAAAGTAATCCAATCCTTATTCTAAAATGTCATGTGTTGAATTTTCCAGCCAATCTTGTCAAGTGTAACAGTCCACATTGTTGACATATTGCTTTATAGCCCTGATGGGTAATCCCATTACCGACTCTTTGATCAATTTGCAGATATCATGAAAAAATATGGAATCATGCTTTCCCAGAGAAAGATGAACATTGCTCAGATAGAAATTGAATTTCTTGATATGCACCTCAACAAAGGTACATACTATCCAGAGTCGCATATTATTCAGGAATTGTTAAAATTTCCACTGGAAAATTTCATGGCAAAGCAAGTTCAATAATTTCTTAGGATAATTAATTATCTCCAAGACTTTGTTCCTAACATTGCAATGTTATTACTTCCATTACAATTGATGCTAAAGAAGAATCCTACATTTTGGAGTAAAGCTCAACTCAAAGCAGTTGCAGAGTTAAAATAAGGAATGTAGAATCTTCCTTCATTACAAATATGATCCATTGGGAAAAGAATCCTCCAGACCGATTCTAGTGACGAAAATTGGGCAGCCATATTATTTGAATCAATTGAAGGTAAGTGAAACCTTTGTGCTTACAAAAGTGGAAAGGTTTTTTAGGCGGAAATGCATTATCATTCTACTTTCAAGGATATATTAACAGTAAATAATAGGATAAAAAAGTTTGAATTCTATCTTATTGGCCATCATTTCCTAGTTTAGAATTGGATATGGTATCATTTCTCAGATGACCAAGTTCAAACAAAAGCATATTCCTTATCCTCAATTACTCCGATAGGTAGAATGGTTTTCGAAATACTCCTTTAAAACCAAACACATTGTAGGAAAGAAAAATATTCTTGTAAATTTTCTCTTCAGACCAAAGGCACCGGCAAAGATCAACATAAACATTTTCAGGCATGCTTTTCCACAACAGGAGAAATACAAGATTGAGAGAATGCAAGATAGGTCAAGCTTGGAATACCCTCAAGAGATCATTGAACAGATCCAAAATGATAGCCTCACTGAAAATCTTGATAATCTCATATGGTAATGCCATACAGATATATTCAGATTCCATAGAAGCTTAATTATTTATCATTTTGGATTAAACTCTAAGTATCTATTTATTAATTTATTAATTTGGAAATAAGATGATTTTCCTAATCAGCTTCTATGGTTGTTTTGGTTCTTAACCAATAAGTACTTAATAGCCATTGAGTTTCCCACCAGAAAATTCATTACCAAGTTCACCAAACTAATTGCGCTTCGGCGTAATAAAAGGATTGAAAGTGACAGGAACCTCTTAGTTGTACTTAATTGGTTCTATCCCCATACTGTGTGGAAATACCGCTTTGTACAAGAACTAGGAAAAGTGTTAGGATTTCATGAATTATGTATAAGTAAAATTAATAAAAACACATCGGAAATAAAGATGATATATTTCTATACATGATTTTCCGAAGGTGTTGTTAATGCGTTTTAATCAAAAATATGAATATAAAAAAGGAGTTAAACGAATTACCTCTCGAAGCGTGCTTTAAACGAATTGCTTTGGACGTTCTACAGTTTGAGCCCCACAAACGTCGAACTTCTAGTTGAGACACACCAACAATGAATGTTGAATGGAAGAGAGAACTTTCGGATAATCACCACTATGATCGTGCTAGCAATCTCGTGGAGACAATCCTCCATATCCTTGATGTTTTTAGCCACGGCCTGAATGAGAGAGAATCCCTCTTCTTTCTTGCGTCTCGAAGACACAAAAAACACTTGTTTCTCTATTTTCGAAAAAACATTTTTATGTCCTCATTTATACAGCATTTTAAATAAATAAAAAATATATTCTTGAATCAGCAACGGTTGCTGATCGAGGGATGATCAGTAACCGTTGCTGATCGTTTGCTCATGCACGATCATCGTGCATGAGCGGTTGGTCAGCAATTGCTGACCATTCATGCACGATGCATGTTCATGAAGTCCCCCCTTATATTTTTATTTTTTATTAAAGAAACACACATGGTCAGCAACAATTGTTGACCATGTGCACATTGATTAATTAATTAAATAAAAAATAATTAATCAATCTATTTATATATATATATATGTATATAAAGAACATAATCTCTATGTGTGCATTTGGAATACATTAACATATATTCACTTTGGGCATGCGTGTGCATCATATGCACGTAGGCTCATGACTATAATACAAATTAAATTAAATCTCATTTAATTTAATTTCAAGTCAACATAATTTGATTGCAGTAATTGCAAACACATTTGCAATGTTATTTCTCTCTTGTTCCATGTTATCCTAATTGTTTATGGTGTGTGAAATCCCTATATTCATCACTAAGCTGGTAGTAAGACTTGTACTAACACATTAATACTCCCAAAAGAATTAATTGTCCCGATTAATCTTTGGTTCCTACAAACCATGATTGACATTTAGCAATATGTCATGGCTACCCAGATAGTGTCAATACTTTAAGAACATAATGAACCTGTCAGTTTTGATTACTGTGTAATTCAATCCATCTGTCTTACTATGTCCCGATCAAACAAAGACCATGGAATATTTGTCAAGTTACCAATTCGATCATATGTACAAATCTAATTGACATGCATTTTATTCGAGACATAAACAATTTATTCTCGATTACAACCCGGACCGAGGATTTCAATGCAATGTCATAATTAGATCACATAGGACATCATTATTATACCTTGCATGTAACAAGGAGACAGATTCCATATTGCGCACACGTGCAACTTCGTATATAAACAAACTATGACCATCAGGTATAAAGACGGATCAACGACCCGACATTATGTGCACTTGTGAACCATAGTTGTTCGACACACAAGTTAACACTGTGCCTCAGGTCTAAGGATTATTTACACAAGACCAAAGCATGAACAATTAGACATTGACCACGCTAAAAGCTTCCATGTCGCTAATCGTTCCATATGCGTCACGTTCAGTGAACTTGTCTAATACAAACACTCGTGTTCTTAACTTAGGCATCACAATACCCAATGATTTGTGACTCATCATTCCCTTAAGTTTCCAATACTTAATGGTGAAGTTATGAACACACCGGTCTCAACAGGATTACAAATATCCACTCAATAATCCATCGACCGGGAACGATTTAAAGATTCAGTCTAATTATGAACCCGTCACATATATTCTTAACGTCTCAAGAATATGTCTAGTTGTAACTGATCTTATGGAATCATTCATAAATATAAAATAATTGGACAATGAATGAATACGTCATTGCCATTAATTAAATAATAATAATGATAGTACAACTGAAATCCCTAACTTGTAACTATTACATAGTAGCTTTAGGGCATACATCCAACAAAAAACCCCTTGAACAGAACCAAAACTACACACAATAGTGTATTTCCAGAAAAATATGAACTTTTGTGTGATATAATGGCACCATCACCAATGCACCGGAAGGAATAGGAACCACAACATACAAGCCTCAACCTCTTCTCCAAAAAGCTCATATTTACAGGACGTTTCCAAGTTGCATTGGATCTATTGAGTACAACTGTAGAGAACTCCAAAAGGTCCTATACCAAGAAAACTAAACCATTCCTGAAGAAGTATGGAACTACACAACACCTATCTCAGGGGACTACTATGGTCTTGCACTGGAAACCAGACAAGCACTTGAGGAATTCCAGCAAGCACAGACAAGCATTCGAGGAACTCCAGCAAGCACAAAATCAAGCAATGATACCTCCATCGCAAGAACAAGAAATGGCATACACAAATGATTCCGCACAATCCTCTCAAGAATCCTATACTTAGGCATTTTTTGCCCAATAAGGGTTCCTCTCTCTTAGGATCCATATGATCAAGGACATTTGTCCTTATCTCTTTGAATAAATCCCAACGTGGCCTCTTATTATGCATAAATAGCAAACTAGCCCCAGCTAATCATGCTTGCTGACATTTCAAGACACTCCAGAATTCATAAAGAACTTGCTTCAAGTAGTCAAAGAATGTGGGATGCCTTGATCTCACAAAAGGGACCCTATCACAATAACAACAAGACTCCTGATGATGACATTGGAATGGAACAACACTATGAGGAAGAATGGCTAGCAATACATGGCTCTGATGATTCAGATTATAACTATAACTCTCGAGATGGCAAACAAGCCTATAATGAAAGTTACTATAACACAGGTCACTGTAACGAAGTACTATAGCAAAAGGTTAGGGAAATCACTGTTCACAGTTACTGTTTATACCACATAGAATAATTCCCGACAAGAATTCCCGGAGCCTATGTAATTTCGAACCTGTGAGCATGGTCTTTGTTTGTTTATGATCTCTTAATGCCTATAAAAGGCAAAGATGATGTAATGTGTTAGGCAGAGTCCATTGAAGTAAAATGTGTGCTTATGCAAAATGTCTCAATGTCTTTATAAACACTTTTTCTTCTCTAGCCTAGTAGGATCCTTTGAGAAATGTAGCTCTACTAAGTTAGAGATGTTACCATCTTGGCATCCTTGATCATCTTTATGCTCTGATCATATTTCCAAATAGTTCTCAGCTAAAAGGCAATCCCTTGAAGGCTTGAACAGAGGTTCATCTGTTGTGGGATAGCATATCTACTGCAACTAACCTAGTTATCCCTGATTCTAAGCATAGATCCCCTCATTGATATAAAAGCCATGGTTTCATTTGTAACTTGGATAGTTCCATGTGCTTAGATGGTGAATCCAGTGCTGAGAAGATATTCTCATCATTATGAACGACCCTAAAACTTTCAATGCACCAGTTACACTTACTTCTTTTCCACCTTCTTCCTCTCTTTCAGACTTTCGTGTGTCAAATGCTTCTAAAATTGACTATATTTATGAGGCCTCTCTTAGTGATAACACCAAAATCTCTAAAACTCAACTTCCTCTTATGAACCCATATTATGCTTTTACTAAACTTGCCTCATCATTTTCTCCCATCCGTTCTATTTGACATCTTATTTGCTAGACTCACAAAGAAGTCAAATAGTACGCACAGTCTTCCAAGTTTGATCAACATCCCATTCCAACCACTAAAAAAAAGTATTTTGTTACTCTCTAAATTCCTCTAAAATTTCCCAAATAGTGGACCCAGCAGGGATACTCTCATATCCACTATGGAGCTGTCCGTCTTTAACTCACTTTCAATGGCTGAAAAGACTTGTCAGTTGTGGCCAGAATGACCCTATTGGATACTTGGTTCCTAGAATACCAACATGCTTGTATTGGCATCATCCAAACCACTTTGAATGCTAGGACAGCCTTTGTAAATCTATATCTAAACTTCAATATTACGTTATTAGATCCTCAGATGTTTTCCTTTTTAAAGGTTCAAATTCTACTCACCAAAGCACCCCTAGACTATTGATTTATTTGCAGCAACATTAAACTAGCAAATGGTCTATCGAGTGCAGAACCACTCTCTTGATCTAAATTTCCAAAATGAATATGAAGATGCCCTGTTCATCTCCATACAAAATGACCAGGTATTTTACATCCATGTCCCTAGGCAAATTTTTAAAGAGAAGGAGGCAAAGCTCCTTCCGGAAACTTGCATTACCAATTATGAAAAGCTACACCAGAACAACAAACCCGTTGCTATCAAATTCAACAAAGAAAAGGAAGAAAGCCCTTTCATCTTCCAAACTCTATTTATGATTGAATATTGCGTTCTAGAATCAATCTCTAAGCCAGATCTAAAGAAGCTTGTTAAATACTTCTAGAGTAATGGAAATCCTGTCCATTATTACAAAGACCGATATGGTCATTATAATTGGGATCCTTTCTGTTAGTGTTCTTACTTTACAAATTCTCTTGATGAAGTAGACCCGACTACAAGACCTTGGCGAAAACCCAAAAAATCAAAAGATGGTGTATATCAAAGGTATTTGAATGGAAACCCCTCTGTTTATACCCTTGGTAAGAGTGATAAATTCCAATTCATGGTTTCTTATGCTCCATCTTCACCACCAGCATACACATCATCACTTCCCGTTCCACTAGCTTACCACCTACATCATCTTTTTCACCTCCTCACAAAAAACAAACCATTTCCTCATTGTATAAGCCAATCCTAAAGTGGACAAAAAAACATTCATAGCCACTTGAAGTTCCAAATGAAACATCACCCAATCAAGAGAAGAAGGTTAGCTCATCTATCTCTATATTTCAAGAGGTAGATTTTCCTCATCTTGTTCAAGAAAGTTCTAGGCTTTCTTTCCCTGCTTCTTAAGAATTCATTGATCCTTAAAGAAGATATTGTATTGTTCCAAAAATATCCACACCAACAGATGTAGACAAACATGGAAGGTAAAAAAAAAAAACTCATGTTGCTGAAGCTGTCCTGAATTGACAATCAGAGACTCTTTTAGCACATAACAATGCTTTCAAGATGATTGATTCCAAAATTGTTGATGTATAAAGAGATCTTAAGAGATATGATGAAACCACTAAGAAAATGTTTTAAGACTTCTAGAAAAGACTTCATGCCCTAGATCTAGAAAACATTTGAGATATTGTCATCTCAAAAGCCCAAAGGCGAAAAATAGAGAAGCTCAAGAGGCAAATCCAACTTCTTGAAGAAGGAAAACTCAAACCATTTAACTAGTTCCCGGCCATGCCATGAACTAAGTATTCTCTTCCACCACCACAGAGCACTTCAATCTTTGCTACTCTTGTGGAAACCTCTACCATATGAGATAGAACTGATATTGTAGAAATGCGAAACTGTCTTAGAGAAATGGACTAACTAAGGAAAGAAAATGGGAAAGAAAAGATTCCCAAAGAATCTTCGACTTCTAAGGATAAGTCAGACCAAATGATGTTATCCAACCCGTTGGAATCATTACTAAGAGATTTGGGCAATTAGGAAGAAAAACAGCTTGATTCTACTATTTCGAAAGATCATATTCAGACTGCACCAGAAGAGATTCTTTCGATCGATTCAAATTCAGAACCAGACTTGGTATCTCTTTCATCCCCCTCCTCTTTTTTGATCCCCGTTATCGAATTATTTCCTATTGTACCAACCACTTTTTCAATATTCATGGCTAATATACCAGATCAGGAGATGGATTCAAATTCTTCTGAGTTAGAGGTTATCCAACTAAATAATCCATCCCAAAATCTAATTTCTTTTTCAAAATAGTTTTTTACTGTTGATGATATTCCTTATTTTAAATGGCCAGAAAGATTTAAATAATTTCATACTTTGCTAAATGCCAAAACTCTCACAAATTATGATAAATTTGATGTCATTTTTGGATTTGTCACGAGGTTCACAAAAAGCCTCAAACATTAGTGGCAATCAGTTACAGGACAAGATCAAGTACAATTTCTGCTCTTAGTAGATTTTGGCTAAGCTATTGCTCTCATCTACCATTTTTTCATTGGTAAACTTACTGATATTCATGAACTCAAGAGAAGAGGTTGAGGCTTGTATGTCGTGGTTCCCATTCCTTCTGGTGCATTGGTGAGGGTGCCATTGTGTTGCACAAAAGTCCATGATCTCTCGAAAAATACTATTTACCTTAACCTTCCATGCAAGACATTTATCTCAAAATTTAGGGTAAACGTATCATATGAGTACAAGTTTAGGTTTTTTTGTCATAAAAAAATAATATGAGATAAATGTGTCATAATAGGCATAAATGTGTCATACAAATATAGTTTTGGAGTTTTTTGTGGTGAAAGAAAAAAAAATTGGACTAAATATGTCACAGTGAGTATAGTTCAGAGTTTTTTTTTTGTGATTTTTTCTCTTCATAATATGTTCTACCTTTTGAATGCGCTTCTAAATATATCTTTCATTATTCAACAAAGCCACGTAATATGTAACAATTCGAATAATTCAAATTATAAATCCATTTTTTAGATTAAAATATTCCAAAAGCGTAAATTAGGATATAGTTCTTGAGCTTTATTTTATTATGCCACAGCATTTGTCTTTTATTGCGACAACTCCCCGCAAACTTAAGTTTTAAATTAAAAAATAAAAAAATAAAAAGCCAGAGGGAGAATTTCTGAAGTTTTGACTAATTTCATCGATACAATGAAATACAGAATTTCATCGAAATAGTTTAATAACTAAGTATTGAATAATTATGGGAACTTCTAATGTATATGTCTTAGTTTAGCTATTAGTATACAAAAGGGAGCGGCTAGCATGACAGTAGATTAAGTGATGACAATATCACGGTGAAATGTCAACCACAAAATCATAGGAGGGCCCCATTGTGACTTGTATATTTTCTTTTCTATCTTTGTAATTTGCGGCTGAGGTTTGATCGTCCACTTTCTAATCAAACGGCACGGTTATGCAAGCATTTCCCTATACAAAAATGAAAAAGACATTTTTGTCTTCTTTGTATTTCCTTTGAGACAATTTTCACATGGGCTACGAGGCCTTGCTCTTTTTTCTGTCTGGTGATCCATACATAGCCTTGGCATGTGCGTTTTGCTGCACAAGTGCATATGTGCTTTCTAATTTTCGTAATTTTGATTTATATTCTTAGTTTTTGCGCAGCTGTTCAACATAACTCCGTTGATTTGACTCTCTTATTTCGATACTATGCACTCCAATTACAGGGTGTAATTTTCTATAAGTGGTATTTAATGTTTGAAGTCTACTATATTTTATCAATGAATAATAGCAAACTTAATATGAAAACTCTATAAGAAAATTGATAGTTGAAAAAACGATTGAACCATGTTCATGATTTAATAAAATAAAAAAGGCTAATACCATGGAAAAGTTTAAACTAATATATTTATGATAAATTTATCACAAATTAATTTGTTAATACACCTATGATAAATTTATCTTCAATTAATTTTCGTTAAATTTTATCGTAAAATTACTGAGTTTGATGACATTGATTATTAATAGGTATACCAATTTGGTGTTTTTACCAAAGGTGTACTGGTTTGTAATTTTTCATGATTTTATTTATATTTAATGAAGACTAACGGAATGTAAATTTGTTACAAATATATTCGTTTGTGGTTTTTTATAGTGAAAAAAATTAGTTTGGAATGCATTTGTCACATAAGCATAAACTTGGGATTTCTGATGATCAAAATATTAATTTAGGGTATCACATGGATTATTTGAAATTATTTGTGATATTAATTCAATAAAAAAAAATCAAAGGGGGACTCGAGCCTGATGCTCTGCAAGATTCCTTTTGCTGCTGCGAAGAGCCGAAGAGCAGGTACTGCCCCACGGTCCCGCGTACGGGTACATTTATGTGAGGTCGAAGAGACATAGATACATGCACTAGCGATTGACTTATAAATTACTCATAATGATGATTAAATTAGTTTAATGTCGTTGTTGCTCACCAGCTGGACTTGGATTCTTGCGGAAATTTCGTCTCCACCTCACATGGTCAATCACCTCCTTGCCAAACAAGAACCGTCTGCATTTTCTTCCGTGGAGATTCCGACGCTCCCTTTTCTTTATTTCCCTTTCCTTGCACTTTCCTCCGCTTTATCGCCCGCTCGTTTCTCTATAAGATCACCCTTCGTTTCCGTCTTCAATTCCTTCCTTTCTCCTCCTTCTTGAGCCCCTCTTAGATCTACTCTCTTTCTCTGCCTCTCCGTCCCTCTCTACAGTTTTGTCCTGAGGTTCTGCTGGTTTGACCTCGATAGAGTCCCTTTCTCTGCTTTCCTCTGTTTCTCTGGGCAGAACAACGTCTTGTGTGGTTCTTCGTCTGAGCTAAGTTTAGCTTCTTTGCAGCTGAAACTTTGGTCTTTCGGGATCTTTACACAAAACCCATTTGTCCGATCGCTTGCAAACCTTTGTTATTCGCGAAAAAGATCTGGTCTTTGTTCAGATCCGTGGCTGTTTTTCGGTTCCCTGTTGGAGAAATCTGTCTCCACTTCCGTTCAGGTTTGATGCATATTTTGTGTACTTGATGTTTTTCATTCATGTCTCCGGTTCTCAGTGAAATCCTCCTTTCCGGGTTGATGATCGGTTCTTCAATCAGACGCAGGACCCACTTAGTTCAATCTTTCTCTGTTCGATTCCTCTACTGGTTCTATGTTTTCTCATAAATAGGTCTCCCCTTCATTTCTAGTCTATATTACACAACTAATATCAATATCGATATATATATACATAAACCCAAGAAATTATTATCATCTGGGTCCTGCGTCTCGCAATATCTAAAGTCAAAACCCGAAAGAACCAAAAAAAAAAGATTTGATCCCTGTTCTACTGTCGTTTTATTTTCCTAAATCTGCTCGTTCGAAACGAGATTATTTAATGGCTTCGACGAGCGGGAATTCCTCGAGCAACACCCGGCTTCAGAACTCCGGGTCCGAGGGCGAGCCGCAGCAGCTCCGGATGGACCAGAGGAAGAGGAAGAGGATGGAGTCGAACCGCGAGTCGGCGAGGCGGTCGAGGATGCGGAAGCAGAAGCACCAGGACGACCTCACATCCCAGGTGACTCGGCTGGCGAAGGAGAACAACCAGATCCTGACGGGAATCACCGTCACCGCACAGCACCTGGCCAACGTCGAGTCGGAGAACTCCATCCTGAGGGCTCAGGTGACGGAGCTGAGCCACAGGCTCGACTCGCTCAACGAGATCCTGAACTCCATCTATCAATCCAATGGGATCGCCGACGCCGACCAAGGCCTTGATCTGTGTTCTCCCTACGACGGCTTCTTCACGAGTCCGGTGAATTTGGGCTGCGTGAGCCACCCGATCATGGCATCTTCCGACGTGTTCGAGTGCCGATGATGGTCTGGACTATCCGGGGGCGGTGGTTGATGACT
This sequence comes from Eucalyptus guilfoylei, assembly GCA_016097605.1. NCBI lineage: Eukaryota > Viridiplantae > Streptophyta > Magnoliopsida > Myrtales > Myrtaceae > Eucalyptus > Eucalyptus guilfoylei. The sequence continues at coordinate 23,434,849 of CM027865.1, read as the reverse complement.
TTCTTGAAGCTGGTCACAAACGGGTGGCCAAGGGGGAAGACTAGATTAGGGTACTTTCCAGTTATTTTTGTTAAATAATAGGGTTGATTAGGTAAAATGGCCTAGATGGGTTTCTTAAATTAAATGTGACTGTTTGGTAGATGTCAATGTCAATGTCAATGTCAATGTCAATGTTGTCTAGGCAATTGGTGGGGGCTTTCGATCTTTCTTGGTGTTTTGTGGGTTTGTGTCCTGTGAAAGGGTCGATTGGCGTAGGGACATGGCGTGGAGGCTTCGGGAGTGTTCGAGGTCAATTTGGTCATATAATATGTACTGTGTACTTTTGTTATTATTAATGTGGATGTCGTGGCCCGAGTTTTGGTTGTTAGTTCGGAAAGAGAGGGCGCTTGAAATGCGTGCCAAAGCCGCCCACTCGGGACTAATTTAATGGCCAAATCGATTCGCATTATCATCATCATCAGATGTGCTATATAATAGTCCAATGCAAGTTGCGTGATTGGAAAATGGATAAATATAATAAAATTTTTAAAACTTATTACGAAAATATAATTGAATTCTAAAACTTACAAAAAGCATAATCAAATCTTAAAATTTATCAAATTGTTTCAATTGAGTCCTAAAGTTAACACCGTTAATTTTTTTAATGGAAAATGCAGACGTGACATTGAAGATTAATTTTTATTTTTCATGTGGCTTTTTTAATTTTTTTATTTAAATTAAATTTAAAGACTAGAAAAGAAAAGTTAAAATTTATTTAAAAAACAAAACAGTTCAAAAAAAAGAAAAAAAAAGGGCTGACGCTTCCTTCGCCGCTGCCCATCATCGGAGGGGTAGGCGAACGTCGCCAGCCCCTTCGGCGAAGGGCGCGATGGCAGCGAGGGAGGAGCTGCCTTTTTTTTAACAAATTTTAAAAATAAATTTTAGCTTTTCTTTTTTTATTTTCTAAATCTATTTTTTTTAATTAAAAAAGCCAAGTGGAAAATGAAAATTTATTTAAAATGCGCGTCCACGCCACGTCGTATTTTCTATTAAAAAAGTTGGCGGTGTTAATTTTAGGACTCGATTGAAATAATTTGACAAGTTTTAGGACTTGATTACACTTTTTGCAAGTTTTAGGACTCAATTGCATTTTCGTGACAAATTTTAGGATTTTTTTTTATCGAAAATGTTTTAGGACTTCTATTGCACTTATCCTATTGGAAAATGTTTAATGTCCTGATGAAAATTCCTCATTTTAGCTGGGTGTAATGCGTTGGAGGCTATACTAACGCTATAGCTCTCCATGACAACGGAGGAAATGAGATGCTTTTAGGTTTCTTGGTCAGTATGATTGAACCGTTCAACGTTTATTCTCACATTCTTGATGCCCAAAAGATTGTAAATCAGAGAAATAGAGAAAAAAAGAATCACGGAGAAATAAAATATGTGCTTAGCAAAGGTCTAAAGACAAGCAAAATTCATCCTAAGCTTCCGTTGGGCACCCCTAGTATCTTAGGACTTCGATCACTCTTATCCTTGATTCTCAATAAACACGCAATTAATTTGAGTGATTATGTGATCATTGGATTAACTTGCTTGGAAGATAATGTCCCTTTTGATTTGTCCCAAATCAAGCTTCACGATTTTCCTTTTTGGACATACAGATATACACTTTTTTAAAAGGCCACCCATCCTAATAATACTCTCCAATACTAAACTCGCATCTTGTGAGTTAAATCCCAAGAACGCTCTTCCCCTTTTTAGTATGCAATTCAATTCATAAGCATACTAGAAGCCGCTATCGTCCGAGATCTCTCGTCCTGACAATTACTCCATGCTCTCGTCAAACTGGGTTGTTATACGTTCACTTTCTCCGTCAATGTTCTATGTGAATAGCATGATTATTGCATAAATCACACAACATATGAAATGAGAATCAACTATATTTAATTGAGCAATCAAATTATATGTATATGCCGCATGATAGACATTAATTCTACATTTGACAAAACTAGTCTTTTTTCTAGGTTTCTTTCTATTTATTTTGATCTTGAGAATGTTCTACTCATCAAAGCTAGTCTTGTTAGACCCATATTGCAACTCGAATTCGACGGTCAATTTTGACCCTGAAGGACCAATGGCTTATTTTCGCAATGTCCGGAAGTTCGCGATTTCCCAATTTCGATTGCACATGCCGAAACAAGGGATTGGAAGCATCCTAAAGCAATAGAAATCAGGTTAAACGGAGGTCAGACAAGGGAGTAATCGCCAGTCAAACTTTTGTTAAACCTTTCAATACCCAAAAGCAATGTCCTCTAGCCCGAAATCGTACCTAGAGGTTTCGAATTCAAACAAAACTTCTCAGAACTCTTAAGTTATGGCAAATGATGTTTTTTTTTTAACAAATGATAAGTCACGGAAAGGATGTCTAATTCTTGAATTCATTGTAGATTTCGACACGAGTGGAAATATGAGTTCCGTGATTTCACAATTTCATCTAGTAATATTTCACTCATCAGACAACTTTATAAGCATTCAGACAGGGCAAAAATCATAGAATCAGACATCGAACGGACAGAATACAGACCTTGATAGAGCTCTCGACTGGAGGCGCATGCGTCTCTTCCTAAGGCGGCCATATAAATACCCCTCCCTATCTTCATTTTCATATGGTGCTAAGTCTTCTCCCTTGACTTTAGCTCTTGGAATTCTCTCAACTTGGGTTCAATCATCACATCTTTCTTAATTTTACGTGTTTTTCTGACTGTAGGTATCGAGACATTCGCACTTTCGAGGTAAGTTCGGACTCCCTTACTCTCAAGTTCATATAGAAATGCATATTAGGATGCCAAATTATCTAACACAATCACAGAATTTTAGAATATATCATTATGCCAACCATTGGTCGAGAAACGCATGTTCTTATGCCATTGTTATCCAAGATAAGAAATTAAAGGCTCTAATCTTTATGCCACCTGTTTGGATAGTCAACAAGCGCATGTTATTAGGCCGTTATAATGTCAGAATAAGATATCAATCTATATGATATGTAATTGTGCTATTGATATATCGCTAGGAATTATACATGTTTAGTAGGCCGTCATAATAAGTGTTTAGATCTAAAATTAGATCGTTATGATGCTAGCTGTGATGGAAGTATGACAGAAAGCATGGTGATGTTGTTGCTTATATAAGGTGGTGGATGTATTGAAGTGTTGCACTAGAGCGCCCGTCATCCATGAGCTAATCCACAGGTCACATAACAAAGGGATTGGTTCGAGAATAGGATAGACTATGGCAATTTGGTTAGAAGTCAAAAGTCAACAGCCATCACGATTTGAGCCCATGTGGTAAGGTCCCGTGCATGCATTGTTATGATTCGAAAAATGATTTTGAAATCAAATAATGATTTTGTCTTGACCTGACTAGAAGGAAAGAGTGTGTTTCTTCATGAACCTCACATTGTGCCCAATTTGAAGAGTTGAGTTACTCAATTGAGCACAAATAAAGTAGTTACTTGATTGAAGCATATATAAGAATTCAAGTATTTGTGGTGTCATTATCTTTAAAAAAAGAAGAAGATTTTTTAGTATGACTACGATTTTATTTATGAATAGTAATCACATACTGATTTGAGGAAGCTCCCTCCTACTTGGTTAAAGAAAATATAGTCTTTTACTTTTTGTTTCACTCATATGAATGAAAATTCTCAAAATATTCAGATATCGATTTGTTAAATCACTTATAACTTTTTCATAATTCCATACTTGAATTTTTTAATTTTTAGTATTTTGAAGAAAAATGTAATAGGAGTGATAAGTAGTGTTTGTAGCTTTCAAAATGGCTTTAAAGCCTTTCTTTTGTCAAGACAAGCCTGTTTGATAATTGCATTAAGTGTTGAAAATTAAAACCATCGGCACTAAATAGAATTGAACTCATTCGGTGATGCTATCTGGTTTTGACTTAAAAAATTAGATTAAGTCACAAATTCACTTGATAAGTTAAGTAAAGAAAGGGTGATTCACAAGTTGGCCCAAAAAAAAAAAAAAAAAAAACGAAGGCTCTCTCAACTCACTTAATAGAAATATATCATTTGAAAAATAGAATATTGTCCATTATGTATATGAAACATACCAACATTATCTAATTAAATGTTAAACCAACAATATTTTTTCTTGCATCTCAATTAAATTGGCTATTGAATTAGTTAGTTTGTTTCACTATTGCACTAAAAGTCCCCTCAATGGAACGGGAGATATATATGGTGTAGACTCGGTTGGTAGTTGATTTGATGTTTGGTAGATTTAGGCTCCCCCATTCACTTAATGGAAAATAACTTTCTAGAAAACATTTTTCGGATTTTCCGGTGTTCGTTTTATGAAAAATAAATTGTTTTGGGAAAACATTTTCCATAAAAGAAAAAAGTCTTTTAAATTAAGGGAAAATATTTTCCACTTTCGAAAAGTGGAAAAAATTTTATTCACTTGGTTTCTCTTATCTTACACTGCTATAAGCTTTCACTTCCTTCTCCTCCTTCCTCTTCTTCTTCTTCTTCTTTTAAATTATTATTTGTTTATTTATTTAAATTCGAAATATTTATCTCTTCTTTTTTCTTTTTCTTTCCTTTGTTTCCCTGCTTCTTCTTTATTGGCCGGCCATAGCAATGGCCAGCAATCGGCGACAAGCAAGCCTCGAGCTCGCCTGTGAGCTCAGGCTCGCCGCTTGTTAGATCGGTGAGTGCAAGTATTGAGCTCGAGGCTTGAGACCACACGAGGTTGGAGCTCACCGATCCGGTGAGGCTTGAGGCTGGTGAGCTTAAGGCTTGCTTGATCAGCAAGCGCGAGCCTCGCCACAAGCTCGAGCTTGCTAGGCTCGCACTTGTTGTGGCAAGCCTCGAGCGTGGCGAGCTCGAGCTCGTCGGTGAGCATAATTGGCAAGCGGCGAGCCTGAGCTCACTAGTGGGTGAGCACTTTTGGTCGGTTATCAGCCATCGTTGTGCCCAACAACCAGCCAAGAAGAAGAGGAAAACAAAGAAAAGAAAAATAAAAAAGAAATGAAAAAGTAATTTAATAATCGATTTAAAAATAATTATAAATCTATTTTAAAAAAATAAACAAAATTATTGAAAAATCAATTTTAAAAGATAAAATAAATGAAAAAGAGTGTATAGAGGAAAAATATTTTCCTTACCGAATAGCGGAAAATATTTTCCACTTCATTTCCAGGTTTTGCCCGAATACTAGAAAATAATTATATTTTCTTGAAAAATGACTTTCGGGAAAATATTTTCCGAAAACGTCATATTTTTCACAAAATGAACAGACTCTTAGTCAGAATTATTTTTACTTTCTTACCTTTTAAATCTAATGGATCATCATGTAATTTGAATTTTATTTAAGCCTAGCACTTGAAAATTGTCGGAATTTACAAATATTGGCACGTCCAATGTTGTGACTTTGTTGTTCTCATGACTCATCCATCCATCCATCCATCCATCCATCCTTTTATCCGTTGCTCACTGACGCAGTCAACACTGGTGTATTATTTTTTTTTGTAGGACTAAGATTTCTGAACTAATATTGACTTTTATTCAAGTTATCCTCATAGGGGAAGTACACGAGAAGCCTATAACTTATGATCAATCTATTATCGAGTCTTAAAATTTTTGAATAGTGTAATCGAACTCTAAAAATTGTCTAATTGTGTAACCAATGACTACTGATAGCTTTATTTAATATGAGTAACAAAAAATGCAAATGAGAAATTTTTCAAGGACCAATGGTGTTGATGAGGCACCTTAAAAGGCCAAAAATTTTATAAAAATAAGGGAAAAAGTCACCAAAAATCCTAAACTTTACCAAATGTGACAAATTTATCATGTACCTTTTTTTATGGTACAAAAAACCCCAAACTTTGCCAACTGTCATACATTTACTCCAACTCACAAGTTGAAAGGCATTTTCATCTTTTATTTTTAAAATTTATTTATTTTTCTTTCCTTTTTCTATTTTTCGTCTTTTTTTTTTCTTCTTCTCTCTTCCCTCTGCCAAGCTGGACTTAAGGTGAGGGCCACTCTCACTGGCGTCAGGCGAGGGCAGGCCTCACTGGCCTCAGGCGAGGGTAACCCTTGCCTGGGAGAGGGTGGTTGTCGTTGATGCCGGCAAGGGCATTCCTCACTAGATTCGACCCAGGTGAGGGCTGCCTCGCCTGCCTCAGGCGAGCCGGCGAGGGCTATCCCTGCCCAGCCCAGGGGAGGGCCGCCCTTACTTGAGTTCGGCTTCCCTTCGCCATGGCCAGCGGAGGGAAGGGAGGAGGAGAAAAAAGAAAAAGAAAAGCAAAAGAAAAAAATTTATAAAAGTAGAAGTTGAAAATGCCCTATAATGTAAGGTAAATGTATCATGCGAGTATAAGTTTGGGAGTTTTTGTATTGCTAAAATTTTTTTAAGGTAAATGTGTCACTGTTGGCAAAGTTTTGGGTTTTTTGTGTTACAAAAAAAAAGTTTAGGGTTTTTGGTTTGGTGGCATTTTCCCTAAAAATAAAAACAAATGTTAGAAAATAATGAGGTACGGACACCTAGAGTGCCAAAACTTAGCATGGAGGGACACTTAAGTGCCAAAAGTTTGGAAAAGTACACTTAAGTGTCAAAATCAGAACAAAATGGATCACTTAAGTGCCAATCCGGCCAAAATTCGGACGTGGCATTTTCTGGCGACATGCTTAACTAATGTGGTAATTTTTTTTTCAAAAAAAGCACACGTGGAGGAGGAAAACGACGTCGCCCCATCCACTCTACCTTGGCCAAGCTAAACGACGTCATTTAGCTTATTTAGGGTTTGACCGGTCGTCGCTCGCGTTCACATCAGATCTGACGTCCTCTCTATCGTCGTTCACAGCTCACCGTTGTTCTTCGCAGGTCATCGCTCATCATTGTCGCTCGCCGTCGTCGCTGGCCATCGTTGCTCGCCGTCATCGCTCGCTTAGGTTTGTTCTTTTCTTCCTCTCCCCTGTGGTGAAATTAGGGCTCTGACTCATTTATTAGGGCTCCACCTTCAAATTTGGGGGTCGGCTGGGAAATCTTAGGCTTTGATGATATTGATGTGAGATTTAGGGCTTAGATGTGGTACTAGAACCCTATTAGGGGTTCGGATTGACAGTTTAGGATTGGCCTCGAAATGTAGGGCTCGGCGTAGGACTTGGCGGGTGGGAAATTAAGGCTTAGATGTGGTGCTAAGTATTGTGATGTGTGATTTAGGGCTCGAATGTGGAATTGTGATATGCGAAAGTAATTTGTAAGGGTTGGATGTGAAATGTGATGTGCGATGGTGATTGTTAGGATTTGGAGTAGTTGTCGTGGGGATTTTTGGGCATTTTTTTTTTAAATTGCAGTATTGAAATTGGTGTCATGAGGACCCATGCTTATCTAGGGGACCTCTCCATATTTCATGGGAATGCGACATAATCAAAGTAGCTGTCAGGTGGGGATCTCTATTTGTCCTGAGGGCATCTTTCCAATCAAAGTAGTTGTCATCTAACCTGTGCATCTTTTCCCTCTTTCTTCTTTTCTTTAATAAAGAGTGTAGGGACCTCCACATGCAATTGTCTGTTGTCCTTTGTGAATGTGGTCCCAAAAGTTAATTGTATTTTTTTTTCCTCTTTTGTTGTAGAAATTGCTCATGATAAAGACTATGTTGCTGTCATTGTTTGCTACGGTCGGGATTTTGTGATTGGGGAGGATGAGTGGGAGTATGAGAGGGGGGAATGAGGGTACTATCTTTGTAGATATAAAGAATGTATCTTATATTGGATTTGTTAGGGATACAGTGACATATTTGCCTTGTAAAATACAAAAGTTGTTGTACTGTGTTTCTGGAAAAGACTTGAGAGATGGTTTGAAAAATTTCGAAGATGATAATGGTTTTAGGGATGTCTTATACCATTATCTTCATGGCAAAGATGCGAAAGTATATGTTGAATATAATAGTGATAGTGAGGACGAAGATAATGATAGAGATATCACCCAAGTAGGAGAAGGAGGAGATGGTATTCGAGTTAGTACTGAGGTTAGGGATGAAGGAGGGCATGATGGACAGGACGGGGAGGAGAGGAGCGCAAATGTTGTTCACCAGAGTGATGGTGACGTAGGTGATGTCACCATCACTGAATTAGATTGGGAAGTAGCTGAATCTAGTGATGGTGATGATGACGATGAAGGGTTGGCTGCTGAAATTTTCTTAATCTTAAGTGATGATGATGACGAGGAGCTTATACAGTCAAGGAAAAAACAAAGGGACTTTTTATCAAATAGATTTGCAATTTTGCAGGTAGCTGATGATGTTCTAAATAAAGACGAAGGCCCTGCAGATGCTGGTGTTGCTAGCCAGGAGACGAATTATGAAGAAAGCATTGACACTGCTACTTCCTAAGACGAGCTTGAAGAAGATCAAGGAGCTGTGCGTAGAAGGAAAAGTAAGTTTCCTTCCTATGATCCATCTGTTGCCTCTCCTACTTTGTCAGTAGGTATGAAATTCCAAGATGCAATACAATTTAGGGAAGCTATACTGAAGAACTCCATTACTGCACAAAGAAATATTGATTTCATTAGAAACACTAAGAACTTTGTAAGAGCTAGGTGTTCGCAGCAAAATTGTCCATGGAAGGTTTACGGCACGTTTGTTTAGAGAAGTGGGTCTTTCCATATTAGAGCCTACCAAGAGGAACACACTTATTCCATTAATTTTCAAAACAAAAGGGTAACAAGTGCATGGTTGTCCAAGCACTTCTTCGATCTAATCAAGCTTATGCCCGAGATGAAAATCACTAACTTTAGGATGCTGGTGAAGGAGCGTGTAGGCATCAATGTATCTAGGAATCAGTGCAAAAGAGCAAAGCAAAAGGTAATAAAGATACTTATTGGTCAGTATGGCAAGGAATATGGGTAGGTGTGGGAGTATGCTTGGGAGTGTAGGCTACAAAACCCTTCAAGTAGAGTGTATGTAGAGGTGGTGGAGAGGCCGCTTCCTAATAGTGGCACCAAGTTCGATGAGTTCTATGTATGCTTTGATGCATGCAGACGAGGATTTTTAGTAGGTTGTAGACGGATTATAGGATTGGATGGCTATTTCTTGAAGAGCTTATGCAAGGAAGAATTATTGGCGGCGATTAGAAGAGATGCGAATAACCAAATGTTCCCACTAGCTTGGGCTGTTGTAAAGATTGAGAACAAGGACAATTGGTCCTAGTTTTTGAAAAATCTGATGGCCGACTTAGAGATAACAAACGGGGAAGGGCGGGCGTTCATAAGCGACCAACAAAAGGTAATGCTTGCTTTTTGAAAAATTTAATCAATGGTTTGCTTTGTAATATTAACATGTTATTTGCTTACATTTCTTACTTTGAATTATTGTAGGGATTAGTTCCGGTAGTAGTCGAGTTGTTGCCCCATGCTGAACATCGATGTGCTCGCGGCACATATACGGAAATTGGGCAAAGACCTACAAAGGGGATAAGCTGCAGTTGCAATTTTGACAATTAGCAAAGAGTACAAACATGACTAACTTTAAGATAGCCAAAGAAGGACTGCTTCAGTTGACAAAAGAAGGTTGTGTTACACTATTTCAACTAGAGCCGAAGCATTGGTGCAGGGCACGATAACATTGACAACAACATTTGTGAAGTATTTAATTCGAAGATAATAGATGCCAGATACAAACCAATTATCTCAATGCTTGAAGATATACGAGTTGTGGTCATGACTCGGCTGCAGAAACAAAGAGATGAGGCTGCAAAGTGGACTAGACAATGTGGTCCTAGGATTGCCAAGAAATTTGATGAGAACTTGGCTGCAAGTAGGCATTGTCATCTCATTTGGAATGGAGATGACGGATATGAGATAATGAAGGGTTCCGATAAGTATGTTGTCCATCTAGGTACGAGGAAGTGTTCATGTAGAGCATGGCAACTTAGTGGAATTCTTTGTGCACATGCCATATGTGCCATCCAGTTGAAGGGCCATAATACAGAGGATTACATCGATAATTGGTACAAAAAAAATCAAAATACCTTACTTCGTACTAGTTCATGATGCAGCCAATTAGAAGTAGCAAGTTTTGAGAGCTCACAGATCATGAAGCACCTCAACCTTTGCCACTGAAGAAGAAAATTGGAAGGCCAAAACGAAGACGAAGAATGGCGGAAGGAGAGGTTTTGGGTCAGCAAAGAATGAGCAGGACATGTGCAAAGATGACGTACTCTTATTACTGTGTAATAGGGCACAATATTAAAGGTTGTCAATTGAGGAAGTAACAAGAATAGTTGAGGCCAGCTGTAGGGCTTAGTGAAGAGACAGTTGGAGAAAGGAAAACAAAAGGGCCAAGTGAGTCAACTGTTCTTTAGTCGACAACTAGAACCCCAGTAAGTCATGAAATGAAATTTATGTTTATGTTGCTTTGTGGTTTATCATAAATATGTACATAATATCCTATTTGGCCTTGTATGTAATGTCTTTGTTAGGTCATGAGAGGAATCCAAGTAAGTCATGAAACTGAACGGCATGTTCAAAGAAGGCAAGATAAAAGACGGCCAACTGAAGGATTGGCCCAAGCAGCTAAACAGCCAGTTCAGTTGACTATTTTTCAGCAAAGAAAGAAATACCAAGTAAATTCAATAATTTGTATTCAGTTTTTCTTTACGTTATTATATGGCATGATGTTATATTTATAGTGTCTTTTGCCTCTTTCTCATGTTCGAAGAAGGCAAGTTGGAGCTTAACTACCAACTAAAAGGCCATCACAAGAGCCCCCACAAGGGTCACCAGAAGATTCACTACAAGAGTCACCACAAGTATCGCCAGAAGGCCCAACAGAAGGTGTCATTGAAGTTGAAGGGCTACACAGAAGGATAGCTAGAAGAAAGCCAAGTGAATGGGCAACTATACAAAGGCCATCTAGAAGACGCCCGGCTGAAGAATTGGTTGAAGAAGCTCCAGCTGTAGCTAAAGGGCCCAAGAAATCACTAGCAAGAAAAAGAGCCAACAAATCATAAGTTCCTGAAATTGACACCTCACTTCAAACAAGAGGGGCACTTGGGAAGAGGTTAAGACAATCTGGCTATGGCCTTTATACAGATGAGCGTATTGGAACAGTAATTCTGAATGTAAGTTTTATTGGCTGCGTTTAATTTAATTTATGCTGCAGACTTTTGCTGACAATTTATTGTCTTTTTGTAGCCTAGAAGAAGTTTAGAGGTTCTTATCTCAGGCCCAACTCAAGAATCAACGGCTGCACCAACAAAAAAGAAAACATCAGCTGCGCCAACAAGAAAGAAGAGCAAGAACCTAGTTGCAGGTCCATCTAATTTAATTTAGCTTGGGACAGTTGTAGCTAATTTTGAATCAATTCAGCCTGGGACATTTGCAGCTCCATCTGAGTCAGTGGATACTGAGAAGGTTGAAGAAGAAGTTGTACGTCTAGTTAGAAAGAGTGCAAGAATTATGAATCAAGTTAAAGGCCCATCAAAAGAAGCATGAACAGGGGGTGTTGTGCATATTGATTGATAAGATGGGGTGTGATAGGATTTGTGGAGCTTAAGAGTTAGTTTTGTAAACATTTATAATAACTTGCTATGGATAATTATCTTCTTTTTTTTTTCTTTAGTTTGTCGTTGATTTTGTGAGACTTAATTTTAATAGCAATGGAATGATCTTGTTGCTTGTCAAATTCTTTTGCTTTTTGTAAGATATGGATTCTGTTTTTACTTGCTGTTGTTCGTGTTTGGTCTGTGGTGGTAGTTGGTAGGGGTGATCGGGTCCAGGGTGGGTAGGGTCTAGACCTGGACCTTGTACCAGACCCTGTTATAACCGGTTCTCTTTTTTTGGACCCCGTTTGCATTGGACCCTATTCCCAACCCACCCTGTTTTTCCGGTCCGGGAACAGGGTTAACCCTGTTTATATTGGAACCTGTTTTGCATAAAAATTACCGTATCTTTATATTAACCTTAGAGAAGCAATGGATGAAATGGTTTGATGGAAATTGATCTAAATGACAGGAATAGCAAATTGCTCAGAAATTAAAGTGGAAGTACTGTGAATTATTTAAAGGTGCAATGCGGGGAATAAAGGAAATCAAAGCAAAGAACACTAAACTCAAAGGAAGGAGCCGAACAAAATTAACTGAAAATGAGATTACTAGGACATTGACATTGCTGGAATTGAAATTAATCACAGTTTGTACAAATGACGCTCAAATGGAGACATTGACATTGATGTTACAACAATACTCTAAGGGAAATCAGCAGTAATTTTGGCAGAGGTCCAGCATAATTTCAACATATCCTTTTCCTCTGCATATCTTCTATTCATAAGTCTTAAATTCCCTTTGATTATTACTAGGTCAATGTCCATTTCTTAACTCAAGTTCTTTTATATATCCATGATTTCTTAACTTAACTGCTTTCATATATCCATAATTTCTCAACTTAACTAAACTTCCGATACCTAAGCATTTCTCGTACCGTTTCCACTTATTTTGAATTAAATTAGGTTGAAAACTCTCTCCCTCAAACTTTGGCGGAATGGTCTTTTATGAGCATCAAAACGAGATTGAATTTGATATATAGCTTGGTTGTGATTTATTCACCACCGATGTACAGTGACTTACTGTTATACCATACGACAATTCAGTCGCACAACCGAAGGAGACAAAGTAAACCGAAGCACCAAGGGAAAGAGAACTCTCTACCATCAAAGGATGAAGCATGAAAATTCACAATATATGATCAACATGTCGAACAAGAACATCCAGATCACTACTATGCAATCTCAGATTGAAATGATGAAGACAAATTCGTCATTTCACCAAAAAAAAAGACAAATTCGTCATTATCATCTCTAAGGCAAAACGTCGAACATGTGGTGATCATGAATGGTGAGGTGTTCTAGAAATAGGAATTCCTATCAATCGGCGAGCAATATAACATGAGCAATTTGAGATAGCAATTTGAAGCTCTCGGTAGAAGGCAAACACAGAACAATTGTATGATCGAGTCTCAATGAATCTTGGGGGAGATCCAATCCGAACGGTTACTTGCTAATAAATGAAGACATCGAAAGACTTGGAGAATCTCACGAAGATGAAGCTAAGGCGACGAATCAATTCAGCGACGAAATTGCTTGATGAAGATATTCAGCTACAACTGGCTTTGCTCGGTTCCTCAGCTCTCCCGCACGCACCAAGCAAGGGAGAAAGAGCACGAGAGAAGTTTCAATTGGTGGTGATGAGCGTCTGTTCTCTGCTCCGTCACTGCGATGGCGCGACGGAGAGCTGGCGATGGCGTGACGAGGAAGCAAATGGATGCAGATGAGGAAGTAGCGCGAGGGGGAGTTGGATCTGGCGGCGGAGCTCGAAGCAAGGCTAGCGAGCAGCCAAGAATCGGGTTGACAGAGGCGGCGTCGCGATTTCGAGGGGCGCGGAGCAAGGAGAGGCGGAGTGGCGATGTTGGGATCTCACAGGCTACGGGTGTCGCGGGAGGAAGGCGACAGTGGGCGAGCAGAAGCAGCGTCAGCGCTCGGATGGAACCGGGATTGACGGACAGGCGGAGGTCGCGAGCTCGGGGAAGATAGAAAGTAGAAACGAATTAGGGTTTTGCGTTTGGTTTTTTTGGGGTGGCTTACAACCGGTTCTCAAACTGGTTCCCAAACCGATCCAATCGATCCAGTTCCCGGGTGGGTAATCCCTCGGAACCGGTTCCCAGACCGGTTCAAATAGGGTCTGAATTTTGGGACCCGGTTCTCGGACCGGTTTCAACCGGTACCGATTCCCGACCCTGTTTTCTAGGTGGGTCGATCCGGGAACAGGGTTGACCCGGTCCGGTTGCACACCCCTAGTAGCTAGAGTGCTGGTGTGACTGGTGGTGGTGGATGGTGATGCTTGGTGATAGTGAATTTGTTGTTCGGGTGCTAATATGGTGGCTGGGGTGCTGGTGTGGCTGGTGGTGGTGGCTGGTGATGCGCGATGATTATGGGTTTGTGGTGGGGGTTATGGGCTTATGCTGCACCTGGTGCAAGTGTGCAATTTGCACATCTTACACCATGTGTACTGGTGCAAGCTAGTGCAAGGCTCAGCTTGCACCAGTACCTTGTGTAGCAACACCACCAACACGGTAGTGGCTGGAGCGCCTAATGTGGCTAGTGGTTATGGCTGGTGGTGCAGCCGGTGGTGGTGGCCGGCGCAATTTTTAGAGAAAACCTACAAAAAAATTGGCACTTAACTGATCACATTCTAAAAAACTTGGCACTTAAGTGTTCACTTTTAACTACGAGTGACACTTAAGTGATCACTTTAATAATAACTTGACACTTAAGTGATCATTTTTTCATCGCGACTAGCACTTAAGTGATTACTAAATACAACTTATGGCACTCGGTTAATCACTCATGTTTATCTTGTGTATATATTGGTCTACAGCAAAACAAAGAAGGTGATAGTAATTTAACTTATGGAAACTCCATTCAATTCCAATATTTGCTGCTGGTTTATGTTTATATTTGATTCAAGTAAAAAAGCCACCACAACACATTGACCCAATACACATCCATCATTATTGGTTTATATTCAAGAACAAGTAAAAACATAGTACAAGCAACATCTAATTCACTCATTCCATTTCCTTAACCTCCCCACAAACACAAGAAGTAACCCACAATACATATGACAGCACAAACAACAACAGAGCCACAACGATCTTGTGGAACAACACAAACTTCTTCTCATCTTTCAAAAAGAAAAAGGCCTACATTTAATCCAAAACAATTAAATTTGTCCACTCATTTTTAACTATGGCAGTCGGAGAAACTTTTTCTCATCTTCAAGTACTTTACATTTCATCATAAAGTATAATAGATAACAAAACAATACCATAATAAACGCTTGATAACACTTCCGTTCAATTTTCATTTTTGAAACTTCATTCTTGAAAGGTTTAGCTGAAGACGCTTGAGCTTGCATTGAGACTTCATTCTTGAAAAGTTTAACTGAAAACGCTTGAGCTCGCATTGAGTCAATATCGTCCAAGTCGTCCACGAACATAGATGGAGATTGATGTATTTTATGAAGTAGGTCCAATATCACCTATGTGGCTCAGTCAGAGAATTTCAGATCGACCCATTTGAAGCATTTGCACTTCGACCCTTCTTTATATCGGGCGCATCCATAAAATCTTCTTCCAGGATTGATTCGAGTCCACGATGTTCTTCTTGGACTCGGTAACCCACAAAAACAGAAACTCTGGCCTTCTCCTTCGCTTCGGTGAGAGGAATTTGAGGCGCTGCTGCAAGTCTTGCTCTCCATTTCCAATATTTGACGATGAAATTTTGGGCAAATCAAAATTAGGGTTCGAGACTTGGATTCAAGCACTTCAATAGGGATTTTGGCCAATTTAGGGTTTTAGATTTGGGGCAATTTAGGAGACGACGTCGTTTTTGCAGATTTGGGGTTTTTATTTTGGCCAACTATGGAAACGACGTCATTTCAGGTGAGTTAGAGCCGAGTCAGCTCTCCGGCGAGCCACATAGGCAAACAAAAATAATAAAATATTACCACGTAGGATTTCCGGTAAGGTTTGCTAGAGGTGGCACTTAAATATCCCACTTTTCAAAGAAAGTGGCACTTAAGTGTACATTTCCAAACTTTTGGCACTTAAATGTCTCATCGTGCCAAGTTTTGACACTTGGGCTATAATTCTGTTGAAAATAATATAAGTAAATTTCACGTAGGGATCTTCATCGACGGGGGCTATCAACTCTCACTCGACCTAAGTTGAGGGCCAGCTAACCTCCCCTATGAAAACAATTCCCCTTGCATGATCTCTCTAATCTCTAGCTTCTTTTGTTAATACTGTTGACACCTATTTTTAAACAAAAACAAAATAAATAAACAAAATAAATAAATAATAAACAACAAAAAAAAGAAAGAAAAAAGAAAAAAAAAAGAAAAAAAGAGAACTCGAGGGGGTCGGGTTGGGCCAAATCCGGCCTTAGCCCAACCTACCTCTCTCTTTTATTCTCTAATGTGCGCACGGCTCGGCCTAGCTTCCCTCTCCTTTCAGCTCGGCCCACGGCCCTGCCTTCATCTCCTCCAACCATCTTCGCGTCCAAAAACCTGCAGAAAAGAAGGAGCAGGGAGAAAAGACAGCAGAGCAGGAGTAGAAGATAGGAGCAGAAAGGAGAGAGCAGGGCCAGAGGATAGGGGCCGGGTAGGAGAAGCAGGGAACCGCAGAGAGAGAACGGGGAAGAACAGAAGGAAAAAGGGGGACAGAACTGGGGGGAGAGTGGCAGTTGGAAGGATCACAGGGTGAACCACCTCTTCTGCTTCTACATCCGGTCTCGCTGGAAAAAGTCAGCGTGCCGTCGGAGTCAGGCGACCTCGCGTCGAGCTCGAGCCCCAGTACATCAAAACCGCCTTGTTCCTTGGCGCATAGGGATGAGGAGTCAGTCAAGAGTGAGAAGGAGAGGAAGTGGAGGAACTTTCTCGCACGAGAAAGGAAGGAGGAGCCAACGTTCATCGGAGGCTAGTCCGTCGATCGCCGTCCCCCCATAGCACCGCGCTTGAACCAGGTAGGTGTCCCATCGTCCGTATGTGAATCACACGAACTCTGGCTCCGCTGGCCCCATTAAGGTTGTTTTACACTCTAGTGTGCTTGCCGTGTATGCTAGTATGCCTATTGACAGTCTCGGTTTGAGTTTGGACCGCGGATGAGTTGGAGGTCGCCTGTTTCTTTAGTGCACACAGCATGTTTGATAAAATGCCTAAATAAGAGTCTGAACTGAGTTTTTGTGAGATTCGTTTATGTGATACCATCTTTATATGAGCTTGATTTCTCTTCGTTGTATATTTTTGTCCGTTTCGATGCTAATGCCCGAATCATTAGATTTTTTTCGTCTTACAAGATTTTAGAGCACAAAAGTTTTTCGCCAGAGCTAGTTCGGCATCGATGACAACCTCCGGCCAGCCAGAGGCTGGCAGTAGCACAGAGCGGGTTGGAATAGCTGACCATCGAGTGATAACCAATGAAAATCGGATTTCGGTTGAGGGTTGCATTTATCCATGGGGCGTTCAGCTTGTTGCAGACGTGGGAGGACTTCGGGGAGGAAGAAGGAGAGAGGTATGAGATGAAGAGGAAGAGGACAAAACAGAAGAAGACAAAAACAATAAAAGAAAAGAGAGAAAAAGAGAAAAAGCCAAAAATAGAGAAATAGAAAGTAACGTGGGCTTCGGGCTTTTTAGTTGTGGGTTGGTCGTCCGTAAGAAAAGAAGGGTTTTGGGCTGGTTTGTTGTGGGCTAGGTTATTTTTAGAGTTTGGGCCAAAAATTAAGAGCAAGAGAAAGTGCTCTTTGGGTGGTTTATTTAATTCCAAGTGGGCTTTTAGGGTTAATATTTTTCATCCAATCCGATCCGATAGGGTTCGGGTTGGTTTACTCGGGTCAGGTCTCTTGACCCGTTTAGATTTCTTACATGTTAATATTAAGAAATATTGATGATATTCGTAAAAATTCTTAAAAAAATTAAAATTCCAAGAAAAGCTTTAAAAAATAGGTCTTGGATAATATTTTCTTAAAAGGTGGGAGCCTTTTGGTCTGAGATTGTGCTCAAAATTTAATAAGCCCTTAGGGCTTCACCTTAAGATTTCAATTGTTCTTAGACGAATACCCTTGATCATGCAATTTTGGTATATTGAATTTGGCTTCCCTTTAGTCTAGTTAGGATTAGCATTTATCTTTTCTTTGATGTTAAATTTTTGCTCTTTCATGCAATTTATTTAATCATTTTTCCTTAGCCGCTAATTGTTATTTTAATGATTGTGCACATGTATGATTATTTCACATGTTAGTGGATAGGTATAAAATCAATCCAGATTACCCGACAAAAACACATTTTTATAAAATGAACAAGATTAGGTACCTAAAGGCCCGACCCTAGATTCTCTGGTTGCGTAGGAAGTGAGCTACATTCTCATGCCTCACTTAGTTTCTAGCTGACCCTAATAGGCTAGTGGCGACTCCTTTTTGTGAATTTTTTAAAATACCCCAATGTCGCGCGAGGTATAGGTTTGGGAGAGCCTGTACCTAATCATGGGCTTTAGGTCCATCCTTTAGGCAATACCCATAAACATATTCCTTTCCACGAGGGGTAGGTCGCAACAAATACCATAAAAGATCATAGAGTATGTCCTCTATGACAATGACACTCAAACTTTTGTTGTGTTGAAAAAATACTAGACTATGCCCATTGTGATATTGATACCCTAAACAATTTTTTTTTTGTCACCAAGATTGTATCAACGTGACAATTTTCATTTGTTACTCTAATACAATTTTGGAGACACTAAAAAAAAGTTAAGTTTGGATTTGATGTCATAGTAAGTAAATTTTTCATAGTATCATATGGTATTTTTTTTATCACAATGGTGCAAGGTTTGAAGGTTTCAGTGATACAGAAAAGAAGAAGAAGAAAGTTTAGAGTACAAATCAAATAGTTTAGGGTTTTTTGGGGTATTTTAATGTGGAAGCATCGGGCTCTATAGATCAACTTGCAAACTCAACTTAGACCTCATCGATTATCCACTCGATCCTTACTTTTGAAAGCAAGAGGCTTTCAGCTACACTTTGATTTGATAGGTTCAAGTCGAAGATGTCAATTCTGCAAGAAAGTTATCAATTCAATGAACAAGTTGTCAATTTCATGGTTATCGATTGACTGCTGAGATATCGATATACAAGTTTATTGTCTACTTCTAGACTAACAATTGACTACCTAGGGTGAGTTTGGTAACATTTCTATTTTGGGGAACAATTTCTTTTTTAGAAATAGTCTTTTTTTTTTCTATTTTCTAGAATAATTTCTAGTAAAAGAAGTGCTAGGTAACTACACAAAATTTCTATTTTCAGAATAGAAAAAGAATATGAATGTGTTTGGTGCAATCTACAAAAAATTTTATGACGTAGTATTTCTTTTAATATTTAGTAATTTTTTAAGAATTGTTTTTCTTTTTTTCTTTTCTTCATCGTCCATCGAGGCGGCGGGGCAGCGGTGGCCAAGGGGTGACGGTTGCGGGGGCGGCAAGTGGCAAGGAAGAAGAAGAAAATAAAAAATAAAAATAAAAAATAAAAAATGATTTATTTGTAGAAATTGTTCTCGGAAACAAGAAACTATTTTTTTTATATTTTTTTTCCAAATCTA
The DNA here is from genome assembly GCA_016097605.1 of Eucalyptus guilfoylei. Taxonomy (NCBI): domain Eukaryota; kingdom Viridiplantae; phylum Streptophyta; class Magnoliopsida; order Myrtales; family Myrtaceae; genus Eucalyptus; species Eucalyptus guilfoylei. The sequence goes on along the minus strand of CM027865.1, from coordinate 23,415,639 downwards.
TTCTCCAACCACTTTTTTTATTAAGAGAAATAGAAAAATTAATTATCATTACCAATTGGATTTATGTTCTTTTTCTATTATGGGGAGCAAATGAGCAGAAAAACAAAGAAATAGAAGTGTTAACAAACAAGTCCCTAGCTACCAAAGGCTGTTCTCATCGATTTCCTTCGCCTTTTTTTCAACTTCCAAGGTGTTCATTTGGCTTCTAAGATTGGTGCACGGAATTAGAAGAGTTTTATCAAGTTTTAATGCATCTAATAATTAATCACATGCATTTAGGTCTCTCAATTCACAATTTTTCATGAGTCTTTATTGTGGTTCTACTTTTAAAAGTCATAATTAGATGAATTCCCCAAAGACTTTGTTCGGTTTTCGTGAATTCAAAGTCTTTTCTTGCTTTTAGACATCTCTACAAATTGAGGTGCGATCTCATTTAAAAGATGAAGACTTGAATATGAAGAATATATGAGATTTTCCTTTGTGTGAACGATTATCTATCCCTGGATGCTTTACCTTTGGAAGGTGGATTATTCCTTAGTGGTGAACAAAGAAGCTATTTTTATTGACGATGGAATTTTCTCTTGGTCATAATGGCGAACTTCTCCCATCCTAGTTTCTTTATCTTTGGAAGATGGATTATTCTTTGTGGTGAGCCAAGAAACCCTTTATCCCCGGCCGGTGGTTCGTCCTTTAAGCATTGGTGATGAGCTTGTTTTATCTCGAAATCCTTTATCATTGGCAGGTGATTAGTTTTTTAAGCCTTGGTAATGAATTTCGTCAATTCCGTTCTTGATCTTTGTTTGATGGTGCATCTTTTAGGCCTTAGTGGTGATCTTAATCTATCCTGTAGTTGTATTTATCCATCAACATCCATTTCATGCACTCTGATCTATCTTTGATTCCTTCAACATCACTCAAAAAATCACTCGCCCACTCCCACAACCACATCATATTTTCCCTATAAGAAGTTCTTGTGTGTTGGCCTTTGTTCTCACAAGGTGCACATTTTTAGTGCCAAATGTCCTAAAAAATATATAAAATAGTCACGTTGGAGTTTTCTGTCAATCAAAGTTTAGCAAGTGTGGTTGCATCTACTTAAAGTCCTAATGATGTCATACTTGTTCCACGCCTTAAAGAAATTATCGAATATGGGAGAAAAGGGGGTCATGCCGTGACGAGAGTCATGGCTGCCAGAGTCGCATGTGCTCTATTTAGTGGCAGTGGCAACATAGGAGCTCCCATGCTTAATTCCACAACAATCCCTAACTTTGGATCCAGTTCTAATTTTTTTCTTAAACTTTTTTATCTTAAAAAAGACCACGAACTTGTTCTCAAGTTCCAAATCTGCCCCTCATAAACCATCTGTGGCATTTCTACGTTTGCAATAAAGCCAGGTCGATTGTTGATGCGTCGTTACAATTCATCATGTTATTGTTCATCATTGGCAACCTCACTTGTAATGCCTCAGATCTGGTCTCACTTCGCCCATGACAACCACCCAGCCAACTCCGGTGCCAAGCTGCCCTTGCCTCCATACTCCTCTCTTTCCTACGACTAGGCCCTCATGGCTGACAATGATAGTGAACAACCGTCTATCATCATTGTTTGTCTTACCATCCCTTAATCTTTCTATATCATAGGTGAGCTCAGTGGTGTCGTTGTCGAGCTTGACGCTCATGATGGAGCTTCGCCTTGTGCCCCAACTTCACAACATCAAGTTTCACCCTCAGCGACGAGCCCCGAGCCTCCAAATGTAGATTTGGAGTTTTGGCCCTGACTTCATGGCCGTCAAGCCTCAAGCCTCTAGATCCAAATCTGGAGTATTAATGTCAGACTTCACAGTTGTCAAGCCTTGAAGTGGGTGCAATGTCAACCTCTGTCATAGACGTCGGTGCTGTCGTAAGTTCCTCCATCGAGGAATCAAGCTTACAAGGATGACGACCGTGCATGAGCTCTCCCATCACTATGAGCTCTGTTGCATACGACGGGGGTAATGAAGAAAGATGAAGACGACGACGACGACGACTAGAGGCACGGTTCAGAATGGGGTGATGGTGCGCCATTGAATGGAGGTGGAGGACGGTGGCGACAATGTCTACATCTGTAGTTGGGGGGCTAGAGAGAGAGACTAGGTGTTGATCGTGTGTGGTGCAGCTCATATATAAAAGGGTCATGTTTGGGAATGTAACTTGTTATTGTGAATAATAGTTTAAGTTAAATCCATATTTGTTTGCCGGGGAAGGGTTTCCCCGACAAATATCTTTTACCAAAGGTGCAAAGTTTTGGCTTTATTGTTTAAGCTGGGCTATGTGTCGTTTCGGAAAAAAAAAAAAAAGCGATTGATTCTACACTAATGGCAACGAAAGTAAAAGATAAAAATAGGAGAGGATGTAAAAATGCAAAAAAAGTAAAGTGTGATAAAGAGTAACAAATGACGATTGTTGATTGATTGTTGATTTTTGGCAAAGAGGTCCCTTACAATTATGCCTCTTCGGCTATTTATAGGAAACTTCTAAAAATAAACACTTTATAATAGTTACTATTTCAATTTCAAACTCTGTCCACCCCGGCCAGTGTCCTAGCCGGGCACCTTCATTGCCTGTACCTACCCCGATTGGTTCCAGGGATCGGCATCGCAGGCTCCAGTGTGGAGCCTTAGCCCCCCGAAGAGGGTGTGGACGGGGTCTCCAATTGGGGGAGGATGTTTTTCGAACCCTCTCCCAGACTCTCTCCAGACTTTCCTGGTGGTCAAATCAATTTAAGGACTTGATTAGGTCCAATAGTTACTATTTCAATTTCAAACTATTCTGGAAGTTTCGACACTGCAGTGGTAACTGTACTGTCTCATCCACATTATCTGCGATATCGACTACTCCCACGTTCTCTTTTCTTTCCCGAGTGATTTATGACATCGCGTTCTTCGGCATCTCCTTGAATTGGCCGTCTTCTAGCCTGGCCCATTTTCCACTTGTTTTCCACGAATTGGGCCTAACCGATCTTACTTCTTTTCGATGCCCATTGCTCTACTTCTTTTTGAAGTCCTGAGCCAATTTTGGTACCAACAAATGCCCCCTTTAAAAAAATGAAAAGATATTTTAATTCTTTTAACTCGAATTAATGATTGCACCCATCAACCTCAAGGTTTCCACAAACATCGTTTCAGGTTCTACTTCTCTATTTTTAATCCAATATCTCTTATGGTTCCGAATCCCAATTTGTCTTGAATTCCTCATAACATCTTTCTTTATATGTGCACGGCTCTGACCTTTTGGTCTCATCCTTTTCGACGCAATTGAACGCTTGCTTCCAAGATTCGATTTTTGTTCTTCTTCTTTATCTCTTTCAACGTCTCTTTTCTCTTTGACCCATATGAGCCCCCTCGACTTCATGCTGCGTTGGCCCTTTGACTGATCCAAACCACCTGCCTGGGACCGGAACTCCTGCAACTTCTTTTACTCAGACCTTGGGGTTTGTTGTGGTATGACTGGAATCTCTCTCCACGAACCACTGTTCTTTTGGATGGTCGTGCGAGACTTTTGTGTCCATGTGTTGACAGTTCGCTGAGTGGGCAATGGTGGAAACTCATCTTCATACTCGAAGCTAGATACCCATTCAGAAGATATCACCTCGAATTCCTCATTTGAGGGGTTAGGCATTCTCGTATATCGAACGTGATAATCAAACTTACCCCTAGGCTGTCTAAGAGTCCTTACCCTAGGGTTCCCTTCCTCGTACAGGCGTTTGAGTGAACTCTTGTTTACCCTCTTCTTCTTGGGGACTTTAAGTCTTTTAGGAGTTTGAGCCTAGAAGCTATTGTAAGGCTAATTTTAAGTAAAACCTGATGATCCCGATCTATCATTCTCAAATAAATACATGCATAATTCAGGATTGATTTGCAGAAACGTAAAAATTGACATACCTTCAGCTATTGATGAAAACTTGCAAAAGCGGAAAACCTTAAAACCTTGGACGGATTCACGAAATACGATCAATATACTAATTTGGAAACACCATATCTGTAAGTCCTATTCCACTAGCTAATACCCCTCATATGTGATGATGCATTTTTTTGTAGTGATAAGGTTTGAACTAGACGACCTGCCGTTTTATTCTATTTCTTACATTACCGACGTCTTCCACCAAGACCGTTATAGTAACGTATTAATGGTCAAATATCACGTAATAGACACGGATAATAAATTGGGTAATAAATCAGAATTAATTGGGAAATACAAAATTGAGATCACATTTAAAATAATAAATTATATTATAACAGCTATCTTTATTAAAATATTTGTCTTCGGTTCTCAAAGGTTGCACGATGTCTATCCAGTTGTGGGGTATACAAAGGACGGCTATGAATGGATTTGTTGCTTTCGGGCCCCTCTTTTGTATCGACGGTCGTAGTCTACCCCTTTGCATCTTGCCTGGTACTCTCCGACTTGTGCCCATATCTTGGCATTAGAGGGTAATTGTTCCCATTAGAGAAATATCAGTGAATAACTTCCCTTCGGCACCATTGGCAAAGGATTGTTTGGTGATGCCCCCCTCGCAAAGTAGCAGACACCATCCCAGCCATTTGCGGGAAAGGATTTGTGTCAATTTCCATCTTCTTCTCCCCTTCCTCTGCAAACTTAATTTTTCCCTGATGTATTGCTCCTTGTACTGCTCTTCTAAAGACATTACAATAGTTGGTACTATGGCTTCAAGAGTGCTGCCACTTGCAATACCTTCTATTGGCTAATTCCTCCTTGCTAGGTATGGTCTGGCCCTCTGTCAATCTTATTACTCCATTGCATGCTAAAAGATCAAAGATCTCATCTAATTTGGTCACATCAAATGGAGTATCTCTATGTATCCTTGGCCCTTACCATCACTGACTCTTTCACTCTAGCAAGCCTTAGGGCTTGACAAACATATGGCTTGTTGAGACTCATATTTGCTACTACGATTTTGGTGGCCTCCTCTTGATCATTTTCTTCTCTTGAATCCTCTTTGGGACCATAGATCACTATATTTTTCTTATAGTCTTTGTATGGCTTCCTGTCCTTTTTTTTCCAAAGGTTCTTGTATTAAGTGGCTGTGGTGGTTAATGAGAGTAAATCGGAAAACTTTTACCCAGCTAGCCGCTCTTTCAACTTAAACTTTAGGCCATTTTTGGCCATTTCTGTGGCTTATCTTTCTAGAAGGAAAAACAAACATCGATTCCTCATTTTATTTTATTTTTTAAAGCAAGCGATGTACTGGTCTACCATCTCGTTACCATACTATTTCACGGTTGCCAAATCTGACAACATCACTTCTGGAACAAGACGGTAGAAAGTGAGTATGCAACTTATTTGCCATCTTGTCCCAATTTTGGATCGAGTTAGTAGGAAGGCCGGTGTACCAAGTAAATGCCATTGTAGACAATGACAATGGAAATAATTGTAACTTTATCCTCCCATCATTGTTGAGATCCTCGCATTGCTTTGTAAATTTGCCTTTTATGCTCCATAGTTGATTGATCATCTTCGCTTGTGAAGACAGTAAATTCAGGAATTTCATAACCTATGGGATAAGGGATATTATCTATCCAATCTAGGCATGGTTTGCGGTAAACGAGCCTCAGTGCCCCTCCATCTATGCCCATCCACCGCATGATCAAGCAAACAACCTGTTCGATCATTCAATGATCCTTTATATGATCCAGCACCTTCTTTCCCTGATTAAACTGCGCCCTGGGTGGTGAAGGAAGGCCGAGCACTAACATCTCTAGTCCCTCCTTGTGGCCGATAAAACTGTTATCCTAGGATTGGTATAAGGATTAATCCGATATTCACTAGGCCCGCGGGCAGTAATGCATTTTTACCCCCTAGCTAATTAATCTATAGTAGTAGTTGTTGCGAGGCGCCTATCTACACTTCATTCCCCGGGTTCGAGTATCATTGATCACTCTCCCTCGATTTGTCCTATTGGAAGTTTCTGGTATTGTTCCGGGTGGAATTATCGCCTTAATCGGGCCAATCCGGTTCCCTTGACTCAAGACCCTTAGTCCTCTGTAGAATCCTAACCGGCTGCATGAAATTCGAGTTGCCTATGACAGCAGGTTGGGCCGGAACTTATATGGGCGGTGGCACCCCACTAGTTTGACCCTCGTAGACCGCATTCGCTTGATTTGACGATCCCATCCTCGAAGTCAATTTAGTGACTAGATTGGTAAATAGAGGAATCAAAACACCATACAAATGATTAGCCATATGATTGGTTATATCATTTTGCTATTCTTTGAACATCCTTCTCATTGTGATCATTATCGTTGAATTTAGGGCCAACTCCCTTCTTTGATCCTTGGAAAATTCCCGAGGAACATCTACAGAATTACTACTTGTGTTGACATCATCAACTAGGTTTGCATTCTAGTCGGAATTCTCGAAACAGACAGTTCTCCGGGTGCGTTTGGGAGTGGCTTTGCCAAGCCACTTTGGGCATCCAAAGCCATTTGGGCTATAAAAATGGTGTTTGGGAACTTCTTTTGTAAAGATACTTGGGGAAAAGTGAGCCTTTGGAAGTCTGAAAGCCCAAGGCTGCCATGGGGCTGCCTTGGCATTCGACCTTCTCGGAATGCTGAAGGGAGAATAAGAAAAAAAAATTTCTTCCACAAATATCCTCACTAACATTTCATTTTTCCGGTTTTGTCCTCGTGACTATTCACCTTCTTCTCCGTTGAGGTTGGCTGGCGAAGTTGTGCGGAGCTACGAAGGGCCGGCGACGAGTTGGACAAAGGTCGGCATGAGGCCGGTGTGGTCATGGCAACCGTTGGCGGCCAGTCGTGTGACCTCGGCGACCACCTGCGAGTCGCGTTGTTGCAACCTTGCTGCAAACCAGATCTGAGTAGCCGAAGGTCTGGCGCGCGACCTCTGGCGACCACCTAGATCTGGGTCGCAGCAAGGTCGCGTGACCATTGCGACCCCCAACGACCTAGATCTAGGTTGCCGTCACCCAGATCTAGGCCGTGCGACCTTCGGCAACCCAAATTCGGGTCACAGCGAGGCTGCGCGACCTCTGATGACCCAGATTTGGGTCGCCTATAGCCCGGCAACAGTGAAGAATCAAGACTTGGAGAGGTTGAGGGAGTGGAGGACGTTCCCGTGGGCGATAGCGACAACGACGAGAGAGGCATCGGTGATGCGGAGGCAGAGGGAGAGGTTGAGGGCGGTGGCGTTGGGGTAGTGGGTGAGGGCGATGGGGAGGTGCTCGGCATGGAGGAGGCCAAGGGACTTGTGGTGGCGGGTCAACGGCCTAGAAGGAACAACAGTGAGGGAGAAGGACTTGTGGTCGCCGGCGGCTACCTACTCTTTGACGGCCAACCATTTTTTTTTATTACAAAAATTATTTGTAAATGAAAATTTTTCCAAACACTATTTTGCCTAAAGGTACTTCACAATGGACTTTTACATTACAATTTACCAAACGCAATTTGCATTCTAAAAAACTCATTTAACTTAATGTCATTTGCATTTTCCCAAAGGCGTTTCCCAAAAGTCCAACCAAACGCACCCTCTCTCCCACACATTGTAAGGATGAATTATCCTCACCGGCAGAAAGGCGACTCTCCCAATTCCTTGTTTTTGGCATCGACACCTCCTAGGAACGGAACACAACTGTCCTACCAGGTGTGCCAAAAAGATATTCACTGGGGAAGGGTTTCCTCGAGAAATATCTTTTATCGAAACGGCAAAGTTATGGCTTTATTGTTTGAACTAGGTTTTGTGTCGTTCCGGAAAGAAAGCAACTAATTCTACACTAATGGCAATTGAAGTACAAGAAAAATAGGAGAGAACATAAAAATGGGCTAAAAGTAAAGTGCAATAAAGGGTAACGAATGACGATTGTTGATTGATTGTTGATTATTGGCAAAAAATTTCCTTACACTTGTGTCTCTTTGGCTATTTATATGGAGTTTCTACGAATAACCTCTTTTTAGCGATTATTATATAAACTTCAAACCATTCTAGAAGTTTCGACATTGCTGTGGTAACCGTGCTATTTTATCTACGTTATCTTCGATATTGAATTCTTGGGATTGCTCCCACGTTCTCTTTTCCTTCCCAAGCGGTTTATGACATCTCGTTCTTCAGCATCCCCCTTAACCGGTTGTCTTCTAGCCCGTCCCCTTTTCCACTTGTTTTTCACGAACTGGGCCTAACTGATCTTTACTTCTTTTCGATGCCTATCGCTCTACTTCTTTTTGAAGCCCATTAAGCCAATTTTAGCGCCAACAGTATCAGTTTACCGAGGTGTATTTTTTACGAGGGACCTATTTGGGACTTAAGTGATAATTTGTGGTTTTTTTTTTTTTGACAAAAGAGAGTTCAAGATAGAATTGAAATCGGATTTAAACTCAAGGGCTTTTTTAGAGAATTGGGCCGAGCCCTCATGCACCGTGGAGGGAGACAATCGAAGATAGGGACGAAGTGTTGGAAGATACGTAAGAAGATTCCAATGTATCATTCAAAGATCAATTATGTATCGTATCTAATTGGATACAAATTGTAATATATTTAGTTACTTGTTTTGTACACACTTTTGTACTATAACAATAGGACAATGTACATTGAATCAAAGCAGTGAATATAGAGGAAAATTCCCACAATTCTTTCTCTCAAATTCCTCTCTCTCTCTCTCTCTCGACTTCTTACATGGTATCAGAGTTCTTCTGGTTGTGACATAGCTTCCACGCTTTTTCTGAATTGCCTCCTGTGATCTTCTGTTCTTGGTCTTTGCTTCACTTGCAAAGCAAAACGGCATCCAGTAGGAATTCTTGAGTCCTAGTTCTTTGCCAACCTGCAGAATAGAGTTACTGCAGATTTTTTCTTCATCATGACAAATCCACAAACACATACCTCACCCACTGAAGATAATGCAACGCCTCATGCTTCGCCAACTCCGAACTCATCCATTATCAATCTAGTAGCTGATCAACAACCCAGTCAAAGCCAAATTCACGCACAGCACACGCTTTGGCAACCCAATCTGGCTCAGTTCAATCCAGGGTTACCTTTCTCTGGCTATCCTTATCAGTGATGCCATACCCATGGATTCATGGATCAAATCTAGATGCATCACAGCTAGGCTACCAAAGCATGCAGACCAATGGAGGCCTACCAACCAATGCTGGGGCAGGCTCAACCATCGGCCTTGAGCAGACGGGCGGATCAGAGAATTCGAATCAAGGACAGACTACAACCAATGCGGGGTTTCCAACAGGGTTTATACCTTTTCCCTTTGCGGCCGCCATGGGTCGCCCAGAACCCGGCGACGCGCTGTATGTCTCCAACGCCGACGGCCCCGAGTTGAAGCTCATTAACAACCCCCTCACAGGGCCAATGAATTACTCAAATTGGGCGTGTGAATTCCGTCGAGCCCTCGTGACAAAAGATAAGGAGTGATTCATCGACGGAACCATTCCGGTCCCAATTGATGAGAAATTAGGGCGACAATGGAAAAAATGTAATCAGTTGGTCAGGACATGGATAGGAAATTGTATAAACCCAGAAATATCTGCCGGATTGCCTCCCACAGAGGATTCAAAAGCTTTTTGGGACAATATACGCGAGATGTATGGAAAACTGGATTGGGCGAGGATTTTCTCACTACATCAAGCACTTTCCGAACTGAAGCAAGGAAACACGTCTGTGACGACATGCTTCAACAAACTTTCAGCCCTCTGGAATGAGCTGGAAGCAGCGGAAGAGAAACTCGATGCACCAGAAACCACTCTCCAACAATACAAGACGATAAAAGACAGAGAGAAGGCGACTTGTTTTTTACTCATCCTTAACGAATCTTACCTCCATTTCAGGTCACAGATACTTGCCATGGAACCTGCGCCTTCGATCGGCCGTATATTCCAGCTTGCTGTGCAAGAGGAAAGCCAAAGGCTTGCCTCGACTGAAGGGAAAGGGGCAGAAACTCTAGCCCTGGCCGCAAGGATCGAAAAGGGTTCGCGAACCCTAGAGGAGATGCGGCGCTAGGGTTTGCGGTCGAACCGAAGCCTTTTAAAGGGCCCTCTTTGGACGGCCACGATCGCGCGTCTCAATTGGATGGCTCACGATGGGTGCGCAACTCCTCAGATCTGGACGGTGGAGATTTCCCTATCATTAAAGGATCCAACGGCGGGAATTTCGCGAGAAATTATGGGCCGAATTCTTCCCAGCCCAATTCGAATGGACAAAATTCTCATGGGCCGAACTCCTATGGGCCTAATTACTATGGGCCGAATTCAAAAAATAAGGGAAATTGTATTGTGAATTTTGCAAACGACCCCATCACACAGTTGAAAATTACTGGAAGTTGCATGGCAGACCTGGAGAAAGAAAGGGCAATGAGATATCGGTAGCGGCATATCAGATCACAGGACAGGCAGATGCGAATCAACCTATCACTCATGGTGAATATGAGCAGTTGATGCAGGCACTGCAAAAATTATAAGTTCCAAAGAGAGGGAGCAGCTTTACAGGTATTTCTCAATGTTTGATAAACAATATATCAAGAAATACTTGGATTGTTGATTCTGGAGCCAGTGATCATATTGCATGTGAAAAGAAATTATTTACTGCCATTAATGAAGAACTAGATAGCCCTATTGTAGTACAATTGTCAAATGGCAACGTTACTCATGTCACTCTAACTGGGACAGTTAATCTTAGTTCTCAAATTGTTCTCACAAACGTCATATATATTCCTGAGTTCCAATTCAATCTTATATCTGTGTCTGGAGCTTGTAAGAAAAATTCATGTCAAGTTTCCTTCAATGCTGATAGTTGTCAATTTCAGGCCCTTTCGACTGGGAAACTGATGGGATGGGGTAATCTATCAGAAGGATTATTTTTCTGGAGAAGTTCGGCCAAGCATCTAGATCAATTTCTTTGTAATAAGCAGTCATTGTGTAATTTGACTACCAATGATAAAAATTTCATTTTCCATTCTAGAATGGGTCATAGTTCTTTATTTCCCTATTCTCAATGTCATATTTGCCCCCTTGCAAAGCAATCGCGTACCTCCTTTCCAATAAGCAGCAGTCGTGTAGCTGATGTTTCTTCTTTACTTGATATTGATGGCTGGGGACCATACCATACTCTAAATCATGATGGTTCTCGATTCTTTCTTACCATTGTGGATGATCATTCAAGGGCCACATGGATTTTTCTCATGCAATCCAAAAGTCAAGTCGTGTCACACTTAAGAACCTTTCTTTCCTTGTCAAAGACTCAATTCGGAAAAACTGTCCAAAAAATTCAAACGGACAATGGGAAAGAATTTTTTTTAATTATGAATGCACGGCTTTATTATCATCCCAAGGGATTCTACATGAGAGTTCATGTACTTACACACCACAGCAAAATGGAATAGTGGAAAGGAAGCACCGTCACTTGTTGGAAGTTGCCCAGTCTTTGAAGTTCCAGGATTCTATTCCAGATATTTTTTGGGGAGATTGTATTTTGACTGCAGCATATTTGATCAACCGTATGCCGACCAAGATTCTTAACGGTCGAAGTCCCTTCGAACTTCTTTTTGGGAAGGAATTAGATCTTCATCATCTGAGGATTTTTGGGTGCCTGTGTTATGCTTCTATAATAGGACCTAAGGATAAGATGGGTCCACAAGCTCGTCGGTGCATATTCATGGGGTATCCTACCCTACAGAAAGGGTACCACATGTTTGATCCATCTACAGGTGATTTTTTTGTTAGTAGAGATGTTCAATTCCACGAAGACTCTTTTCCTTTTGCTACCCAGGAATCAAGCAAAGATAGAGCGGGACATTCTCTTGCTCATCATATCGAACAGTCTGTCCATGATCCGGGATATGTTCTGTATCCATATTCAGATAATCTAAATACTGATCCTATATCTACTACGGCCCTAACACCTTTGGCAACGGACATGGATCAGCACTTGGATACAGGAACTTTTTTAGAATCATCTCTTGTGGAACCTCCAGTGACTCAGTCATCTCCTATGGAGCCTCCAGCAACCCAACCATCTTCTGACGATGTTCATCCCAGACGTTCCGGACGAGCCACACGTCCACCAACTTGGACTAAAGATTACATATGTGGAGTAAGAAATCCACCAGGTATTCTTTTCCCTATTTCTTCTTATGTTTCCTTCAATCGATTATCCGAGGAACATAGATGTTGCATTACACGCATTTCTGAAGAACGCGAGCCTTCAAGTTATGATGAGGCAAGCAAAGATCAGCGTTGGCAGAATGCTATGAAAGCAGAATTGCAGGCACTGGTGGATAATCAGACATGGGAACTCGTCAATTTACCTTTGCATCGTAAGCCAATCGGATGCAAATGGGTTTACAAGATCAAATATCGAGCTGATGGTTCGGTTGAAAGATACAAAGCCAAGTTGGTAGCAAAGGATTTCACACAGAAAGAAGGGTTTGATTATCATGAGACCTTCTCTCCTGTGGCTAAAAATGTTACAGTCCGATCCTTCCTCTCTGTAGCAGCTTATCAGGACTGGCCCTTACATCAAATGGATGTTCACAATGCCTTCCTTCATGGAGATCTAGATGAAGAGATATGGACATTTCACAGGTCTTACGGAGACAGGGGGAGAATAAAGTATGTCGTCTCTGCAAATCCCTATATGGGCTTAAGCAAGCATCCAGACAATGGTATGCAAAATTTTCTGAGTCCTTGATAGCTGCTGGTTTTCAATCGAGCAAATTTGATTATGCCGTTTTCACATGGACTAAATGTACGTCATCTATATACTTGATGATATATGTAGATGATATACTGATTATGGGCAATGATGAGATAGCCATCAAAGGTTTCAAGCAATTCCTGCATCATACTTTTCATATAAAAGATCTAGGTTTGCCAAAGTATTTTCTTGGAATAGAAATTGCTCGATCAGACCAAGGAATATCCCTTAGCTAGAGGAAATTTGCCTTGGAAATCATATCAGGAACAGGATTGTTAGGATGTAAGCCAGCTGTAATTCCAATTGAGCAGAACATCAAGCTGACCACAGTAGGTTATGATGCCAGAGTCTCTCAAGAGGCTGATCCTGTACTTAAAGATCCAATGAGATATCAGAAACTGGTTGGGAAGCTCATATATTTGACTATGACTCGGCCGGATATTACTTATGCTGTTCAAACCCTCAGTCAGTTCATGCACAATCCTAAGCAGTCTCACATGAATGCTGCACTCAAAGTGGTAAAATATTTGAAGAAATGTCCTGGACTTGGGATCCTTCTATCCAAGAAATGTGATATGAGAATGATAGCATATTGTGATGCGGATTATGCAACCTGTCCGATGAGTAGGAGGTCCATAACTGGTTTCTGTGTCAAGTTTGGGGATTCTTTACTTTCATGGAAAACAAAGAAGCAATCGACTGTTTCATTATCCTCAGCAGAGGCAGAATATCGGGCCATGGCAAAGACCACGTGTGAGATAGTGTGGCTACGTGGATTACTTCATGATCTTGGAGTACAAGTTCAAGGGCCAACGAAATTGTTTTGTGACAATGATGCAGCCCTCAAACTTGCCTCAAACCCAATCGTTCATGAAAGAACGAAACATATAGAAGTAGACTGCCATTTCACACGGGAAAAAATCCAGGAAGGGATAATCAAGACACTGAGAATTCGAACAGAAGAACAACCGGTGGATATTTTCACCAAACCTTTGTGTCAAAGTCAGCACGCGTATCTCCTAAGCAAGCTAGGCATCTTGGATATCTACAAGCCACCAGCTTGAGGGGGAGTGTTGGAAGATACCCAAGAAGATTCCAGTGTATCATTCAAAGATCAATTATGTATCGTATCTAATTAGATACAAATTGTAATATATTTAGTTACTTGTTTTGTACACACTTTTGTACTATAACAATAGGACAATGTACATTGAATCAAAGCAGTGAATACAGAGGAAAATTCCCACAATTCTTTCTCTCAAATTCCTCTCTCTCTCGACTTCTTACACGAATGGTGCGTTTGGTTCAGCATTCCCAAGGAGTTTTCGGTCTTCAAAGCCCTTTGGGGAAATGCTGGATTTTTTGGTAATTATTTTGAAGTAACTTTCAAGTAAAAATCAGTATTGAGAAATCTAAAAGTCCAATGTTAGTATGAACTAACTTTGAGCTTTTAGCATTTGGCCAAATGCTGAAACTCATTTTTTCTTCCAAAACTACCTTTAGCCATTCTTCAAATTTCCAACTTTGCCCTTGTTATTTTTTTAAATGCTAAAAAATCAAATATATATAAATGCTAAAAAAATCAAATTTATATAATTTTTTTTTAAAAAAGAGACCAACCCTTCGCTAATCTGGCAAAGGGCTACGCCCAATCGCAAGTGGCCATTTGTTGTCAGGCGACCTCCAATGAGGGTCACACAATATCGAGTGGCCCAAGTGGCTGCAACCCAAGCAACAATCACTTGGGTCGTGCGATCCTCGCCAAGGGTTGCCCAAGGTTGGGTGACCTCTGGCGGCCCTCGCCAGGGTCACGCAACCCTCGCTGGAGGTCGGCCAACCTTGGGCAACCTCGATTGACAGCAGTCGGTGCCAGATCTGGTTCTCTAGTAGCCATAGCCCTTCGCTAGTTTTTTTTTTAATTATATATATTTGATTTTTTAAGCATTTATATTTTTTTTATTTTTTAAGTATTATTGTCAAAATTTATATTTAAAAAGTTGCATAAATAATTATTTTTCAATTTTAAACAAATAGAATTTTCTTTGGTCAAATTAAACAAATAGAAATTAAAAAACTAATATTACTTACCCAAAAGGTTTTTCAAATGTGTTTTCTATCAAATGACATTTCTCTTAAAGTTGCTTTTCAAAGCATAGTTTATCAAGCGACTTTTGTATTTACTCAAAGTCTTTAAAGTTAAATTGCTTTGCATTTTTCTAATGGATTTTCAAAATATCAAATCAAATGCATCCAAAGGAAGATGTGGAAGAAATGAGGGAGAGGGAACCAATAGAACAAGAAAAAGAAGGAAGAAAGAGAAGACAGGAAATTCAAAAGGATGATTTCTAAAATGGAGATCCCATTCCGAGAGCTATTGCCCCAGTCGACACTCTCGAATGGATCCCATCACGAAATTACTCCTTATAGACATCACAACAAAGCGTCGGCAAAAGAGTGTGCGTGGGCCGTCGGATCTTCATCGCTCCCAGGTCAAGTGGTCAACCTCGTCGTCCTCCGTCGAGGGCGTACGACTTCGCGTGGGCTCTGCTTCTTTGACGCGGACGACCGGAGCCAGCGAACTGGGCCAAGGCGTGGCCCATCCGTCGGCGCCACTTTCTGCAGCGGCGGAAAGTCAGGAGTGTGAGTGAGTGCCACAATTCCCCGTACACTTTCTCTCCTTTTTTAATTATCAAAACACTTTTAAGGAAAAGAATGACTTCATTGCTAAGATTTGAGTGCATTGTCAACCTGAAATAATAAATGATTCTTTTAACCTTGCAACACGAGTACTATTCATAGTCTTCACAAAATACATGATACTACATTATTCACTCGTCAATTTAGTTCACATGAAATCAGCGGTACTTTTGAAGTAATGAAAAGTGTGGGGCATCGTAATATCTTCACCCTCTACAATGCATGTTATATGTTTGTGAAAGGACACTGGTCATTCAGAACAAACAAGTCCTTCTAAAAGGATACTATTTAATAAAAGTTTAAATTATAAAAACGAAAAGGGGTTACTAATTATATTCCTTGGACATGTATTCAGCCAGTTGCCATCTACTTTCATGAAAATGAAGAATCAAATTATCCCAGTACTTATTCTCGAACCGAGAAAATGACTAGGAGAAGGAATTTAAGAAAATGAAAAAAGCTCCTAAAAATAAAACAAAAAAGAAAGAAGGAGAAGAAGAAAAAGGAAGGCGAAAACCAGCACTTTTTCAGCTTTTTCTTCTTCTCCCGTACCCCCCGGTCCCTAACGCCGTTATAACGGCCCCGCTCCCTTCTCCGCCGCGAATGCGACACCCGCCCCACTCGCCAGTCACGCCGTTATAAGCGAAGCGCTCTCTCTCCTCTTTCTTCTCTCTCTCTCCTTCCTCTGTGCTCTCCCTCTCCTCCGTTGCAGAGAAACTGGAGCTGCTCTCTCTCTCTCTCTCTGTGAAGCCCTAGGAAATGGTTCGTGTTCACTTTTTGATTCTTCTCCTGTTTCCATTTTCACGAAAGTTTGGTGCTCTTCATCGAAGGACCCTGCACGAACCTTTTCAGATTCTGAGAATCTGGCGCTATCTCTTTTCTTTTTCTTTTTTTTCTTTTTTTTTTCTAGGCATGGTTTTCGTAGCTGTTGCATCGTGCTTTGATTCCGTGTGTTTCCGACATGCGATTGTGCTGTGTTGATGTCGCATTTGGGGGGGGGGGGGGGGGGGCGGCGGGGGGTGATTGGATTTCGTCTCCTCCGCGCATTTTGGTGTCGGCTGGAGCGCGCTTGGTTAGGGGATTTCAATCTTCTTGGCTCTCTGTTGAGATTTAATTCTTCATGTCTTGATGGAAGATGGGTCGGTGTGACTCTATTATTTGTGTTGGTCGTGTTTCGTGGACGGTGTTGCTATATTAGGCGCCGCCGTGACCTATATCTTCCGTAGTCGATGCTCGAGCGAGCTGCTGAGTCACTGGATTTTATTGAGCTAATTCGAAGAAGAGAGGGACAGAATTTATGCTTTGGATCAGTGTTTCTTCTTTATCTGTTTGTTTTCTGTTGATTATTGATGTTTTGTTGAGTCCCTTTTCTATTTTAGGATTATGATGTGCGATTTTGGAATCCCATCGTTAAGATTTTGCAAAGCTTAGCGGGTTTTGTTGGAAGTAATTGAATGACGTCTCCCGTTCTAGAACTTTTGCAAGTAATAAAGAGTGCATTTGTTTGTGCTTTTGGTTGGATGTTACGTGGTCGTTCAGCTGGTCTCTCTGAACATGACCCATTTCTGTTTTTCATCTTTTGTAGTGAATAAGGCGAAATGTTCTTTCTTTGTGGTCTCTGAACATGACCCATTTCTGTTTTTCATCTGCTGTAGTGAAAAGGCGAAATGTTCTTTATTTGGAAGAACTTGCTTTGCCAAAGAAGCTTGGAGCACTAGCCTGCTAGGCATCCTCCCTTTCATGCATTTATATCCATGATTATCGTGTTACTGAAACAAGCTTGGAGCATTTATTTCTCTTCCATTTTTAACAGTTTGGATTTTCTTGTTTATTAGTCATGATTTTGTCTTGCTCAATAGCTTTTGACTGTGTTTGATTCATTTGAATCTTTATTGTCTCATACTCTTTCCATACACTCTTAACTTGGGACTTTATTCAAAGAATAGTTTTAATCGCATGGTATCTATTTTGTTGCATAAGTCTTATAATTGCTTCCATTTTATGCAGGATGAAATTGCATGAAAACTGTGAGCAGAATTACATTGTTTTGAGGTACTTTTCCTTGGTCTTTTGGATGGTATCTTTAAAGGATGGTTGAATAATCTTGATGCTCATCTTAGATTTGGATGACATCATTGATTAACAGCGCTAGATTGCTTCTAGACTTGATGCACAACAAGTAGAGAGTGATGGTCAGACAAAATAGTTGCATGTGAAAGAATCATGGGATCAGCTTGCTGTGTTGCTTCCAGAGATCGAACTGTTCCCTGCCGAACAGCCAATGAGACTTTGCACAGGAATATCATATATTCTCCGTCGTGGAGCTTCCGTTGGGAAAATAGAAGACGTGTGGCTGGTGAAATTGACAATCCACCATATGAGTTCAATAATGGAAATAGTGACTGTGCTCCCACTGAGATTAAGGAACCAATCAGTTCAAGACAAGTCCACATACCAGATGGAAGAAGTCCATCGGGAATTATCGGAGCTTCCATCTCTCAACGGTCCCCAGCTCATGATGTAATAGGAGCTGATTCAGCAGCATCATTATCTGGTAAGTATGACATTCTGTTAATTGTGTCATCTTTGGAGGAATGTTTTAAGGAGCGTTACTTAACAAGGTCTTAGGGTCCATTTGGGAAATGTCAAAGTCTCTAGTTCCCCTGAAGAAGTTGTTATACAGGAAAGCTAAAATCTTAGAAGCTGGGAAGGCTTGGGCTAATGGTCACATGATTAATCTACGTGACAATGTTGCCTAGCTATTATTCTTTGTTCAATTAATGCCTTATAAATGATATTAGTCCAACAAAAAAAGGCCCATATAATAGCTTAAGAGATTTCTTGTACTCAAGCCATTGGTGTAGTGTGTATCTTCTTGGTTGTTCCAAAATGTCTCTATTCTTGTCCTAAAAGTGTTTATTTGAAGTTCTTCCATTTGATGATAGTCCTGATTGCACTCGTTTGGTGGAATATCATAAACACATGTTCCCGATTATTGCAGAGAGCTAGTACAGCCAGTGAAACATGTTAGGTGGCAAGTTTTTCCTGGTTGTACGTGCCGTTACAAACTAATAACTAAACATGTTGATCCACCATTGTATTAATAGGTTATAGTTATTTGGAACTCCTCAGAATGAGATGAATGGGAGCCTTGTTAGTCACTGTTGTTTTTTGCCTCGACAAGCTTGTTTTTTGCTTCAATGGTCCTTCTCTTTGGACATGTAGTGCTAAATCTGATTATCTTCTTGTTCAATGTAGATATATCCCAGGCAAACAATGATTCTGCAGAGGTTAGTTTGAATTGATTGAGGCTGATTCTCTGGGAAGAGTTTAGGGTGATGTTCTCATTAAAATTGTTAATTTTTCAGCTGAAGAATGCAGCAGAATCCCCTGAATCAGTCGCTCCCAAGATCTCATTTTCTACAACCATACCTTCATCCTTTTCAACGCCAATAGCAGATCCATTGTCTTCCCATACTCCTGCTGTTCCTCCAAATTCTACCCCCTCAAGACGGGCCCAATGTTCAGCAGGACACCAGTTGTTGAGACAAATTTCTGATAGTCGGATTTTGGGAATGAAATCACCATGTAGGAACTCGATATCCGAAGGAAGACCATCATTCGTCCTGTCCCCTTGTAGCAATGAGTTCACTACAGGATCCCAAAGTGGCTTTTCTGATGGTTGGTCTATGCGCACATTTTCTGAGCTTGTGGCCTCTTCCCAGAAAGAGAGGTGGTCTTTTGACAGTGAGCAGTTCAGCTCTGGTTGTGGCAAGATCAGTGGATGTAGCAGCAGGTTCTCATCTTCACCGTCCATTGATTTGCAAACATGTGGCGCGTGTACTAAGCTTGTGACAGAGAGATCATCATTTAGAATTACCAGTAATGAGGTTGCAGTGGTTGCAGTATTGGTCTGTGGGCATGTTTACCATGCGGAGTGCCTAGATATGATGACTCAAGAGACAGACCGTTATGACCCAAACTGCCCAGTTTGTACGATGGGAGAGAAGCAAGTATTGAAGATGTCCAAGAAAGCTGAGTTAAAGTCGAGGAGCTATAAGATATTCAAGAAACGGGTTGGGGATGGTGACTCGAAGATCTTTGATAAAGGGAAAGCGATGGCACAAGAAAGAAAAATTCCCAGGTTAGAAATGTGTTCCAGTTCAGGGAGCTCTTTTGCAAAGCCCTTCTTAAGAAGGCACTTCTCTTTAGGATCCAAGTGGGGCAGGTCCTTATCAGAGAATGATTCTGCCAGGAAGAAGGGGTTTTGGTCGAGATATCGCAAAGATTGAACAGTACTAAGAGGTTAGTAGTTGAAGCACGGTGCAAGACTTCAGCTCTACAGATATTCTTCGTTTGGTTTTATCGAGCTTTTGCTGGTCAAGTCTTATTATGCATATATAATTGTGGACTCACTTAATATGTCTCTGTGCAGTCAATATCTTTGAGGCGGTATGCTGGGAGCTATTGCTTGGTTGGGCTTTGAGCACTCCATGGAGTCTGATATATGGATCTAAGGAACAGCATTTTAAATGCCGGTACCATCAACGCCATTAATATCGGGAGTGGAACATGGGATGCGATGGTGTGGTTACGGCGGTACAGGCTCCTGTTTTGCCCATTCTTATGCCAAATTTCCATTGAGGTCAGTTTCACCGTAGGCAGCATGGGGCTTGATTTTATATGCCCGCTAATGGAGAGGATTACCTCATTAGGTTACTGATTGTATAATGTGAATCCTACTCTGGATTCAGGAGCAATGCGAATCACCTTAGTTTATCTAATGACATCATGGGCTGCTTATGTATTGATCAGGCGGCTGTTATGACATGCTATTTGATGGCTATATATTTAAAATACTGCTGTACTTTGTAACTCAAATACAGATCCACTTAGGCTATGTTTGATCGTTAGGATAAAATTCAGGATAGGATAAAATTTATCCTAGGTGCCTACTTAAGACATGATACAATCGAATATAAAGGGGATATAGGATAAATGTGGATAAAATTTCTAATATCCATAATAGGAAAGTTTTTTCTAAAATAAAGAACTTCTTAAATTAACAAATTTAAAATTATATTTGAATATGAATAATATTTGAATTCTAATATAAGAAATTTAAAATAACAAAAAAATTATTTTAAATTTAATCTTATTTTTATTTATATATTCAAATTTAATTCTATCTTATAATATTAAATTCAATATATAAATATATTTATATTTATTATGTATTTTAGGTATTTTAGGTATATTAGTACAGTTTTCTATTAATAAAATTTTATTGGAGAATAATGGAAGGGGAAGAAAGAAATAAATAATTAATAAAAAAGAGAGGAAAATAAAAATAAAGTTGAACTAGAGGTTTTACTATCTCCATCTATAAAATTTATAATTAATATATATTGATGTGTCGTTTTAACTAAATAATATATATGATATGATGTAAATATATCAAATTTTATTACTACAGTCATCAAACAATGGATAAGATATAGTAAAATATTAAGAATTTTATATTTTATCCTATCTAATCCTATTCTAGTTAGAAATCCAAATGACCAAATGTAACCTTAAGATATATTAGTGATATTCCACTTGATAAAAGGGTTAATTGCTTGAATTTGTCTTGATTAGTCATTCGCATATGAGGCTACTACGATTGGAAAACCGACTAATATAAGAAGTCAAAGGCAGAAGTCATGGGAATTGATCGATTATGGCAATTTTATGCTTTGAGAAAACATATTGGTGGCTGCAATCATCCTAGTCGACCAGGTTGAGTACAAAAACAGAACTCATCCATTTTACATTCATATTTCGAGAAAGTACAATCCTGAAAGAATAAACCAGAGTCCGCCATCTTCAACCACTACAAGTTGACAGGCTTAGTCTGCGGTTGTCTTTCTGTGGTTAAAGTGCCGCAAAAGGTTTCACCTGCAGTTTTTTGAACCGTGGCAAAAACCACCACGTTGCGGCTTTCTGAGCCGCAAGTATACTTCTGTTTGGCTGAACTGCAAAAGAAAGTTCACGGAAAAAAAAATGCAGAATCCAGTTCGACGACTGTTCAATGCAACAAATCGAATATGAATAAGTAAAGGAAACTGTCTGAGAAAATAGTCTAAGAAACCTGCTCACATAGAAGCTATTCTAAGTTACTGGTAACCAAGTTAGCTTCAAATATCATCTTGTTCAAACTCAGATTTCTGACTTTCGTTTTCCTCCATGGGTTGAAGCACGAGTGGCTTGTCAATCAGCATTTTCATCAGCATAATCTTGAACCCAATTGAAATTGTCGTCGACTGAATCAAGGAATTCATTCCGCATCATTGTGCTGCTATCTTTAGGGAAGGGATCATCGCCTATATAAGACGGTATTTAGCAAAGTCTTGACAGCAACCCACCAATATTTGTGCCGCGTATCTTGCACACAATACAATCTGTTGAACCTGAGAGACCAACACACATGGATCACCACTCAAGTTCCTACCGTAGTACGTGAGATCACCCATAATTGGGTGTTGGTCCCTTGCACTTGCGTAGCATTAAATCTTTGACTTGATGATAAGTCCACTATTTTAGTCAGTCTATTCTTCTCGTGATATCATGATTGAAATTGGATGCGATTTGCGGCATAGCCCTTGAATCTTCTCCCCACAGTATTTGGGGAAAAAAAAATTCTAAACTTATTACTCTAATAGCAATTCAATCATAAACATTTAATTTAACCAATTTTAGTCATAAATCATTTGATAATTTATCAATATATTCCATCTAGCCAATTTTGACAAGAATTTGATAACATGGTTGTTGGACATTTTACTTGGCACAAAAGGCACTGACATAAACAATTTTTATTTATATTTTCGAATTTTTCATTAATTTTTTATTCTCCTTTTCATTATCTTTCTTTTATATTTTTATGTTGTTAAGGGCTAGTAAGGGGCCGCCGCCTAAGGACCCCTACCGACCACTTGGTAAGGGTTGTGACCTTTACTAGCAACTAGTGAGAGCTCACATATGTTGCTCAAATCGACGCAAGTGCTCATGGCCTTCACTTGGTGGCTAGGCTCACAGTCACAAGTCCTCAGCCGGTGGCCCTTGTTGCCCTTAACAATAAAAAAATGAAAAGAAAAAAATTCAAAAAATTTTCATGGTTGTATTCGACATATCACGTAGGATGCCTAACGTCCACATCATTAAATTCTTGTTAAAATTAGTCAGATGGACTACATTAACAAATTGTCAAAAAATTTATGATTAAATTGATCAAATTAAAAAAATTAGAACTAAATTGACATAAACGTAATAGGTTTAGGGTTTTCTTTTGTAATTATCCCCAGGATCCGTCCTCGATGTAGCCATCCAATTTCATCATTTTATGCTTTCATTGCCCTCCAAAGAAGCAACCTACCTATAAAGATATGTCGAAAGACTAAAGTATCTCCACATGCTCAATTTCGTCGAGAAACAAAAGCAGAAAAAGATAACACTAGCACGAGATTTACATCGAGTTTGGAACCTTCAAATCACCAATTTGTCCAACTCTTTTCTACATAGCCTATGATGACGATTTTTTGTCTTGATCTCAAATTCAAACTCGCTGTGCATGGTTAAAGACAGGCGTCAATAAACAGATAAGAACATTTTCAATATTCTTATCAAGATTTCTATCAGATTGACCACTCCCTCTTGAATCAGGTTTGTTGAAGTATCTCGAACAAAATGGTACACTTTCTTCTGCAAGATATCCTTCTGCAATGGAACCATCGGGATGTCATCTATTTCAAACATATGATTTCGATATAGAGAAGTACCGATGGACACACGATATAGTTCATGTTTAGTGTATCAACAAATATAAAATAAAATAAAGTATTTTCAATATTGAAATATATCACCTTTCAAATGGATACATCCATCGACATTGCACATGTCCAGCAACTTTTGCCGCTGCTGCTAAATTAATAACTAAATGAACCATAATGGTAAACAAAACCTGCCAGAAATATTGTTTTCATATTGCATATTATTACCACAATTTGAGACTCCAGCTTCTCTTACTCACCGACATCAAGAACATTTGAACATGGTGCTTTATAAAATCTGCAAAATACAATATGAAACAATTCTCACTTCTTTCGTCAACACCCTCCCCATAAATGGCAAATCAGGACTCTTTCTTTGGTTGCTATTTGATGCATAACCATCTGGATCTTTTACTTGCTTCAGCACTTCCTGAAAGAGTTTTTCCTCTTTTGGCTGTAGAGAGTAGCAACCACGTGACATATACACCATGTTTGAACCCCGTTGCTATGGATGAAGCGTTTCCTCTGAAGATTGAGCTACCTCAGTCAACTGTGCAAGATGGCAGCAGGGTGACGATGTGTCTCACTTTGTGGAAAAAAAATCCCCAATGCTTGGTGGCCAATCCTGCAGTGCCACTCCACATTCATAAAGATCCACATAGGGAGATCTATGGAATGACAATAAGAACATCAAGCTGTTGAGGTTGTCAAATGCCTGTAAACTTTGTGACTGTTTCAGCTAGCTGATTACCTCTAATCCACATCAATCTGCTCAATAATGCTGTGCAGCCCCGATTTATAACTTGGATGAAGCAGCTTAATTCCTAGCTCCTGCTTCAAACGAGTGTTCAGAACACGCTTCTCGTCCCTTCTGCCCACTCTCTGTACAGTTGACTCTGTTCGATCAGGATACTTGTCCTCTTGAAAACAGCCAGCAAACTTTGTCTTCACCAAGTCCTCTGCATACTCGAATACTTCTTCCCTGGGTGCTGGATCGTCATCGACAACATTGTATATTTTGCTGGATGGTACAGAGGAGTGCATTCATTAGCAATTACATACATTTTCCAGTATGCATAAGTAATGAAAAGGGGAAAGAAATCAGGGATCCAGCGTGGCTCCGCTTGTTCCATGTGTTTTCATCTGACTTTCATATATTCTATTGTCATAATAAAGTTGCTCCCATTATGTGTCATCTAGCGAAGTTTATTAGCCAGGATATGATTTGGAGGGATCTGAGATAGAAGGTGAAAGAGACAAGGATTGGGACTATGATTGGTGAATTGTTGCTTTGACAGCAATAACTTTTTATCACAGAGAATTGACGAGGCACGTAATGCCAATCCTGGAAACTTGTTCATTAAGAGTACAACGCTATGGCCATACAACCCGTTTAGGTCGTTCTCGGCTCGACGAATCTACAGTTTTTATGTACCTTAGGGCCATTTCTGTGCTAGGCCCATTTTCCATTACTTGTGGGTCCATGTTATGTCATTATTATTTTCTTTTTAATTCCGATTAGTCTTACTTTCTGAATTTATTAGGGTTTTGCCAGGGTTTGAATGGTTCTTAATGCTTGAATGAACATTGCCTTTTCTCAGAATAAAGTAGTAGTAAAAGTTCTATCAATTGTGTTTTTAAATCTGTTTTGCCATTCTGTGTGCCCTCAATGCCACCTCCCCCACCCCAAAAAAAAAAAAAAAAAAAAAAGAGCACCCTAAGAAGGAAAGCCACAGGGACAATGGAATATCTTAATTTTTCAAGTTTATGGACTTAAGATAATGCATGACAACAATAATATGTTAAAAAAATACCTTGAAAAAGGCACATAAATACCAGCTCTGAGTGCTTGACAAATGTCATCAACGTGAACTCTTGATGTGTATTGCCTTGATAATCTCATCTTCTGACTGTCCGACAGAGGGTTTCTGCTAATTATTGAATCAAGGGCACTGCAATGACGAATTTAAGAAAATCAGATTAAGTGAAAGAAGCAATGAATTTAGTAGCAAGCAACAGTCACCAAGCAAAAGTTCAACTAAATCATCATCCATCGCCAAGCACGTTTGCAAAAAGGAGGTAAAGTGAACTACAAAATGAAACACGATTTAGAACATCTCAATTCTCGACATCCACTGATTTCTAGAGCATGGAAAATTGTATACCGATAAAGTTTAGAGTAGCTCTGTTGTCTAATAACTAAAAAAGCCATGTTACAGCCTGCCAAAAATATCCACAACCTTCTTCCAGGGCCATATATGCCTCCAAGTCGGAGTACCAAGGAAGAAATTCCGAGATTGTGGCCCATATCTAGCCATCCCTTTTCAGCATGTAACCTCATTCTACCCAACTCAGTTGAAGGATTCGCTGGATAACTGCCGCAAGATATCATTAGTCTTTGGCAATTAAGTAAATTCATCTTACAAGAATCCAAAGGTGGTCATTGAATACTCACTCCTCATCCACCCAAGCACCACCACAATCTCCATACACACCTATTAATCAGAAAGAAATTTACACAACCAAATGACATCAAGAAGCATGACTAGACAGAGAATTGTACCAAGAAAAAAGGTCCCGGGTTGAAGTAAAGACACATTAGTCTATATGCAAGAGTTTAATCTTTCCAGATATATCAGTGTAACATCATTCTACTTTTAAAAAACAGGACAGATCATTCCAAAGTCCAATGTAAGATGTTAATGCAGGCTAAATTCTGGAACTAGCATTTGGATTTGCCTTAGATGCTTAAACATAGTAGACTACTAAATGTCTTGAGCCTAACCAAGGTCATAAGTCAAGCTAACAAGGGCACCAGATGCATGATCCCCAATTATAGGGACTATGGAGAGTACTATTCATCCTGATCATTTTACTCGAACTCTAGAGCAGCAACAGCAGTAAATAAATCTGTCAAGGCAAATTAAGCTATAATTGAGTTCATTAAGCGACACTGATTCATCTTCTTTTTAACTTCCATTGTCACTCTGCTCTCTCCATCACTTCAAATGGACCTCCAGCTAAATTTTGTAAGTTTTGCAACCTATTATCAGTGCTACAGCCACGTAAGCATTAGAATCAAGTTGATGAATCCATGTTTCTTGGATATTAGCATTAAATTGCAACCAACAAGTTTTCTAGAAGGCCCAACCAATCAACAATTATTTTCATTTTCCTCAGTCTTTTGCCCTCTATATGTATGTGCGAATAGGTGAGTGGTGGAGAAAATGTGCACTCGATTCAAATACACCAGTTAGATGATGCAAGGGGCATAGTCATGCGAGATCATTGAGCAATCCAGAAGAATGCCAGGTCAAGAACATTGCACAGTGGCAGCAGCATGTGGTCTGCATCTTTGTAATGATGTCCTCTTAATATTCTAAGCAACACCCATTCCAACATGTACATGTTATGCAGAGGATCCACACATCAAAATAATTACATAAAGAGGAAATAATAGTGCGTATATCCAAATGCTAAAATGATTTGCTTGATAATGATGTACAACTAAGCACTGTTCCAATTCCAAATGTAATGTAGACGTACTAGTAGATGACAAATAACACAGCCATTGCAGATTTCCGTCTCTCAGCACATGCTCAAGAAATTCTCGGTGTTGTAGCATCTACAAAATAAACAAGCAGCCAAAGCAACCCAATTAGCCGACATTGGGATTCATTCATTCATTCACATTCCGGAAGGAAACTAACACGCAACCAGGAGAATGCCTGACGTACTGGGTCGCCAATGCCCCTCACCGGGGGTATAGAAACAAGAAGGTGAGTATGATCTTTCAAAATGTCCAGAGTACTCAACCTGAAAAAGCAACATCAAGACGCAATTGACTTCAAATTTGACTCACGACTTCGAAGAGAACATCTTAGGCAACCCAATGAAAAGGCTATAGCATAAAGGGACACACAAGTTCAAAGTTCTCAATGTTACGCGATTCTCAATCTTGGAGACAGAGGCCTCCGCGTTTGTCATATCAATGACCCGACTCAAGCTGCCATAAACAGCTTTGACTTCGAAGATTTGAGGATATAGCAAGGAACGGACACTCACTCTGGTTCACTCGCGTCCAGAACGCGCGCATCCAGACCCTCCTCTTCAAGCTGCCGCTTCTTCTCCAGGCTCCTGCAAGTCCCCGAGACAGCCCTAGCCCACAATTCACCGAACATATTATACGCATCCTGTGAAGCTAACCGAGCTTAAAGCTTACTCACGAACTCCACTCGACCTTCGAACAGATCAAGGAAGGAGAGCGTACCATCCCTGGCCCTTCATGTGCAGCGCGAAGGACCGGCCGACGTAGCCGACGCCGAGGATGAAGAGCCGGCGAGAGAGCTCCCGATCAACCCCGGCTTGAGATCGAGGAGGAAGAGGAAGCGGACGCCGATTGGGCCCCGCAGCCAATGACGTCGCTCGGTTGGGATCGAACCGAACCGGAGCAGTCGCGGAGAATCGGAGCGACATTTTCCGGCGAGTTGCAGTGCGTGAAAGGGAGGAGTGAGAGTCGGAGTGACGTTTAAAAATCACTTTTCATGGGTTCTCGAGGAAATTGAATTTCGCCGTCTTGTAATGTAAACATCATCATTTTATAGGGGAAAATAGGCCATTCTAGTGTTAATGGCAATTGACGCTTAATCAACCACTAGAATATTGGATCAAATCACAATAATAGAAGGCCACGTGTTCGAATATCATTTCGACTTAATATTATAAATAAGGAGATTTGCATCGTTATCAACGGTTTCACCCTATATATTAATCGTTTGACATGCATATTGGACTAACATCTTCAACCCTTAAAATGATTCTTATAACAAATGAGAATTGGCCATTAAATCATAAAAATCAACATGATCCAACATCAATAAAAGCATGAAATGTCTAAAGATTGGCTTGGTATCACTGTTGTGATTTACCGAAAACATGCATAAGTAAAATTAAATAAAAAATTTGTAGTGAAAGACGTGCATGTATATATCTCCAAAGTATTGTCCGTACGTTTTAATAAGAAGCATGTTGAAACGAAAAGGAAGGTTAATTGCATTACCCTTGTACTGTGCCTAAAGTTATTTGGTTATGATGTTATTTGGTTTTGTACTACAAGTGTCCAATCTCCTTGTAGTGTGTCTAAAGTAATCAGGTTCTCATATTTTTTAGTTTGAGCCCCACAAATGTCGGATCTTTAGTTTAGACACATTGCCAATCACACATCAAAAGGTAAAAAGAAATTTGAAAGAGTTCACCACTTCAATTGTGCTAACAATTATTTGTGTGTGAAAAAATTGATTGATTATCAGTCTCAGATGCAATTTATTTAAATAAATTTGACCATTAACTTTGAAACCGTTTTAGAATCATAATTTGCCCATTGAGTTGAACCAGTTTTAGAGTCTAAATGAAACTGAGCATTAATTCGGTCATTAATTCGTAACCATTATAGAGCACTACTCTAGACATTAATTTTGTAACCGTTACAGAGCATTATTTGGTTATGATGTTCTTTGGTTTTGTACTATAAGTGTCCAATCTCCTTGTAGTGTGTCTAAAGTAATCAGGTTCTCATATTTTTTAGTTTGAGCCCCACAAATGTCGGATCTTTAGTTTAGACACATTGCCAATCACACATCAAAAGGTAAAAAGAAATTTGAAAGAGTTCACCACTTCAATTGTGCTAACAATTGTTTGTGTGTGAAAAAATTGATTGATTATCAGTCTCAGATGCAATTTATTTAAATAAATTTGACCATTAACTTTGAAACCGTTTTAGAATCATAATTTGCCCATTGAGTTGAACCAGTTTTAGAGTCTGAATGAAACTGAGCATTAATTCGGTCATTAATTCGTAACCATTATAGAGCACTACTCTAGACATTAATTTTGTAACAGTTACAGAGCACTATTCTAAGCATTAATTCTGTAATCATCACAAAGCATTATTCCATGCTTTAATTTTGTAACCATTACAAAAAATTGATTTGACCATTAATTTTAAACCGTTTCAAATCATTAATTTGGTCATTGGTTTTGAAACCATTTTAGAACATTAATTTATCCGTTGATTTTGAAATTGTTTCAAATTATTAATTTGGCCGTTGATTTTGAACCCATTTAAGATTATTAATGTAGCCATTGATTCTGAACTCCTTTCATATCTTTAATTTGGCTGTTGATTCTAAACACATTTCAAATCTTTAATTTGGCCATTTATTCTGAACTCGTTTCAAAATGTTAATCTTCAACCCAACTTAATTTGATTGGTGCAATTGCAAATATATTTGCAATATTATATCTCCCATTCAAAAGTCATTTCGAATTGGTTAAACTATGTGATATTCATAGGTTAATCAAGTTGGCAATAGAATTTGTGTGAGAACTGATTGTCTAGATCAATCTCTAGATCCTTCAAATCATGAGTGACATTTAACAATATGTTATAGCTACTACATAGTGTGAATGTTTTAAGAACATAACGAATCAGTTAGCTTTGTATACTAGGCTATGGAATTGTTTGTTAAGCTACCAATCTGTAGGGGTGTTAGGAACCGAACCGAACTGAACCGAAAAATTTGGTCTTTTCGGTTCGGTTTTCGGTTCGATTCTCATTAAAAACCAATATTCTTTTATCGGTTCGGTTTTTATCGGTTAACTGAACCGAACCGAACCACAAACCGATAAAATCAAACCATTAAAAATTCTCCTCTGGCTCTGAATCCTTTCTCCACGTAACCTCTTCCTCTCTCTGTGCATTTGCACGATACTCCATGGGAAAATGCGTGAATCGGTGCTTTGAATGGTGTGTTTTTATATGCAGGGTGGGAAGCTGAGGCTGCTCACTCGATCCGCCTTGCCGAAGATCGCGTTCAGCTTTCGGCCGCCACTCCCTCGAATCCAAGCCTCCTCCAACTCCTCCTCCTCCTCCTCCTCCTCGCTCGATACCGGTATTTCTTCCAATCCGCTCTTCGGCTCAGTGCGACTCCTTCGGGCGTCGCAATTGACATTCTTGTGTTTGACGATTGATTGATTGATCTTCCGTTTCGTTTTTGGAAGGCTTGAGCACTTAACTGGATGCGGTGTCTAATTTCAGCGAGATCGTCCCTGATACCGTCATCTTCGATGACTTTGAGAAGTAAGTGAAACGAAAATCTTCTTTCTGCACTGGCATTATCACGATACGTGATGGCAAAATCCCGTTTTTCTCTTTGGTATCGAAAAAGTTTCGAGCTTGATCGTCCACTCAAAAGAAACGAAAAAAAAAAAAAAAACTGAAAAACCAAAAGCTAAAAACCAAAAACCGAAAAACCGAACCTAACCGAACCAAAATTTGGTTGGGTTCGTATTTGGTTCAGTTCGGAAGATTTTTCTAACGGTTCGGTTTGGTTTTTCAAAAAAACCGAACCAAACCGAACCGTTGACACCCCTACCAATCCGATCATATGCACAAACCTAATTGAGATGTATTTCAAAGAGACATGAACTATTCATTATTGATTACACTCAAGCTGAGGATTTCGATAAAAAGTCACGATTAAATCATATAGGACTTAATCATTGTATCATGTATATCGTATGCATATGCCTTCATATATGAACAAACTATGACATCAAGTATAAAGACAGTTCGATGAAGCGTCAATATGCGTACTTATGAACCATAGCCATCCCCCATATAAGTCAACACCATGCCTTAGGTTAAGGATTATTTACACAAGACCAAAGCCTAATTGATAAGTTATCGAATTGGCTAAAATCTTTCATGTTGCTAATCATTTTGTGCATGTCACGTTTAGTGAACTTATCCAATATAATCACCTGTGTTCTAGCTTGGGTATCGCAATATCTAATGACTTTTGACTTCCTTGGATATCTGCAAAATTTAAAGAAGAAAAACGGCTTCTTCTTTTTTCTTTTTTTTTTTAATTACAAATAATTATTACAAAGAACATAACATATAAATACGGCCTAGGACTAGGGGTGATCGGGGCCAAGGTGGGTAGGGTCTAGACCTAGACCCTGTACCCGACCTTGTTATAACCAGTTCATCTTTTTTTGATCATATACCCGATCTTGTTTGTATTGGACCCTGTACCCAACCCACCCTATTTTTTCTGATCCGGTTCTAGGATCAACCCTGTTTCCACTAGAACATGTTTTGCAATCTTCTGATATCCTATACGACTTCGAATTTTATATTAATACGTGAGAAAAAAACGTAATCCTCCTAATTTGTATTAAAACATTAAGCACTTATAATAAATAAATACATGAATTTTCTGACTAAACAAAAAATTAAGGATCCACAAGGCTAATTATAATAAATAAAATCATAAGGCAAAGAATTAGCAACAAACATGGGTCTAATATTAGTCTTATTCCCACAACTACTACATGAAGCTACTCATTTATGCAAGCATAACTCTTCCTACAAAAGAGAAATTAGGCGAGCCAATCCATGTGATACACAAGAATTTGGCGGGGACGAACACCGTCCGTCCATTGGACGGTGCAAGAGGGAGCCGGTGAGGGAGGGAAGCAAGTGTGGAAGAAGAATGACAAAGGAGGAATGCCGTGTGTGTTTGAGAGAGCCAAGAGGAAAAACGTCGTGTGATTGCGGGAGTAAGAATAGAAATCGGGGGGAAAAAAAGGGTTTTGGACATCTACTTACAAAACCAGTTCGGGAACCGGTTCCAAAACCGGTCCAAGAATCGGTTTCCGGGTGGGTAATCACTCAGAACCTGTTCTCGGACCGGTTTAAATCGATTTCGAATTTTGGGAACCGGTTCCCGGACCGATTTCAACATGAATTGGTTCCCGACCCTATTTTCCGGGTGGGCTGGTCCGGGAATCGGGTATACCCGGTCCGGTTGCACACCCCTACCTAGGACATCTAGAAAATAGCAAGAAGTAATAATAGATTTCCTACTTCCTAATTCTAGCGATTTACATCCTAATTCTAAGGATTCAGAAATAAAAAGAAATGAAATAAATGGAAAAAAAAATGATTTCATATTTGAAGATTATCTTTGAGATCTCCAGGAGGCAATATCTGTCGAGTATGCGACAAATAGATAAGTTTCCCTACTAGCTGCTGGTATCTCGATGTATCGATAGGAACCCCATCTTTGTCATCTCCAAGTTTCTAATTGCTATCTATCAAAGTTTCTACCGGTCTACAATTACTCATTCCGGTTTCCTTTAGAAGATTTAAGACATATTTCTTTTGTGAAACTACAATTCCCTTTTTCAATTGAGCTACCTCCATTCCAAGGGAATACATTAGAGTTCCCAAATCCTTGATCTCAAACTTAGAAGCGAGACATTCTTTCAACATGATCATCTCAGCAATATCATTACCAGTGAGAATGATGTCGTCCATATACATTATTAGAATTGCAACCTTCCCATCACAAGAATGCTTTACAAACATGGTATGATCAGCATGTCCTTGAACATAACCTATTTCTTCATACACTGAGTGAACTCAAATTAGGCCCTTGATGACTATTTTAGTCCATGTAGTGACTTCTTCAATCTACATACCTTTGATCTAAACATTCTTTCAAAGCTTGGGGGAAATCCATGTATACTTCCCTTAAATCTCCATTCAGAAATGCATTCTTCACATCTAGCTGTTGCAGAGGCCAATTAAGGTAGGCTGCAAGTGATGGGAGCACTCATACAATGCTTAGTTTTGCAATTGGAGTGAAGTTCTCAAAGTATTCGATCCCATAGGTTTGGATGAAAGGCAACCAATTGAGCTTTATACCTTTCATGGGATCCATCGGATCTATACTTTGTTGTGAATACCCACTTGCATCTAGCTATGGTCTTATCCTTGGGTAGATCCAACATATCCCACATTTTATTTTTTGCTTCATCTCATCTCCTCAGGAACCTATAGAGCATCCAACACAGCTTTTGGAATCCCCACACATGACAATGTTGCGGTAAAGGCGCAAAAATTAGATGAGAGGTTTTTGTAAGATACATAATGAGCCATAAGATGTTTGGTACAAAACCTAACTCTTGTAGACTCATTTTTTTTTTTAACTAAGATCAGGCTGGACAGATTGAGTTGTAACATTACTTGATCATTGTATGGAGTTTTGGTCATGCCCTGTTTTGGATCGATGGCACTTTAAGCGAGTGGGAGACTCATTTCTTTGACTTTTGTCTCTTCTCGTGTAGACTTGAGAATAGGATGAAAGCTTGGTATTCTCGATATTAGTTTCACACCTGTTATGCCTACAAGTACGATGAGATGCCAATATAGGTGGACCCGAATTTTCATTATTTAAAACATTTGATTTAAAGTCTGGTATAAGGGTTGCAAGAATTGGATTTTTAGGAAGAGAATTTTCAGGTTCTGCTAGACGAAAGGACTATGAAGGTGTTGTGCGAATTTGCACTTATTCCACCCCCCCCCCTTTGGCGACGCGGAGATGAGCTCCAAAGAAAGGTGAAAATAAAAAGGGGTGAAATCCATGGCAACAGACATTTTTTTTTTGGAAATCGGGTTAAAGCATCTATGCCCTTTTTGTTAGAGTGCATAATCAACAAACACACATTGATCGAGTTTCCCATGATTTCTATCTTGGATATGAATAAAGGAGGTACAACCGAATAGTTTTAAGGGTAAGGTTGAAGCAAGTCTAGAGGTTGGATAGGTCTTCTGAAGGACTCCTAGAGGCGTTTGAAACATTTACATTTTGGAAGGCATCTTATTGATAAGATATGTAGATGTAAGAAGAGCTTCACTCCATAGGCATGTGGAAACTTTAGTTGTGAAGAGTAGAGCTCTAGCTACTTCTAAAAGGTATTTATTCTTCCTTTCTAACACCCCATTTTGTTGAGGGGTGTCAGGACAAGAACTTTGATGCACAAGTCCCTTTTCCAAGTAAAACTATCCCAAAATTTTATATAAATATTCTTTCCCACTGTCACTCCTAATAATATGGATTTGCGCTTGGAATTGTGTTTATATCATGGTGTAAAAATTTTCTCTACTTCATATTTCTCTTTCACCCTCATATGATCATCAATAAATGTGACAAACCATTTCTTTTCCAAGGATGTAGGAATTCTAGATGGCCCTAAATATTAGGGGTGAGCATGATTCCTGGTTCTAGGGAGGGAAGTTCCGATTCTAAGTTCCATTTTTTTTTTTTTTTAGGAATTGGCAATTCCTGGTTTGGTTCCTAGTTCTAAGTAGAATTGGAACCAACCCAGAATTGGGAAATGGAACCGAGATTCCTAACATAGAAACCTAACTTTTCTTCTCTTCTTCACTTTCCCTTCTTTCTATTTCCTTTGCAACGCTCCACCCTCGAGTCATCGATGACCCCACGCTGCTTGTTGCCCTCGACGTCACCGTCATGGTCCATGATGTCGCCATCGTCGCTGCCACTGCTCCGTTTGACGATGCTGTTGGCTTTTGCCGTCACGCGTGCCGCCTCCCAACGACGAGCTGCTGCCAAGCCGCTACCACGATGTTGCTGTTGTTCCGCCGTCAGTGGTCCTCAACCTTGCCCACTTCTCTAATCTCTCCCTACTCATCGAACACGTCCTCCTCGATCTATTCTTTGTAAGCTCTCTCTCTCTCTCTCTCTCTCTCTCTCTCTCTCTCTCTCTCTCTCTCTCTCTCTCTCTCTCTCTCTCTCTCTCTCTCTCTCTCTATTTGTGGGTTATGTATCTGGATTTTCTTTGTTATCTTGTTTTCGTATCTACAAGCAGAAAGGTTAGAGCTTGAGCCGGGCTCAAGTGGCCAATGGTTTTGGTGTCTATGGGCAGCTAATCGTTTCGAGGATATGGTCGAATCGGTGTTGAACGAGGACTGCCGTTTGCTAGAAACATTTGGTTCGCGATCTTGTTAGGCATTTGCTTCCCTTTGATAAGTGAAAGTGCCTTTTGGGGGTTTGTGGAAATTGATTTGTGTGAGAGTTACTAATTGTTGGGTTCACTTATGAGAGAGATTTGATGAAGATGGAAAGATTTGTGTCATAGTAAGTAGATGATTTCATGGGTTCACACTTATTTTGTAGTTCTATTTTATGAGGGAAACTATGGTATGTGTGATGGTATAGAATCTCTCTCTAGATTCCCTTTTGTGCAAAGTGGTAGTTGGAGTGCACTTATGCAATCTGCATTGGCAGAAACTTCTGGTGATAATCAAATAGTTCAGGAAGAATGGAAGGCTCTCGGTGTTCAAAGTGCTCAACCTTCAATTAGTAATTTGAAGCCTCTTTCAGAGAATGAAAGCACTAGACAACAATTAGCTTGGGGTGATGACACCCTGCACACTTCCTTGTTAAGTTCGAGATCTAGGCTATTGGCTGAAAATGTTGTGAAGAGTGGTGGTTTCGCTAGTGTTTCGAATTTTCAACAATTAGATCTAAGGGCCCTTCCTGGACATTGGTCTCCTATTGTGCTCTAGCTTTTTCTTGCGCACCACATATGGGACAGTAGAGAGACAACTTAGACTTCAAAAATGTCAAAACTACATGCCTTTACTTTTACCATTTGGAAAATATGCATTCATTTCTTGTAAATACAGTCTTTTATGTTCTCTGGGTCTAACCTGATTGTCCAATAGATAAAGGCTCCTGCAACCTCTCGAAATTCTGGAGTGGAAATGAGAACACATCACAATGGATTTCATTTTGGGCTTACCAGGAAGTCAAAGAGGAAATGATTCCATTTAGGTGATCATCGACTGGTTGAGGAAGTCGGCCCACTTCCTTGTAGTTCGAAAACATAAAACATCTGAAGAATATGCCAAGCTATATCTTCGGCAAATAGTTCATCTACATAGAGTTCCAGTAACCATTACATCGTATCATGACCTTAAATTCACAATCATATTTTGGCGGAGTCTTTAGCATGCTATGGGAACAGTTTAGCACGACTTATCACCCTCAAACGGATGGTCAAACTAAAAGGACCATCCAAACTTTGGAGGACATGCTTCGAGCTTGTACCCTAGACTTTAAAGGAAGTTGGGACGAGTGACTACACCTCGTAGAATTTGCTTACAACAATAGTTATAAGTAAAGCATCGGAATGGCACCATTTGAAACCCTTTACAGTCGAACTTGCAGAACTCAAATGTACCAAGATGAGGTTGGAGAAAGGAGGATTACTGGTTCTGCGCTAGTTCAACTCACCATAGAAGTTGTGTAGGTAATTCGAGATAAGTTAAGAACTGCCCAAAGTCGCCAGAAAAGCTATACGGATAAGCGTCATAAACCACTAGAGTTTCAAGTAGGTAATCATGTGTTCCTCAAAGTGACACCAATCATAAATGTGTCACGGTTTGGGAAAAATGGGAAACTAACCCCAAGGTATGTAGGACCTTTGGAAATTCTTAAAAAGAATAAAGAATTTAGCCTATTGGTTGGCTTTACTGCCGAGATTTGCTCAAGTACATGATAAGTTCTATGTGTCGATGTTGAGAAAATATGAGCCCGATCAAGTACATATGCTGAACTTTGAAGAATCAAAGTAGACGACTGAGTGTCATACGTTGAGGAGCCTAAGTAGATTGTGAATTGGAAAGAGACTTAATAAAGTCAGCCCGTTAATAAAGGTCCTATGGCAACACCATGGCATTAAAGAAGCAACTTGGAAATGTGAAGAAGTTATGAAGCCCTAGTACCCATATCTTTTTGGATGATCGGGTACATGTTTAAATTTCGGGATGAAATTTTTTTAGAAGGGGAGAGTTGTAATATCATTAATTTCGACCCTTGTTTTGGCCCAACTAGTAGACCAAGGACCGATACACCTATGGCGAGATTTAGCCATAAGCCAGCCT
Organism: Eucalyptus guilfoylei; assembly: GCA_016097605.1. Taxonomy (NCBI): domain Eukaryota; kingdom Viridiplantae; phylum Streptophyta; class Magnoliopsida; order Myrtales; family Myrtaceae; genus Eucalyptus; species Eucalyptus guilfoylei. Next base: position 23,378,602 of record CM027865.1, on the reverse strand, counting down.
GAGGACCGGTCATGAGTCAATTGGCTGTTCAAGGATCTACAACCAAAGGTCTGACTATAGAGTGAGATGAGAATCAGCCGTGGGATGATCACATACCATCAGGGATCGGTGGACCATCATGGCCTAATTTAGCCTGATCAAAGCATCAATTGCGAGTGATTTCACTCGATTGTCGTGCCAGTCATAGATGACCATGAATCGATCCAATAAGACCATGAATTGAGACGGATTGATCAATCCCACGCAAATTACATGACAATCGATAATCAACCATAAACCGAGTATATGGCACCCCTCACCACGGCCCCCCGATCCGCTAGGGTCGCCACGACTCGTTCACCCATCACTTGTCCAAATAACATTTCACTCTGATACCATTTCAGTTGCTGCGGGTCCACATGACCTAGGGGTTTACATCCTTTAGATCGGTCCCAGCGTAGTTCATATAACGGAAGCATACTTATCATCTCCCAAACCCGTACACAAACTAAATAATACGATGCAATACACACCAACTACAACTTTTCATATATGTAAAAGCTAAAGCCGAATCACTTTTTATTTACATACTAAGATGGATTTCACAAGTCGGTGTAACAAAAGGGCCAAGACTATAACTAAGCTCGGCGATACTCAAAAGAAACCCGACTATACATCAGACGTAAACATCTATCCATCAGCTAGTGTCGGCCATCCCCAAAAGTGTCAGCTCCCTCCAGTCACACGCGCCATCACACCCAACCCGGTGCATTGGGTGGCGGCGGCGGCAGCATCCCTAGCATCACTCCACCACGCCGGACATAAACAAACAAAAACTCCTGGACAACCGAGCCATCAGCCAGCCCTATATCGTACATCACCAAGACACGAACTCGAACATACACCAGACCAGGTATACTAACATAGGAATGCTCCGTGCACTCCACCTCGACATCAGAGGGTAGTCCATAATAAGTACCACGCGTAACTGGGAGTAAAGGCATCTTTCTAATATGAAATGTTAATCCCCAAAAGGGGTGAGTACAACCACTCAGCAGTAAAGATCCATCAAACTACACAATGCGACAAGCAAGACAATCAAGATATCACGAGTAAATCACATATCATTCATGCTATCAAGTATACATCACCATGCAGTCGTGCATATATTACCATGTAATTATGCATATCTCACCATGCCATCGTGCATATATCACCATGATTCATATCATCCATGCTATCAAGCATACCTCACCATGAGATCCATTCACGCCTTCATAATCGCATTTTCAATATCAAATAGCATCAATTTACTTTCATAAGCAGACCATGCATCATGCCATATGCATACATCCATGCACATGATTCAATTTCAATTCTTATCTTTCACAAGGATCTCATTATTTTTCATCCAGGGACCAATGTTTGCATCCCACAATTTATCGCACGCATCCAACTTGGCATCGCGAGGAACCTCCGGCACATACCTCCGGGCATCTCGTACCCCAACTAGCATCACGAGGTATCCCCCCCGACACACACCTCCAGGGCTTCCAGCACACACCTCCAGGCATCTCGAAACTCCCGAGGACATCCGGCACACACACTCCGGGCATCCGGCACACACACTCCGGGCATCTCGAAACTCCCGAGGCATCGTCGGCTCACACCTCCAACGGTCTCGTTATTATCACAATTCATATTCACATGTGTATCTCACTTTCAACATGGCATTCAATGCAACGATATCAAAGGTCTCAACTAGATTTCAATGTCATATAACATGCCAAATGTCACCACATATACAGCATAATCAACCACACAAGACAATATATCACATGGAGCAATTCACTTAGTTTTTGATAAATGCAGCAATTTTTGGATAAAACAGGATGCATTCCTTTAGTTAGGAAAATTAGTAAACGGTCTTTATAAATTATGAAACTTTTACACATTATAGACGAGACCTAGAGGCAAATATTCCATGAAGAACACCATCCCAAAAGAATCTCGCACAAATCAGTACGATCCATGCATCACAGCTTCCAAAATTTCAACACTACAGTTTGCACAATTTCAGAAATAATTCCAATTAAATACTCATACGAACCCCGAAAATTCTGAAATTTTTATATGTTATAGGAAACACCTAGTAGTAAATATCTCATGAAGAAATCGAACTCCAATTCGTTCTATATTAATAGATATAGACGATTAATTCCTCCTGTTCTCGGTGTCGTTTTTTTCCAGATTATCTTCTTCAAAGGAAACTCGTTTCACTGGTCTACACATATCCATTACTTCTCAATTTTTAGTATGTTATTCCTCAGAATGTCATCTACAACTTTCGTTAAGGACACAAGATCAAATTTCGACTGGATGATTTTATAAAAATTCACAGAATCATGCTATCAATGTAACGTTTCCCAGATCCAGTTTCTTCAAAGAAAAATGATTTCGCCGACCTATACTTGTTCATTTTCGCTCAATTTTTGATATGTTATACTAAAATAAGTCCTCTACAACTTTCATGAAGAGATCGAAATAAGATTCCAACTAAAAAGTTGCATGCAGCTCATGAAATTATTAAAGGTCAGCACAACAAATTCCAGATCTAGTTTCTTCAAAGGAAAATCATTTCACCAGCCAATACTTTCCCGTTTCATCTCAAATTTTAGTATGTTAATCCTCAATATGTCCTCTACAACTTTCATGAAGAGATCGAAGTGAAATTCCTACAAGAAAATCACATGCAACACACGAAATCATAGAAGGTCGGTCTGTCCTTTAGAAAAACAGAACACTAGGCCAAACCCTTGCTCCCCAAAGCTCCGAATTTCATCACTCCTAACACAACCAATGTTTTTCACCTTCACAACACACATCACAGCAAGCAAATGGTAGGTTTTTGGACTCTACTTGCCTCTAAACCGAGCGAACACAGCGAGCACGAACGGAGGGGCGAGGCGGACTCACGGCGGCGAACGGCGGCGATCCGCTTCCTTCCTTCCTTCTTCTCCCACACGCTCACTCTCCCTCTCTCTCAACTTCTCTCTCTCTCTCGGTAACCCTCTCTCGCTCTTCCTCTCGGTCGACACCCCCCCCCCATCAATCTGGTTCTCCAATTTTTTTCTTCCCCCTCAATGATTAGCAATCATTTGAATTGCATGGCTAATGCCACTTGGCTTAAGGGGGAAAACACTTGGCAAAGTCTTCATGCAAGAGGGTGGGCCTCTCTTGGGCCGGTTCCTCCCTCCGGGCTCTCCTTGGTCGATGACCCAATGGGGCTTCATCCGGCTAGGCTTGGGCCAACCTTGGTCGACAGCTCCTCCTCTTCCTTTGGGCTTCGCGGCCAGGCCCAAATGGCCGAAGGGTGGGGCTTCTTGAGGGCTGGTCTTGGGCTAGAATTTCGCCCCACACCTCCTTCTAATGACCCACCTTAATCCTTAATTATATAAACACCTAATTGAAATTTATAATTCACAAAACTTTGTAACCTAATTTAATAAATTCCAACCTATAAATCACATGGCCAACAATAAGATTTTCCTATCAAATAATTATCCATTAATAGCTTGACTTTAGTCTCCATACAAATCATGAATTAAAACACCTCTAAGGATTGACAAGAAATTCTAGGATGCCACAGAGTAAACTCAATGTGGATCAATTTTGAATTCGCTATGACTAGTGACACAGGACCTTGAATTGGCCACTAGACCGGCTATAGGACTGATCAGTTGACTCAAGGATTGGCCATAAGACTAATTATAAGGAACTAGTCCACAAATAGGTTAGCAGACCAATCGACTGGGCCAAGACCTCGCCAGCAAACCTAGTTGCTATTCCTTTTTCTTGGTAAAAGGGAGCTCAAGCTCAGTTTGGTCGATCGAGCTTGATGTGTCCAGCTCCATTTGGGTATGGCTTAAGCACGAACACCGAGCCAAATAATATGGTCTATCGCGGTCAAACTTGATTAATTCCTGCCAAATGATAAGGCCTTCAAAACTTAGATGTTTTTCCAAGTTGCATTTTAAAAAATTACATCACGGAGTAAATTAGAACTTTGTATTACTCCGGTAGTAATATACCTCAATCAAACACAACATCAGAAGTACCATTCAAGAAATCACCAAATGCTTAAGAATCACAATTAGAAAAAGCACAACGAAAAGGAATAAAAGTGAAAGACCTTGGATTCGATGTGAGACAAGCAACTAGGTTCTAAGTGAAGAGAGAGGCATGCCTGGTTCTGAGTGAAGAGAGAAGCGAGCGTGAGAGAAGCGAGCAACCGTTGAACGAAGAGAGAGGCAATCTTTGAAGTTGAAGAGAAAAGCAAGACCTTGCTTTGAAGAGTAGAGCTAGACTAGAGAGGCAAGTGGCTCCTTGAAGTAAAGATAGAGTTTCTATTTGTAAAGGGTTAAATCTGGAATTTTGATAAAATTGTAAGGGCAACAAAGGCAAAACAAAATTTTTCACTAATTGTCTCCTCAGCATGCCGAGAATGCTGAAAAGCCCAAGGCAGCCTCCTACTTGCCTTGGGCTTTTAGTCTTCCAAAGGCCAACTTTTGCCTATTGGGGTTTGCAAAATTTTTCCCAAACACTCAAATATTGGCCTGTGGGGCTTTGGGGGTCCAAAGTCCCTTCCCAGGACCTTTCCCAAACGTAGTCGAACTCTCCTCATCAATTGATTCACTATTTTCCTTCTCCTCCACATATTCCTCCATTATACCCGCATTTTCCATCAACTTCTGAATCCAATTGCTATTGCAAGAGAGGTCGTCAAACGTTCCTTCCTCTTCCACCTTACCGTCATGTACCAGGATTATCCTATCTACTTGTGAAAGTTTTTTAAGCTGATTTGTGACAAGAACTATTGTTTTCTTGTTGAGCTCTCCTTTGATGCACTTATCAAATACCTGGAGATGAGCCATGGAGAATTAGCAAGAATGAGCTAGAAGCATCTAGTGCATATACTGGACAAGCTAAAATCACCCAAAGACAAAGCTAAGATATGGAGTCAGGGAAACTGGAAGCAAACTCTGCATCCAAGTTGCAACGCATCCTTATCTGTCTGTACACGCTCTCATATAATAACATCCGCACCTGGAGAGTACGCTTTTACTTCTAAATCATGAACTCTTTAGTTTTCAGAACTTCTGTGCATCTACGGATAACTATCATGGAGTATATTAATAAATTGCAAAGAGAAGATAAACAACCAAGATGCGTTTTTGTTAGACCACATATACGCATGCAACTTATGCATGCATCTCAAAATCAGATTGCTTTACTAATTCAGAGGGTGAAAGACAGGCAAAAACAATCTTATAAAGTTCATGAAATTGCATGACTACAAGAAAAAGGATCTAATAACAGTAGGTGGAAAATTCTAAATTCATATGTTCATGCCATCTTAGACATGATATAAGATCAGAAGGATTTTTTTTGTTTTTTCAGCAAAATTAAAATTAGAACAATGAACGTAGAGTAAACTTATTTAGGAGAATTACCTTTCGAGCAAAATCCGCATCTAGAGCACGTAGTCGGTCATCAAATATGTAGACATTTGAGTAGTAGATGGCCCACGCCATAGAAACTCGCTGCGTTTGTCCACCAATTACATTCAACCTTTTCTCCTATCTCAGTTAGATCACCACCCTGGTAATTATTCATGGCAGAATGCTGAAGATTTTGGCAAAGAACATTGAACAGCATGGAATTGCTAGCAAGTCCACAAGAACTACATTAAAGATACAATTATCAGAACTAAACTTATAGGTAACAATTCAAGGTCATGCCGCAATGCAGTCACATCCATTGCCTTCAAGAGTTCATTTATTTACATGTCATCACATATAATGATTTCAAGGAATGAAAGCTAACAAGGTTTAGTTGGGTGTGAATAATCCAAGAGGTCCCAATTGATATTATTAGAGTAATTAAATAATAAACCATACATTCATCTAATAGTTTAAGTTTTTAGAACAATTAGTAGTAATCTCACTAAAATCTCACATTGTATTAAAGTAGGAGGTTCTAAGTTCAAAATTTTCCATGCCTCTATTTGCCTCCACAATTATATATTTGCATACCTATGCTTTAGGCTAAGGCCAAAATTTAGCATATGCGTGAAAGGGAGTAATTAAATATTAAACCACGTATTCATCTGATAACTTAAGCTTTTAGAACAGTTGACAGTCGTCTCACTAAAATCTACATATATTAATATTAGAGTGCAAAGAAGCACACTCAAGTAGTTAGGTTAATTATGTTTAGATAATAAAACTAACAAAAGCAAAAAGAAATTTCATGAGAATGAATTAGGAAAGTTTTTGTACTCACAGTTGCATTGAAAATCCATGAAACCTGAGTAGCATTAGCAACAATTCCTCTAATAACTACATTTGCATCTCCAATTGCAGGAAGCTCCCCAAGCATTGCTGATATTAGTGATGTCTTTCCTTCTCCACTACTACCAACACTCGCAATGAAATTGCCTACTGGAACATCCAAGTTTATATCCGACAGTATGGGCTCTGTCTTTACAAGATCAAGCACTTCAGAGGTGTATATAAGCAATTGCAAAGAAATAGACAATTGCATTTGCAAGAGTATTTTGCCTTTTCCATTAGACAAAGGCTACAGAGTACATGGTAAGGGAAGTTGCCACTTGCTATAGATTGCCTCTGGCTATAAAAACATCCTAACGTACATATTGACTAGCAGATGGTGGTCTCTTGCTTATTTAAGGAGCATGATACGGATGCTTATGAGGGAGCATGTAAAAGAATATCCATAAAATGAAAGAGTTTATAATTGTAAATAGTTATGCAACTCATAATTAAGACAGATCTCAGCTCTTTTTCATTAAATCTTCTCCTCTTCTATAATCATTTCTTTCAATTTATCTATATGTTTGCTCTATCCAGCACACAGCTAATCAATATGGAGTAAAAACTGCATATCCAAGGCTCAGAGCGCAGAGTGCTTTGCTCAATAGTACCCTAACATTTGCACGCGCACAGTTCTGTCATCAGCAAAGACCAGTTGTTATAAAAGCGATGCTTGTACTCATATGCATGCATACACAGGAACTTCAAGTTAAAAACGAGAACTTCGCATCACAGGAAAAGTTTCCATTCTTGATGGTTATCGCTGGTAGTCTGGAATCAAGAGGTGGGCAAGGCAAAAGAATTCTTTCCTCAGCTAACACAAGCTCCTCCAGTCGCTTCAAGGATACATATGCATTTACAGTCTGCTCGTGTAAAACATCATTAGAGGCTAGAAAAAATTATGGAAACACTAAGAGAGGGTTAATCATGACAATACCAGGGACAACAATGAAGTGCTTAACAAGAAAGACAATGTACAGATGAAGTATATTTATGGAGATTATAAATTATAAATTTCCCCTATTAGAAATATTATTAGAGATATTATTAGATATTAGGGATATTATTTGGTGGTTCATTATTCTTTAAGATAGTTAATTTCCTTTCTTATGCATGTTGTTTGGGTATAGATACCCTCCTTTAATAATTTTTATAATGAAGTCAATTAAGTAAAGACATAGTATTTATAATTCTCTCTCTCTCTCTCTCTCTCTCTCTCTCTCTCTCTCTCGAAAATCATAGAATATTTAAATGGTATAAAAGCAACCAATAGAGGTGTCGAATCAAAACTCAAGTTTGACACCTTGCATCAAGATGCGAAGTCTTTTTGTAATCATCCATCAACTCAAGTACGACAATGCAAAAAGTTCATCCACCAACCCATCCGTCCGGCCACATTTATTCACTCGGACAATCATAATAACAAGACCTTCCTTGCCGTGGATTTTGAGTATGGCCAATCTATAGACTTGTAGTAAACCACAATACTACTAAAAAGTTTAAACACCTCCACATTTGCCCAAGAGCAATAGCATCATATCCACTCCTTTTTCTCTCACAGCGGAAAAATGCACAAAAATCTAATCCAAAATCATAATCCCATAAAGATAGCATCTGCTTCTGTACTAATGCTGCCCTTGAGATATAGAATAAGTGCACAACAACTTAAGCAACTAAGTCATACCAACTGAAGTTTCAGAAACCAAATTAGTTTATCAAGTACGTTATGTTTTTATGATGGAGATTCTTTTCAAGTAACCTCCGCATGCCCACTCCTCAGTGAAAATGTGGCTGAAGTGATTCTGAATTCGATCCACATGTCCAAGAATATACATTCGAAAAATGTTAAGCTTTGACCAAACTCTAAAGTAGCTTTTGTGCAAATATACTTCCCTTCTAATCTTGTATACTTGCAAGGCCTATTTCCCCGCAAAAGACTAAATTCACCTTATTTAGGAAAAATGTGGTGCAGGAGTGAAACTCAGACAACAAGAACAGGAAAAATTGTGCTCGTGTCGAACTCCAATTTCGCAAATGAAGATTCTAATAAACACCAATATACTTCGCAAATCCATGCATCGACACGAAGCTAAGCTACTCATACTATTTCCAATTTCTGCACTTTGAAGCTCACTTCTCAACATAGAGGAAGATCCGGGATCCATGGACAACATCTCGAGGACTGCCCGGTCGTGAGCCACCACGGGCCTGTACTTCCTTCGGCTCTGCTGGGGGAATATAAGCCCGAACTAATTCACACACACGGCAAAATACGTCTTCACATTGCTTCTCCCAATCATTTTAGAAAATACACGAACAGGATAACACAGTGACAAAAGGAAATCAAAATTTCTCTTGTATAATTTTCTAGTTATATTCGCGTGAAAAAATCGGCCAAGGTCACTGACACAAAAAACATTCAAAACGGGACAGAAAATCTACCATTTGAATTGATCAATTCATGAAACACGAGCAAGAGAGCGAAATCGAGTTCGAGTCAGTTCTTTCTAAAGAGAGAAAGAAACACCACCTGGATGCCACGAGGAATTAGCAAAGGAAACGATTTTAATCACAGGTCGAATTCCTCAACTACTTTAGCTGAGAACGGGGGCAAACACTCCATGTTCGATGTGCGATGGCATGGCTGGAGTTTGTGCTAACGAAAGCAAGCGCTGGTAATACAAATGCGCTGCCAATTGAAAAAAATATCAAAACCCGAGAAAGAGAGAACTTAGCTCTTAATATTCTGAAGGTATTGGGATGACCAACTAGACTCCTCTTGTCAAGGATTTGCTTCATGATTGTTCTATTACCAAAAAGAATAAGGTTAAAAGAAAACTTACCCACTTTAGAGGCCCAAAATCCTGAGTAACAGAGAGCGTGAGGTCCTGATACCAAACTGGATTCAAGTAGCTTTTGATTACATTAGTTTGAGAGAATTTACTCGTTGCCATAACCTCATGCCATAAAAAAACCTAAACTCAAAAGCAGAACAGGATTACACAAAGAATCATACGTAAGTACCAAAACCTAACAGGCAGTCAAACAAATGTATCTGCCACTACCGCATGTGATTACGATTTGGTACTTGCTCAAACCATGATTAAAAGAGATAGTTAAAAAAATGATCTGTTGCTGTATGTAATTCACACAGGATAAGGATATTGTAGGCGTGAACTATTTTGTCATGAGCCAAAACAGAGACAGCAACTAACCTACCGGCCGAGATTCATGACTACATAAGTATCACTTGATAGCATATCTATGATGGTTAAATTAGTACCCTTTATTATTTTCACCTTCAACAAACCAATAAGGAGCTACAATGTATTCTGACATACTTATTAGCACTCCATATGACATTAAGATAGATCTCAGACATGAAACCCGACTGTAGAATACCCATCGGCGGGCAGCTGCGCTGGTAAGGGCCTTGCTCCTCATCGTTGAGGTCACAGGATCGGTCACAGGATCGAACCTACACGTCGCTAACGCGTCTTAAGTGGAGGGCCATGGTAGTGGGGTCCTGTGCTAGCCTCTCTCCAGGTATAGTTGGTGGTCTCCGTTGGGCCGGTCGAGCAGGCGATCGGGCCGGCGGCAGCCGTGAGCACCTGTAAAGTGTGCCAGGCCGAATCCTAGATATCAAAAAAAAAAAAAAAAACCGACTATAGAATTGACCACATCAACGGGATAGAATGACACCGAAAGGGAGAGTAGAATTTAAACTCTCGGTCAATGGTATGATACCATCTTATACGATTTTCCCCAAGAGCTTAATCAATCAGATTAACACAATGGATTAACTATATAAGATGTTAAAACACGTAAAACTGGTTATGTACCATTAAAGAGCACATATTTGAGTTCCAAATTTCATTGCACTCCATAACATTTTAAACATATGGAAACTCCAATATTTGCCAACCTGCGGATCCAGAGTCAAAAGTTTTCTTAACGGTCCTAAGACAATATGTCGTGGCACATACCATATTCCATGTATTGAAAGTTTCTAGCATGTGATGTGATGGGATAATAATCTCCTGTGAGAAATCATATAAGTACCATAATTTTTGTATAGCGCTCACTTGAGCATCACAATTTTTTTCGCTTAGTTAAATATCATATTGAAGTAAAATCGATCATTTGAGTGTTATTTCTGGCAAATTATCCTACGTGGAACTTTTTTTTATTAATTTTCCTTCCAAAGTGGGATTTCTCAATTTTTTTGAATTTTGAATTTTTTGTTTTTTTTTTCCTTCTTTTTTTAGGGCCAGTAGGGGTCATTGGAGACTCCTTGCCGACCCTTAAAAAGAGGGGTGGAAGGAATAGAAAAAATAAAAATAAAAATTCAGAAAAATAATTTGAAATTTTGATTTTTTTTTATTTTTGAGTTTTTATTTTTGTTTTTCTTTTCCTTCTTTTTAGGCCCGGCAAGGGTCAACAATGACCCCTCGCCAGCCCTTAAAAAGGGCAAAAAAAGGAAAAATAAAATAAAAGAGAAATTCAAAAAAACAAATAAAAATAAAAATTTTATTAAAATATTTAAAAATTATTCACGTTAAGACATACGAAATCAGATAGGACGATCAGCATGCACCTATGATTTTCCAGCGAGACAAATCATTAATGGTATTCAAGTAATTGATTTTTCAAATTTATAACAATCAAGTGAGCAAAAAAAATAAATTATGACCCTTAAATGAGCATTATATAAAAGTTATGGCGTTTGAACTGTTGTTAATCCCCATTTAATCTGTCTTTTTCTTTTGTGAGGGAACAACCAACAGCAAGGCAACCATACTTGTTCATTGCTAAAAACTAAATGCATAGATCACGAAATATCATAAGAAAAGAAGCCAAACACCCACCCGGAAAAAGACAGGAAAACCCACAAAACACGTCTCATGTCACCTCCAATTTATTTTATTCATTTGTCTAACACTAAAGGAAACCAAACATACTAAACTTGCACGCAACCTGCCACGTTTCCCCATTCTTGTAAAACTCTGAATTACCTCATTGAAGTCTGACGGTGAAGGTGAGAGTGCCTATCTAACAAACACCGCTTACACAAGCAGGTTCGAGATCAATACGCTTGTCCATATTGATATTTATGAAAAACTCACACGAACGCGCGTCTTGATCTCAAGCTCGCTTCTCTAAAAGAAATTTTGCACTGTCTGTATGAAAGTTTTGCCCTTCGTGTCTCGTTTTTGGTCTTCATAATAAAGAATATTAATTTCACTCGATCAGGCGAAATTCTTTGTCTTGACTCGGATCTAGTGGATCGAATGATTCACGACCATCACATGAGTCCCATTCAATCGATCTGTAAAACTGGGTCCACACAAGGATTATTCCTTAACAAGATCCTCGATGCTGTGACATCAATTTTAGGTAATTCTCTCTGGATACAAGTTTGTGGTGTTGTACAGGCGACGATGACCCGTTGTGCAATGAATTATACAGGTGCGAAGTTAGCCGTTTGGTGTTTGGCCAGTCGCATTGAAGAGAAGCCAACCTACCTCACCTATCAAAATTATTTAGTCCTGGACAGTTGAACAATGCAATTTCACTTTGCTGGTATCTCCAACTTGTTCTGAGGGAGTTCTGAGAAACCAAACATCTTCTTGTTCTTCCTCGCCATTCTCTCTCCCTCGTTCTCTCTCCACCATTGCAGGATGAGAAAGAAAAGTTCACTCCTTCCCATCAAAACCATTTATCTCCTTGCTGAAATTCCCACCATCTTCTTCTGACACTTCTTGAAATTGACCGAAAGAAGAAGAGAGAGGAGGCCAGAAAAGATAAACAAGAACAAATGGAAGAGCAGGTTGTGAATTTGATTGTAGGTGGAGTCATTTCGTGGGCGATGGCGTTTCTCATGTTGAGGAAGAGCTTCCCGAAACGCTCGTTCGAGTTCTGCAACCGGACGGTGTCGACCCTTCACGCGACTCTGGCTGTAATTTTGGCATCTCTCTCGGTCCAAGACTGGATGTCCCCCATCTCTCCTTTGGCCTCCAAACCGTCTCCCCGCCAGGTACACAGTCGCTGGCTCCTTCTTCAGCGAATCACTTAGTTATTTTTTTTTTTAAAGTGCCATTAGCCCGAGTGACAGCCTTGGCGCTACATGTAAAAACTGGCGCTGTGTTGACGGAAGGCTTGGTTACGCTCTATACGAAAAGGTCCCGAACTAGATTCGCATCAATTGAAAGAGGTTGAAGACTTGATTACGTTATGTACATTTTGATGTGCTTTTCTATAAATTGGTTGCTTGCGAATTTGCTGAATTGCCTCAAGAGTTATAAGTTCTGCAATGGTGGGTTTATTTCATTTTTTATTTTTTTGGATGTCTGCGGGACAGGCGCGAGCATTGGCCGTGACTCTATCGTATCTGATCTACGACTTGGGGTGTGGCCTGTTCGACGACAAGAGAGTGAATGTTGACAATGTGATTCACCATTTGGTCAGTATTACCGGAATCAGTGCAGGCCTGGTTTATCAGAAGGTACTAATCTTTGAAATTTTGAAAAATATTTTTGTTGACATGATCGCTTATATCGCTTGAAATAATTAGTCATTAAAATTTTTTTCATCACCAATAATTATTTATGTCTAAACGTTATTGTGGATAGTAAAAATATTTCTATTTCATTCATTTTTATAAACGATACAAGCAAATCATTTCTTTCTAAATTATTCATTTTTCTCGATACAAACACACCCTTAATTCCGTTTGCTATTGCGTTCCTGTAGAGGAGTTTCTTATTGTGCGAATTATGAGGGTGACAATCAGGGTCATCTGTTTGATTCATGGGAAAGTAGGAAAGAAATCAACACCGGAAGTATCTTTCTTGTCGTGGTTGTTCTGTTTGGCCTGAAGTCGCCCCAAATTAATATGAATTAAGAACCGGAAGAAAAAAGTTTTTCAATGATCTGGACAAATCCTTCTCAATATTATCCTAGATGAATGCAGGAGATTTCTTATTTGAAGTAACAAGGACAAAGTACGTTTACTATATACCATAACAATACCGGAAATCAGGGACAATGACTGTATTGGTAAAGAATCATTCAAAAAATGCAATCTTTCATTTGGATATACTTCAGGAAGTACAGATTTATCCCATTTACTCACCATCATAGGCCACGATGTGTTCTTGCTGGGGCTTACTTGGTACTATGCCCTTGAGAACAAAATCTGTCCGCTGCTATTGCTTGATAACAGGGACATCAACTTCAATCTAGATTACACAAACATGCTTTCTTTGTTAAATTGCTACCATAGTGCTAATATGCATGTATGTCATTCTTGTGCTATGATATGCCAGTGTGGATCAGAGCTGGTAGCTGCCCTGTGGATAACAGAGCTGTCCAGTCCATTTCTCCACATGAGAGAGCTTCTAAAGGAGCTTGGTTATAGGGACACCGACCTCAATTTGGCGGCCGATGTAAGTCTTTTTCATTGTCCTGAATCACAATGACAAGCTGTTTTGCATTGCAATAGAAGCAAAAATTTACAGGCTTTGGCTTGAAATTGAGGAACTGATGAAGATGATTATTTGTGACTCATGGACAAACAGATTGCCTTTGCGGTCATTTTCTCGATAGCAAGGATGGTAGGCGGGCCTTACCTCACCTTCAAGACCCTATCCGTCGACAACCCTTTCATAATAAAGGTGATTGCCAAAATTCAGATGTCCACAATTATGGTCGAACTGGCAACCAACACACTTCTCTTGTTATATTCATGGGTTCATCTGGTCTTTGGCTTCTCAGGCTATGGCACTGGGGTTGCAGCTGGTCAGTGCTTTCTGGTTTTACAAAATTGTCAGAATGGTGAAGTACAAGCTCACGAAGAGAACCGCTTCTAAAAAGACTGCTTGAACCCTGTATAGTGCAAGGACAAACTGCAACGTGAGAGGTAGGATAGTGTAAAAAATTTTAAAGGACAAAAAGTTAGTGGATTCTTTCATGAGTTGAAGGGTGGTCAAAAAAATTTCTGGCACATGTATAATCATTTGGATTGGGACAATTCTTTGGCGGTTAGATTGGATAAACTGTGTCTGTTGGTGGATGAACTGAATTCCTTCATTGTCTTCAATGCCTGAATTTTACATTAAAGAGGATCCACATGCATTTTCACTATTATAAAAAAATCTCATGACGGTAGAAATTTTTTTTTTTTTTTTTGGTATCCATGACCGTAGAAATGTTGATATCTGCATTACTCAAGCTTTTCATTCATAAAGCTGGCATTAGTAGTACCACATCCACAATTTAGGCTCAACTTTTCTGGAAAACATAAATCACCATCCCAAGCAGAATCCCCCACATTAGATAAACTGAACTTTCTATTTGACTAATTAACATGGCGACAATTCTTCCTCACTTCGCCATTAAACCCAATGAGAGGACTGATGTTACCCATCTCGATCATGGACCTGGCAAACTGCTGGAAGAAGAGGCTCTCGTCTTCTGCATAAGCTTTGACCAGATTCATAGTCTTCCCCACTTTTCCGGTTAAGAGCACTTCATCCGAAGTGAGAAGGCCTTTGCCCCATAATATAAGCTTGAAGTAGGAGTTGTCAAACTTGACCGGGGAAGCAATGTCCAGGGGAGAGATATTGTTGTCACCACCCGACTGAGGGCAAACTGTTTTCAGATCCTGGTAGTAGGTCCTCTCGAGAGTCGCATCGGGTTGGTTGTTCCCATTCTGGTTGTACAGCCTCTGCTTGAAGCTTGAACACCTCGCCACCCCGATTGTGTGCCCTCCTGCAGATACCGACGATAAAATTCGCAATATGTTACACCGACAGAATCTTATCATGAAAAGGAAAGAAATCGGTAACAGAAATCAGTTTTCATGTTTTTGCCTTGCTGTAATCAGCATTAATTTAAAAAATTGGTGACAGAGAGAGCCCACCTAATGATTTTTCAGTGCTGAATAATGGGTGGTACCTGAGAGAGCAACGAGATCGGCTTCATTTAGGCCTTGGCGCTGGAAGAGTGTGATGAGATTTTGGATTGTGGAGTTTGGAGGGGGGATATTGTTATTAGAGCCCGTAAGACTTGCTGTTCTAGAGTCCCTCCTTCCAAGAGGAAGCTCCCAATTTGGTCCACCGCTCTGTTAAATCTCAACCAAAAAAAAAAAAAAGAAGCTAAATTGTTAGTCAATCTAAGGAAGTAAAACTACAGAAGAAATGTCACTTTCTGATGGTCTTGGCGGTCTTACATGTTCGAATATGGACACCTTTGGTAAGTCTAAACTGGGGATTTTAAGTGGAAGTGACTCACGGTTTTGATCTTGACATTTAAGCATTCAACAAGAGTGAGGAATACAAAAGGAGTATCTAACGTACCAGAACGGTAGATCCACGAGCTGCAAGGGTGACAATATCTGCACAAGACACGACACCAGGGCACACTTCTTCCAACTTGGCCTTGATTTCATCTATCACTTCAAACCCCCTGAGGGAGTTTGCATTAGGCAGCGACCTCTTCTCGCTGGCTATGGTTGCACTATCGTCCAGCAGAACTGATGCATCACATCCCTACAACAAATAGCTTGTTAAGCAATGGCTACTCCTACATTGCAGGCACTAAGCAGCTCTAATGGATCCAACCCGACATTTCTTTCGGTAACTTAGGCACATGCTTTAGTCTCTCTGACTTGCATTGGAAGAGGGAAAACACCCTACTACTGTTAGTTTTCTTATGTGTTAAGAAAGCTCGTCATTTTGCATCAATCCCCTTTGATATCTTTCTTGCCGTTGTGAATATATCTTCGTGAGTTCTGAAGCAATCATAAAACTGGTTGCCAAACTTGTGAAAATCGAACCTGCACAAAGCAGTCGTGGAAATGAAGCCGGAGCAAGGAAGCCGCCATCCTCGGTTCCCTTTCGATGGCTTGCTCCAGCACCGAAACAACAATGTCATTCACTTGAGGGCACGAGTAAAGATAGTATTCGGGAAACAGGCCATGACCCCCGCCACTTCTGCTGGACCCCCCACCCCAACCAAAGCCAAGGCCCGGGTGAGCCGTGGAAGGTGTGGACAACAGGAAAGCCGAGGCCACAAGAGCAAAGACTACTTTGGAGAGAGCCACCATGATTATGAATGAAAGCAAGGAGTCTGAAGGTGTGGTCGGATAAGAGGGTGTCCTGATCTTACTTATAGGGAGGGAAGTGAAGCTCATCACAATCAACCACTCTTGGTACCAAATCCTCTCACAGTTTCCTGATGTGGATTGCAATGACCATGTCAACTAGTTGTCTTTCTCACACTATGGCATATACTCGGAGAGAGATGAGGCTAGAGAGGCCGTGTTTCTGGTATTACCTGCTCCAAAGATCACCTCCATGTGGCTCCCCTTTCTAATTGCCATTTCTCTGTTTATTTTTTCTTTTGCTTTTTCGCTCTTACATCATGTTTGGTACGCACGAATCAGCCACTCCACCTTAATTCTTAATCCTGCGCTTGGTACGAGGCGCTAATTGAACCGGAATGAAAGTCTAGCCAATGTCGAGAATGTGCTGAGTAGACTCTGTTCTACATGTGGCCTTGCTTTTGTTGTTTCATATGTTAGGCTTTTCTCGTTTCTTTAGGATCGAGCTTCCTCAAATGAGCATTGAAGAACTGGGCTAGATCAATCCGATCTAAGAAAATTATTTTGTTGTTCACAAAATCAAATCCCTCCCTTGAAAAGGAATGCACTTTTCATAACGAAATCAAATCTATTCCATCCGATGTCTTTCCATCACCATTCGATTCCTTTGCATCAAACATCATGTACAATTTACCGACCTCAATTAGCATATATCTAGTTCTCCATTGACTTTGCAGTCAGTGCAACAAACAAATGCGGGTTATTTTCTCTAGCATTGTCAATCAAAGTTTCCTCAAGAAAAAGTTAATGTAGCAACAGATGGAATTTCGATAGATATGACGGAAGAAGAAGAATACAAAATAGACGCACAAAAAAAGAACTGAAAACATTTATATCAGGTCAACTGTATATAAAGTCCAACGGGGTACTCCTACTTTTATCTACCACCTAATACTGCACAACATTCTCTAGAAGAAAATGGTCTCTCTCTCTCTCTCTCTCTCTCTCTCTCTCTCTCTCTCTCTCTCTCTCATGATGCATTTCATCAGCAGAGAGAGTGCAGGCAGAGGGAAAAGGAATGGGAGATTTACGATGTACTAGGGTGAGGCTAGGATATGCGTAGCTGCCTCATCGGTGTGAGCATCCTCGCAAAGCGCAGCGGAACGTGTGCCTTCACCAATGTCCCGTTCTCCATATATTCCTGTATTTTTAAGGCAGGGAAGGAGCATGATGAATAAACAACAAAACCTAAGGAGACCCTGACAAGATGATTAGGTAACAAACTAGAAGAAGTTGAAGCAGGCAACACTCACGGTCTTCTCCACCATTCCTACTTGATGGATGGTGCTGAGGAGTTCGCCTTTGTTAAATGGGACCAAGGCTTCCACCCAAACCATTGAATCCTGAGAAAATGGAGTGAAGGAAAGAAATACTTCTTTATTTATCATGAATGCATACAACAGTCGAATAATTAAATCGCAGATAAAGGTTTTGACCCGAGACCTTCACTTTGTCCTGAACTGCATCACAGAATTCTTCTAGGCCCTCGCCAGTCAACGCAGATATGCAGACAACATCTTCCCTCCTCTCCACTTCAAGCTTGATCTTTTGAGGATCTTTAGCTTTATCAACCTGTAATAAATGATATGAGGCTAAGGTTTTCATAAGTGATTCACAAATGATTATGTCTTGCCAGGTAGAATTCAATTTAATCGGGTAGGTATTGCTCAACATAGAAAAAACTTGTTCCCACTTTCTTTACTTATATCAGATTCTTTCTGTGACTGATGAACCAAACAGCATGCAGATGGAGTCCATTCACATGTTTTTCTTCCTCTCTCTTGAGACCCATTTTGTATCATCTACTCTTTGGTCACGTAATGTGTTCATCAGAAAATTAACGTTGTGTCAGTCTCCTAATTAGCAAGACATTGTACGTACCTTGTTCCAGACCATCAACTTTGGAATAGAAGACACGTCCAACTCTGATAAAACATTGTCCACAGCTTCTATCTGTTGCTCAGCTAGAGGATGGCTGAGTACAAGACCAAATGCAAGTAAATGAAGTTGGCTACGAGATAGCAATTATCTTTAAGAGTTTGCTGAGTATACCTGATGTCCACTACATGCACCAAAAGCGAGGATTCAGATATCTCCTCTAGTGTTGCTCTGAAAGCAGCGACCTGTAAATGTAGTCAAGATAAATTGCAATTCATCACCTAAAACAATAGTGAAGACCCAGACAAGCATCTTCATTATGATCACGCCATAAATAAGCAAAAGTTCGATTCTTATGATGAAAAATTTCACTAAGTTATGAAAATGGACAATAAACCATCTCACCAGCATAGTAGGCAATTTTTGGATGAAACCAACAGTATCTGTCAGTAGAAACTCCTTCCCGTTTTTTATCTGGATGGTACGCATGAAGCCAAATTGTTAATATACTGTCAATGTGATTGTCAGACAATTGATTTAAAATTGCACAAAACTCATACAGAGATAAATATTTTACACCCTGATAACAAATGACTTTCCTCTAAAACTGACCTGGACCCTTCTAGTTGTTGGATCTAGGGTTGCAAACAAGCGATCTTCAGCAAGGACATTAGCCCCCGTCAACCTATTCAGCAATGTACTCTTTCCAGCATTTGTGTACCCAACCTAAAATGTTTCCGATTGTATTCATGCATAACACTCATGAAGGGAACAAATGTCTGTATATACTATATATGAAATCTAACTTACAAGTGACACTACAGGCACAGGAACAGAAGTTCGCCGATTACGGTACTGCTTCCTATGTTTTCTAACAGAGTCCAGCTCTTTCTTGAGGATGCCAATCTATCCACCAGAAGGAATTATGACTTTCAGCATATCCATTACGAAATTGAATTCGGATGCTTTTGATGGTGGCTCAATATAGCCAAAACGTAGTCTTTATAAATTGTCCAATGAGCTACTTACTTGAGTCCGCAATATACGCTTATCCACTTCAATCTGTTTCTCTCCCATACCCTTCACTTGGCCGCCAGCTTGACGCTCAAGGTGGGTCCACATTCTCGTCAACCGTGGTAATTGGTACTCCATTTGTGCCAATGCAACCTGAGAACAATTAATGAGTTGCAGTGCGCAGTTATGAGCATCCTGTCATATGAGATGAAGATGCTCTTTAAGCTTCAGAAGACTAGGGAGACAGGAAATCACATACATGGCGAGATCCCAATTACAGTGAAAAATTTTCAATTAAGACAACTATAGTAGAAATGACCAACCAGAAGCACTAACAGAAAGACACTACAAACTGCTATATAGTGACCAAAAAAGGGAAATTGCCTGCAAGGCTGCTTCATGCGTTGCTGCCCGCTGGTTAAATATATCAAGGATAAGAGCAGTGCGGTCACAAACTCTAACATCTCCACCAAAAGCCTTCCCTAGATTGCGCAATTGCCTGAGTGTTTTCCAACTTAATTGTCAGTAGCATTGACAAGACAAAGGCCATGGAGATAGAACAAGTAATGGTTTGCTTCAGTTCCAGCTGCTAGTGAATGACTTCAGTTCACAATGAAAAAGATAGAACTTGCATAATGTGACATGCCATAATCATAAGACAAGAAGAGCATGCTATCAACACGCTCTTTGAGGATTTAGTCTGAATCAGAGTGTTGAAATCTGCTAAAATAATTCACATGCAATTCAAAGAACAGGCTCATGCTGAATCCATTAAACCACTCACATACAAGAATCTTGTACGACAATTTTGGAAGTTCAATGACATAAAGATGCTCAGAAGTCTAATATAATATGCCAGAAAATAGTTGAAACTCCTTGTCCTATTTAGGCAATTGAGATCCAGGAAGTGGCACTAGCACCAGGAACTTAGTAAGGGATAGCATTCTTATAACAGTTGCATTGCAGAAATGGGTCAAAATGACTCTAATCGCCCAGAAAGGGTAGCAATTAAACTGAGAACAAGTTTTGCAAATTCTTAGAATGTTAAAAGGACCAATGTAAAGAAGCAATGCTGGCATTATTTTCCATAGTTTTTTTATAGCATAGTGCCAATTGCATAGGCAACTTGAAGAGGAAGCAAAGGTTGAGCCATCGTTTCTTTTGTCTTAGACCGGTATGAATGGAAGTTAATCAACAATGGGTTGAACCTTACCCTGGCGAAAGCTCATCGTCAAATATCACAGTCTCCACATCCAGCGCATGAATTGCACTTTTGATTTCTGAAACCTTCCCCGATCCAATATATGTCCTCGGGTTCGGAGATGATAGTCTGCATACACATTACCAGCAATAAAGACTCACCTAAATCAGATTGCTGAAGGATAATAACAAGTAGAAGTATGGCCTGGAGAGAACTAATATGCAAGAAACATACTTGATAAGTTTGAGAAAGGGACAAGATGAAGCTTAGCACAGTCTGTATAACCATGTACTTGTGGTTCAAGAATGCTTTTTTCTTTTTTAAAATTTTAAAGTTTTGGATTGCCCATAATACAGGATGACACCAGAAAGTGGAGAGACTAAGAGATGAATCATCCAATTACCATTTGAGATATATATACTTGGAAGTCAATAGTGGGATATCCTAGAGTAAGGCCTAATTCATGGAAGGCTAACCACTGAACAGGATGGTTATCCAGATCCTTTAATAATGAGATAAAGAAGTAGTTCATGACAGATTAAATTCAGTGGAAGCTCATCTATAGAAAACCGACGGCCAAGAAAATTACATAAGCACAAAAAAGCTAAAAGCATTCATATACTCACTTCTGATATGTAGAACCTACAACCATGAGTCCTGCAGTGTCAGCTAGCTGAGCTAGTTCCTTAAGTGATTCATCTATTTCAAAAGACTCCTCCCTATCACCTTTACGCTCAACACCCACGAGGTATGCCTTCTCTTCAAAGACCTAAGCCAAATACACTGAATCAAATTAACTTAAAACACAAACACTTAAAGAAGAAGCACAAGAGAGATGATTCAGGCTGGTCACAGCAACTAAAAATCAAAACCTACTGGTGGACAACCTGGATGCACTTATCTCCACCAAATTAGAGAGAGAGAGAGAGAGAGAGAGAGAGAGAGAGATTTGCACAAGCCCCCTTGAACCCCAAGCTTCAGCTTCTGTAATAATCTGCTCTTTAGTGCTGTCATTCCCTAAATTACTAAGCAACCGGCACCCGACATTCTGGTGCTACATTCACATTAACCTCCAAGTTTGCGATCACAAAAGTTATTATATCAAAATTAGTCCTTAAACAATGAACTCTACGAAATCTGACATCATAGTTCCACTGCATTCCCCTTAACCTCCAAGTACGCAACCACAAAAGTTATCATATTGAAGTTAGTCTTTAAACAATAAACTCTACAAAACCTGACATCATAATTCCACTGCATTTGGCTGATAGACGTAAACTATGGCGTCGCCATTCATCCTCAAACAATTCAAACTCATAACAAGAGCTTTTACAGCTTAACCATGAACAAATCCACGCTAGGATGTTTATAAGAAGCATGCTAACCATTGCAACTCATAGCGGACGCACTTGTAAAGCAGCAGATCTGGCTAAGCATCTTTTAGCGCATTAGTGCTTTCCTCATATTATCGATTTCTTAACACGGCCCCAATGCCCCAATGTGTTATCAAAAGAAATGGGAATAAATCCAGGACAGAAGTTCACACCAAAATATTGTTTTAGGGGGCCCCCGTTGAGTAAATCATCAGAAAGTAAATATCTTGCTCGATCCTTATAAGTCACTCCCTGGTCATCTTACGCAATATGGACACCTCTTATTGTTCATTTTCACCACTGCACCAACAATTTGTATTCCAGTAATATCGAAAAGTGGAAAAGCTTACAACTAAAAACCCCACAGGCAATAAAAATTCATTCCCTTCTTCATAGACAGCACGACTCAGGTCTGTATTGACTGTTCCATTCGTGACCTTAGCTCTTTCGACCCTTCTTAAGCAACCGGAATGAAGCGCAAAAGACTCAATTCCCAACAAAATGGAATATAAATTAAAAACAAAAGAACAGAGAAAAGCGTACCTCTCTTCCATTCCGCAATTGGAACCTATTATCCAAGCTGTCATCGTCCTCTCTCTTCTTCTTCACTCTGGTCGACGAAGTTGTCCCATCCTTGCTGTTATCTCCCAATTGGGTCTCCGCAACTCCATTGAGGGACCCGCCCACCTCGTCGTTCACTCCTTGGGTTTCGATTGCTGGGGCTTCCACTTCTACGGCTATGTTGTCGGGGGATACAACGCCGAGCCCATGTCGGACAGCTTTGGCCAATCTTAAAGGATCGAAAGGTCGTATCTTGAGAGATAACAAGATGGGTCGATTACCATTACTGGTGGGATTCAAGCTCCGCGGGCCGTGAACCAATGGAGACGGTCTGCTGGTGAGAGACGAGCATGATGCCATCATGAGAATTTCTGCTTGTATCGTCTATCCAAAAACAGTAGAGAAGGAAACAAATTCTTGCTTCGGTCACCGGGTGTCCTCCTGCTTTGTTTTCTTTTTCTTTTTCTCTTTATTTATTTTCTGCCTTTTGGTTTGTGGTGTGGTCGAATGATCGAAATTGGTCTGAAATTTAATTACGTGGGCTGATAATGAATGATATTGGACGTTTCCAAGAAATGGATAATTCTCACAACAGTTCGCCCTTCCGACAGCCCCTCCATTTTAGAAGTGAGCATGGTCTAGTAGGCTGGAACGACGAATGAAACGGACTGCAAAGAGAATAAAACGGGGACATGACCTAAGTACTATGAAATTAGGGAAAATTTTGAATAAGGACATGAAGTGTTCTCATTTTTTCAAATAATGGTTCGCAGTAAATTTTGTTTCAAAGAAAGATATGAAATGGTCAAATCAGTTCAAATAAAGACTTAGAAATAGCCAAATCATATCTCAAATAAGGGTCTTTGGCATGCCGGTAACTATTTCGGCCATCGAAAAAAAGGGCATTTTGGTCAAAATATTGTGACTATTTATTTTAAAATTCTATTCTTTTTTTTCTTTGTTCCCTTTTCTTTTCTTTTTTTTCTTTTTTCTCAACCCTCCCCCAACCATTGCCATTGATGGCCAGCGGAGGTCACCCACCTCGCTGGCGTCGAGGCAGCCTAGGAGAGGCAACCCTCACCCAATGCCGACAAGGGCAATCCTTGCCCTTGCCTGAGCTAGCGAGGCCATGAGAGGTAAGGGCTACCCTCGTCTGAGTCCGACGACCTTTGCTATGGCTACTAGAGGAAAGGGGGGAATGAAAAAAGAAAGAAAAAATAAATAAATAAAATTAAGTTAAAAGACGAAAATGCTTTTTTTTCCCTTTCCTTTTCTTTTTTTTCTTTTTTCTCAACCCTCCCCTAACCATTGCCATTGATGGCCAGCGGAGGTCACCCACCTCGTCGACGTCGGGGCAGCCTAGGAGAGGCAACCCTCACCTGATGCCAACAAGGGCAACCCTTGCCCTTGCCTGAGCTAGCGAGGCCATGAGAGGTAAGGGCTACCCTCGTTTGAGTCCGACGACCTCTGCTATGGCCACCAAAGGAAAGGGGGGAAATGAAAAAAGAAAGAAAAAATAAATAAATAAAATTAAGTTAAAAGATGAAAATGCTCTTTAATCTGAGAGGGGTTCTTTTTCTAAACTGATATGATTATTTCAAGCCTTTGTTTGAAATAAGCTCAACTTCACGTCTTTATTTGAGACAATTTGATTACTTGATTCTTATTTAAAATAAGGTTCACTTTGAACTTTTATTTGAGAAAACAATAGTACCTCAAGTCTTTATTTGCAATTTTTCCATTAAATTATCACAAGGAACAAAAAATAGGAAAAAATCTCAAAAAACTTCAAATTATGTTCACGAATAACACATTTATCGATAACCTTTTTTTAAGGCATAAAAAAGCCAAAATTATGCCTATTGTGATACATTAATCCTAAATTTTACTTTTGACATACAAAACTCCAAATTTGTACTTATATGACACATTTATTTTATATTAATGTTCCGATAAATAATTTTTCTGCCAAAATAACGTTGTTTTTATCTTACTTTAGCTATTGGGGTGCCATGTCAACACCATTTGCTTTTTGGCATCCATGTAGGTAGATTTTTAAAAGTTCTCATTGACGGAATTTTAATGGAGAGTAAATGTGTCACATAAGTATAAATTTGGGATTTTTTATGTTATAGAAGAAAGTTTTAAAAATTAATTTATTACAATGGGGATGACTTATGATTTTTGGTGGCTTTTGCCCTAAGAAATATTAAGATTAAAATTGAAACTAGTACCCGAGGATAATTCAAAAATTTGAAGCTCAAGCTGGTAAAACATTCTTTGGACTAAATCCACAAATTTTAAATGAAACACTTATGCATGGTGAGTCTACGAGAAGTTATGCAACGCCTCCAATTAGACAGATACTTTCATAAGGCGCTCACCTGAGCGAGTGCCAAAAAATCCTCATATATTGTCAACTCCAATATGAATTCTTATAATTGAGAATGCATCTCCTATTATTGACGAACTAAGACATAGGAACTTGGAAAGATGTTAATTTGGAAAAATACTCAAAGGAACTTACTCAAACTTGGAACCCTACTCAAATTAGGAAACCTAGTCAAATTTGAAAACCAACCCAAATTGGAAAATTTTCTTAAAGTAGAAATATATTCAAATTAAGAAGCCTATTTTAAGGTAGGAAATCTACACAAATTAAGAAAATTATCCAACCTTAAGCCAGCCTGAATTGCAATTATTCTTCAACTTTAAGAAACTCCATCTTAGATGCATTCTTCTCGTTGGACCCAATGGATCATTTTATGATCGAAATCTCCATTTTGAGTGATAAATGGATGATGTATGGTAGATGAATAATAGATTATAATCACCACTAAGGTCTAAAGGACGTATCACCAACCAAGGATAAAGATCAGATTGATGAAGTTCACCATCAAAATTTAAACGGCTAGCCCTCGTTAAGGATAAAGGATTTCAGAATATGAGAATCTTATTACTAAAGCCTAAAGGAAATCCACTACTCAAGGGTAAAGGGTTTCTTGGTTCACCTCCAACAAATAATCCACTTTCTAGGGATAATGAATCAAGATAAATATTTGCTCACATAGAAGAAAATTTTATATATTCTGAATATTCAAGTCTTGTCTTACTTTTGAGAACTCTTCTCTATTTATAGAACGACGATGACATCGAAACTAGCCAAACATTATAGACATGGAAACTACCCAAATATTAAAGACATAGGAACTAGAAAACTCCTTAAACACATGGGAACTAGAAAATGCTTTTAAGCTATGAAACACGGACACGTTTGGAGGGCCTCTGTGTCGTGTCACGTGTTGTCGGAGGTCAACTTTTTTCGACACGCTCTGACGTGCGTGTCCGGAGGTTTGCGGGCGGGTCTGGGGCGAAGGGAAGAAGGTGATGGAGAGCGGAGGCAAGGGTGAGAGAGCGGAGGCAACGCCGCGAGCGACGACGAGGGAGGGTAGAGGAAGAGCAAAGAGCAAGACCATCGAGCAGGTTGCGACCGCCGACTGCAACGCCGAGATGGAGAACTGCAACGCCGCGATGGAGGGCTGGACGCGAGGCTATGACGGCAAAGCGGGGAATGGAGGCGAGGACTGCAACGCCGAGATGGAGGGCTGGAACGCCGCGATGGAGGGCTGGACGCGAGGCTACAACGGCAAAGGGGGAACGGAGGCGAGGCGGCGGCGAGCATTTATGATGAGAGGAGACGACGGGTTTGCTAGGGTTTTTGGGTTGTTTCAGTTTTTAGGAAGAAGAGGGAGGAGAGGAGAGGAGAGGACGGCTTCTGGGGAAGAAATGAAAGCCGCGGGCAGCGTGAATTCAATTTTGGGAAGGGACAAGGCGCAAGGAGGTGGGTGGGGTTGGGGAAGAAAGCAGATGGTGAAATAAACGGGTGGGACCATTTAGCCCAAAAAAAATATCGAAATGTTAAATAAATTTATTATTAAATGGTAAGGCTAAAAAATAAATAAATAGGCGGGTTAAAAAGTTATTTCAAAAAATAAAAATACTAGATGTTAAATAATGATAAATTTTGATCAACGTAGAAAAATATAAAT
This sequence comes from Eucalyptus guilfoylei, assembly GCA_016097605.1. NCBI lineage: Eukaryota > Viridiplantae > Streptophyta > Magnoliopsida > Myrtales > Myrtaceae > Eucalyptus > Eucalyptus guilfoylei. Next base: position 23,351,987 of record CM027865.1, on the reverse strand, counting down.
TTATTTTGATTTTAATCTCTCGTTAGTTATTTATTTCATCAATAACTTTTATTAAAATAAAAAAAAATGTCTTGCTAATTTTTTATGAATAAATTTATTAATTTTATTAGTATAGATTCATTATAAGCTCTTTTTTTATGAATTTGAATAAATTAATTTAAATATAATAATTTATCATGTATATATAAAAATATTCATTTAATATATAAACGGCCCCAACGTGTTAATTCTCTTTTTCTGAAAAATAACATGTCAGCGTGTCATGTCGTGTCGTGTCGCGTGTCGCATATCCGTGTCGATACTACTTAACTTTTAAGACACATAGGAACTTTAACTTTAACTCTTGAAACTTACAATGCACTTAAAACTCTTAAAACTAGTACTGAATACATTTGGCCAAATGCAAAGTAATTAAATTTAAACTCTAGATTTGTTCACCAGCTTGGGCAGTCTAATAAACATCTCGGAAAATCAACCAACAATGATGCAAATTGATAAAAATAGTCTCTAGTTGCTGGATAGTGGATTAGTAGCTTTGACATCAATAACAAATTTGTAAATCAATAACTAGCAGCCAATAGACAATTGAACCATCAAATCGACAACTTTATTGCAGAATTGACATCTTCAACTTGAACCGATCGAGTCGAGGTGTAGCTGAAATCATCTTTGCTTATAAGAATAAGGATCAATCAACGAGTTCAAAATTGAGCTTGAGAATTGATTGGTAGAGCTCAATGCTCCGACATCAATTTATATGCGCAAATATCAAATGGACTTGGTTGATAGATGAGGTTTGAGTTAGGCTTGTGAGTTATATTTATTTAATGGAAATTCGATGCCCCGCATTCAACACTATATGTTGTATTCATTCTTAATTCCGGTCTCTTATTAAAAGGAACCGTTGGACAAGTATGAACTACGAGTGGGTAAAACTATACTTTTCAGGTAGGGATACAACAATTGAGTTGAGCCAAGTCGAGTTGAACCATATAAAAAGATTTGGGCACATATATAACAACAAAAATAGTACCCGCTTAATACATATATCACAAAAAAATATCATCTAAGTATATGTCATACCACATCCTATCTAGGATGCAAGGCTCATAATCATAGGCATAATTTGTTCTACGATGGGTCAATTCTCATCATGGAATCGGGAACTGACCTTGTGCACCTTGGAACAGGATCATACTAGCTAGTTCCGAGCCGAATCTCTATTGGCTTTATTTTTTTTATGGTCTTGTTATAAATACTTTGTTTTTACTTTTTGGGATAATGACACAAATGGTCCATAAATTTTAGCTCAATATATAATGTGGTCTATGAATTTTAATTTGTTCAATGTGGTTCCTAAACTTTATCTTAATGTATAATGCCGTCCATAAACTTTTGGTACATGTTCAATTTAGTTATTGAACTATATGAAAATATCTAATGTTGTCCTTCTATTAGTTCAAATTTAGGGACAACATTGAATATTTTCATATAGTTTATGGACTATATTGAATATGTACCAAAAGTTCAAGGATCATATTAAATAGATTAAAGGTTCAAGGACTACATTATATATTGTACTAAAGTTTAGGAATCACATTAATAGGTTTATTGGAAGTCTAAAAGGATAGTGGAATTGTCTCACCCTACAGACCATAATCATTTTTTGGTATTTGAAGAATTTTACCATTCCCTCAATATGACTCACCAAATTTTTATTGGTGATATCAATGACCAAAAGGAATTGAAACAATGACAATTCTTTAATTGGAAACGGGTTAAAGTTTAGGGATCATTTGTATCATTTTTCTTTAATTTTTTTTTTATGGTTTCTGCTATAAAAAATAAATATTTATATATACTCTGAGTCAATTATGCCCGTTCAAAGCCCCAATTCAGTTCAACAACAGGCCGCACCAGTTCAATATTACTTTACATGGACTCAAACATATTTGTATTAGTCTAGACTCAAACATATTTGTATTAGTCTAAACTCAAATTAATATCGACAAAACGATTCATTCATCATTTTTGAAGGCCAATAGATAAGCAGGTCGCTCAATGGGCGCTTAGTGGAGCATAAATATGTGGTAGACCCAAATTTGCTTGTCTAACCATTCCAAGAACTACCGGAACAGATCATTCAGTCCTTTGAAACCAACCGAAATCCAGAACACATCGTAGTTGAAATAAAACTTACTCTTTCACCATCTACTTATACGGGCGACTGAACTGGCTTGAAGAGCAAGGCCCTTTTCGTCGGACAATGCACAGTCCTTAAAAGCCAGTCATATATAAACAAAATAAAAAGCAAGGCTTAATTCAAGATTGAGTTTTCCTATTAGAATTCTTATAAATGTACATCTTCTAAGCCAAAATTGAACAATTTCATTTCGAATGGCCCCCCACAAATGAACAAAAATGCTAAACTTACGAATTGGTTACTGCTTTAGATAGACCTATACCATTTTATTTTTGTTGGCCTTTTTAAGAATAATAATACTAATTTAGTTACTAACATAGATATGCTCAGATTACTTGCAAACCATTCATTGATTAATTGCCCCCGGAGAAAAAGAACTAGATCCGTCCCTGCTTACATACGGGTGATATTAGATGATGAATGATGACCAATCAAGAATCTAAGATCGAGGAAATTTCCTCCGATGTTAATTGGAAAAAAACATGGCCCTTTAGCTTATAAGCTCTCACACAGAATTAGGCCAGAGATGGCAATATGGAGACTATCCGTTTACACGATACAAGAACAACAAGAAATAAGAAATAAGGAAAAAGCACGACTGCAATGCATTTTAATACACTTTACTCATGTGTTGACATAAATTAATATGTTTTCATTGGTCACCAATTTTTCGACTTTTAGAACGAAAGTTATAATATGTTAGTCTAAAATAAAGTGACATGAATTACAAAAGTGACTACGATATGCTAACATTAATCACCAGTCCAAAACTAGACGCATTTGTTTGACCCAAAAAAAAATAAAAAAATCAGACATATTTGGCCTTACATCTTCAAGAGAGACGGTATGAGACAATACAAACACAATTAATAAAATTGAAAACACCCAGGAGAATTTCATATGATCACTGGAAATTTGCATACGGCAAATGATCAGTGGCATCCTCCATGGAGTGGTCAAAATGCAGACGGGAACAGTTCGATAGGAACATCGCTAACTGTATTGCCACATACCTCTATCTAAAGTCGAGAATCACAAGATTGGTTGCCTGCTTCAGATTCCATATCTGGTTCCCCTGGTTATCATCAAGTTAGGCCATTGAAGGACAATCTAAATTCAGAAAATCAGTTCATTAGAGCACGGCTATGTTTTCACCATCGCACATTCCACGAAGACCGAATTATTCTTTTGCCTTTTCGCAGACAACGGAGTATTATTCATTTGGGCCTTCAAAAGTACGATCAATTCACCATCTCGGCAAACCAGAAATAAGAAACATCTTTTCTCTTGACCAGCGTCCATCTCGATCTCTTTCTAGTGCCCAATGATTCATTTAACTTTCCTGCTACTTCATAAAAAAGGTTGTGATTTTTACTGTTATCTCAACATCTTCATCTTCATGCATGTATCACGGTTTTGAGGTTTTCAAAGCTCGATGTACCAAGAAATGATCCAAGGGAATGGGATAAGCCGTGAATTAATAAAGGCTTAGGGTTTCTTGAAAATTTATATTTGTATTCAAGATATTTCTTGTATTTAATGGGTAAACGGTAGTTTGGTATTTAATAGGAAGATGGTAGTTAAGGCAATAGTTATTGGAAGACCTCTTGTATAAATAGGGGAACCTCTTCCCCTCATTTGTATTACCCAACATTTGAGCAATATATATATTCTCTCTCCAAGAGTTTCTTTCTCTAAACACTTTCTCTCTCAACAATCAGATTGAGTTAGCGATGGAACGATTGTTCTTTGAGAAAAACGCTTAGCTTAGGCGATCCAGTAAACCAAAGGAAGGTTAAGTTGATGCACAGTCTCCATCTTTAAGTGTAGGCCCGTGACACATGATTACACCACCCAACAGGCAAAGTGAAGAAAAGCAAAGACGATCCAATGACTCTCTCCATGCCCACGAGTCAGAAGGAGACACTCTTGAAATTGGGCGTTTGCAAAGTGAGCCCACTACCTTTTTGCCTGTTACACTGAATTCTTCAGGAATGCGGACGACAGAACAATTTAGTCTCAAGTAATGTAGGGATAGTCGCCGGCCATGAGCGAGGCTCGACCCTCACCAGATCCGGCGAGATAGCTGGCGAGGTCGAGGCCGGTCATCGAGGTTCGGCAACCGGCTGGAGGAAGAAGGAGGAGAAGGAAAAAATAAAATAAATTAAAATAAATTAAAATAAAATAATCCAAAAAATTCAAAAAATTCAAAAATATTAAAATATTATTAAAAGCTTCCACATCAAAGCACCGATCGACCACGTCAGCCGGCCAATGTCCAGTCAGCAAAATCATGCCAAATTCGCCAGAAAGAACTAACTTGGTATAACGTAAAAATGTTTAGGACTTAATTGGCACCAAAAAAAGGTTTAGGACTAAATTGACACAAATGCAAGATGTTTAGGACATTTTTAACACTTTTCCGCTTAATTACACCACCCAACAGAAAAAGTGAAGAAAAGCAAAGACGATCCAGTGACTCTCTCTCCATGCCCACAAGTCAGAAGGAGACACTCTTGAAACCGGGCGTTTGCAAAGTGAGCCCACTACCTTTTTGCTTGTTACGCTGAATTCTTCCAGAATGCAGACGACAGAACAATTTAGTCTCAAATAATGTAGGGATAATTGCTGGCAACTAAAGAAGAAGAAATTTGATGCCTTGATGGTCAGGGAAATCAAGAGGGAACATCATTCCAAACAAAAACTAGTTCAGAATTTCTAAGACTCTTAACCGCAGACTGAATCAAGCACCAGACCAGATTAAATAGTCTCCATGGAACCAAAGTTGCCAACTTGGGTCAGCAGGAACAGGATGTCAATGTGCACAACAAAAATAGAGTCCCCTTAATTCTCATGCTGATGTGCTTTTCACAAGTCAAATAATAAGTTCTATCAGAAAACTCAGAAACACTTTCAGTCTTTGGGTATTGTCTTGCTTCCAGTTTTTGTCTACAATTTCGACACATAAGTTAGGACAACCCGCAAAGCCGCATCATTTCATTGTTTTGGGCAAAGATCCAAAAGATTTCCCATATGAGAACAAGTTACTAAAGTAAGCAAAACTCGGTACCCTATTATCTTTTCTCTTTTACTTCAAGCATTAGCTTTATGCTCTGCATTTTTCACACATAAGGCCACAATATTTTGCGTCGCTGTTTTCCACAACAATCCAGAAGATTCCCCACCAGTTAAATATTTGTTGACGCTGATAAGCTAATTTGCTTCGAGTAAGTTGAGGCCTTTTTCATATTCATTAGATATTTAGAAAATCCCTTCAAGCTGGTGAAAGAATTAGAGGGATATGGGAAGAAAAAATCAATAAACGCAAGGACGAACAGACCAGGGAGTCCATTGAACAGGGCAGAAGCCGCGTGCTTGGGCCGTGTGTTGAACCTGAGACATGTTGCTCTCTTTCCAGGTGTTCTGCAAGCAATTTCTTCAAGACTTCCCCCACTCCAAGGGAGTCCCTTTTGCCTCTTGATTTGAGAAACCGTACCAGCAGAAGCGAGCAAGCACGCTTTGCTCTGTCTCCATTTCATGCTGCTGTATTTTTCTATGCTGGACGTTGCTTTCACGACGTACTACACATGCAGGCTTCATGAAACGTGATTCGGGGAAAAATTTTTGTCTAGATCCGAGTCGATGGATAAAATTTAATATGTAAATTTTTATCCGTTATTTAATAACTTAAATTGACGTTGATTTAAACTTAATCATATAATACTTGTTTGTGTTAAAACAAATATTATATAGTACTTAGTTGATATGATTATTGAAATAATAATCATAGAATAATTTGAGCATTGATTAATATAATTAGTAATTAAGATGATCATTCTATTGTGAATATTATAGCTAACATAAGCAAATAACTTTATGCCATTATTATATATGAATGATGTTAAATGTATTAAGTAAATATGTAATACCAAGATAACATAATTATTACTACATTTCAATAGTTTTCTTATTATTTAGCATTTCATTTATTAATCATATAATATGTGATTATGTCAAGAGGATTGTTATTAGTCTTATTATTATATAAATAATGTAGGGATAAGGACACTGCAAATGCAATAATTTTCGTATGAAGATCATTTGAGAGTTGAAACTCTTTTTCCCCTAATTTGAATGTCATATTGGTGTACAATCGTCTACTCGAGTGTCTATTCCGGCAATTTGTCCTATGTGGCATTTTAACTTAAATTTTTACTACGACGTGGCTTTTTTAAAAGGAAATTGAAGTCCAATGCTGAAATTCTTTGTCAAACATAGTAAGATTTAAAAAAAAAAAAACAAAAAGACAAAAAAAAAAAACATATCACGGTTCTCCCTTTTTTCTCTCTAAATGCTTCCTATTTAAAACTTGTAGCCTCCATAGAAATGCAAGAATGTATCGTTGATTAACTCTCTGGTGGAGAGGAAGAAGAGGAGTGGGGTTCTTAATTTGGAGATGTTCTTGCTTCGCTCTCCTTGTCGCTCTTGATCTTGATCTGGGTCTTTCTCTAACCCCATCCTCGCTTTCTCCTTTGTGATCAGCGCCTCTAGAGAGGGAGCTTTCGCAGCAGCTACATTTTAGCCTCGGTTTGTGAGATCCGTTCTTAGGAAGACTGTCTTTTGACCTTGGACTTTCCTTTCACTTGGACAAAGGAAATGAATGATTTGGGGCCAAAGAATTTTCACCATCCAATCTGCTTTCTTTTCCAAATTTGATAAGGCGATTTGCCTCGATTTGAAGAATAGGGTTAGGGTTCTTCACGAAGAAAATTTAATTTTGCTCCAATTTGTTTAAATTAGTTTAGGGTTATTCAATTAGATCTCTAAACAACATCGTTTGCTTCTCACTTGCTGACTTCATTTTTCCGGTGAGCTACATTGGATTTTATATAACTAATTTAATTCACACTGGATTTTTCAGTGAGACAAATCACTAATGACACTCAAATGAAAGATTTATAATAAATGTGACACTCAAGTAAGTGAAAAAAAAAATTAATCCTCAAATGAGTGTCATACGAAAGTTATAATACTTCTAATATTCTTATTCCAATAATTTAAGTAAATCTTGTTATATGCTATAGATGTATAATTATCTAACATTAGTAAAGTGATTGGGAGAAATGAGTTGGAAATACTTTGCGAAAAGCCATTATCGTTGGGTTGTAATACCTATTGTACGAGATAACGTAATAACTATTACAGCTTATGTTGTGATGAGTACTACGCTGTGATAGCTACTACTGTAGGTAAACGGAGTAATAGAAAGTCATTCTACAGTGGACGTGTAGCAATTATTACAACAAAAAAATGTGCTATTGTACATTTTCAAGGCCATTTTTCCTTAAAATTGCACTGCGCAATTTCATCGTCTTACTATTTTTGAAAATCATATGGATAGTTCTTGTCCAAATTTCATTAGCCGCACTTAGCAAGCACAAAAGCAATTGCTCATATTATGGAGCGATATTCTTATACAGATGCTCTTGTCGGTTTCAGAATTTTTGTCCATCGATATGAAATGGAATCGTAACAATTTATAATATTCAAGCATTTTGTTTAACCAAAAGTAAGACAAAAAAAGACTTGGAAAATCATCATGGACGGGACACTATTTTGTTGCAAATATTAAGAGAAAGAACGGCCAAATCCCAAAAGAAATAAATGAATTTATATTTGCAAGATAAAAATTTAATATCTTTTCAAATGATCCAACCATTCACACTAACTTTTCTCAAAGGACAAAGATATCCACCGTTAGATTTTCCATTCATGAAAGTTGATGAATTCTCTTCACATTATTGATTTGGACAATGATTTTCGGTTTGGAGCAGAAAGAACTCGCTTCAAGAACCCATCCCTTTCAATCCGGGGTTCTCACATTCTCTCTTTTCTCATTGTAACAGATGAGTCATTGATGCAGAAGACTCAAGAACAACATCGTTTCCAGACTGAAAGAAATGTTGTTTCGCCTTTTTTACAGACGCCAGCAGACATGTTGGTACCTATATCAACGTTAAAAACCACATCAGCCTGTATGAACAAATACTGACCGATAGCCACTCATGTCTCCCAAAAAAAAGAAAATGTATATTTTGTTCTGCGAGCATAACAAGGTGAATCAACTACTATTAACGAATTGATTTTTCAATTCTATCAAACGAGCATGACTCCAGGGTAGTTGACATGATTGATGTAGTTGCATCTTTTCCTTCGTAGAATTGCGGTAAAGAGGTTGTCTGTCGTCATTTGGGCACCAGCACCAACAAGGTGAATCATCTCGTCAAAAGCAAGCCATCCGTATGGAGATTAGCTTTTGCAAAAAGTGTTAGTTTCTTGATATAATTATGTCACGCCAGAACGAGAAAATTTGCATTAGAGAAATAAATAATAAAATTGTCTGTTTCACTGGTCAAATTAGGGAGTAGAACAGTGAATTTGTTACCAGAAACATGGTTCATGGCACTAGCCATTAGACTTCTATCAATAACTCTAAAAACTTACAGCCTGCTTCAGATTTGAATCTGACACTCGTGAGTATCATCGAACTAAGGCATTGAAGGACAATGGAAAAAAGTAAAAAGTTCAGTTCAGGAGAGCACAGCTATTGTTTACAGCAGCCCCCTAAGCATAGACCGGACTATCCTTTCGTCTTTCACAAGATAAACATAGGATAATTTAATATCCGGAGCCTTCCAAAACGCTATCTTTCAAGATAGGGTAATCTAGAGGAGAGACTTCTCTCATCATCAGCATCAACTGATCTCATGGGCACAGCCAACCATCTCTTTCTAGTGCTCAATGATTCATTTTACTTTCCTGCCTTGTTCATTAAAAGATTTGTGATTTTCAGTGTACTCTCAACATCTGCATACTCATGCATGATTACAGCACCCAACTAGAAAAAAAGGCCAAAAGAAAGCCAAAGATACTCTAATGTGAACATGCTCACAGGTCACAAGATGACAATCTTTAAACTGGGAGTGTGCAAAGTGAGCCCACTTTTCAGCCCTGTACCCCTAAGTACTTCCCTCTCTTTTCACAGATCACAGCAATGCAGATGACAGAGCAATTTAACCTCTCTCTCTCTCTCTGTGTACTGGGGTAAGTTTTTTGAGATTGGAAAGTACTTTTTGAGTCTCCCAAAGATATGCAATAGCAGGCAAACTAAAGCTGAAGAAATTTGATGCCTTTAATGGTCAGGGACAATTGAGGGGACCATTTTTTTCCCTTGGCCTTCGTCCCTGTCATTTTTCTTTTCCTGCAGCGATAGAGCCAATCAGGTTGGCTTCTTTCTTAGCACCTGCACAAGTCTACGTCCTTAGGTTTTATAGCATCCTGCCGCTTGGTTTTTCACGTTTTGAGAGAGGAAAAGAATCAATGCTGCTTTTCCTTCTCTTTGAATTATTAATGTTCTGAGGCATGTCTTGCACCAAGAAGATCATGCTCTCATATTGAATTCCCAGTCCTGCATAATATCTTTCATTTTCAACCTCTTATGGCCTGCACTTAATGAGGGATCTTGAGGTCTTAGTAGTTCTTCAAACTCTCTTATCATAAATATATATAAAAAAAAACTCACTCATTTTGGCGGAGTTTAGGTTGTTTGTCGAGTATATTAGTATTGTTTTACTTTTGTTCAGTACTTTGCTTCTCGTATGCTTCCCTTCCCTATTGCCATAATAATCATCATGCTAGGCTTGCGTCGGGGCTTCATTTTGAATAACAATTTGCCCTAGCGGTACTACCTACATTATCTTCCACGCTCATAATTTTGTTTTGACTGATTTCCTTCTTCATCTATATTTTTTTGTTAGTCTTTTGATAGGTTCTCCACTTCATACAGTAGAACCGATCGCATTCAAGAAAATGGTCTGTCCATGATACATTTTCTTGAAATCAGAATCTTGTCGAGCGAACCAGGTCCATAAAGATCGTCCAAAGAAATACCAACGAAGTTCTGGGGGAAATTATGGTTACGCATGAATCACCGCCAGATCCGATGCCAACCGCTTGGCACCGATTCATTCCATGTGAGAGCCAATTTGAAGGACCAGATTTGAGTTCTTATGGCTCTGCTTTAAGAAACAACACCGCATTCTTTGAGCCCATTGGTGCAGTCCCAAGCATCCAGTATCATCGGGAAAGAATGCCCAGATCATTTAACCTTGTTCACAGTCCTGTAACAGTAGCTGAATCACATATCACCCACACCAGGCATTTGATGGATCTTCTTGAAGTGGCGAACGTGCCTAACCAAGCCCACAGCCTCACGCTCTCTCTCAATTCTCCGTTGCCTGAACCTAATACCGTCCAATTTGGGCACAGGCCCTTGAGTGGTACAGATTTCAACAGTCCAAGCTACGTTGTCCAAGGGGAATCAAGAGAAGCCTGCGATGCAAGTAATGACTCTGAATTTGCTTCGTCCTCAGCTCCTCGGAACAGGCAGTGCTTCACTTCTTACCGGCCTGATCTGGTTCCTTCCATCATTGGGAATTCAACATACTTGAAGCCAGCTCAGTCCCTTTTGGAAGAAATTGTTAGTATCTGCGGGAATGGTGCTGAGATTGCCAATGAGAAGTACTTGAGGAAACTATATGGAGGAGCAGAAAGAAAAGCAACTCTAGGGCTGGTTTCTGAATTGAAGGAAGAATTTGGCAATATTGGTCTCCCTGCAGAGAAACGTGAACTTCAAGCCAAACTTGCTAAGCTTGTTTCTTTACTGGGAGAGGTGGGCCTCCTACACAAACTACAAACAATAAAGTAGCCTCTCAATTTACTTCATATCCAAATTTATTGCCATAAAGTAATGTCGTTGTTTCACTAATATGCTATGGCTGCATTGGCTGGAGCGAATTTACAGGTCGAAGCAAGATTCATGAAATACTACTTCCACATGGAGGAGGTGGTATTGTCGTTCGAATCGGTGGCAGGGCTGGGAGCGGCAAAATCCTACACTGCACTGGCCCTCCAAGCGATGACTAGGCATTTCTGCAATTTGAGGGATGCAATAGTATCTCAGATTAAGATCACAAGGAGAAAACTATTTGATGATTCTTCGAGAATTAGCTGTGGCCTGTCGCGGCTGAGCCTGTTCAATCGAGAATGTAGGCAAAAGCAGAGGATTTCTCTCCAACAGCTCGGATTTATGCATGGTCAGAGGCAAGCTTGGAGGCCGATCAGAGGGCTGCCGGAGACTTCTCTGTCGCTCCTTCGCTCGTGGCTCTTTGAACACTTCCTCCATCCGTAAGCACCCAATCCCAAAGTGCTTGAAGTAGCTATTTTTTTCACCGTTATTGAAAAATCTATTGGTGATAAATGGTCCTTCTTGCGGTCCTCTGACAGTTATCCAAATGACTCCGAAAAGCTTATGTTGGCATCACAAACAGGCCTCACCAAGAATCAGGTGATTTCTCTAGAACTGATTTCTTTTGGCGCTACTTGCTTTTCTCCCGGCCGAGCGTGACCATATAACATTTTTTATGCGCGGGTTTCTCCTTCCTGTCTGTGCAGGTTTCGAACTGGTTCATTAATGCTCGAGTTCGGTTGTGGAAGCCTATGATCGAGGAGATGTACAAGGAGGAATTTGCAGATTCATCGGAGGACTCAAATCCTTTGATCAAAGGTTCCATAACCGATGAGGATTCGACCAACCTCGAGGATGAATGAATTGGTAATGGTAATAGTAAACCCAATTTCACGGAATGAGTTGACAAGATCTGCTAGTTTGTCAGCTAAGAATGGTCAGGGAATGCCTTCAGGATCTAAATCATGTACGCCCTTACTGCTAAGCACCAGCCGTTTTATCGGCATTCTGGTCTTGGTTTGGCAGGACGCCTACTTCATTCAGCAAAGAAGTAGACCTAACGACCTTTCCTATTCGAATAGTAGTCCATGTGATCACGGCAGAAACTCGACCGTCCTTTACTTTTTGGCCTTTTTTTTTTTTTTTGTCTGGTCCTATTAAATATCAATTTTACGAGTCACTATGTGTACCATCCGCAAGTCACGAAACTTTTCTCCCTCACTCACACATTCCCATCCTAGCCTCTAGAGAAGGTGGGGAATCAAACTTTCCACCTCCCCCTTCTCAAGTGGAAAGGGTGGCCACTGTACAGTGATTGTTTTTGTTCATCTTTTTTTTTTTTTGTTCATCCACTGTACAGTGGTTAACTTGATCATCTTTTGAAATGCCAGTTCATGGTTATTTCAAGTTAAATGTTGATTGAAAATACAAGAAACTTAGGCTTGAACTAATAGCCCAATCACAGTAATAAAATAAGATATGATATAATAGCCATTACGTTGTTCGGTTAAGTGATGAAATGTGCGTCTATTAAAGGTCTAAGTAAAATACCTCTCGTTAGAGGATATTTTTTTTATAATATTGTCAAAAGGCATATGAAAATTGATTACTGTGACTTTTTTTTAGTTCATTTAAAAATTTCTGCCTTCTTAAACCATGGGAAAAGAATCGATTCTCTCTAATAAATTTGATTAAATTGTCTAATAAGAGTACGGTATTGGTCAATTAATATTTTCATCAATATACACTTATGCATAATATCTAATTAACTCTATACCGCAACACATGACATATAAGAAGTACTGACTAAAATGACAAGACGGTAGTGTTAAGTTTATAGTATAGTCATTATTGTAAATTAATAGCACGCAAGTCCCTGAACTGTTCCAAATTTTTCAGCAATGTTCCTGAGCTTTTTTTAATGCAATCGGGTCATTAGAGTATATTCTTTATTCGAGTTGGTTATTCCGTTACAATATAAACGGAAAATGCCCACGTCAACTAATAAATGAGTTCCACATCCGCACTGACCAAACAGATTAATGTTTACGTGTAATTTTCTTGTGTTGGTTAGATAAATTACTGGAATTTTTTTTGGAAAAAAAAAATATCAAGCCCGAAGAGAGATCAAGAGAGGGGGGCTAGGTTATAGAGGAAATCAGCAAGGGCCGCCGAGCCCTTGCCAACCGTTCGGTATCAAATGACCCTTGAACAGGGCCTCATTTGGTCTGGTCGCATGACTCTAGCCAGATTTGGCCTGGGATTGAGTGACTTTGGCAGTGCAACGCTTGGGGTAGCATGACCCCAGTCGTTGTTGTGACCCTCCTAACAGTTCTGGTTCGTCAAGGGAGAGGATTTAGGGGTATTGGCCAAATAGGTGGGCCGAATGGCCCAACAACTTAGGCGAGAGTTCTCCTAAACTTATATCTCATGCGATTTTACATTTCGTTTTAAGTTCACTTATCCTTAAAAGATTTCTAGGAGTCACATTTAACTATTTTGGGGTTTGGCTAAAAACCAAATGAGGCGCTAGGGGTTCACCTTGTTTCCTATGCAATTGGAGATTTCAGCTGAGGGATTTGATTACGGTAATGTTTTCATCAGCGTCTTTTTAGTATCACTAACTTGGGATTTTGTCATCTAGATGGTCATTCATTCTTAGTTACCAATTATGATCCTAAAAGTATCAAAGCCATTATGTGATCATGCAAATGTTTTTGGGGGGTTATTATGGTCATAAACTATCCTAACTGCTCTAGGAAAAAAATTAACAAACAATTTTTGAAGTGTGAAGCGACAGATAAACAACCAAGTATTGAGAGTGTCCAAGTAAATGCAGAAAAGAAAACCCGATACAAGTCGGATAAAAAATAGACAATGCCTTGTTAGGGACATAAACCCCCATAAACTTGAGATAAAGTGAAGCTAAACTAAGCTTATTCTAACAATTAATGGGATGAGATTCAAAGACTATTTTTGTTTTTATGAAATAAAGTCTAGGCTAACTTGCTTATTAAAACCTAAATTCATTAACTAAACTAGCCTAGTTAACACTAGACTAGGCTAATTGAATCTAAAACTAATCACAAGGACTATCACCTTCATGGACCACGGTGAGGACTCTCCACATCATATGTTCAAGCTCTCAACTACCACTTCAAGTCATCAACCAACATCTCAATATCGATTTTTATAGGGGTGATCGGTTCCTAATTCGGTTCAATCCCACCCAAAAGCTAGGAACTAGATCGGGAGTATTGATTCCAAGTTTCTGGAACCGGGAATCAAACTAGATGGTCCTAGGACCAAGAACTGGATTGGACCGACCACTCTAATGAAACTGGTCACTTGGAAATTTCACATTCAAATTTCAGCACCTTAGACATGATATAGAATTCGAAATTTAAGTTGCAATGCAAATTCCGAAGGTAATTCTTTTCCCCAAAAATGGTAAAATTCACAAATTATAAGCTAGCCAATTTTAGCAACCTTTAAAACATAAGCATAATATAGATTACCATATACCTCCTAACATAATTGTGACGCCCTATAATGTCGCTTGCTACACGTATTCTTTTATTTATTTCCCTTAAATGGCACAAACGGAAGACAAATATAAGCATGAGTAACATAAACTCATTTCTTTCATTTCATATTCATATTCATATTCATGTTCACATAGGTGATTCTTCAAATCACTATTCATATATCCATCTTTCTTTCTTATATCAAAGGGTACTAACATAAGCCTAGGAGGGGCCAAAAAGTGTCTATTCTTCGCTACCTGATGATCCCCATTCTATCCAAAAAAAAATTTCGACCCACGGCGCTCCATCTACCTATGCGTCATCCGCTCTATCATCCCCAAAGCGAAATAGTCCAAAAAGCTCACCTTCATAGTTGAGTAACCATGAGACGAAGCGCATGGGGATCCATTTTGGATTCTTGACATCTGTCCATAACGTGGCCTCATAACGAGTGAAGGTCAATGTGGTATCCAGGCAAAGCACATCCTCGAACACTCCCTCTATGTAGACTGCACCCGGTAGCATGTGATAGGAGGAACATCAATGCTAAAAATCTGAAAATATAACGGAATGAGTAGTGCCCAGTAAGAAAAATAACTAAGCTCTAGACTACACGATCCGCCAACCACCCCATCACGAGTTTAGTCCAAAACAAGCAAGGTCAGTCACGCAATATCAATTCGGCATGAGCAAAATGCATTCACACATCATTAGCACTACACACGAGAATTCAAAGTACACAATTCAATTACAAGATCATACCATCACACACGAACTCATATACCTTGTTGCTTAGTTTCTCATGTGATCACTTTTTCCACCCTCAAGTCACGGATTTACACCAAGTCACTAGCTAGTCCGCTTGAGTCACTTCCATGTCACTGTCCGGACTTCCATGGGATGCTGCCATGGGCATCTCACTTCAAGGCATCTCAATTCGCTGTTCGAGGCATCCAATGGTCACTAGCCTTGGGCATCCCAACCCCCCTGTGGCATCATCGATTCGCCCACCGATATTCATTTCTTACATTTAATTCAATTCACGCAATTCACACATCATAACCTTTGAATTATATTACACAATCTTCATGACCATAATATAAATGTTCCACCACAAGCATATGACATAGTTGCATCATGCTAAATCACATAACAAAATCATTGTGGGTGCTTGAACTTCCTAGCACTTGCAGCTCACATAGAATCGAACACAAAACCCGCACCCCTCGGACGTTATATCAAACATGTAGGATCATTACTTGGTCAAACAAACACTCCTTGAGAGCCAATCCCTCCAAACCAGCAGCTCACACAAAATCAGTACACTTTGAAACTCATATCTAACAATTCGGGCCGCCTCATTAGTATGACACCTCTCTAGGCTCGCAAACATGCACACTCACACTCACACAAATGGTAATTGAGAACAAATAAGCACCATATGCACACTAAACAATGAAATTTATCGAGCGAAGCACCATTGCATCAATTTTGAGGAAATCCATCACATAACCTCATTCTACATACACAAGACCATTCATGAGTCTCACTATCTTCCGCTACATAGCTTTAATTCTAACAATGCAAAAACTTCACAATAGAATTGATTCTTGCATGCTTGAGTGATTACTAAACACATTGCATCACTGCGGACCTAAAATGACTAACGCGTCTAGACTACACTCATCCACCAAGCAACAAGAAGATCAAATAGCCTAGTTCTTAGTAATTGCACTTACTTGATGGTTTGACCAGAGTGGCTTCCCTTCTCTTTCTTGTGTGCTTTGAGGTTTTGAGGCTTCTTGAGTGATAGTTTTTTTAGAGAATTTGAGAGAGTGACGGAGAGTGTCTCGACTGTGACAAGGAGGAAAGAGAGAAGAGAGATTGAGGTTTAGTCCTTTAACCTTTCCTTTGCATGTCACTTGCCAAGTGTGCTGACATTGAAGACACTTGTTCAATTCTTTGCATGGAATTTAACACTTGTGATAGATAGTGATGACACTTGTCTTGCATGAGGGGGATTAGTGGGGCAAGATTTGTGACTCATTGTCTTTTCTCATGCAAAACTATTATCCTTTTATTAAGGTTTTATAATAGCTAATTGTCACTTATACCTCTATAGGTTTCGGCCACAATGAGAGGAGTAGGCTGTCCAATTACCAAGAGTAGTTAGGTGGTCATTTTTTTAGTGCCACATTGTGAGCATTACAAGTACAATGTGTTCTTTAAATTTCTAAGGCCACGAAATCACAATACTAAATGATAATTTTAATCTAATGATTACCAAACTAAAGATTGAAAAATTGTTCGATCTCAATACATGACCTAGTACCACTATCTAATAACTCGTGCCGTCCTCTACCAATCATGATCGTTCCAATATTGAATCACAAGTTTATTTCGTGTTGCTTGTACCTCTGGCTTGAACTATTTTTATTAGAACTCCACAATCTACTTAGGATTGTTGAATGAGTAAAACTCAGGATGTCACAATAATGCTTTTGCTTAAATCAAAACAAGTTAATATAAATGCAACTTCAAAACATATTAACAATTAATATAAATGAAAATGAATAGCCACAAAAACGAAATCATTATTGTTGAAAATAAAATTCATAATCCAACTTGCAATCTCTAAACCATAAAAATCCCACCAAGTGGACACAAGAACCATCATTGGAGATCAAGAAAAAGGGTAGAACAACAAACTCCCACACACACAATGCGACTTGCAAGAATCCATTTTAGCAAACCATTCTAAACGATACTGTTGGGGCTCATACAAGGCCGAGAGCCCAAAAACCACGGCTAAACTTGATGATTGTCCCGCAACAAGTACATATGATCACTGAACGTTAGTTTTAAACTAGAATTATTAGAAATCGAACTCAAATAATTAATTAAAAATCTCACCATATTTATTTCTTCCGCTTCAACTTGCAAACTATGAACTCTATTTACCGATAAGCTCCAAATGAACATTGTTCATATTTAACAAAAACAAGATATTTAAATAAAATGTTCACTTATTAGATATAAGAAAGAATTACAAGATAGAAAGATATATCCATTACTTAACCCACTCAAACTTTTCGCATTATTGATGCACTCTTCAGCATTGAACAGTATGGTAACCACTCTCAAT
This sequence comes from Eucalyptus guilfoylei, assembly GCA_016097605.1. Taxonomy (NCBI): domain Eukaryota; kingdom Viridiplantae; phylum Streptophyta; class Magnoliopsida; order Myrtales; family Myrtaceae; genus Eucalyptus; species Eucalyptus guilfoylei. The sequence continues at coordinate 23,334,306 of CM027865.1, read as the reverse complement.
CTAGGAATCAAACAAAAGCCATCAAGCATATGATCGGATGTGCTAAAAGTCAACTCCGAAACAACGGTTGTTACAAGGATAGACAAAATATCCAAAGCCATTAAAAATAGGATTTTTAAACTTTTTGCTAGCAGTTTTTCACCACATCAAAAGATCAAGATTGTGAGCTTCTTCATGTTTGTAAAATCTTATTGAGCTTAGATAATTTTCCCTTGGACAATTTTTTCTCTTCATGAAAAAAGCTTTCTTACACCCTCGCTGAATTGAGATCTATAGCAAAATCAAACTCGTCATCATTACCCTTCTCATGGCTGTCAGGGTCCCAACTATTATTAGTATCAATCAAAAGTTGACCAACCAAATTTCTATCACAAGAACCAAGAGTAGATTTCTCATAAAAATGAAACAAATGTTCTAGGGCAATCCTCACATTGTCATGCATCTCATCAACTTTTCCACTATCATTATAGGATACCGCACATAATTCATCTTTATTCTCAGATCTAGTATTACCATAAACAACAACATCATATTTACTTTTTCGAAATTCCCATAATATTTGTCAAACTTATCATTCATTTTCACACCCCTAACTTTCACCCTAGGATCTGAAGTATTCTCCACTTTTTTTAGAGTTATATAAAGAACTATCTCCCCAAAATAATCATTCAAAGTGATATATAAAGTCCCATACATCTTATTCGCAGTATCAAATAACTTCTTCAAGTAAAGGAAAGAATTTTGGCATTTTCTCAATCTTCATGTTTAGGAGTTTCATAGTCAAGTTCAGACAGAAAAGAAGGATCGTCTTCTTCTATCCTTTCAAAACATTTTCTTATCTTTAAGACGATATCTAACATGAGGTAAATGAAGTTCCACTTAATTGTGACATCAAGACAAATTGAAACCTCATGTGATCCTTGCACTCTCAGTGCAACCTTGGAATATTTGAGCTCTCGTGAGAGAAGTTCTCACATACATAATCACGTTTTGAATATGTACATTAGAATCACGTATCTCCGTCAATCCATCCCTCACAATCAAGTTTAATATATAAGTCATGCATCTCATGCGTAAAACATCACCATCTAAGATCAATAGCCCCTCTATTGATAATTTTTCTTTCAAAAAACCAATTGAACTAGCATCATTCACAGTGATTGTGGGCACTTTTTTTCTCTATTCCCCACTCGTAAATGCATTTCTCTATTCCCCACTCGTAAATACTTAGTGACATTGATTGAACTTTAGTACTCATAAATAGTAACACAAACCATTCGATCACTTAGATGAGCAAACCGATCAAGTTAAAAATACTGAATAGGCACTAATAGAAATTATTAGTTTAATCAAGTTCCTAATCCCGGACAATTTCTAGTTGCATGGAAAGTAAGACATTGATTTCTAGCCGACCTCAATAGGCTAGTGATTACTCTCCTTCCACATAGAATGTTATAGGGTAAATCAAACTTAAAATGAATCCAATGTCGCGTGAGGTAAGGTGTTGGAGAGTTGACATCTAATTGAGGGCCGTTGGCCTACCTTTGGTTATCACTTCTAAGCCCATCCTTTTCCCCTAACCGACATCACAAAAAAAAAAGAGTCGTGATCAGATGATATATCATATCTAGTAAGGTTATTGGGACAAGGGGCAAAACAATGCCATGTGGCACATGGCAAGCACAAAGTTGAAGAGAAGTTCCGCTTGGCGAATACATAAGAATATTCTCTCAACTCCAGCTTTAATTATATATAATAAATATTCATGTCATCTAACATTTGAAGATGTTTGAACCCTCACTTTATTTATGGGATAATTATAGATTCATTACCAAAATTTATTGTATGGATGCAGATTCGGTCATATATATTTTTTTCAATTTTGCCAATATAATCCTAGACCTTGACGCAAAATTTCAATGTAATTATTCCAGCCAATTGCAGCTAGATATCACTAACTCAAATAGGTTACTAACTTGAATTTCAAATGTTACAGATAACTAAGTTCATACACTATTACCATTCAAATGTTAGCACCACTGGTCTGGTCCACATTGGAGTCGGTGTCAGAGGTTCCCTGCAGATAATTTGAATATGTTTGCTAATTTGAGTTTCACATGAAAGCGGTGACTTAGCTAATCAATTATTACCCTTTGAAGGTTACCACCTCTAGTGTCTTTCCCATTTGGACCTATGTTAGCACCACTGGTCTGGTCCACATTGGAGTCGGTGTCAGAGGTTCCCTGCAGATAATTTGAATATGTTTGCTAATTTGAGTTTCACATGAAAGCGGTGACTTAGCTAATCAATTATTACCCTTTGAAGGTTACCACCTCTAGTGTCTTTCCCATTTGGACCTATGTTAGAGCTACCCCCAACACTTGTTTACTTGCCTTTGCTTTCCTTGCAAATAACTTGAACATGTTATTAATTTGAAAGTGACATCCCTCCCTATCGTCTCATCATCTTTTGGTTTCGTTCATTATAACGCAACCACAGCATCCGCCATTTCCATACTTCTACAATCGTTTGCACCAAAGCCTCAACTTCCCGCATCTCCCTCTGTGTTACTATGCCATGTTCACCCTTTAGTTCGCTTGAGCCCTCAATTCTCCACTAGAAGCAGAGCAAATGAAGTTCTACGCCTTCAAACACTCAAAACTTCTTGGGTGATCTATGTGGCTTAGCAAGTTAATCTTTGAGGCTCTCAATCCAGCTCAGTTCCACCAAAGCTCAAGTCTCTTTTGGTAAGTGAAACTCTAACATTTTAAATAAGGTTGATCTATTTAATATTCAGTGGCTCGCGACCAGTGTGGTAATGATTAGATCTTATTACAAGCTCATAAATTTGTCTGGAAATCGATTTATCAGATTACAAAGAAACATATTTAAGCATTACATAATCACTTTAAACACTTGTAGCATGGATCATTTTGGGCGGTGATTAATAGTAATGTGATAAGAACTTTTGTGATGTTTTATTTATGTTAATAATAATAGCATGGACACACAGAAGAGCTCGGTGAGATTTTGTCGATACCATTTTATTTATGCCTGAATCGAAGATCTTTTACGTTAATGAAGTTGTGATGGAAGGTATAATGAAACCGATATGGTGTCGTGGTGAAGAATGATGATGCTATAAATTTATGAAAGGACCGTATTTTGTAAAAAAAAAAATCATGTTTAAAAATATAAAATTTATTAAGTTCATCTTACCAAAAAAAATTTATTAAGTTCACATGAAATTCGGAACACCCGAATAAATAATCCAGCAGTTGTTCAAAATGGTCGTGCACCATTAGAATAGAATCAGGAATATGCATTGTTTATTTTTTTGGGGTGATTTCACGTCAAGCCCATTACAATATAATCTTAGATCATACATACGCCTTCTCCTCCTCATCTTCTCCTTTTTAATCATCGTCAAGACATGATAATTGAGGAGATGAACACTAACGAAGGTTAATAATTGGAGGAAATAAAATATACCTAATTTGTACAAGAATCTTCCTAAATTCAATACGCCCTATGTGCAGCAAGCGGAAAGTCGTCAAATCACGATGACACGGCGTCGTTTGGATAAGAACCGAAGTCGGGTTTAAAAATGCGTTGACCCGTGGACAGTATCTGCTTCGGGTCGAACTCCATCTTGTTCTGGTGGAACCGGGCCCACTTGTCATCCCCGAAGTGGCCTGCCCACTCCTCCCGCGTGGAGTAGTGGGGTAGGTACTGCTTCACTTCGATCCCCTCGTCGCGGCAGAACTTCAGGATCCGGCGGTTTTGATCGGCCAGATGCTCCAACCTCCGGCTCGCGTCGCCGCTGCTGTCGACGGTCGCTGACCGGAGCAGGGCCACTAGGTAGAACACATCCTCTTCTGGCGTCACCACCGAGTTCCTCTGGTCCCACCTACACATCAACGTAGACGATTAGTTGCCAAACATAAATAAACTATTACATTACAGGTTTGCTAACATTGCTGAAATCAAAAGTACAATGTAGGTAGATATTCATGAGAGACGGCGAGGGTAGGTGAGATTTGATGGTTGTGATAGAATCAAGGAGGGGTCCGATGCATGGTGATGGGGTCGTCGTCTGTTGGTGTACTAACGGCTGAGTTCCTGGAACTTGTCATGGTAAAATACCACGGTAATGTGCACCGGAAAGACGAAGACGACAGAGTATTTTTACCAACATGCCCATCCCTGTCAGGGGGGTCCCTGACGGAAGATCTCCTGACACAGGAATCTTCCCCCCAACCCCACCAGTACCGTCTGATCTCTTGTCTTTCTCGGTGATTTTAACTTGTGGCTGGATCGATATAAACCGGCTCTTGGATCAATATCATTGACTCGACTTAGACCCACTGGAGTGTCGTTTCCCTTTGGGAGTTGATAAGAATAGTTTGTCATGGCATGACTTAAAAATATTTCCTTAGTAAACTTGTCAAAAAGCATAAAAACCAAAGAATGAAGATCTAATTCGGCTCTCGATTAGCCCTAATTTACCCTAGAAAGAAGGAAGAAAATTTTGATTTCCGAACTCAAACCAAGAAGCTCGCTGAGTAAAGTGTCGCCTATTTAGGTAGGTATCAATCCACTGGACATAATAAAAGCGATTTATGAAATAAATATATCAATTGTTGCAAATAACCTTTAAAATAAAGCCAGCCATGTTTAATATTTAATAACTATCCGTTGCATTATTAGTGTATCAATTTTTTGGTCTTAGTAAGATTATTTTTCAACCAAACAACTGTCAAGGGTACTCATACATATTAAATAGCTGCATCGGAATTTTTTGGACCATATCCTTAGTTTAAGAAACAACATATAGTATACGGTATGCATGAATAGACTCTGAGGTGTGACCACAAGCATTAAAAACGCATGCTGGGGGCGGATAATGCTGTAAGGCGGCATAAAATACGAACTTTGCATGTTGCATGCATGCAAATAGCTACACCATGACACGACAAGATAGGCATTTAATGATGCTTCATTTGCAGCCTAGAACAACTTACTTGTTCTTATTCATGGGGTAGATGAGGATGGGCCCACTCGCCTTGTCCCCCAAGATGCCCTTGAACACGCCTCGATCGAAGTCGGCAATCCTCGATCTGGGGACGAATAGGTTGAGCCACGGGTGAGGAACGTCCCACAAGTTCTTGGCCCGAAGCTTCGACTCGGCCTTGTGAACCCGGTCCAAGAAATCCACATAGGGTATATCAGTGGTGAACACCGATGTTGGTATAAAGTCGAGATCTTTCAACAGATATTCCACTTCCTGCAAACCACAAGGACACCGATTTGATTAGGTTATAATACAGACGTCGTTATTGCTAATGAATGATTAAAGAATGATCAAAGTGCAATTAAAGGGAGGAAAGGCTGCCACCAAACTGTTGCTTTCTTTTCAGGGTTGAGCTCTTATTCCGACCCGACTTTTTCTTTTTTCGATAATATTTGCAAATGGGTTTTGATTAGGGAGGAATATTTAGGGTTGGCTAGGGACGGCTTGTATAGAAAGTTGGTGTTACATTCAAGAGTAAAATAATAGAAAGGTTGTGTTCAAATCTTGGAATCAGGTCTGAGATGGTAGATCGCACAAGATCTTGCATGTTTTCTTGTGCCCGTTTGGTTCTACTTTATAGAAGCTAATGCGGATTTAGATCAATTCACCTAGAGAGCAATCGCAATCATACGTTCTTGATTAGTGGGCCAAGCGAGAGAAGGACAATAACATACAAGGAAAGATCATAAGCTAAGATGGGTGAAAAGGGAAAGGTCTAACTAAAATAATTAATGGGTAATTAATTATTAAAACTGCAGAATTCATGGAAAATTGTTGACTGGCGTTTGATTGAGGAAGTCACTTCCAGATTTCAACAGCTCCTAAAGTAATTTTTAACTAGGGTTCAAGACGCGTAGTCCAGCAAAGTCGGCGGTGGGCTCCTGATTTTTAATTAAACTCCATGAATCGACACTTTGTCACGACATAAAGAGCAGCGCCTAATGATGTTTTCATCCAACACAACAAAGACAGCGACAGACTAAAGCGTAGTTTAACGGACAATCCATCGAACTAATTTGCTTATATGATATGACCTATGACTCGATGTGTAGTTGATAGCAAATGAACATTAGACCACACCACCCTCGGCTTTAGCACACAGGTTTTCAACCTTTTCTATCTCCTTTTCCCTCACCGACAACAAGTAGTGGGGAAAAAAGGATTTTGGTTTGCATGTGACAGTGAATCTTAACGTGCAGTTTTGCTCCTAAACTGCGCCTTTCCATTGCCTAAAATAAAATATGAAGGTGGTCCGTCGGTCGTTAGGCATTAAAATTATTTCTTTTTACATGATGACGTTTTCCTAATGTCCAAACCAAATTTGCAAAGTCCTACATGTGAGCGCAATGCTTAACAGCCGCCTAAATGGAATCGTTTATCCAAGCGGCGCGATTCCTGAATTGTGCAAGAGCTAGTCACCCTATCTTATAATATCTACAGTCGTGCATGATGAGGCATCTACCAAGAATGGTTGATGAATATTTGAAGTTCCTTAGATTCTTTGAGAAATTTAGCAAATGGGTTTTATTGACCTATAGATATGATAAGAATATGACGTGTTTTAGAGCTTTTTATAAGAATTCCTATTATTGCCGCCCATTTGCTAGGCATCAACACATGTCACCGTGCATGCAATAGTCCATGAAACTATTGGATGCATCATAATTGACACTTGACGCTTTCGGATTGACGGTGAAAGAATGAATAACGTGACGCTAATAAAACCATTATATACCTGATCCACTGTGTCGGCTTTAGATTCGTCATAGTTCTTGGTGACTTCCAAACAGTACAAAACGCCTCCATCAGTGCCAAGAGAGGAGATCTTGACGGGATTGCGAGGGGAAAAGAAAGAAGACCTCCAATTGTTGATGAGGCCTTCGTCCACAATGACAAAGCCCTCCACATAGTCGAATTTCTTGCTAGCTGGCTCTCCATGCAATGATGTGAGATATTCTTGGTCCCTAGTAAAGGACGAAAAATTCGAGTACAGTACACGAATCCACCTCACCTGCACACATACAAGAAATAATTTATCGAATAAGTATGAAACGTCTGTCTCAAATACTGAAAATATATTATTTTCCTGACTCACTTTGCTGCTGTCGTTATAGATTAAGTCGAACATGATGCGAAGGAGTTATTAATATTTATTTTTCCCCCTTGGGATTTCTTGTTTGACGATCAAGATCTTACGTGATTCCCAAGGTGCCATGCCAGTATTGAGAGCTTATAAGATTAAGCCTGGACAAATATTTTCCCAAGAAAGAGGAGAGATAAGAAGGCAAAACGACATGTCGCTAGCATTGCCAGCTTCAGCACACCCGTTTGAATGGGTACAGAAAGTTCGTATGGACCCAGCCTCACCTTTTGTTGCCTAACTCATGTCGCTTTTTAGGTTTTTGTCATTAACCCAAGTACTAGGAAAATTTGCTCATATATCTGCCCCACCGCATAATCCAAAGGAAATCTCTTTCCACCCATATAATATATATACACACACATTATTATTTTGGGAAGGTCATTATTTGCTTGTAGAGTAATATTATCAGGATCGTGGAATATACTTTAAATAAAATTTATATTGACGAGACTAACTATTTTTTATTTTTTTTTTAGCAAGAGACTGACTAATTAAATAAGCGGCTTATGTTCAGCGTTCATTAGAAATTTTTCGGGTCTCTTGATAAGTCGATTATATAGTATTATCATCGTAAAGTAATAGCCAACTAACTCTCTCTCGGAATTCCATAATAGTTCCACACGTAATATATAGTGATTTTCTAGCTCTTTTTTTCTATTTTTTAGCAAAAATAAAAATAAAACACAATTTTTTTAGTCTAAGCATGTGCGCTTTTTCTACACAGAAACAAATGACAAATGATAGATACCCTTTGAGGAGCTGGCTCAAGAGCGATTCTGGCCCTCGTGATGATTCCGAACTGGCCTAGGCCGCCGAGAACAGCATGGAACAGTTGCGAGTTCTTTTCCCCCGAGCAGATCACGATATCACCTTTGCCTGAGAAATTTTGGCGACACCAGGAAAGCTCCCCACATCAGATAAATAAAAATAATGAAAAGCGCACTAGACATGATGGAATTTGGAACATGATAACGTCGTCGGCGACAACAAAAGTAACGCGAAATCACTGTTCAAAGTATTCCCCCGTGGCTGACTAAACCCATGTGGAATTATGCCCTAGAGGAGATTTTATCACCCAACGAAAAGCACATCTTTTGTCCCATAGCACATCCGACGACGATTAAACTAAGGAAAGCATGTTACGTCGACCCATGTCAGGAAATTCTTTGCAATATCTCCTCCCACGACGAATCCCAACAAAAGTAATCCCCGCATAATTGAGAATCCGCTGCTGCTCGATGGATTTTTAAACCCGCCATGTGAATAGATCCCTCCTCCAATCATCTAGAGAACCCGAGAATATGGAGGCCTATAGGCTAAAAACCCTAATAGACTTCCCAAAAGAACCCCGTGAATTGTCAAAAGAAAGAATTTATATTGCGATGTTAGTGGAAAGTAATTTTGCTTCGCATACGATGAAAGCGAAGTTCGAGGCCCGAGAGAGAGAGAGAGAAAGAGAGGAAGACCAAAGAGAAGAGGCTGGAAGAAAATGTGAGGGCACCGAAATAAACAAGAGGGGAGCAAGAAAAGACCATGCAGAAGAGAAGGGGGAGTAACCTGTGACGACGTCTAGCTCATACACATTGCTGATCTGAGGTCCATGATTGAAGGCTTGTCCGCTGATTCCACCGTTGGACAGCGTCCCACCCACGGACAGATATAAGTAGTCGGTCCACGACTTCGGCGCCAGCCCGCGCTCCAACGTGCTCCTCAGCACATCTATCCACAGCTCCCCACCCCACACGTCAACGTACCTCTCCTCCGCCGCCACGCGCGGGGCGGGCCGGCTCTGGGCCGCCGGCCCCGCGCCGCTCATCTTTATGACCACGCCTCCCGCGGCCTGGGCCTGCCCGTTGATCGAGTGCCCATGGCCCCTCGCCGAGACGGCAAACCCGCGGCTCGACTCGTACGCCGCCCTGACGAGACGGGCCACGTCGTCCGCGGAGCTCGGGTGGTACACCGCCAGCGGCTCGGCCCGGCTCATCATGCCAAAGTCGAGGGAGGCGGACTCCACGTCGACCCGCTCCATGCTGAGCCGTCCGCCGCCGACGCAGAGCTGGAGGAGCTCCGTCGGCTCGACGTTCAATCCAACAGTGATGATCAGCTTGCATATGGCCAAGGCCAAGAGGAACCGGGGCGCCATTTTTTCGGGATTTTCCCTCCAAGCAAAAGCAGGACTTAGGATATCACCAGAAATCACGAAAGGTATTCGAGACGAGGAGAACGATAACAATGGCGGTGGTGGCGACGGGGACGATGGCAATCAGAGACAAATCTCGTGGCAAGCCCAATAGCCGTTTGAAGAGATCTGCTATACTACCCAGCAAAGGAAACAAAATGATTCCCTCTTACTTGCCACCACCCTTGCTTTTCTTTCGACAATCAGAAACCGAGAAAAGGAAGAAGATCGAAGATTAGAGAGGAAAGGAGGGAGGGAAGGAGCCCTTGTCTCCCGCTCTAATTCTTTTTCTTGTCGAGGATATCAGATACAGGCGACCGGAATTTATAGGAGGACTAAGGGTCTCAAGGGGGGGAGGGTTGAAATCGTGTGGTCGCGGGCGGACACGTGGGCTTCACGTGCCAGGGATGAGGGGACACGTGTGGGTGGGGGACGGCGGCGGGGCCCACCGTCCTCCGGTGTGGGACCCACGGCTGGATACGGAGGATCTGCAGTGGGGACCCGAGGGAGGGGAGCCTTCACGTGGGTGCGCAAACTGGGAGGGTGAAGAGAGGGAGGGGACGACGTTGTGTACATATGCAAAATCCCCGAAAAAGATTCTCTATCCCTCTCACCCTACGGCCATTTCCTACCTCGAGACCTAAAATCTATAGCCAAACAATTAACAACTTATAATTAGTAATGCTGTGGGCTGCAAGCTGGTTCATTCTGTCCACACAAAAAAAAGAAGAAAAAACTTACAATTAATAACAAATCCGACTTGTTAGAACGGTTGGGATTTTTGGGTCTCCATAAAAGAGTTTTAACTTTTCTTTACAACTTTTCATAGAATTGAAACATGTCTGAGTTTCAAAAATAATGTGTCGACAATATAAAAATAGTGTGTACTTTATTTATAATGATTTGATCATCACAAATGAATTATATATGAACCCTTCTATATTAAAATCCCTAGAAGGATCCAACCCTAGATTGCAATTCCATTTAGTTATGTATGTCGCATAATATATTGCATTATAATTAAAATCCCTAGAAAGATCCAGCCTCAAATTGCAGTTCTATTTGGTTATGCATGTGATATAGTATATTGCATTCTTATAATGATAGGAAATTACGATGTAGCAAGTTGGTATGTAGTTGGTATGTAGTTATATGAATAGTTCTGTTGCCACATTAGGTGGCCAATTGCCAAGATGAGGGGGCTTTCGCTGATATTAGTAATATATAGAGAGAGGGGGATTCTTTTTCTTTTCTTTTTCCAAAGAAAAATGAGATTATAAATAAGAATATATTGGGAGGGAAGTACATGGTACAGTCTGGAGAGAGCAGACACATAATCCTCAGTACACACCAACGGCCAAATTCTCGCATTGGCATTATCGCCAGAGGGAATTGATTTATTCGCGAATATATATATATATATATATATGTGTGTGTGTGTGTGTGTGTGTATAGTTTCCTTCGAGACTAATCCTCCTTAGATTACATGGAAGGTCAGCCAAATTAGATATAGTATTGCGGCTCCGTGGGGAGCTAATAAACATACCACTTAATAGGAGTTGTCCCGACTCCCAATCAACATGAGACTTGGAATATTATGAACTCGCCCATTCAAAGAATCAACATAATCAATATTGGCCCGCATTGCCTAGCAAAACTTCCATTATTTGATATATAGCCAAATCTATTATTGTCATCTCTACCATCTTATAAGCATGTTAGGAGCCGCACCTTATCCAAGCATTCTCAAACCGCACAACCCCACCCCTCGTCAAATTGGGTATGGTAATTATCCATCCAGTGCTTTGATGCCATTTATAATGGCCCAAGCCATTTCACATGGCTAAGCACATAGAAGGACTATTCTCGATAAGCACACAAAGGGATGCCCAATTGGAAATGAGTGTCGACTTATAAATTACTTAATTGAGCCCCTGACTAATGTGTGACTTGAGATGTCAAATTATTGTTCTCACTTATTTATAGAAAGTTTAGAATTTCATTATAATATTTAGAAGAAATTAAATGAAAGGAGAAATTACTCAATTAGTTCTAAACTTATTGTATAGTAATCAATTCAATCATAATTTTTTAAAATTTTATCAATATAGTAAACTTTTGCACGAAATTCCACATAGTCTTTTTGGTGATTTTTCGTCAAATATCACTGACATTGTAGTATGCCGATTAAGACAACCGGCAATGAATGGACTACCATGTTAGCGATTTTCAGCAAAAGTTGATCGATAAAACTATATTAGAATTTCATGCAAATGTTTAGAATTAAATTGATAAAATTAAAAAATTTATAGCCGACTTCCATATAATAATTTTAGAACTGATTGAACAATTTCTCCTTAAATGGAACAAAAATGGACAATGACAACTTACAAGTAGTCCAGATTTTAGTTACCTCAAAATAATCAGAGTGTCCCTACTTATAGAGAAATAAACCTATCCCCTTTTCTCTTTTGGCCCCTCCCCTTAGCCTCTGCTGCCACCGTACCAGCCTCGCCCCTGCATTATGCTTCCACTGCCATTTGCTTCCCGCCGTTGTGACCTCTCTCCCCTCCCTCTCTGTATGGAGAAGGAGACAACTCGACTGGTGGCCACCACTCATTCAAGGGATGTGATCGATCGAGGATTGCTTAGACGGAGGTTGGTGGTGGCGACGAGGGAGGAAAGGTGCAATGGAGTTGGGGGAGGAGGCCCGGGGACCAGAAGAAAGAAGATGACAGGAGAAAGAGAGGTTAAAACGAATAGAGGAAAATAAAAGGCGGACTACCTGTAGATGAATCAATTTCTAGGTCACGGAGTTGCGGAGTCTAATATAAAAAGGTAATGTAAAAATTAAGAATTTTTACTGCTGATGACATAAATGTAATTTTCATGTGAAAATAGAGAACGTAGATTTTTTTATTACTCCTAATGGTATACATGTAATTTACATAATAACTATGTATGTCATAAATTCCTAATATATAATTGGGCAATATCTTTTTAAATTGTAACCCTGAAACTTGTAATATTGATACTGATAATGAAGAGATTGCAGTATAATGATTTTTTTCCTTTTTAATTTTGAAAGAATTTTTCACATAAAAAATTCATATTTTTCTCTTTATTTTTTTCTTATCAACGATTCGCACTCCTAATAGTATGATGTAATGTAAAAGAGAAGACTTTTAAAGAGGTGAATTTGCAATACAAATTATTCTCTAAATTTCGAATAGGCCAATACAAAAAAGTAATTTTATCTAGTGATTAAGGATTGTCTCCAAAAAAGAGGGTCTTGTTAAGTTTTGTAATTTACTATTTTGGTTGTTGACGGAGGGAGGGATGGAAACGTGAGAGAGAAAAAATGCAGGAAGATCATCATTCGGTTGACATTGACCAAAGGGAAGACACTGACGTGAAGGCACCGTGCTTCACAAGACAGCTAAGCTCTCCTTTTCTTTCTACATTTGCATATAACTATTGTACTTTTTTATTAATATAAGCGAGAAGGACGACTAGCATCATGACCCTTCAACATTATTATAAGAATTCTGAGTTTCTCACGGAATTGCAATGTTCGATTTGAATTATAATAATTATTCATTTTGAATGAATCAGTCATGGTTGTAACATTTAATGCAAATTGAGAAAAAACCATAGTCATCCTATGTCGTGCATAGGTTGAACCTACGTCATCGATGAATCACAATTTCCTAAAGTCCAGAAGCATTCAAAGGATTCAAACTTGCGACCGAAAGGGATTCTAAATAAGAGAGTGAATTTGATCCCATTGGGCTAACTACCTAATGCACTATTGTTTAGGTTTGGTGTGAACAGACAATTGTATTCTCTGGAAATGTGAAGGTCATTGCAAGGAAAATGCGAAGTCTCCACTTTGTAATTGAGTTCACATTATAATAGTACATGGGACTGTTGGGCAGTTAGCATTATTGGGTGCTGGTCTTCTTACCTAATAAATTGTCGTTTGCTTTGGTGTGAACAAACAACTAAATTATCTGCAGGGAAGATGAGAAGTCTCCTCAGTTGTTTCATGGTAGATTCCGGGCAAATTAACTCCATTTATTTAAATAAAAACTGAATTTGAAAAGTTTTTATTTTTAAATTATCTGCAGGGAAGATGAGAAGTCTCCTCAGTTGTTTCATGGTAGATTCCGGGTAAATTAACTCCATTTATTTTAAGAAAAACTGAATTTGAAAAGTTTTTTTTTTTTTTTCATTTTTGCGTTGTTTAGATCACAGAAAACTAATCGATATAATTTTTTATGTATCGAAAACAACAAGTTTAGATTGGAAAAAATAACTTCCCTTTTTATCAAGAAGTAAATCACTTTCCTTGAACCAACAAACAAAAGAAAACTAGCTTTCTTCCTTGAAAATGGTTCCCATGAAAAATATTTTCTTTTATCATGAAATTTTCAATAAAACAAATGCATCTCAAAGAAACCACTTCTTCAGTCTCAAAACCCATGATAGCATTTGCTAATTCAATTTCAAGATAGACATGTGTCTTGTCCCAAGCAAGTAGCCTCGTTGGTTTTTCCTCCGCATGTGTTACACGCATCATCAATATGTCTTGAATTAAGTGCTCTTTTAGTCTTCTGATACACGAAATTCAATCCCCAAACTTCTTTTTTCATTCGAAATGGAATCCTGCCTACCTAATTTTTGTCATTGGTTCCTTCCATCGTCGTAAGTCTTTGCTTACGCAACAAGTGGGGCGTGCCTTGAAATTACTACGTGGATAAGAAAGATACCTATTGATACATCTGCAAAAGGTAGCGTAAAGCTGGAATATTGCTACATTTGCATTAACTTTCATTACACAAGAAGAAACCCAACTCACTAATAAAACAGATGAAGAATCCAATTGATGATTACCCAAGATTTCATGGGGGAGAATACAAACCACAAATTTGACACGTCATCATATGCTTCAGTTACAATCCGGAAGATAAGAATATGACATAAATTTCCATCTTAATAATGGAGACGATTCTTCATTTTTGTTCTTTCATATCTTAATAAAATATTGACCCTGACATCGACGGGACTTGCAAATCCATATTTTTTAATTATAATATTCGACGTTCGAATCCATGCAACTCTGCTTTTTAAGTGCCAAACATAGACATGAGTTGTTGCTAGTAAAAGGACAAAATAGATTATTCAAATTGGTGACCAAATAATTGGATCCAACCAAATCGCAAGTAAAATAATCAGAAAGAGAAATATTCCGCAGCAATCATAGAATGTTTCTTTAGCTCAGACGATAAATGGTTTAAAATATACCCACTAGACAGAATGTTACGAAACGTTAATGTTATCGATAACGGGCCGAAAAAGCTTTAGGAGGATCTCTTCCTTCTTCACAGGACCGGGGGCGAAGCTACTAATTCTATTGAGTTTGGAAGTAATTAAGTACACCAGCTGTATGATCTTCTCTCACACATTTCTCATCTATCACGATCGATTCAGATAGTCGGTCCATATTCCGAACTATAACTACCCAAATGGACGGTGATGAAGGCGAGCCGGTGAATTCGTGCGCGTATATTTTCTTGAAGGAGTTTACTAAAGTCTATATTGTCTCCTGTTAGTTTGTGACTTCTTCTTTTGTTTTTACCACTTATGTACTTATTTGACTCCGAATACAATCTATTTACTTTCATGAGCCTTATCAAGTAATGGGGTGAGCCCCTTTCGTGTACAAGGTGGTGCTATCGTAACCAACACCATACAGGGAGAGGTTTGACCGCAGCCAAACAACGTTGGCTGCTGGAACACTCGTTACATGTTCGTAGAAGCATTAGTCACCAAAATGTGCACTTTACACTAAAGGTATTATCTTACAAGAAAGGCCCTTTTCTAATTCAAAACTAGCACCTTTCTCTCTTTGCACAATCTCTTCATCACTGTCGTCGCTAGACTCATGTCAGCAACTGGTGGGCGATGTAGCACCGTAAGAATAATTGCAGCCCACATATTATTAATCAATTGTTTAATAATTATTTAAATGCTAAAAACCAGTTGACTATGAGAAGATGCAATTCTTATTTTTTTATTAAAAAAAAAGAATTCTTTGATGGAACACACCTATTGATACCCTATATAAAGAGTATGGTCCTCTCTCTACCACAAATAACAAAGTTGTATTCTATCCACCATCAGATAATATACATTAAGACTAAAGTACGTTAATGGGGAGAAATTAGATTTCTCCATTTCTTCTATGTATACAACAATCAATTTCTCAAAGTTATTGTTATGGATAAATGTATGTCTTCATCCCTCTTATTGTAAAAAAATCATGAAGATCTAAGATTCTTTAATTTAGAATTTCCACATAAAGAATTATATTATTGCTCACAATTGATATCAAAGTAAGGCTTAGAATAGGAGTGAGCATGGTTCCTAAGTAGAACTCGGAACCTGAAAAGCGGGTCAATGGGAACTTGTAGGTTTCAAATTCCAAGATATATATGGTAGGTTCCAGGATCAAATAAAATAAGAAACTTGTTTCAACAGGTTGGTTCCAAGTTCTTAATTGGAGGAACCTAGAACTTGTAACCTATAACCTAGAGCTTGGAACAAGTTTTAATTTTTTCTTAGTTCATGTCTTTATGTGATCTTGTGATATTTCATATCGTTCAATTATAAGTGCAATTTGGAAGTACTAACCTAAGCTTCCATTTTACGATCGAGACTTTTACTTTTTAATATTCACATTTTTTGTGTGTCCAAATATAAGTTATGGTCAATGAATTGTAGCAATAAGTGGTAGTCATTCAAAATTTTAATTCACTACAATCGTTCGATCAATAATATAAGTAGAACTTGGGTAAACCCTGAAACCGACCATAGAACTTGTGATAGGGTAAGTTCTAGGTTCTAAGGTATGTAAGGTAGGTTCTAAGTTCCAAAAAATGATGAACTTGTTCCAATGAGTAGATTTCAGATTCCAAGTTCAACCTATACGAAATTAGGAACCGCTCACCCGTAGTTTAGGATCTCATGATTTTCCGAAAATTAAAATATATATCATTTTGTTAATAATCTCCCATCAATGCTGCTTGTTGAATACATACATCGAATTGATTAAATCAAGTACTCGCTTAATAAAATCACACATAAATTACCGTTTGGATTCAGTGCTCTTGATGTATATATTTTCATGCTTTCTATCATGTTAATTGTTTTGCTATATGTATTCATATATTTATCTATGAACTAATACACACATGCACACACACACTTAAGGCATCATAATGTATAATTTGATTCTCATACCTTCATGATGATTTTATCATGAAAGTGATTAAATCTTAACATTTAGAGTTCATCAAATTATGAAATAATTATTGTGTCTACAATTTAACATTCAATTAAGAATGGTTTGTTAGTCATCAAAAGTGGTTGAACCTAGAGGTCTCTTTAATTTTTAAAATTATATCATATTTAATTTAATTACCCGTAATTAATTGATCTTATGGCTGAAATTAATATATTACATCTCCTTATTGGTGAGGTTATAAGAATTTAGGGATTCACCCAAAGGTTAATCAATTTCTTATAATTTATGAACGTAATAGTTGGTCATTAATATGTCTTGTTAGATTTGTTTGTATATCCAAATATAGCAAGTAACTTCTAATGAGGTCTATTTATAATTAACAAATAAAAGTTATTAGCATCATTATGGTTTAATGTACGTTTGTAATTCATAGTATCTCCCAAAGGAGAACTATGATGTATAAGTATTTTTAATTTGAATCTAATTATGACTATTTTTGAAGCATTAATGTATGAGTGTTTTCTTACATATTTGCAGTACTTGTCCATATTTTTCTTCATTCGCATGCTTCGTAATTTCCTTTTTATAATGGACTAAATTTTTTTGATCGGTGCAAGTAAGTCCAATTTCACTTAGGTGTCTTAGATCTTGATTTAGCACTTCAAGTTGAAGAATCGGCCACTATTATTGATGAGAGTATCAATAATGAAAAGTCTTCCATCAAACTTGGGAAAGATCGAACATATTAAGTTTGATGTTCATGTGAATGATAGTTATAAACAATTTAAATAATATTCTTCCCAAAACTAACAATATTTGAACTGTTAATAAGTCACTTGTTGGTGTATTAATGAGTACTTTAACCACCAAAAATATGATAGTTCACTTATCATGCATGACATTTACTTGAGATGATGAACTTAGCAGTAAAATTAGGGACTTTGGGATTAAATGTGGATGAGTACTTTTTAATTATAATTCATATTTAATTACTTACTTCATGAACAACATAGGGCATTTCAAATGAATTAAACACTATAAAGGATAAGTGGAATGTATGAATTGGCCAGTGTGATTGTTCAAGAGGAAACAAGGATAAAGAATATACTCGTTTTGTTCATTTCTTAAGTCATCAAGAAGTTGAAAAAAAAAATCTAAAAAAAAGGTGGAAAGAACAAGAAAATAGGATTATACAATCTAAATGACTCTTCTAAGGCTTTTCAAGTCCACAAGAATGAACATAATCATGTGAAGTGTCACTTTTATAATAAAATTGGCTACTTGAAGAAAAATTGCCTAAAATCTAGAGCTTGATTTGAAAAGAAAGGTCAATTATGTGCTTCAGTATGTTTTGAACCAAACTTTACTAGAGTTCCTCATAATACTTGATGGATTGATTATGCCAACACCACTCGTGTTTCAAATACAATGCAATGATTTCTTACAATCCGAACCATAAAGCCAAATGAGAACTATATGTTAATAAGGAAAAGAAACAAAGCTTCCGTTGAAGGCATTGACAATTAATGTTTAATCTTAGATACTAGGTATTATTTGGATTTGCTTCGAGCCCTTTAAGTACTTACATTTTCCCACAAATTAGCTTCTTTTTTTTGGCTAAAACTTGATGTAATGAGATTTTCTTAAGTTTGATCTTGGATTCAATTTATTTAAGAATAAAAAAATTATTGGAACTGAAATTTTATGTGATGGTCTGTACAAGTTTAAAATTGATAATGCTTTTGTTGAGACTTTAATTGTCTTGTATCATAATTTTGGTACTAAACTGCTTACTTATGATATAAACAATTTGGGTCACACATTCAAATAAAGAATGCAAAGATTAGTGAAGAATAAAATTCTTTCAAATTTGGATTTTACTAATCTTGGAGTATGTATAGATTGCATTAAAAGTAAACAAACTAAACAATAATTAAGGTGGCACAAGAAGCATAGTGCTTCTTGAAATTATTCACATTGATGTTGTGGTCATTTTGATGTTCAATCTTTTGGTGGATAAAGTTATTATATCACATGTCTTGATGATTTTTCACATTATGGTTATATTTATCTATTGTGTAATAAATCTTAATCAATGAATGCACTTGAGGTGTATATTGAAGAAGTTGAGAGGCAATTTGATAAAATGGTGAAAATAATAAGATCAGATAGAGGTGTGAATATTATAAAAAGTGTAATGAATCAAGACAATGTCCAAGTCCATTTACTAAATTCCTTTAAAGACATCATATTTGTGCTCAATAAATGATGTCGGGTACACTATAACAAAATGATGTAGCAGAAATATGTAATCATACTTTAATGGAAATGGTTAAAAATATGATGGTTATTTATTAGTACCCTTATCCTTGTGGATGTATGCATAAAAAACTTATATGGGTCCCTAGTAAAGTAGTTTCAAATACTCATTTTGAATCGTAGACATAAAGGAAATTTAGTTTATGACACCTGTATATTTGGGGTTATTCAATAGAAGTAAGAATTTACAATCCATATGAAAAGAAATAGGATTTTAGAACGATTATTAATTACTTTATTTGTTATGCAAAAAAATCCAAAATGTATAGATTTTACTGTTACAATCATAGTACAAGAATTGTTGAATCTAAAAACGCTAAGTTAATTGAAAATGGTGACATCAGTAAAAGTATAAGAATGCATGATTTTTGTAATTTAGAACTTAGGGTGGAAGTTCCTCTAACCAAAACTTCTAAAGTTGTTGTTCTTGATATTATAATTCAACTCAACAATAATCAAGAATAACAAATAAATTATCAAACATTCTTTAATGAAAATGTCAATAATGAACCGACAGTAAATGAGCTGCAAGAACTAGTATTAAGATCTCAAAGAGAAAGAAGATCAATTATTTCTAATGACTATGTGGTTTATCCACACGAGGTAGGAATTGACATGGGAATTAGTAATTATTCAGGTTTATTTTAACAGGCCATGGAATATGATGATTCTACAAAATTGTTTAATGCTGTGGAAGAAAAGTTAAAATTTATGAATTCAAGACCTTGTTGCATTGCCTAAAGGATGCAAAAAGGTCGGATGTAAATGGGTCTTTAAAACTAAAGTGTGACTCAAAGTGTCATGTCTTATAATATAAAGCCAAACGTGTTGCTATAGATTTTACTTAGAAAGAATGCATTAATCATAAGGAGATATTTTCATCACTCTCTAAGAAAAGGTCACTTAAAATCATTATGACTTTGGCAGCTCATTATGATGTAAAGTTACATCAAATAGATATCAAAATTGACTTTCTTAAAGGGAATTTAGAGGAAGAGGTTTATATGGATTAACCTGAGGGTTTTTCATTTGAAAGAAAGGAACACTCGGTGTGTAAGTTAAATTAGTTAATATATAAACTTAAACAAGCTTGCTGTCAATGGTATCTTAAGTTTAATGATACCATAACTTCTTCGGATTTAAAGAAAACATTGTTGATCGATGTATATATGAAGATTAGTGGCAACAAGTTTATTTTTCTAGTTCTGTATATTGATGACATTTTACTTCCTACTAATCATTTTGGTTTATTACATGAAATCAAGAAATTTCTCACTAAGAATTTTGAAATGAAAGACATGGGATAGGCAACGTATGTGATGGAAAAAGAAAATATTCTATAATAGATGCAGGAAATGTTGGGTTGTCCCAGAAGCCTACATTAATAAAATTTTAGAGAATTTTAACATGGATAAATGTTCGCAAGAAGTAGTTCCAATTCGGAAAGGGGACAAATTTATCCTTATGCAATTTATGAAAATGAATTGGAATAAGAGCAAATGAATGTTCTTATGCATTTGTTGTTATGAACTTAATGTATGCTCAAATTTGTATTAGATCATATAATAGTTTTGTTGTTGGAATATTGGGCAAGTATCAAAGTAAGCAAGATTGGATCATTTGAAAGCTGTAAAGAAAGTTTTCAAATACTTATAACAAACCAAAAATTATATGCTCACTTATAAAATATCTAATCATCTTGAGATGATTGGATATTCAGATTTAGACTTAGCCAAATTTGTCAATACAAAATAATAATAATAATAATAATAATAATAATAATAATAATAATAATAATAATAATAATAATAATAATGTTTGGCTACTTGTTCCTTTTACTAAATAGGTAGTTTTATGGAAAAGCGCGAGGCAATTAATCATTGTTGCATCCACTATGAAAGTTGAATTTTTGACATGCTTTAAGACTACTATTCATGAATTATGACTACAAAACTTTATTTTAGGGCCTGTAATTGTCGATAGTATTGCCAAGCTACGAAAAAATTATTTTGATAACTTTATGAAACTTTTTGTCTCTAGGAACGGCAAGCATTCTAAGGGGGTTCAATCTATGGAAATTAAATACTTGGTCGTTAAAAAAGAAATTCAAAAACAAATAATGTCAATTGAACACATCAACACCAACCTTATGATTACAGATCCTTTGACACATTATCGTCCAAAATATTAAATGAACATGTTGAAAGAATGTGTATTATTGGACATCATTAATGACATTGTATTATGATTCCATTTAAAATATTTATTTGACTTTTCGAGCTCATTCATGTGTTTATGATATTTCATGTTTTCTATTTAATACACATGATGGAAATAGATGAATGTTCAACGGGATAGTTTCTAAGAAAGACATATGGTTGGACCCTTGCTATAATTCTCATTTATGGATCATGTTAAGTGGAGAGTTATAGTTGTAATATATGGAAAGGGCTGTGTTGGTTGATTATATAAAACTGTTGTGGCTTTTATTAGTTTTCTTTACTTAATTGTAATTATTATGTGACAGCTAATTTAAGAAAGGTTTTAGCATATTATTATTGTGCATATTAAGGTTTTTATTAAGTCATGAAAAAAGGTCATATGGACCAAATGGAAGAATGTAAGAATATTTATGGCCGACATGATATTATCAATTAATCAATAATTATTTATTGAATGCACCTATTAATAGCCTATGTGAGAGTCCGGTCAATTCTCCACCATAAATAATAAAATTGTCTTCAATCCTATATTAGATAAAATATATTAGGACTAAAGTGGGTGGAGGAAGGATAAAAATGTGAGAGTAAGTTGGGAGTTAGAGTTGAACAAACCCAAAAAAAAAAAAGGTTAAGGGGTAGAAATCAAATTTCTTCATTTTTCCTATTTCTGCAACATTTATTTTCTCAAAGTTATTGCTATGTATAAATGTATGCTTTGATCCCTCTTGTTGTGAAAAAATAAATAATAAGATTTAAGATTCTTTAATTTAAAATTTTCACATAGAGAGTTACATTATTGCTCACAAGCACTACAACCAACACGATCGGGTTCTTGACCCTTTCCTCCTCTAATCTCTCTGTCTCTCGCTCGAAGTCGACTCAAATCTAGTGGAATTGAGGTTCATCTACCTCAGATTGAGTTGATCTGACGTTGACTTGAGGCTGACCACCATCGTCAACCTCGAATTGGTCGGCGATGGTGGTGGTCCGCATCAATTCTGTCCGCGTATGTAAGAGAGTGAGATTTAAAGTGGTGGAGACGATGATGTCGTGGTGGCGAGCAACGCAGCATGGTGCGACGGCAGGTGCTGACGTGGCTGTGAGAAGACAAAAATAGAGAGACAAGAGATAGAGAAATGTTGGGGGGAGTATCGCTCTTGCGTAGTTAGTTTTGACCTTTTCTTTCCCTGAAGGGGCGAGGGTGATGGGGAAGTGCTTTCTGATATTAACTTTACACATAGGTTATCAGAGCTCCAATATGTGATTAACAATGCTGTCTCCCAGCGATAGCTAAACCTTGCCCTAATTGACAGATAAATCATGATTTTCACGTACTTTAACATTGAATGCGAAGGGCCGTAGCCAAAACACCACTAATATTATCGGTCCTAGATCCATTTTATGAGCTCAAACCACTAGAACTTCATCAGAATAATGGACTCCATCCTAAAAACGCCGACTTTGATGTCAAAGAGCTGTAATTTATAAATAATCGATGCTATATGTCTTCAAATACGATATTGACTCAGGCCTATGTTGGCAAAAGTGCTACGACCATTGACACAAAATAATATGTCTTGACTTGTGCCGTAGTGATAAGGAAGCAAAGTCATCGACTAAAAGAACCCAAGGCGAAAGCTGAGCCCTGGATGAACAATAGATCCTTTGGCCAGTCAATAAGTAATGAATAAATGCCACGCTGACCAGCACATGTGATCAGCTAGTGATTGTGGATACAGGTGATGATCAAACATCAGTTGAGAAACCAACAGAATTAAGTCGACCAGATAGGAATTTTTTTTTTCTGTGGAGTCAATCATGGTCAAGTTGATTTCAGTCGAGTGGAGAAGCATCGAAATCGAAGTTCATTATAAAGCTAAATAGATGGGATGGATAAATGAACGGGCATAATTATTGCAATCAAACTCTTAGGGAGGAGCTTTATCAAAGATACCGATCGACGATTGCAATTGTTATTTTAAAGAAGCAGCTATAGCGGCCAAACCCCTCAGGTGGGAAACATTTATCGACGTCAAATATGGGGCCAAAATATGATCATAATGAGCCGGAATGTACCAAAACACGAGATTTACCTCCCTTAATTTCAGCCAGTTTACTTTCCTACAAACCTATTTTACATGCTTTTCTTGCACATCTGCTCTTGCTCTTGTAGTTTGAGATTTGGTGCCATCGATCGATTGCAGTATGGCTTAGTAACAACCCATGGGCCGAGTTCTTGTTCCATTCTTGGCTGTAATGGTGTGTCAATCAAATGGTGATGTTGATCAATTGTGGTACGGCTTGATAACGAGCCACCGGCCAAGTTCTTGTTCCGTTCCTGGTTGTAATGGTCTGTCAATCAAACACAATCGCTGCAGCCGCGTCACTTCAAAAATCGCCAAATCTAATTGTCTAGTCAATGCCATCCAGCCAACGGGTCCCCATTCACGGTTCTTGCCGGAACAGAAGTCCACGTAAAAAAAACGTTTTTGCTCCACCAAGCCACAAAAGCGAATCCAAACGAGGGGGTGCTAGATTGCGCCCTAAGATTGGCGAGATCCAGCTCTCCTTTCTCGTTGTCTGATGCTACTTTTCTCCCGAACCAAAAGACACGGAAGCCTGCGTCCCCGGCGGGTCTCTTTTCCTTTCCCCAATCCTTCACAGGAATCAATTCTCTCCTGTCTTGGTTTCTTTTGCTTTCTCTCACTCTCTCTCTCTCTTCCCACGTTTCAACTTCTCATTCTTTTATACCATGAAAAGAGAGAAAAAGAGGGGCTCCGCGTCTCTCCTTTTGAGTCCATTTGCGTCGTCATTCTTTCGCCATTCACCTTAAAAGCCGAAACGAATCGCCCGAAAAGGGAAACAGCAATCTCAGTGTATCTCGCGACCTTACCATGGTGCAAGTGGGATTAAACTATTTCGTGTTTTTGACCTTACCGAATAAAATTTTCAATGACACAACATCTCAAACTTCTGTGAGGCAACAGGCAGACAGCGTAGGGGCCTACAAAGCTGCTGTTTCATGGACAAAGCAGTTGATCCGGGAACGAATGCCAACAAAGTTTTGTGTTAGCGTAATGAAGAGAATCTGCCTCTTTTTTCCAAACCTGACATCAGTTATATTCCTTGGGATATTGGGGTCTCTTTCCGTCGATTTGATGCGGTATCGTTCAATGGATAATTAAAAAAATGCAGTAAGAATAAATAATGAGGAAAGCAGCTATCAACTTTCAGTTTAAGATGGGTTAAGGAAATTAGTGCATGGAACGCGAGAACTCAAGGGAAGTTCTGTTTTCTTTCTTTTCCCTCCCCCCGCCCCGCAAGCCACACCACCCCCAGTCTGGTTCTTTATCATTTTACAGCTCTTTCATATCAATGACATGGTATAGATGCCTCCTTTTTTACCTTAAAATTTTCAGAAAATCTGACCAACCTTGACCTGAAATAAATTCGTTAATAGATTGATCGACATGTATAATTAAGCTAACTTGTCAAATGCTTTATAACGATACTCAATTTGCCCTAATCAGATGACCCAATCTCAAATTCTGCAACTTTTATTTATTAGAATCTTCAGGCATTGGGAAATTTATTACTTGATCTAATCAAAATTAATCATATTATTCAATTTTAAAGATGAATTTTCACCACGATGTTCTATTCAATCTAATCCCCCAAAATCCGCAATCTTCAATCTTTTTCGAAACTTGGGCCCTCTTTTCAGAAAGTTCGACTGACCAAGTTTTCATGGATGTGAAAATCGACCAATTTGATGCCGGGAAAAAAAATTATGCGCTGTCAAAATTTAGTCAAATTACATGTAATCATAACAAGAAAAACAACTTTTCTAAGATGTATCATATTTATAGACCACTGTCGATGGAGCTGTAACGTCCCTAATAGGGGCGCTCCCGACATCGAATCCAACTTCCGATCAATGGTGTTCCTTCACGAATCACGAAGACCACATGGTAGAAAACCCAAC
This sequence comes from Eucalyptus guilfoylei, assembly GCA_016097605.1. Taxonomy (NCBI): domain Eukaryota; kingdom Viridiplantae; phylum Streptophyta; class Magnoliopsida; order Myrtales; family Myrtaceae; genus Eucalyptus; species Eucalyptus guilfoylei. The sequence continues at coordinate 23,309,075 of CM027865.1, read as the reverse complement.
ATGGCTCCATGTTTAGTAGCCGATGATGTTCTTCATGTCCTAACCCTATTACTTGCGATATGTCCATTTCCACACGAATAGTACATTTAGTTTAGCATTTTGAAAGTTCATTGGGGAAGTACAAAAGCATTTAGCTTGATAGGGTTTGGGAAAATGTAAATTATTCTTGGTAAAAAGTCATTTGTGAAGCAACTTTGGGTGTAGTGTTTAGTAAAAGAAAAATTGCAAAGGGTTTTGCTATAATTTTAATTATTTTTATGTTAAATACGTCAAGTGCTAGTGGCCATCGGTTGGGGTCACACAACCTCAAGTGACCTTAGGCAGCTTTCACCGGGGTTGCATGACCTAAAGCAACAAGACCTGGGATGGTACAACCCAAGTGATTATTGCCTAGGTCGTTGCAAGCTCAAGTGGCCATCGTGTGGGTCACGTGACCCTGCCAACCCCCCATTGACCCAGGTGGCCCTTATTGGGGTCATGCGACCCACGTGATCGCCAGCCCCTCATTGACCTAGGTGGCCCTTGTTGGGGTCATGCGACCCATGTGACCATTGCCTGGGCAATTATGCAATCTCAGGTGGCCATCATGTGGTCACACAACCTCACCGACCTTTTGCCGATCAAATTTGACCTCGTCGGCTCTCACTCGCCTTCACAAAGAAGATGAATAGTAGCAACAATGGGCAAAATTGAAAAATTGAAGAATTGATGAAGGTAGTTTTGAAAGAAAAAAATCATTTAATCATTATTTTAGTATTCCAAAAATACTAAAAACTCAAAGTGGGTCCCCACTTGCTTTAAGCTTTTCCAATACTATCCTTCACTTGAGAGCCTCTTAGGGATGATCGTCAAAAACCCGAAATTTTCTTCCACGAGGTTTTCAAAATGCCTGAACCAAATGCATCTTAAGTATTAATCCACAACAAATAACCATGGGACTTGAAGAGTTAGAGACCGCCTAGACATCCAGTAGATATTCAGTAAGCGCTTTTCAATGCCAATCATTTCTTAATGGTAACTTTCCAAACCTTTGCATATTGAGACAATCGTTCAAGTCACGATAACATATTCATCATCACAACATTTCCCCGCGAAAGGCCATAACAGACCCTCTTTTTCTAATTTATTATTCACATTTGCATGGAAATAAAATTCATGAATTTATTATTCGATCACCTGCACATTTTTTTATTGCTAAACATATACCACAAGTGCCATCAAAGTTATGATATTAAAGTAAATGACGTACAAAAGTTAGTACACACTTATCTATTTGTTTTCTTATAATATTCTGTAGATCTCAAAAAACTATAAATATTTTGTCGTCGAAAATATTATGTGATGCCTTTCATTGTGGCATGCATTTCATCGGACAAGAGCATTTGTCCATAAAGATATTTGTCTCGAAAGTTTCGGCTTATTCAAGTTCGGCTCCAAAGTACGGCCAAATCGACTGAAAATTTTTCACAATCATTCAAGGTCACATAAACGACAAAGTACAAAAAATTGTACAAATACCAAATCATTTTTGGAACATTCAATTTCAGATTTTCGAAAGTATTAATCATCGAGTGCACACAAAAAACACCTTAACACGGCATTTAGTCGATACAAACAAAGCATGGGAATGTTGAATATCGCATGATCTCACCTCAAGTCTCAAGAATCGAGATTGCCCCCACATATTGTTCGTGTTCTCCGCTCCGGTGCATGTTATTCATGAACTCGGACAAACACGTGTTATCACAACCAATATACCCCTTGATCTCACAACACTTACTTTTGTCACTCGCAACTTACTGCAGATTTATCTTTCTCCCTCTTCTCTCGGTCTCACCATGCACACACGCAAACGAGCAATTTTGAATTTTTCATTTACGTGCACAAGGTGCATGAATGGTAAAATTGTTCAAAAGTCCTAAACCTACTACATTTTTTTCAATTTAATCCTAAATCTTATAATATTATTAGTTGAATTTTAAAAAATTTCACATTTTTGCCAAGTGACTCTATCTAGCCAATTTTAATCGAAAATCACTTATGTGAATGTTAGATGTCTTATATAGTACGGTTGACGTTGATGAGGACAATTTCTAATGATATTTGAATATTTTTTTAATTCATTAATTTTTCTTTTTTTCTCTTTTCCTTCATTTCTTTTTTTCCCTTTTCTCCTCTTCTTTTAATTTTTTTTCTCTTATTCCTTTTTCCCTCTACATGCCATCATTGGGCCTCATCAATAACCAATGAAGGTCGTCAATCTTAGGTGGGAGCCACAATTGTTGGCCTCGGGTGAGGGACGCCTAGAATTGGGCTAGCAAGGGCCGTCCTCGCCCGCTCAGGCAAGGGCGAACATACGGCCCACGCTAGCCCAAGTAAGGGTGACCCTTGCTTGAGGCTAACAACACATGTTGGCCATTGACAGTGGCTGGTGGAGATAAAAGGGAAAAAGAAAACAAAAAAACAAAGAAGAAGAAAGATTAGAAAAGACAAGAAAAATGGGGAAATAATAGTAAAATAATAATAAAATTTAAAATATTAAAATATTTGTAAAAAATTGACCACATTAAACACCGATTGTCCAACCAACAACTGATTGCACCACATTAGACAGTTGACGTCCGAATTAAAGATTTACACTCAAAATTGGTTAGATTGACTCAATTGGGAAAATGTGAAAATACTTGAACTCAATTGGTAAAATTAAAAGGCTTAGAATTGAATTGATAAATACATAATAAGTTTATGATTTTCTAGATAATTTCCCTCGATAAGTACAAAAGAGGAGTTCTTCTCTTTAAACTGTTCCCTCTCCTGAGAACACATGAATGTACATGGGCTGGGCTGGATCAGCCCATGATGAGCGTATATATCCTATATTCTTTTCTTTTGGAATATACGTATATATTCTTGGGCACTATCCTATATTCTTATGCTTGTTAAGAAATGAACTCCAAACTAGTAGGGGAAGACAAAAATGCACTTATCGGAAATAAAGGAAATAAAGTATATATATATATATATATGATTAAGCCGAAGTGAGAGTACTCTTGCGCTCGCTTGCGTGTGCGTAGCAGCATATTTCGAATCTACTAATTTCGTATAGTCTCCAAGTCATTTCATATCATGTTAGGAATAGAGAACCTTTACTTAGGAGTCTAGATGTCACCTTGAGATTTTCATAAATCAGTCCTTGTTCATATGTAAGAAGACATAAAAGAGAAATAAATGACTCATTTCAAGCACAGTCGCTCTTGATGCCATGTAGATGATTATGCTTCACTCAACCAACGTAAAAGAAGACAACCAACGACCACTCAAGCTCATGAAACTCCCAATCTCATTGGATGATCATCTAATATTCCACTTTGCCGTTGGGAATTATATCCAAATTCAATCTCAGACGTGGAATTATAATCCATCGCCCAATTCCATCAAAAGAACAAGCTATGCTTCTGTAGGGATATAAACAGTTACTGATTTGCCAAAACTTTCCATATACATTTTCTGAAAGGATCAAGAACGTTTGTGAATACATGATTAAGAAGATGGAGTCAAGTACATCATCATATGTAAGTACTCGGTCAAGATATCTCTGTCTTGAATAGTTTCTAACTCTTTGTCAAAACTGATGTTAGATCAATCCCGAAAACACAAATTTCAGGTCGTGCCATTAGATTCACCAATAATCTCCACAAGAGCAAACACCATCTTTGAAATGGTGGAGGCACTTTGAGTCGCTCAAATATATCTCACAGCCAGAGGAGAGAGTCACGTATTTAGCTGTCTTGTGACAATCCACGCACATTCTAGAGTTTTTCATGATCCTTATGGTTTGAGGTGCACAGTACTCGCCAGCAAGAGCAAAAGCTATGGCCAATTTCTCGCTGTGGATTCGACCAGTTTCTTCTTTCTCCTCTTCCTCAATGCATAGCCAGTCGTAAGATTCAAATCCCCTTACTTTTTCCTCAATTTCCCGTAGCCATGAATGCAGATGCTCAAAATATGGTGTGGAGCAGTCGGCAATAAATCTATAGACTTTATTTTCCCTGATGATCCAACTCTCTCCTAGCGATTTTCCTGCTAAAGCATCCTTTTCAAGCCTTTTCAGTTTTAGAGCATGCTCAGATTTTCCATATAAACCAAATGTTTGCGATAACAACTGGTAAATTGAATAATTCCCCACTTCAAATTCAAGCAACCTCTCTGCTGCCAGGACTGCCAGGGCAATATTCTTATGGATTCTACAGGCAGATAACAGAGCATGCCAGATGGAAAAGTCAGGTTCTAGTGGCATATTCTCAATAAATTCTACTGCCTCCCCAAGCCTTCCAGCACGACCATACAACTCCACCATTGCTGTATAATGTTCTAATGCAGGCACAATCAGATGCTCTTCAGTAATCGTAGAAAATACCCGTTTTCCCTCTTCCACCAACCCAGCCAGACTATATGCATTTAAGATACCAAGAAAAGTACCTCTATTAGGTTTCAATCCAAACTGCCTCATTAGATCATACAGATCAAGAGCAGATCTATGACAGCCATGCCATATGTAACCACCAATCATTGAGTTCCAGGTGATGATGTCTTTCAATGTAACCCTATCAAATAATCTTATTGAATATTCAATCTTCCCTGACTTGGCATAAGTATCTATGAGCGAATTTGAAACAGAGAGCACAGATTCTAAATCCCTCCGCACCACACAACCATGAATTTCTTTTACCTTGTTTACGGCTATCAAGTTTGCACAGGAAGGCAAGACACTCAAAACCGTAACAGAATTTAATGAGACATGGAGAGATTGCATTTGTCGGAAAATCCCCAAAGCCTTGTCCTTTTGCCCATTTTGAGTGTAACCAGAAATGAGTGAATTCCAGGATGCGGTATTGCGCTTTACCTTACCATCTTTTTCCATCCTCTGGAAGAGATTTATTGCTCGATCGTCATCTCCATTTTGCATATACCCCGATATCATTACATTCCATGTAATAACATTAGGTCGTACATCCGATTCCTGCATTGTGAGGAAAAGTTCATGGGCTTTACCACAGTAACCAGCATTGAAGTATCCTTTAATCATCGAGTTCCAACTGTAAACATCTTTGTCCTTGATCACATCAAAAACCCATTGAGCAGCTTCCAATTCCTCGCGCTTGGAATACATGTCTATGAGTGAGTTCCCAACCAGCACATTATCCCCCAGACCCATCTTAACGGCAACAGAATGAACTTCTTTCCCCCTGTTCAATGCTTGTAATGATGCACAAGCTGAAATGGCACTCGTGATAGTGACACCATTTGGTTTGATGCCCACCATCAGCATCTCTCTAAACAGATCTAGTGCTTGACTCTGCCTATTATTCTGACAGAATCCCGATATTAGAGAAGTCCAAGTGAACACATCAGGAACCAAGCCCTGACTCTCCATCTTGCTCATAAGTTCCATGGCAACGTCATATTTCCCCATCTGACTGTAGCTGGCAATCAAGACATTCCAAGTCACCAAACCGGGTTTAGTTCCCTCTTTTTGCATTGCATCGAACAGTCTATAAGCTTCATCCATCTCTCCCTTCTGGCAATACCCAGATATCAAAGAATTCCAAGTCACTGTATCCTTGTGTTCCATGCTGTCAAAAAGCCTCCTGGCCGAGTTCAATTCTCCACACTTTGCATAGACAGCTAAAACTGTATTAGTGACACGCTCATGGCTGCACATTCCACTTTTAATCACTATAGAATGGATGAGCATCCCGGTCCTAATGTCACCAGCATTCCCACAAGCCTGCAAAATCTTAGGGAACAAAAAACCATCTGGCATAACACCCTCCTCCACCATCAAGTAGAACATGTCAACTGCTTCTCGCCACCTCTTCTCTCTCGTGTAAGCCCCGATCATCGCGGACCACGTGTACAGGTTTCTCTCAAGCATCCCATCGAACACCTTTCGCGCATCGTCCACGCTCCCGCATTTTGCATACATACTCACCAACTTAGTCTCCACAAACAGGGGCAAAACCTCGACCAAGTCCACCATGGCGTGCACCTTCCGACCCAACTGGATAGAATTCTCGGTGATGCAAGACTCGAGCAATTTCGCGTACGTATTAGGCCTTACCTTGAGCGCGTTCTGGCCGACGTAATCAAGAACGGCGATGGCCTCGCGGAGATGACCCTTGCTGCAGAGGTAGTTCAAGTGGGCATCGGCCATTCTTGGGTGGGTCTTTCTAGAGAGAGAAATGAAGGGCCGAGTGGTGAATTCTAATGGGGCGTCTTGTTTAGGCTGTGGTGTTGGTGATGGTGATGGTGGTGGTACCACAGGAAGCCACGATTTGCATGGGATTATCAAGTTTTCCATTGCTCGTCAGTGGTTTCTTGTTCGAGTTTTGCAATCCCGCTTGATCAAGGAGTGGCAGATGGATGATGAACTGCAGAGCAGTGGAAGGTGGAGAAATCCAGCGAGGAGGCTTCTCCCTGCATTTTGGAGTTCCTTCCTCTATCTTATCTGGTCAGTATCCTGAGGCGAAAAATTGTGGACTATTGCCAGCGGTTTTTTGGGACTGAGCACGAAAGGAAAATATTTTCAGGAGTTTGTAGACATACATTTCACGAAAAATAAATTAATTAAAAATATATATATATTTTTTTTATAAAAAAAGTCTTTTAAAATGAGGAAAAATATTTTTCACTTTTCAAACAAGGAAAAATTGATAAAAAAAAAATATTTTCCTAACTCCCTCTTTGTTATCTCACACCCTTACTAACCCCTACTTCTTTATTTTTTATTTTAAAAAAATTTTCTTTTTCTTTTTTTTTTTCCTCTTTTTTCTTTCTTTTTGCTTTTCTTACATGCAACTGTCGAGTTCGAGGCTTGCCCAATCAGCAAGCGTGAGCCTCCGGCTCACCAATCTGTTGAGGCCCAAGGCGGGTGAGCCTCGAGCTCAAGGCTTGCCTATAGTCGATCGTCGGCTATCACGGTGGCCACCGACCAATCGAAGAAGAAGGAAGGGGAAAAGGAAAAAAGAAAAAAAAAAAGTAGAAAGGAAATTAAAAATTAAAAATCAATTTTTTCAGAAAAATAAAAAATAAAATAAAATAACAAAAATTTATTAAAATGAGTGCATAGAGGAAAATGGAAGCCAATTTTCTATACCAAATGGTGGAATTTTTTTCTAGTTCATTTTCATGTTTTTAGCCGAACATTGGAAAGATTATTATTTTCCAGAAACGCCACATTTTTCATGAAACAAATGGAGCCTACAATTACGTTTTGTTCCAGTCACTACCATAGTGATTGACTTAGTGGTGAAGGGTCAATCGTATCGTGAGGAATGTCTAATTCATGTTGCGGCATATTTCCATAGAGACGCTTTTGGCTTCTAAAATGCTTGTGGAGGCCACAATGACAAATTCGTCAATCTCATATCACAAGTAATGTAGAATAATTATGATTCAATACAAATATTTGATAATGCTATGAGACTTTAATGACAACACTTAGAAGCTTCGCTAATATTGGTCGTCACTCCTTTTTTTCCTAATTAATTGAAATAAAAATTTAAGTTCTACTCCAACCAAAAGGAGGTGTTTCGAGCTTGGAGACTAATAAGAAACTTCTTTATATACAATCCCTTTTGGTGTCGGGACAAGTATGTGTCTGGAGATTAATAAGAAACTTCTTTCTATACATCACTTTTGGTTTTCAGACATATCATTAGCCAATGCAACTAACTTCATTAACAATCCAATCCGAACAACTGTAATTCGATATTTCAAATCGACAAACAACAATTGAAGAGGCATATACTTTATTTCACTTTAACGTTCATGCTTTAATGAAAAAGGTTTGACTTTGAGTTTGAGCTTGAATTAAGATCGTCTTTCTAGTAACAATTCAAGTATACTACCTAACTTCTATTACAATTCATTTCGTAAGAGTTTGAGTTTGAAGATTCAAGCTCTTGATTTGATCGAGTATTCTATGAATAGTTAAGTGGGAAAATGATATTGGAAGTGTTATAACTTTCACATGATGTTCACTTTAGCATCAAAATTCTTTGGTCATGGTCCGACCAATCGACTGGTCACGAATTGGTCGAGGTGTTGGCCCCGAATTTTCTACTGACCATACCAATGGGATAGGATCACCAACTTATAAGATGACTTTTTGATCACGAGAATTGGTCACAGGATGATTTTGGATTGGCGGATGGTCATGGGTTGATCCGACCGGTCGCAGTTTCTAGTCGTGGGTGATTCCACCTGGTTATGCACTGATACACGGACGATCAAAATTAATCAATTACGACCTTCTTCCGACCAAAAATGCATCATTCTCTATTTAATTCTTCATGATCAGAACGAAATCTTGAATTGGTGATGTCCAATCATAGATTGGTAATGCACCGAGCATGAACCCTTCCGGTGGATCGGATGCCAACCGGAATGAGCCCAGGGATAGACCCGGCTATTTCTAAGGTCCATGAGTGCATTAGCTTAGTGCTAGATCATGGTTAGCCTTAGGATTGATCTTGAACCGATCAAAGGACAATTGACCCTATTGGCCGACCGACCGTCCAAAGGAACGGTTCGGGCAAGCATAGGGCGTGTTGGCCGAACCTCGGGTGTACGTGATTTGATTTTTCGAGGTATACCTAATGATCCATTCTCCAGCCCTGACATCAACTTGAATGATAGAATTCTTTAGACCGCCTCATTAATGAAGAAAAAGACAAAACAAAGAGAATTCTAGAATCTTCTCATTTAATGAAAGGATGAGTTGTCCCCTTAAAAATTCAAACATCATGATGGTGGAAAAATATCTTTGGAAGTTCTAGAAAAAGTGACGTATATGTGGACCAATTGGAACACGCTACCCGAGCCCTCATTATAACCGAATATTCTAGAATTGTCGAGTTGGCAACCTAGAATAGCATCATCATTAGACTTTATTAAATACCCATTAAATGCGGCATATAGGTGGACCAATGGAAGAGCGAAAAGCGGGCCATCGTCGATGACGCCTAGGAGCTTAGATTGCCAAGTAAGGCCTTTAGCCATGCCAACCCACTTTCTAGGTACAATCATGAGGCAAAATGGACTTGCCACCCAAGGACTTTAGGCGGGACACTTGGAAAAGTTAAAGTGGACCATTTGGCTTGATAATGATGGCTTGAGATTTACCTTGGAGAAGAAGTTAGTAATTCATGCTTAAGTGTCTTCTAGAATCTTAAGTTATGATGAGCCTAAATTGAGCCTTGGAGAGCAAGTCAATAAGTGGTCCAATAAGAAGATGGCAAGTGTTCTCTTAGGACCTTAGGCATGCCACCTTGCAAACTAGGCTTGCCACCTTGATGTCATAACAGTGCCACTTCAAGAAATGTGATTAGGCCGCTTGGATAAGTAATGATGACACCGAGTAGTATAAATAAGAGGATCCCTCCTCATTTTTCACTATGCCATTCACTTTCTCCTTTCCTCCTCTATTTCCTTTCTCTCAGCCTTGCATCCTCAATCCCTCAAGCTAATCTAAGTTGGTATTCAAGGTTGCCAAGGAAAGTAAGATCCCTAAGTCTCCTCTAGGGCGGTAGTCTCCATTGTCGAGTCTAGTTAGGTCCTCACCCATCAAGCCGTGGGTAGGATGTTGGATCTTTTGTATGGTTTTGCTCATGTTTGTGCTTGAACATGTGCTTGAGTTGTTCATGCTTGGAATGAGGTTGAGGTTCGTTCGGATTGAATCCATCGCAAGGCAAGGTCGCCCCAAGCCATAAAGCCTTGGTTTTGACATAAATAGGATGCTGGGTCCAAGCCTCGGTTGGTGTGGGAATCGCCCAAGGCCGCAAGGTCCTAAGTCGACATTGAGACGTGTCGATCTTATGCCTTGATCAATACGAGGATCGCCCAAATCCACGAGGTCTTGGTAAGGCACCGAGCATGCCAATTCCTATAGTTCAAGTGGATGCGGGGACTTTGTGCTTGGCGTTGAATCAAACCGTGAGCCGAGGGTCATTCTCTATACATGTGCATTCGCATCGGGTTGTAGCCGAGGTCCATCAAGCTTGGGATCGTCACTAAAGCGAGGTGTACCCAAGTCTTGAGGTCTTGGATCGGTATTGAAGCATACCGTTTCCGAGCCTTGTCTAGTGCAAGGATTAGCGCTAAATGATTGATTCAAGTTACGAACCAAAGATCATTCCCGACATGTTTGCTAGTGAAGTATAAGAAATTTATGACACACATGAATGAATGAGCACGCCTTCGGGCTATGCATGTGTCAACTAAGAGATAAGATAAGAACTGGTTTGTATGATCCATTTATGGATGCACTTAAAGAGGAAAAAGCGTCCGTCGCCACACAGCATTGGCGACGATGCCTCGTTCATTGAACGGGATGCCTCGGTTAAGCTAAGATGCCTTGGTTGAGCCGAGATGCCTAGGTTTTGAACTTAGAAGCCTCAGGAAGCTAGCCCCGAGAAGCCTCGGTCGAGCCGAGATGCCCTGGTCGAGCTAGGACGATGCTAAATGAATTTGCATGAGTACCGGTATTTGCATAAGTATGATGTGTTAATATATTTATTGATAAGCCAAAGGTAAGTATGCATGAAGCATGTTGCGATAGACATTTGCATGTAGTCAAGGGTAGTAACAAGTTTGCTATTAATTTGCCATCAACATTGTTTGCAAGTGTTACACTTGCTAAGCTTCGATGATGAAATGCTTTCCTGGTAGAGAACTAAGAATTTTACTTACTGAGTTTCCCAAAACTCATCCTCATCTTTTAGTCTTGTAGGCATGAAAGTCTCTCGTCAATTTGGGAGCTGTAGTCACACTAGAGGAGATAGGATTTCCCTTGGCCTATGTGGCAAACTTGTACTGTGATGTAAAAAGAAAAGAGGGCCTGTAGAGAAAGGGCTTGTAAAAGCAGTTATAACATAAATAAATGTGTTTTGTGTAATGTATGTCCCAGTCTTCCAGCTGTTGTTTGTCCGGGGAGTTGTTTATTCACGTTTCCGCATGTGCATAAATAAGAAGCAAATGAAATCGGGAAGGCAATGAGCCTGAGACGTCGTGAAAATAACCCTTGTCGCTTGCGACCCTAGAAATGGACTTAAGGTCATGACAAGCTCTCTCTCTCTCTCTCTCTCTCTCTCTCTCTCTCTCTCTTAGTTACTAACTCAACCGTCATCATCCTCTTTCACTCATTTGTTGAATTGGCAAAGGAAAAAAAAATTAAGACTTTGTGATTAGAGGGAAAATTTGGACTCGGTTAGTAGAGAGAAAAATTAGGGCTCGATGCCAGAGGGACTAATCTCGTAACAAGTAAAAGGTGAGTGATTTATTGTGTGTGGTGAGATGCATTGTTGTTTTTTGTTCACTAAGAGACAGTCAATCATTATTTATTTAATCAGGTGCAATTGTGGGGCCCTTATGTAAAGTCTCTTCTACATTGTTGTCCAAAAAGATTATTTATTTATTTTTTTAATCTTAGGTGTAGTGTCAGCATTAGTGAACCCATGACACCTATCACTCTTTGCCACAATACAGGATTTGTTATTGGCAGTGATGAGTGAGAATATGTTGGTGGAAATGCCGGTGTTGTCCTTATTAATGTAAGTTCACTATCATATAAAGAATTTGTGAGGGATATAATGGAACAATTATGATGCAAAATAGAAAACTGCATAATAGGTAAGAGCTTTAAGGACGATTTAACATATTTGCATGATGATAATTGCACTAGGGATGTTATTTACCATTATTTGCATGATGAGGAAGTATACGTGTATGTTGAGTAGGAGAAGTGGGAGATTGTATTGAACAGATTACTCAGGCTAGAGATGGATCTATTTTAGAAGAAGAAGCACTGGAGAGGAGGCAAAGCATATAACTTGTGTGTTAGAGAGAGTTCAACAAACAAGGATGTATCCTTGAATCTCGGTGAAGACATAGGTCATAAAGAATTGATTAGAGTGGATTAGGAAGTGCTCTATCTAGTGAATTGAATGATGAACTTTAGTGATGACGATGATGAGGAATTTGCATGATTAAGGCAACAAAGGGAATTAAAAAAAAAAACAATTTGCAAAACTTGAGGAATCACACGAACCTCAACTTACAAATAGTGATTGAGGAGCTCCCGTGGTTAATGCTAATGAGATTGAATATGAAGAAAGTGGCAATGATGATGAAAGTATTAGTTCAAAGAATAAGAATGAAGATGATGAAGTAGCTATGCATAGAAAGAAAGTAACCTTCTTATTATTTGACTGTTGCACGTCTTGTATTGTGATAATTCATGAAATTTGAAGATGCAAAACAATTCAAAGAAACTATTATGAAGTACTCAATTTGTGATGCCCCATGTATGCCACCCTTAATAATGTCATCTTAACAGCTGTTAATTCTACTATAGCGTGGAAGCATGTATAACATGAATTATGTAAACATGATCAATCGGAAGCATGACGGGTTAAAGTTAGTTTCCATCCATTGGCTTAATTATTTAGGGCATGCATGGTAATGTTTTTATTTCTCCCGATTTTTGTTCTTTTGTACCCCGGAACAAAAAAAGAACAGAAATCCGTTTGGTAACGCTAACTTATTTTTCTATTCCCCGAAATAAAAAAGTCGCTTGGGAATAAATTTAGAACAGAAATAAGAAACAAAAAAAAAATAGATTTTTGTTAGGAACAATTTCTAGACATGAGTCTTTTTTTTTTCTTTTCTATTTTTCTTTTGTTCTTCTTCCTTGTTGCGGCCACTGCCGGCCGCTTGCCAACCGCCGGCATCCTCCGGCTGCCCGCGGCCACTGTTAGCCGATCGTCAGCAACGGTCGCCACCTCCCGAATGCCAACGGTGGTCGCTGCCACCCGACCGCCGGCGATCGTCACCGCCTCCCGACGGCCGGCAACGGTCGTCGCCGCCCACAGCCCACCGATTGACGACTACCACCAACCGCCATTGCCATCGCCCGACCACCGGCAGCCTGCCGCCGTTACTGACCGTCGACTGTCATTGCACGACAACCGCCCACAGCCCACCGGCCGCAGGAGGGGCCCGCGGCTAGTGGGCTGTGGGCAGCGGTCGATAGCGACGGTTGGCGGTTGTGCGGCGGTAGGTAGTGGTCGTGTGGCGACAAGGAGCGGTTGGCGGTCCGTGAGCAAGAAGAAAAAACGAATAAATACAAAATTTTATAAATTGTACCAAACGCATTTTTATTCTTTTTCAATTCCAATAATATAAATTTTGTATAGTTACCAAACACCTTATTTTATTCAGAAAATGTTCCCCGGAATAAAAATGTTGCCCTGCGCACGTTTAATTACATGAGCGGCATACAACAAAACAACCTCTAACCTTAGACTTGGGGTAACCAAAAAGATACCTACACTCCATCAGTGACACCTACACGTGCTACAACATCCATCGCCCACCACGTGACCAAAACTAAAAAAGTGGCTGTCGTGGATCTCGTCGCATTGGAAACTAACTCGCCTATCCCACTATCGTTACGCTTCACTCCCATCCATCATTGCCCCACCCCTCCTCCAAGTCACTGTACTTAGATGGCTCTCTAGTACTACCACCATCCTCGGAATCGCTACTATCACTGTTGCTCCAGAACCTAAGAGGTCCTTTCAATTTGTTGCTCTCCTGCACAAAGCAAGCGACAAAACGATAAGGTATCAACTAAGTACGGCCTATATCTACCTAGACAGTAGACATATGACAAACATACATGCACGCAGACTTCGAAAAAGTGACCTCCTTCAATATACTTTCAAAATAACATAGCTGCCCATATCAAGCTAAAGGAGGCACATTCATATTCCTAATTATCTGAAAAATTGTAATACAACAAGAGAATGCCAAAACTTAGCAAAAGATTAGACATATTCATAAATCAATCGATCTAACGCATGCTTGATCCTAGGACTCACCTACAGTGATCCTATAATGCGATTAGAAAATAATCAATATCTAGGATACACATACAAGTACATGTAGCACACGGAATGTAATAGCACTCAGCACATGTTTCATTTCAAGTATACCACACCATTTGGTCTATCCCCATCTCACAGTTTCAACTAATGGCAAGTCGATACTGTGTGGGTCACTTCCGGCCTATCATACATAGCTAGACTTCTGGGGAACCATGTTACACCCTCAGGCTTCCCATTTCATGGCATCTAGGGAACACACAACATCCTAGAAAAACCCTCCCATCATCCATTCCAAATCATCATTGGGTAACTTCTAAGGAACTGCGCTACACCCCCAAACAAATAGGTACTAGGGAACCCTATTACCCCCAGAGCTCGAGCACCAGGGAACCCTATTACACCCCCATGTAACCCAATCACATCGCCATGGGTTGCCATCCATAACCTCAATAATTTCCATCATCACACACAACATACACATGATGTGGCATTCCATTCCATCAATTTCGTGCATAGGCTATAACATGCAACTACTGCAACACTTAACCATTATGCAGACTCAATAGCCAAAATTACATTTTCTACCATTGCACTTAAAAATTCGAAAACATCACCAAATGACATCACACCACAGTGAATCATAGCTCTTTGGAAAATTCAAAGTGTGCTGGTTGACTTCTTAGAAGACATCATTTCAGGATTCCCTTGTTTTCCTATCTACCATTGCACTTAAAAATTCGAAAACATCACCAAATGACATCACACCACAGTGAATCATAGCTCTTTGGAAAATTCAAAGTGTGCTGGTTGACTTCCTAGAAGACATCATTTCAGGATTCCCTTGTTTTCCTTTCATAAAAACCTTATCTTTAAAATCGGTCAGAAAAGGGCAGTTTTGTCCGATCTTGGAAATCACTTCGATTAAAATAGTAAAAGACCTTCAAAAATTCTAATTTTTGAAGATGTTATAGAAAATATCTTGATAAATATTTATCATGAAGAACATCAGCTCAAATTCAATATGAAAATTTGTCTTTCTTTTGCTTGAACTTGAGGCAAAATAGAGTAGTAAAACAGAATAGTTAGATCTTTGGAAATGGGTTTCCATAAAATTCAAATTACCTTTAAAAATTCTCAAATTTGGATATCTTGTACCAAAAATAATTTCAAACAACTTTTGTGTGAAATCTTGCAAGATTTTGACTATAGAAATCCATAGAAAATCAAGAAGTGGTAAAGGTTACCATCTCAGCAATACTGAACAGTAGGAATCCGAGAATAAATAAGACCATTTGACCATACAAATTAACTCTGAAAAATATGAAATTTAACTATGTTAAACCCTAAATGTTTGAAACAACTTTGAAGAGAAAGTTTATTGAGATTTGGTCTGGAAAAGTTGCAGTAAAATTTGAAATATAGGAGGGTAGCACATGCACGCGATTTTCGAGGCTTAACTCAAGTGCACGAATCTCATCCTTTTGTCACCTCATCAACATCCACTCACCAAACATCACACAACAAGCTAAAACAACCATGCAAGAGTTCACCTCAACTTCGTTTCACAACCACAAGCCACGGATGACACATGCAATGCACAATCTTAGCATCTAACTTACCGTCTCAACCAGCCATGGCCAAATCATCTACATGCAAGACCAAAAGTCACAAGAGATCAACATGCAACCCACCAAAACAACTCAAGATTTTCTTATTGCCTCGACCAAAGTCATTCATCGGCGAATCATCGGCTTGGTAGCTCAAAACACAAGGAAAACAACAAAATCGAACAACAACACACCAAGCACCACACCATCTCCTCTACCGTGAACTAAACTAGCAAAAACCAAGAGAAAGAGAGATCAAGAGGCTTAGGAATAAGCCTCATCTCCTTGCCTTGAGATAAAACTTCACTTGTGATGAGGATTGAAGCAAGAAACGGCAAGAAAGGAGAAGAAAATGGGGAAGAGAGGGCTCGGTGATCAAGCGGCCGAGAGAGAGGAGGAAGAGAAATGAGGAGAACTTCTTGACCAAATGAAGAAAATGAGGGAGAGGAAGAGAAAGAGGCAGCGGTCATGGATTTTAAGGGAGAAAGATGTCCATTTAGCTTGTTGAATACATTTCATGCATGAAAATATATTGATTTGGGTACTATTCACCCATAATTACATGCATTATATCATTCAAGGGCAAAAATGAAAATTTTTGGGCTAAGATTAGGTGATAGGTCGCCGGCCATAGGGTAATCAGGGTTAATATCCAATTATCTTATCTTAATTTAATCATCCATTATATAATATAAGGTATACTTTAAAATATAATGGTCATATTAATTAAGTTGACCATGATAGTCCAATTTAACGCAAGAATATAGTCTAAACTATATTCTAAAATTTGTCCAATGAATTTTCCTATATTCTTGGACTTAAAGAGGTCGAACAAATCTTTCAAAGGCGTCTCAAGATGTTGATATTTCCATCACATTAACCTTAATCCCTTCTTGAATTTTTGTTAATTAAACGGGTGAAATTTAGGATGTCACACAATTGCTTAATAGATAAGTGTTCAATTAATAAAAAATACCAAAAAATTTATGAGAGCAAAGTGTTTATAACAAATTATCCATGAAAGATAAATGGTGCATTGAGTAAGAAGAATGACTCATTTTAGATAAGATTCTTCTAGGAGGAACATATTTGTGCTATTGTATTTGACGATAAAATGGTAACTAGTGTATGATTGGCCAAGTACTTCTTCAACACTATCAAGACCATACTAGAAATCAAGAGTTCTCACTTGAAATCGCCAGTAAAGGAGTAGATAAGGGTTAATATGTCTATAAATTAATGCAAAAGAGCGAAGTACGAGATGATGAGCAAACTAATAAGTAGGCCAAGAAAGAATATGCACAAAGTTGATACTATGGAGGGAAATGTAGACTTTGAAACTTATCTAATAAAGTATATGTAGAGCTGTGGAAAGGCCCCTATCAAATTGTGAGACTAAATTTGATAAGATGTATTTTTGCTTTGATGCATGCAAAATGTGCTTATTGGCTGGCTACGAAAGAGTGATGAGGTTGGATGGATATTTTTTTAAAAGCTTTATGTGAAGGAGAGTTATTGCCTGCCGTCAAGAGAAACGCAAATAGCAAGATGTTTCCAGTGGCATACACTATAGTGAAGGTAGAAAACAAGAACACTTAATCAGTTCCTTAAAAATATAATGGCTTGTTTTGAGATAACTAATGTGGGAGGTTGGGCATTCATGAGCAACTAACAAAACGCAATGTCATTGTCATTTTTGTTTTTTATAATCAATGATATAATGTTGTTTACAAATTTTTTTTGGCTTGAATTACTACATTGACTTATTTTTGTGTTAGTTGAATGGATACGATATGTTGAGTATAGAATATGTACAGAACAAATATGTAAATTAGGTAAAGAAGTATAAAGGTAATAAGGTGCAAAACAATTTTGGCTCATTGCAAAAGGCACCAACATGGCCAATTTCAGAATTCACAAATTGGGGTTGTTTGAGTTGATAAGGGAAGATTTTGAAGCACTATTTCATACTGAACTTAAGCGTTAGTGTAGAGCCTTCTCCAATGAAGAATTCCAGTGGATATCATTAACAACAAACTCAATAAGCAAAATCATAGGGGGTAAGTGTAAATTAATCATAATCAAGCTTGAAGATATACGAGTGATAGATTATGACTAGGCTACACAAGTAGAAAGTGAAGGTTGCAAAGTGGACTAGACAGTGTAAGCCATAAGATTACCAAGAGATTGGTTGACAATATAGTTTCTGGTATGTTCTATCATATAGTTTGGAATGGGGATGATAAATATGAGTTTATGCTCAATGCTAACAAGTATGTTGTCTACCTAAGAATGAGGAAATATTCATGTCGAGCCTAGCAAGTAAGTAGAATTATTTGTGCACATGCCATTTGTGCCATCTAGAGCAACAAAATCCTAAGAGTTACTTGGAAGACTAATATGGGAGAAGCATATGTGTTACTTTGTACCAATTCATGTTGCAGTTATTAGAAGTAACAAATTTTTGGACCCAACAAATCATGAAGCCCTTCACCCTTTGTCACTAAAGAAGCAAGTAGAGAGATCAAAAAGGAAAGAAAGAATGCTAGAGTTTGAGATGACAAGTAAGAGGATGAGTAGATCTAGTGAAAAATTAAGTGCTCATATTACCATAAGGCAAGTTGTGAATTGAGGAAGTAACAACAGAAGACTGGCAATGATACAGGGCCAACTGCAAGACCATCCCCTAGACCAGCTAAAGGTGCAACTCCAAGGCCAGTTACGGGGCCTAATGCAAGTCCTACTAAAGGGCCAACTACAAGGCTTGATGTAGGGCTAGATGCAAGGCCAATCGATGAGTCAATTGTTGCACAAACAAAGAGAAAATGTAAAGTAAGTTGCATCACTTGTGTTATGTTGTTGTGTGTCCATATGTTGGCAAAATATAAGTTTCTCATGCCTTTCTCAAGTTAGAAGAAGACTACTTGATCAGGTTTTTGAAAGTTCAGCACCAAAACAAATAAGAGGGGCTATTAGCAAAAGGATAAGGTAATATGGTTAAGAGTTATTTACAGACTTGTTATTTACAAACTTTAATATTGGCATGACTATTTTGAATGTTTGTTTTTAGGTCTTATGCAATTAATTTTGTATTTAATTTTGCTAACAACATGGGTATGTTATTGTTGTAGCTTGGGAGAAGTTCAAAGGCGCCGATCTCTCAATGTGGGCCAAGTCATGAATCCAGGGTTGTACCCTGAAAAAGAAAACAAGGCAATAACTAGCTTTCATCACCCCAATACAATTACACATTCCACTAATGTTCAACCGTGGTAGATTGAGAAGCTTCTTCTCATTACTAAGTATACATTTGAGAATAAAATATGCCAAACAAAACAACAAGACAATTACACTTGATAGGACTTTCTTTCACCTTTCATTCTTGAACTTACTTCTTCAAATGATTGGTCGGATATGCTAAAGGCATCATTTCTACTGGCATTGATTTTTCATCATGCAACTCATTTGTTAATGTAGGTAGAGATCGATTTCTTCAAGTAGCTCCAAGATCACCTTTTTTGCTCGACCTGAAAATGTGTTGACGTACTTATAATATTTGCACTTTGACCTTTTCTCAATAACTTGACCATCCATGGAATTTTCTTATGAGATCCAACTTAGTTCAAAATGTTCTTCTTGGACTTCTAAGTCCACAACAACAATAATATTCACCTTCATCTTTGCTTCATTGAACCGAATTTGAGCCACTTGTCCTACTCCTACTCTCTATTGTAAGATGTAGCACTTTATTTTGGGGTTTGTGAATTAGGGTTTGAAATATTTGGGAAATGGTTTGATTTGTTCAAATTAGGGTTTATATTTGGGACAAAACATAACATGATGTCGTTTAGGGCCGTTAATGTTTTGGGCATGCCGGCAGACCACGTTTGTTAGGAAAATTGATAAATTCTTGCCACGACGGATTTGTGACATCCCAAATTGAAGTTGACACATGATTATTTTATTTAAAAAGTGAAGTGATCCAATGAAAAATTTTATCATCAAAATAAGCACTATATGTAAGTTATGACGCTTTAAATGTCTTCCCCCAAGTTAAGCTTAAATAGTGAATTATGTGAACCTCAAGGGCTCTGTTTGCATCCTTGGTCAATTGTTGAGAATACTTGTACCATGTTAAATATCAACTCAATAATTGGAAATTTGTCCGTTATGCTTGACTATACTTCACCGACTAAGCTATCTAATGCTAAAAGGCATATTTTACTGGGAGAAGACTAAACACCCTTTTGTCCGAACTCAGAAGTACATTCAATGCCAGGTCAATGCAGTTGAGCAAGTAAAACAAAGTCAATCCTAACCTGTCAGAATTGGCATCACCGTGAGCTGCTTTCTCCTCTGTTCACGTTCATCAGAAGGTGCTACCTTACATTTTTCCATCATATACCTAACTCGCGTTTCTGGCATTGGCGGTATAGTGTGTGCTTTGAAGTGAATTTGATTCAGTTTACAATAGACTCAAGAAGGAAATCCGAGGACATCTAAAGCGCATGAAGAGGCTTGGTTTTGCATAAAGACTGAGTCAGATGTCTATTGATGTGATTCAACCGCCCGAGAAAACACGAGAAAATTTGATGCAGCTACTATGGATATGAAATTGAGTCCCGACATCTGAAGTCCGTCCAGCCATGAGGTTCAGACATCTGGTCACACCTAGCTAGGCGTCCAACTTGGATGCCGGCAAGTTGTGACGTCCGACCAAGCCCGTCTCAAGTCATTGCCCCTTTGACCTTGCTGTTGACCGTACAGGATATATGAACCATTAAAAAAGGTTTTGACATTGTCGAAAGACATGGATAGAAAGAAGTTCATAACGATTATTGGGTATCATCTGCTTCACATATAATATTAGCATTTGAATATCGAAGATGTGTTTGTTGGATTGGTCCGGAAGGAAAAAAGCAAGTCCTTTGCTAAGTAAGAATATTGGTTATCGAAGAAGAGAGTTGGAAAAAGTGATTAAGTGGGGCTGACTCTGAATGCACGCGTCTCCGCAGGTGTTAACGGAGAAAACTAAAGGGTCAGCAAAAAGAGGAAAAAGGGCTCTCGGCACTGGCCCAGAAAATAAGGGACTCTTGCCTCATCTATCTCATACTCAGTGTCAGTTAGGAGTACTGAGGCCCATTATGAAGGTATGTAGTATGATAGTAAGCTCATTTAAACCTTTGTCACTTTCTCATCTTCACTTTAATTAGCAAACAAATAAAATTAAAATGCGCTATCAGTGTTTTCATCTCAAATGTTACCTTCCATTTTGGGGGATAATTATCAAAAAAGTCCTATACCTTTGTATAACAATATATTCAGTCATAAATTTTTCAATTTGATCATTGTAATTCTAAAGTTTTTGACATTTTCCAATATAATCCACCCAGTCAATTTAAATCGGAAACATTGACATGGCGGTTCAGTCAGTGTCAACCATCTTCTGTTGGCCATCATATATAGCATAGCCGACGTAAATGATTTTTACAACTATTTAAAATAATCTGATTTTTTTCCTTTTCTTTCCTTTCTTTTTTCTTTTTTTTTTTTTCCGAATAAGATATTGCTTTCAAAGTCTATTTATTGAGTATATTTTGGGTGGAGGCGGCCGATTGACAAAAAGATTATACGGCTCATGCATAATATCTTTTCAGAAGCAATAAATGAAGAAAGAAATCTGAGAAAGCTGTATATGTGGTGACGGTGTCACTTTTGATTTCAATACATACATATTCAAAATTTGATCGACACATTCATTTAGTGTAAATCTGAAAATCTCCAAAATCTTATATAAGTGTTAGTTGAATTCAACCGAGCTCACCATTTTCCCCCCCAAAAAAATTCAATTTTGTTTGTTTAATTTTGTCGAAAAAATTACAAGAAAAATTTTTGGGGGCTTAGGGCTAAAACAATGAACACATCGGCCACAATGCTTTTGCAACTCGGCTGCGGGGAAACAATTTAAGTTTGTCGTTTCTCTTTGGCCACGCCCATGAGATTGGTTTCATTTGGAAATTGCGAAACCGAAATCGAATTCACTGAAATGATTTGGCCAACTAGAGAGTTGTTTCATTGCGAGAAAATGATTTCCCTTAGAATCGTAGAACCGCTATGGCTCTAATTTTATTCTTTCATCTTCTTTCCATTCACCTCGAAAACTAGATGGGCTTTTGAGGATGGGCCTTCCCGGTTCAAGTAACATAATCCAACGTTTTAGATAATCATATTGAGGATCAAGCTGAATTGGTGGGTTGAAAATTTGACGAGGTGAACTCTATATTACCGTGAGCCAGATTAACAAGCCAATGTTTCTTTTTTTTTTCAGTATGTAACGTCTAGTGGAGATTATACACCATCCATACTACAGTTTAGGATGCGATTCAGGAGGAGTTGGAAGGGGCCAACGGGGAGGACCTGAGGGTCAAGGAGAGAGAGAGAAAGGACAGGGCTTTCGAGGGAATCGAACGTATGGAGGATTACGGTGGCGGGATTGGCGGTAGACTTCACGCGATTGGGACATGAAGCAGAGGAGGAAGTTGTCGGGGTCGATGGTGTGGAGGTCGCAGAGGTGGAGACTGGTGGTTAGTCCCCATAATCAACCGGCAGCTTAGTCCAAGTAGCCATCATAGAAATAGCTTTGATTTGTGTCATATAGAGTTTCGTATGACTTCAATTGACGACGAGCAATTATCCAGTGAACTTATTATATATATTTGAACTAAATGGGAACAATCAACCTCGTAGGCTGTACACAAAATTTTGGACAAGACGAGGAGCCATGCACTCATCTTATTGGGTTTTGTCTCGCATTGTTAGGGGTGATCGAGTCCAGAGTGGGTAGGGTCTAGACTTGGACCCTGTACCCGACCCTATTATAACCGATTCCCCTTTTCTAGACTCCGTATCCGACCCTATTTGTATTAGACCCTGTACCTGACCCACCCTGTTTTTCCGGTCCAGTTCTAGAGTCAACCCCGTTTCCACTGTAACCTATTTTGTAATTTCTCAATATCCTATATGACTTTGAATTTTATATTAATACACGAGAAAATAACGTAATCCTCATAATTTGTATTGAAACATTAACTGCTTGTAATAAATAAATACATTAAATTTTTTACTAAACGTAAATTAATGAATGATCCACATGGCTAATTATAATAAATAAAATCATAAGACAAATAATTAGCAACAAACATGAGTCTAATATTAGTCTTATACACAAGTACAACATGAAGCTACTTATTTATGCAAGCATAACTCTTCCTACAAAAGAGAAATTAGGTGAGCCAATCCATGTGGTACACAAGAATTTGACGGCGATGAACACCATCCATCCATCGGACAATGCGAGAGGGAATTGGTGAGGGAGGGAAGCAAGTGAGGAAGAGGAACGACAAAGGAGGATGCCGTGCGTATTTGAGAGAGCCAAAAGAGAAAAATATCGTGTGATTGTAAGAATAAGAATAGAAATCAGGGGAAAAAAAGGATTTTAGACTTCTACTTACAAAACCGATTCCCAAACTAGTTCCAAAACTGGTCCGAGAATCGGTTCCCAAGTGGGTAATCACTTGAAACCAGTTCCTGGATCAATTTAAACCGGTTCCGAATTTTGGGAACCGGTTCCCGGACAAGTTTTAACAGGAACCGATTCTAACCGTGGTTTTCGGGTGGGCTGGTCCGGTTCCTGGGTATACCCAGTCTGGTTGCACACCCGTACGCATTGTGGCTCGAGAAAATCAAAGAAATATGTTAGATCTAAATCTGTTTGTGATTACCAATTAACTATGCACGGTTTCCTTGTTGAAATTAGGTTTCTCATATTGATATGATTGGATCTAACCTTTAAAAATGTCAAGGACACGTCCGACCATTCAAGGAATCATGATTGCAATTTCAAATAAAAGACTTGGCATCAATTCTATTCACAGTGTGAACAGAAACTTTTTCAACGACAAGGGCGGTACAGCAATGCATCCATCAACGAATAAATAGCCGCACCATAGTAATAGAAATTCCACAAACAACTTTAGTCACCACTCGAAGAGAAATCATATGTATATAACTTTTTGTTGAAGTTGCATATTTAATCAAGGAGTCGTATATTTTTAAATAGATGAAAATCCTTTAAATCTTAAGGTGTAAATTTACATCCGAGTGGTTGACATATTGGCAACAAATTCGAGGGCTCAAATTCATCTACATAACTCATTTAACTTAATTTTGTTAAAAACGCCATATTTTTAGGGGGAAAAAATAACATATCAGATCATCATATCTTAATCTCTCTCCCTCAAAGTCTCTCTCCCTCTCTCTCCTTAGCAACCCCTCCCAAACGAGATTGTCGTGCACCCAGCTGCCTCAGCTTGAACTCCCCCATCTATGGTGCACACAGAGAGGAGCGTGGAGGCACGCAAAGGCTGAGAGGCATTTTTAGCGCGACGGGACCAGGCGATGGCGCTTGTGACGCGGCTGATGTTGACAGGAGACTTTGGCTAACGACAGCAATGGCGGGGCACGTAAAGAAGGAGGTGCCACGTTAGGTAAGAAGAAAAAAAGGAAAAGGAAAAGATACAGATAAAGAAGAGAGAACACGTATAAATCCAAATCTTAGGTTCTTTTAAATCCTGCTTTAACACCTAATTATCACCTAAAAACTCGAAAGAAGAACGACGTGACAACAGCCTTGCATATAAAACGCTATCCACATGCAAAACGAAAGGATCAATCTCATGAAGTAGGTGAAATCACGCTCCGTATCCACACTTCTTGCGTACAGCACAAGCAGGGGAGGGACACTACGTAGTGGACAAACATTGCTCTAGACAAAAGTCACACTCGCATGTGCCAGGTAATCAGTCATCCTCATCAATTATCAAGAGAAACCCAGTTCAAAAAAAAGGAGGAAGACATCGAGTGATGATACTCTTACGTGATCCAATGCACCCTTTTTTTAATCACCTAGAGATCCCAAAGCTCTTTACGGCACTCGTCGAAGTGCTCCTTGGCGCCCACCACGAGACAATGACACCCATCAACGCGCACATCATCCGATCTCAAGCCCCTAGAAAGGCTTGCACCGACGTAAACGGAACGGAGATCTAGCTCTGGTTTCTGGAGGATAGAAAAACAAGTCGAGAAACCCAAAAGCAGATCGATCGGGAGACGGCGAAATGAACGGTGCCCCGATGCTTCCTCGCTCCCCGTTTGACCGCTGCGCACTTGTCTGTCTCTCTCTTTCGCGTTTTCCACGTTAATTCTATCGTGGAGTGACGAGTTCGCAACTTCCTTGATGCATTTGATTGACGATTGTCGTGATCCACGAGACATGAGTCTACGTCAAGGTACAGCTACTTTCTATCGGATGAGTTAATTATGAGAGACCACTTTAGATAATTGGCTGAAAATCCCCTCAATTTATGATATGCTTGGTCCAAAAAAATTTTGATTCTTAAATAAAGATAGCATATTCTAAGATGTTAATTTTTATAATCGACTTTAATCCTTTTTCATGTATAAAAGAATATATTTCCCATTGGCTCGTCAAGTAGACCGTGCAGAAGAACAAAGTAGGAATATGGGTATTTTGCAAGCAATTGGAATAGGTGTTATTGATTTACCCATGTTAATTACTAAAAGAAAAAACTATAGTATGAGCCTGGTTTAATCTGGAAAAATAATTTTTTGGTCCAATGATAATTTGATTTTTTCAGCAAATTAGAAAAATTCACCAGGTTACTCATACATAATGTATCTTAGCATCCAATTTTACGATGTGAGGAAGTTTTATTGAGATTATACTTAACGGGATGAGATATCAGAAATACTAAGAATCTTTAGTAAAACTCATTTACTAAAGAATTTGAAAGAATAGTTAGTAGGGTTTTTAAACAAGTGAGACCCATGTTTAAAAAGTTGGATTGCAGTACAATCTTGCAAATTACTTACTAAACAAAATTTCATAAATGTGATGTTATACTTAACAGGCGAAATATTAGAAATACTAAGAATCTTTAGTAAAACTTGTTTACTAAAGAATTTGAAATAATATTTAAAAAAAAAAAATTAACAAGTGAAACCCATGTTTAAAAAGTTGGTTCGTAGTCTCATACAACTACCACTGCGATTAAATTAATTTACTAACATCTAAACGTATACACCTTGTGCTAATGACAAAGCCATATGGTTTCTTGGCCCTCTCCACAGTAAAAGAAAAATCATGAATAGTGTTAACATATTAAATTGGAGGGAGTCCACATACATAATAAGATCCATTAAATGCAGTGTTGACCCTAGATTAAATTTCTCAAATTGAATACTTAACTTATAAAATCGTGGAGTTTTTTTTTTTCCAGTAATTGCGGAGTTTTTTTTTTTTTTGGTCGAAAGTAATTGCGGCGTTCACTATATTGATTTTATACATGATCATAAGTGTCGGAACCTGCAGAAAATTCCAATAAATAACATAAACATATTAATCTTGACCCAAAAAAAAAAACATTAACATATTAAATGAAGAGGGTCCGCATATATAACAAGATCCATTAAATGCGGTGTTGACCTACATTAAATATTAGGATTACAAAACCTTCTCAAATTGAATAATTAACTTATCTAATTATTTGTGGAGTTCGCTATATTGATTTTAGACATCATCAAAAGTGTCAGAAACAGCAGCAGTTGGGGACAAGAGTTCAAGCAGAATCGAACGTTCGACCATGTATGGTATGGGCGTCCAACCTTGAAGAAGATTGCGCCTGAGAGTCCGACCAAATTCGATGTCGGTCCATATTAATGTCAGACATCCGACTCGCAAAAGTTTCAGTATTGGATATTTTCTAACACTTCAAATGCATATTAGCGAGAGCATTTTTTATGCCCTTTTGGACGTCCAACCACTTGTGTCTGGACGTCTAATTTTGTGGACGGTCAAAAAATTAGCCGTTTTAATTGTGATTAACAGCTTGTTAACCTTGTTTCTCCTTAGAGTCTTAGGGATGCAAGATCAAACTCTAATTGGTCACTCAAATTTAAGCGCTCTTGTACACTTATTTTGCTCTAAAAATCATTGAATGAGTACTTACTGTATTGCGAAAATATTTGTAATTTTTAAAAAAGATATATTGGACGTGATACAACTGACGTTCACATCAGTGATTTCCGACTAAAATTAGATGGAACAACTAAATTGGCAAATCTTGAAAAGGTTTATGATTATATTGACAAATCTTCAAATGATTTATGACTAAATTGACATAATTAAAAAGTTTATAACTGAATTAGCCGCTTGAAAATAAGTTTAAAACTGTTTAAATAATTTCTCGTTTGATTGAAAAACCTTAATAAAACTTACAACAAGGTTTGAAAAAAGTGGGATCTAAGCATTGAAATGATTAGCTTGTTTTTATAATATTGCAACATCACTTGATAAAAATAATTTAGAAAGATCTTTCAGTACATGTAGTCTCCATTTTTTTCATAAAAAAATGAATAATTTGGGTAACATTTTCCTAAAAAAATAATCGCTTGAAATAATTGATCAACAAAAAAAATTCATTAGAGATAACAATTTATGTCTAAATATTCTCATAAAAGATAAAAGTATTTTTTTCAATTTCAGTAAACATTATATGTGATCGTTCAAAAAAATATTTTACAAATTATTTATTTTTCTTAAAATGAAGGCAACCGTAATATCTCTATATTTTCCTTAAGGAGGACTCCAAATTCGTATGCTAATCTAAAGCACTAACATTTCATGACAAAACAACAAAGTTAATAAAAAAAGCATAGTCTTCCACAAGAGATCAGTTTATCCTCAGTTTGGGTGGCGCGGTTAAGAATGGTTTGTGCCGACATCACTAAACCGTCCTATCAAACTTGATGCGACCTTAATCAAATCATTAGATGACTGAACCAGCAGAGCAAAGCTGGTGTCGGTGGTGAATATCAGAAAACCTAAAAAGCAACAGATGACAAAATGTAGCTGTCGCAACAGAAACCTCAAAGTAAGTCACCATCGTCCGAATTGCCAAGGATTTGAGGCCATTTCGACACCATTAAAAAGAAAAACCTTAAAAACCCTTCGCGGGTCCTTCGAATCGCGAGAGTTGAATATGTCACGAGCGGCTTTAAATGCTTGAAGCCTTTGTTAGGTATATCTGCATGAGATTGACTAGGAGATTAGAGCAAAGCGTGTGAGAAAAAGATTAGGTAAAGGCTGTGACGATTGGTATGGAAGAAAATGACGGCCCGGTTTCTTTATATCGACGGGGTTGTTCTCGCTCGCCTTCTTTAAATCGATTGATTTTAAGGCGCTACCTTCCCCTTCTGCATTTTAGTTGAATGTAATTAATTCGGTTGTGAATGTAATTAATTCAGATCAATTATCATTGACGTTGAACTCAAATTGAATATTCAAGGTTCATATTATTGCATTGAACTGGATGTCTTAAGCTCTGAGTTCAATGCATATGGTATCATGAAGCTCGTGTTGACAGATTCAAAAGAAAATTTTAGTTTAAGTTCAAATTCTAGCTTAGTCGGCTTTGAGAATTGTTCTTCACATTATTATATAAAAGATTCAATTACTTCATTAGGTTCACGACCCGCCCAAGTCAAGAATTTCAACTTTTAACTCAATTCAATATTCCAGCAATTTGTCTTTTTTTTTTTTTTTTTTTTTCAAAAAGAACCAAACAAACCCAAGTAACCAACAGTTGAGCTTATAGTTACATATGTAAGACTAAGCAAGCATGGTATGCTGTGTAGTTTACCTCTACTCTATGTTATAACAAACATTTTGCGTCTATGCTATAAAAAAGTAGATTATTGCAATTGCAAGAATATTAAATTTAAAAACCGACTTAGGGTTCATGAGCTAGGTGGGCTTCTTCGCCCTCAAAGCCGTCATTATAGGCAGTTCTAGTTATGCCATCGCATTACGCAATTAAGCTTTAGCGACAAACTCAAGCTGACATTAAATGGACGAAGCAGAACCACTTTATACGGGACAATAAAAAAAAGTGTCGATCTATTTAGAAATGTCACATCGCTACACCGGCAATACTATAATGCAAAGGGATACAATTGTGTCATCATCATGAATGCATGGCCTAGTGTTACTATATGTGGGAAAATATTGAAGACTGTTCCTCTTTTACACTTTCCTTTTTCTTTTCGGTCTTTAAATCTCAAAATTTCTTGCCAATGAGCAAAAGTCACAAAAAATCCTAAATTATATCCATTATAACACATTTATTTGAAACGTTTATCTATGACATCAAAATTTTCAAATTTGTACATGTGTGAGACATTTACTCTACGTCAAGATTTCGTCATATGAAATTCACATGACTTAGATGAGATAATAATGACATTGTTTGACTAAAAATTATCTAATGAAACTTTGATGGGGGTAAATGTGTTACATAGGTACAAGTTTTGGGTTTTTTATATCACAAGAAAAAGTTTAAAGTAAAAATGTGTCATGATGGGTATAATTTTGAATTTTTGATGTCATAAAAAAAATTTAAGAGCAAATGTGTCATGGTGAGTATAATATTTTTCCTTACTTAATTCAAGTGACGAATTTTCAATCTAAACCAAGAATATGTAGTTGGCATTATATCTTTTGTATAATCAATTCAAATCTATAAAATTGCAATAGCCTATCAAGTAATTAATTAGCAATACAAGAAAGGAAAAGCATTTGGACAAATAGATCAACCACAAACGGTGGGATTCGGCGTACGAACGTTTCTCGAGAACCCTAAGAGAACTCCAAATGTGAAATCTCAAATATCTGAATGAATCTTATTCTTATTATCAAAAGATCAATTGCATAATTCACATGGAGTAATGCCATACGCATTAAGCAAAAAAAGAAAAGAAAAAATAATGAGGTCCTGCTAACAAGTACCATGGACTATTAAGAATAGTAAAATTGAACATCAAGAAAATCACATAGATTATATTTGTATTTTATAACACGATTAGTGATGCATATCAAGTGTCTTAAGGGCATTTTTTAAAATATTGACCAAAAAATTTTATAAATGAAATATAAATATTTACTGGTTGTGATTATCTATATAGTGAATGAATTGTTGTTGATTATTTTTTGTCGAAGTTGTTAATTTAAATCTACATAGAATTGACAAGTTCAACGCACTTACCATGATTATTTCAAGCCATGTGTAAAGGCAAAATCAAGCCAAACAAGTTCGAATGGAACCAAAACTCGTGCGATCGCAAAAGGTGGGTAAATCCGCCCTCCCAAAAAACAAAAAGGCAGCTTCCGGCCTTCCACAATAGCTGTACGGAAAGCATTTTTAGGGGAAGCAAGAAGAAGAGAAAGAAAAGGCAAGCAAATGCAGACAAAGTTGATTTTTTTTAACCTTTTATCCGGAGTCACTCGATAAAAGACCATGTCCCACAATAAATTATGCTTTTCTTGAAAGAAAAAGTCTGGAAAAAAGAATTAATAAAATATTCTGACCATTCAAAAAATTTAAGCTGCGCTGGATCTCATTGTCTCCCCCCATGGCCGTATATACTCTGCTGAGCGGTGTGCTCAGGTCCTGTAGGCCAGTGAGCAAGCCGTGTGCTCACACCATCAAGGTTTAACCGACAAACCCAAATGGCTTTTCTTTCTACACAGCTCCTCTAGAACACAGAAGCTCGAGAGACCACTCTTACCCACTTCATTTCCACCTCCATTTTTGAGGGAGAGAGTGAGAAAGTGTCTGAAGCCAAAGAACAAAGATGGGAATTTGCTTAGTTCCCATGTTGCAAATTTCGTTGCTTTTGCTCTGCTTGTTCCTGGGTTTTGAGTTGACCCGGTGCAGTGTGAGCTACGATAGGAAGTCACTGAACATCAATGGCCAGAGGAGGATCCTCATCTCTGGCTCCATTCACTACCCCAGAAGCACTCCAGATGTACTAGCTCTTCTCACCTCTCACTCTTTAGCTTCACTTCCATTTTTCGTTTCTTTCTTTGGTTCTGTTTTATTCTTTTCCTTTTAGCAATGTGGATTGTTCTCTTTCTGGTGAGAATGTGGCTCATGGCTCTTCTCTCCAATGGGTGTGGGTGTAGATGTGGGAAGACCTCATACAAAAGGCTAAAGATGGAGGTTTGGATGTCATTGAGACCTATGTCTTTTGGAATGGTCATGAACCTTCTCCTGGCAAAGTACTCCTCCAAATCCCCCTCTTTACTTTGTGTCTCATCAATTATGGCCATTTTCTCAAAATTTGATTTTCTTTTTGACCTGCATTTTGGTTCTTTTGCTTCTGACGGGTGTGTTTCAGTATAATTTTGATGAGAGATACGACCTTGTGAGGTTCATAAAGACGGTCCAAAAAGTAGGACTCTACGCTCATCTCCGCATTGGACCTTACGTTTGTGCAGAGTGGAATTTCGGGTATCTGCTTTATATTCTTTTCCTCTCTTTAATGTTGTTTTGTTTCTTTTTAACAGTTGATTAGATTGCTCTTTTCTCTTGGTGAACTCCGAATATTCCTGATTGATGGGCTTGCATATTTACACTGGGGCTTAACCATTAATTGGATTTGTGGCTTGTTTGACGGTACACTGAATGCTTTCTTTGTGCAGGGGATTTCCTATTTGGCTGAATTATGTACCTGGGATCAGCTTCAGAACTGATAATGAGCCTTTCAAGGTTTCAGCATCCCTTCGACTCACCTGATATCTTTGAACAAAAGTTTTTAGAATTAAATCTTGACACTAATCCCTTGAGAGATTAACTTCCAGAATTACTTATTTGGGAATGGATTCTTCTGACTTTTCATTGTCAAAATTTTGAAGGCTGCAATGCAAGGATTCACCCAGAAAATTGTACAGATGATGAAAGATGAGCAACTTTTTGCATCGCAAGGTGGTCCTATTATACTCTCTCAGGTAATTTTTTTCATCGTAGCTTTACTTGTTTTTTTTTTAACAAACGTAGCTTTACTTGTTTGCGAGGTTAATTTTACTATACTGAGACATTGAGCTACTTTATCTGAAGCTAAGTTTTCCAGGAAGAGGAATCCCGAGTTTATTGTCACTTAGAACTGCCGCTTCAGTATGAACCATTGATCTTCCAAATTCTCTCTGCAGATTGAAAATGAATATGGTCCCGAAAGCAAAGCACTTGGAGCTGCTGGTCATGCATACATAAATTGGGCTGCAGAAATGGCTGTTGGATTGGATACAGGGGTCCCGTGGGTGATGTGCAAGGAAGATGATGCCCCAGATCCTGTGGTGAGGAAATTTCTCTTAATGTCATTTTAAATGTCTCATTATTAACTGAAAGTGTAACCATAGCAATTGGTTTGTCTCTGATGCCAAAAGATGTTCCAAATTTTTGCTTGTCAAATTCTCTATTGTTGGAGCTTCCTATGTAGATTGACTTTCCATCACTGGCCGCAGATAAATACATGTAATGGGTTTTACTGTGATGCTTTCTCACCCAACAGACCTTACAAGCCAACAATGTGGACTGAAGCCTGGAGTGGCTGGTAAAGCATCTCTTTGTGCCTATGAAGTTAATGCTGTGAATAACAGACTCCTTTCTTAACTTTGATTTCTGAACCATCTACGGTTTATTCCCAATGAGAAGGTTTACAGAATTTGGCGGAACAATTCCTGAGCGGCCAGTTGAAGATTTGGCTTTTGCGGTAGCCCGCTTCATTCAAAAGGGTGGCTCCTTCATTAATTACTATATGGTTAGTTAACTGCTAACTTCATGATTGTGTTAAAAAATAAGGTTTTTGCACTAAACTGATCCATAGCTATGATATGATATGGCAGTATCATGGCGGAACCAACTTTGGACGTACTGCTGGGGGTCCTTTTATCACAACTAGCTATGACTATGATGCTCCGATAGATGAATATGGTGACCATCCAGGCTTATTATAAAGAAACATATTTTCATTTATCATGTTCCTGGGATTTTTTGTTCAGGACCTTCAAAACATTACCTTCTCATCATCTGCAGT
Organism: Eucalyptus guilfoylei; assembly: GCA_016097605.1. NCBI lineage: Eukaryota > Viridiplantae > Streptophyta > Magnoliopsida > Myrtales > Myrtaceae > Eucalyptus > Eucalyptus guilfoylei. The sequence goes on along the minus strand of CM027865.1, from coordinate 23,276,509 downwards.
GACATACATTTAGCAACTTGTTGCTCTGCTGATAATGTTGATTAACTTTAAAGGCATGATAATATTCTTAAACACCTGCTACACATATTCATATTCATGGCCAAAATATTCCCGAATCATTTTCATTCACCCTGAGAGCTGTATTTCTAACCACCTGTTGATGGAATACAATGGTGTGATCTATGACTAAAGATTAAGTCCACTCAGGTTTGATCCGGCAACCCAAATATGGTCATCTCAAGGAGCTTCATCAAGCCATTAAGCAATGTGAACCTGCTTTACTATCTTCCGATCCTACCGTTACATCATTGGGAACTTATCAGGAGGTCATCTTTCAAAGACACTACTGTCTTCGCTCTAAGGATTTCATTCTGCTGACACAATTATTCTTGTGTCTTTCAGGCTCATGTGTTCTCTTCAGGGCCTGTTTGTGCAGCTTTTCTGTCAAACTCCAACTCAAAATCAGCTGCTAGTGTGACTTTCAGGAGTAGGCACTACAATTTGCCGCCTTGGTCCATTAGCATCCTTCCTGATTGCAAGAACGAAGTATTCAATACAGCCAAGGTGCATGAAGTTCTCAAATATTCCGATCCATTGTCCTACAGTTACAGATTAAATCTGAACATACTGAGCATATTTGCTGCATCTCTTTTTGATGGAAATTTTTTATGGGACTTTCTTTTCAGTATACTGTATCCATGATTTTATTTTGTAAGGCGGGTATCTAAGGGGCTTCTTATGTCAGTAGCAATGCCCTGATTAGTCCACAAACACCAATCCACCACATAATTCTCTGTTTCAACTAACATTATTGTATTTTCTTTGTTTAGGTGAAAGTTCCTACCTCACAGGCCCAAATGTTATCAAGTAATTCTTTGTTTCTTTCGTGGGAGACCTATGATGAGGATGTTTCTTCACTTGAAGAGGCCTCGAGAATTACAACTGTTGGACTCTTCGAACAAATAAACGTCACTCGAGATAGCAGTGACTACCTGTGGTACATGACTAGGTGAGTTTGGTGTCACATGATGCTTTTCTTGTGTTGTGTAAAAGTACAGTTTCTGGAGCCGTACCTTTATACCTAGTAATGAATGTCTTGCCCTAATGCAACTGTCTAGGCCGAATTTTTCCAAGATTGTGTAATTGTGTCTGAAGATGAGATGTCCCTTTTAACATCCTCGGTATGCAAAGGCCAAAAAAATATTGATGTCTATAAGTGGGAGGAAATAGGAAACTGACGGATGGTGCTAAAGCTGGGCACGTGGAAATCTCATTAATTTTTAACGCTCATAATATAGATTGTTGAAACTGTTAACATGAATTAATTTAGCAAGTATCTCAGAAGAGGCCACACTATTTGGTGGAAAACTTCTAAGTTCATGTGGTGCATTTTATTGGACTCCGTTTTTCTTTACTTTCAGTGTGGACATTGGTTCATCAGAATCATTTTTACGGGGAGGACAGAAGCCCATGCTCAGTGTACAGTCAGCCGGGCATGCTCTTCATGTCTTCATCAATGGGCAACTTTCTGGTCAGTTATTGAGCTCTATCCACCTTGCATGAGTCAAGTTGCATCTTCATAATCGTTTGCAAATATGATTTAAGTCAGTGAAGCTGTGTCGTATAACTACAGGATCTGCCTTTGGGACCAGGGTGAACAGGGGTTTCACATTCAATGGACCTGTCAACCTCCGTGCTGGAACAAATAGAATCGCATTACTCAGCATGGCAGTGGGACTACCGGTGTGTTTACTTAACATGCCCAACATAGTTGCAATATTATATGCCTATATCTATGAATGAAATCTACTGAAGTTGGATACTAAACTGAGATCCTTTTGTCTTTCAACTTGTATAAAACTTGAAGAATGTCGGGCTACACTATGAAACTTGGAAAACTGGAATCCTAGGTCCAGTTTTACTAGATGGTCTTGACCAGGGAAAGAAGGATTTGACATGGCAGAAATGGTCCTACCAGGTCAGGCAACCTCATTTTTCATCCATCTATCCGCTGAATTTGTTATACATCATAATATTGAGAATTGCCAGTCTCACACGTACCTCAAATAGGTTGGCCTAAAAGGAGAAATGATGAACTTGAATTCACCAAATGGTGCCTCAGCTGTTGATTGGATCCATGAGTCACTGGCTACCCAAACCCAGCAACCATTGACATGGCATAAGGTCAGTTAAAGAATAGTTAGGGTGAACCAAAGGTCATGTCTGGTATAAGTGAAGCTAAACGTGGACAGAAACTCGCAGGCTTACTTTGATGCACCTGAAGGTGATGAACCCTTGGCTTTGGATTTGCAAAGTATGGGAAAGGGGCAGGTATGGATCAATGGACAGAGTATCGGGCGATATTGGATGACTTTTGCAAATGGAAACTGCGATTCGTGCAGTTATTCTGGGACTTATCGGCCTCCAAAGTGCCAGTCTGGCTGTGGCCAACCAACACAAAGATGGTACTTGATGTGTGATGACTCGAATTCCATTACCATACTGGAATTTATGCATCTTATTTATACCTGCAATATTTGCTGGCTGATAAAATAATGAAGTGGGATTTCTAAACTCTTACCTGATTCATTTGAAATTTTGTGTTTTAGGTATCATGTTCCGAGATCATGGTTAAAGCCAAATGGGAACCTTTTGGTGATTTTTGAGGAACTTGGTGGGGATGTATCAAAAATCTCTCTTGTGAAGAGACTGGCGTCGGCGTGAATTGAAGCTACTCATTCCACAGCTGGTGCATTGGGCCATATTCAAGAAACTGAGGACCACTATATTGAATAAAAAAAGGAGAACAGACTTTCTATTCTCTACATGATTTCAAGGTAGGCATGGATAGAAGAGATGGGAGTTCACAGATGAAGGCGCCTTGGGTTTCATTGGGTGCATGCTGGATTGTCCTTCATCCTTTCAGGGAGATAAATGTAGAGATAAAACTCAGATACAGGCTTGTCTATTTAACTTCTTGTATGGTAGTATATGGAGAATAGCGGAATGAAATTAGCAGAGCTAGTTTTTTGCTTCAACTTGTTCATAATCCATATCATTGTACCGAATGTGTCATCTCCTTTGTGAAATTTTGAAGGCGCGAAACGCCAAATCAGCATCTACAATTTAATGAAGATGGTTTGGTCGAGCACAGTGGAGTTGTTCCCGAGCAGTTGTTGCTTTCTGTATGTCATTTTTTTTTCTTTGATCAATGATTTAAAAAGGCTAAAAATCGGGTACTATACTGATATGCTTCTTCATGACCATATCTACTATGCTTCTACTGAGCATTCATGCCGCATTACATTTTGAATCTCGATGATTTTGCTTGTGATTTTGTGCGGCAGTATTCTATATGTTTTTACCATCCATCGGGCAAATGTTCAGGCTCTTGATGAAGGGTTTAACTAGATATTACTGTATGATCAATGATCATATTTCTCTGAAAATCTATGTCACTCCAAGGGAGACAGAACTGCAAAATTATGCCTTTATTACTCAAATGATAAGTTCACACAGCTCTTACAAGCCTTTATACATCGAACACCATATAATACAAAGACTGAAAAGTAGAGTCGTCTGGACTATGGAATTACATCTGAAGCTATAAGGAGTAAGGAGAAAGCAAGAAGAGCTACATGCACGCTGATGGTACTTCAGAGAAATGACGAAGACATACTATGGTAAAATCCAACGGCAAGCCATGTGTCCAATAGATATAGAGTATCAAGCAGTCACAGTAGCGGTTGCGTGTTTCGCGATCTTCATCTGCAAATCATCCTTATTTGCACCAACAACCTTGTCCACTACTGCGCCTTCTTTAATAAAGATAAAAGTGGGCATCGCCTCCACAGCCCAATCCTCAGCAACAGACTGCATTCATCACATATACGATAATCCCCAATTAGAAGTTGTATTACCAGTGTGGCATCCATCATAACAAAGCAGAAAGACACGTTATAACAGGAAAATGAGGTGGAGTAATCCATAAAGTATGCATTATCGTAAGCAAAGAGGAAGTTCCAGATGGTTTATACCCTTAATTCATCCACATCGACCTTCAGGAAAATGACATCAGTGAGCTTTCTCGCAAGGTTGTCCAGAACTGGGGAAATGAGACGACATGGACCGCACCATGTAGCACTAAAATCCACCACCACCTATCAAACGGACCAAATCATTTACATGAATACTCAAAAGTACATACACAATTTGTGGCACAAGCGTTAACTACAATGCGGTTTATATCTACCCATGTTTCTGACAATATAGTGGCACAAATGCAGACATTATAGACGAAAACAACAACGGGATGATATTGGTTTGAGCTTCTGCAAGCTTCTACAATTGTTTGTGACATATATATCTAGTTTTAGAGATAACTTTACTTATGAAGCTTCGAAAACGTCATCTCGAGAGAGCAGTTCTCATTCCGATGTTTAAGCCCATTCCTCAGCATAGAGAACCGAGACACGGGAGCTTCTTTCCATGCAAAATGCAATTGCTCTCTTTGAAGAATGCAAACTCGATGGGCACGGAAACTTCCGCACCCAAGGTCTGAAGAAGAGATTAAGAACCCGGAATTGGATATCGGGCAGTCAAGAAAAGTACTAGGAAACACGAAACATGTTGCAAATTGTACAGATCAGTGTACGAAGATATCTGGCAAAACAAGAAATCGATGAAGCGCACACTTAATTTGGCCTTTCAGTTCATCCGCTTCGCCATAAAGAATCGCCAGAATGCGAGTCTCCCCAACACTTGATAGGGGGGTTGGAATCAACTCGAAACAAAGCAAGATTCATTCAAACACCATTCCATTTCCATTGCCTCCGCCCTTCACAATCTCTCATAGCAACTGCCAGCACGCGAACCCCTCATTCGAAACAGAAACTACCGAAAACCAACTCCGTGCTAAACCCATCGCAGGAATATCGAGCGCGAAGGAGAAGCGGCAAGAAAAACAAAGAAGCATAGCATCGGAACTAAAAACAGAACGAGCTCACATCGGAATCCTATCAAACCCACATACCACAAAATCAATCAGAAGACAGAGCAAGTGAAATTACGTACCAGCTTCTTGCTTTCGGCTCCTTTCTGGAGCTGCTGGTTCCAAGAATCGACGGTGTGGCAGCTAATCACTTGCCCTTCTCCTGCCATCTCGCTTCTCTTCTCTCCTCTTGTATCTTCAGATAACCGTGAAGGGAATTCAAAAACTTTCTTGGGTATCTCAGCAAATTCCGGGGTTCTCGCTGCTTGCTGTATGAACCGAACGAGACCCGGAGGCCCTATTTATAGAAACCGGAAGAGCCCGCATACGAATTCTCTAGAATCCTCGAAAGAAATCGGAAGAGATGGACAATTTGTCGAGGTATACGCGCTTCTCTGCTTCAGGGGAGGACCAAATGACGCGGGCACGTTCGTTATTCCCTTAGGCAGGGGCATCATCGGCTGAAGCGGGAAAAGGACAAGAAGGAAGAGCGGAATAAACGTGCGAAATTTGTCGTGACCAGAACAAGCGGCGATCATTATCACTTATCAGCATCGACGGAAATTAAAGAGATCGGCAATTGAAGTGGCCAATGAGAGGGGGTGAACTGTGTTATCCCTAATGACATCTGTCGTGTCACGTGCTACTACTCAGCTTTTCAACGCGTGAGAAAGTTCATCTGACGCGTGTCATGGATTTTCCTAGATTAGAACGACAAATAAGTAATTTCTTCGATTTATTATTAAGCTCCTGTAATTGTATATTTATTTCTTACATTTTTTTTGGTCGAAATCATTTCTTACACTGATTGATACCTGATTAAAATTATACCGTCAAAAGATTGATTTTAGGCAGCTTCACGCTCACCGTACAGGCGTAATAATGTTGTATTTGCTATTTATATATGTTTATGTATTTACATGGAAGAAATCAAAGATAAGAGAATGAAAAATACTCTTTTGGAATTGAATGAGAAAATTATCCAAAAAGTTCTAAATTTATTGTACGATGACCAATTTGGTCCAAAATATTTTTGCTAATTTAATCTTAAAACTTTCGATGAGTTGCCTTTTAGTCTTAAACTTTTTGATGATTTGTCAATATAGTCATTATGTCCAATTATCTAATAATCGGTTTATAATTAGATTGGCAAATTTTCAAAGGTTTAGTACTAAATCGACACAATCGAAAGATTTATAATTAACTTAACAATTTGCCAAAAGGTTGAGGATTAAATTGACAAAATTAAAAATTTAGGACCGATTGAATCACCAAAAGATTTACAACTAAATTGATACGATCGAAATGTTTATTTATAACCGAATTAGTCAACATATAGTAGATTTAAGATTTTTTTTAGGCAATTATCATGGAATGGAGCAAAGCAGGTCCGTCTCCGCCTCTTCTGGCATTTTATGAAATATCTGCTCTTAGGGTGGCGTTTACTTTGTTGAGGATATAAGTATTATAAGGTTTATATTGCGATCCCAGCCCATCAATTTTGCAAATGTAGGTGATTCGAGATTGTGGAGTTTGATGTATCAAAGTGCGCGACGGGAAGGCAGATTCTTTCATGAATTTTCGATGGTCAATTTTGATAACTTGTTATTACTAATTATAGCTTATTTATATGAAATAATATTGGGAGATTATGGGATTTCAACAAGATGAGAAAATGGTATGGTATGGCAATAATCACTTGTAACATAACACGACATGTTCGAATTCAAAAGTAAAGAGAAACTAACTGGATAAGACAATAATTGCCGTGCACCTCTCGAAGTGGTTTAGGGAAAGACAAGACGGTCCTCAATCGTCACAAGCTCTCCCAAATCCTTACCTCTCGCAATGTATATTCGTTTTAGGGCAAAAGTTACCAAAATCCTAAATTATGTCTACATTGACACATTTACTCAAATTTTTTTCCATGACATAAAAAATCCAAAACCTATACCCGTGTGACGTATTTACCCTTCGTTAAAGTTTTGTCAATGAGAATCGTTGAAAATCTACTTACATGGACGCTAGAAAATACCGTTGTGGATGACGTTGTTTTGATTGAAAAATGATCTAATGGAACATTGACAAAAGATAAATGTGTTATATAATTTTAGGATAAATGTGTCACAATGTGTAATTTGAGATTTTTCACGTCATCAAAAAGTTCAGAATAGATGTGTTAGTGGGTATAGTTTGGGGATTTTTGTATCTTTTTCTCTCAATTTAATTCAATTTAACCTATAAGGACTTTATGTGCAGAATATTCGCTACTAGCCTATTAGAATTGATAAGAAATCAAGTGAAGCATGGGAGAATACCACTTCCTATGTAACTAGAGATTTGTGGTCAAGGACTTGATAACACTAGTTGTCTTAATAGTGCCCACTATTTGATTATTTGTCAATTAAATATTATTAACACCTAAATTTTGACCATTTTATTAAGGATTTTATGATGCAGAAAAATATAGATTAATTTTTAACCCCTAAATAAAAATTAATTTTCATTAAATTGAATCACATATAGATATTGGGAGCATTAGCATCACTAGTATTAATTAAAAAATAAAATATGAAATTTTTAAACAAATTAAAAATTAAATTAAAAAATTAGTTAATTAAAAGAAAAAAATAAAATAAATAATTTTCATCGCGTATGTTTTCATTAAAATGCATTGCACGTAGAATTTAGGTGCATTTACATAACTATCACTAATTATTAAAACTAAAAAAAATCAATAAAAAATGGAAAGTGTTAAAAAATAAATAAAAAATAAAAAGAAAGCGAGAATGGGCCGAGGGTAGGCCAGCCTGGCCTTCTTTCTTTTCCCTTCTTCCTCTTTCCCGTTTGGGCCCAATCCATTTTCCCCTTTGTCCAAGGCCTAGCCCGCGGACCTTTTCCCTCCTCTTTCTCCCTTACGCATTGCCCACGGACTGCGAAAAGGGAGAGAGGAGGTACGAAGGGAAAACCTTAGTGACGACTAAGGCTGGCGGTCAGGGGCTAGGCCTGCAAGATAGTTGGCACTTGGCAGTGGCAGGGGCCATGCATGCCTGCCGCCCAGGTGTAAAAGGAGAGAGGACTCACAGTTCGCTGGGGGGCTTTTTCTTCGGCTTCAACGAAGGTCCAAAGGAGAGAGAGACCTCATTTTGTCCAAGTTACATATCTTTTTGTCCAAGTTTCTTTTTTCTTTTTTTGTCTAACTCACTTCTTTTTTAATTTTGTGAGTTTCGGGAATACCGTTCATAAATCCGAGATCCACATCTATGAATTAAAAGGTCCGAATGATCAACTCTGCAATAAGTTATTATAGGTTTTCAAACCGTTCATTAGAAAAAATAAAAATCAATATTATTAGATGATCATAATATTTCTCAAAAATCGAAATTATTGATCAATGAAAGAACAATATCACCCTTTTTGTTCAATAAGATATCATTGACTTATTTCATATTAGAAATAATAGTAGGAAATCTTTTGACAAAGCGGATTCCTATTTCCCTAGGGTGAGCGAGTGAGCGACCCAGAGAAAGATCGCAAAAGGCAGAGAGGGAGAGAAGGCGAGAGAAAGGGTGAGTGGGGGGCGAGTCATCGCCTGAAATCCTCCGCTGAGTCGTCCAAGCCGTCTTCACCATCTCCATCCATCTTCCCATCGCTCGCCATTCTCAGTTGGGACGGCCAGGAAGAACGATTTCTGGTGTCCAGTCGTCGACCTTGAAGGCTCCAAACGGATTTTCTTTCGAAGCCCGTATTCGTCCTCAAGAGCGACGTGTCCCGGTCTCTCCCCGCACCAGCTGGGGGGGTGAAAAGTGGAAAGTGCGCTGGGGGGGTTCTGTTGTGGGCCGGGCTCATTTCAAATGTGGACCGAAAAAAGAGTTTAAAAAATAAAATAAAAAATTCATGGGCTTTTATAATTAATTCCAAGCGGCCTTTTAGGGTTCGGGTCGGTTTAGTTGGGTCCAGTCTCTTGACCCGGTCCGAATCCCTTTTTTTATTAACAATAAATAAATAAAAATAAGAACAAAAAAATCAATTCTAAATTAAAAACAATAAATAAAAATTACTTAATTAAAATTTTTTAAAAAATCAAAAAAATATTTTAAAAAAGGTTATCAAGAAGTTCCAAAAAATCCCAAAAAAAAAAAAAAATTTCTTTGAAAAAATTATATTAAAATTCCTTGAAAATGTTAAAATTAATCTTTTGGGTTATCTTCTCATAAAAAGTAGAAGTCTTTCAATTTATAATTATGCTCAAAATTGACTAAGCCATTGGGGCTCTACCTTACGGTTTCAATTGTCCTTAGAGACAAATGCCCTTGATTACACAATATTGATATGATGATTTTGGCTTCCCTTTAGTCTAGTTAGGATTAGCATTGATTTTTTCCTTAGTATTAAGTCTTTGTTATCCCATGAAATGTATTTAATACTTTCCTGAGTTACTAATTGTTACGATAATGGCACCCATGTGATTACTTCACATGTTAGTTGATAGATATAAAATCAATCTAGATTGCCTGACAAAAATCTTTTTAAAAAATGATTAAAATTAGGTACCGAAAATGGTACTAATTGGTTAATTAGTAAATGAAGTCTTCGACCCTAGATTATTTGATTGTGTAGAAAGTGAGGTATACTTTCATGTCTCACTTAGTTTTTAATCGATCTCAATAGACTAGTGGTGGCTCATTCTTTAGAAAATTTTCATACCGACAATTTGAACACCCGACGTTGCACGAGATATGGGTTTGAGAGAACTTGCGTCTAAATCATGGGCTGTACGCCCATCCTTAAGACACTACGCCTAAACCTATTTCCTCCCCGAGGGGTAGGTTGTGACAAGTGTCATACAATCCTTTTACTAAATTATGATTCCTAAGGTTTTATCTGTGAAGTGTCTATGCAATTTTTTGAAATGATTATGTTCCTAATGTTCTAGCCTAACCATTCAACTAAACTGAAAGCACACAATTAAAGAAATGGCATGAGGTAAATACATAGAAAAAAATAGTAAAAGTAGAATACATAAAGTAAATCGATATGTTATCGGGTAAAGAATATTACAATGCTTTATTCGTAGGCCCCAAAACATGATCCCATGTGAGTTTTTTCATTGATTTTGAATTCTAATCCTATATTCTAGTTCTAATTAGTAATTCTAAATTTAAAAGAGATTTATGAGGTGAGTCCTAACTTGAACTAAGATAGTTACTACCAAATTTTATTTATTTTTTCTTTAAAGGTGATGTCTAAGCTAAGCTATTGAACCAATGTCTAAGTGATACCAATCTAATCATATCCCAGAATTATTCAAATAAGACGCTACATCTATGATCTAGCCTAAATCCTAGAGCTAACTCTAATCTTAAAGGAAACCAATGAAGATCCTCAACGTTCTTCAATCCACCTCCAAGGCATTCACTCACGCACCAAAATGAATAAAAGCATTAAAATGCTCACAAAAGAATACAACCGCCAAAAAGTTAGGACAAATCAATGAATCGACACTCAGCACATCTCATGCATCTACCATATCAAGCAAGGCAAGGCGTGACTCACTTGATCAACATCAGGTGTTGACTTTTCTATTTCCCTATGACTGACCATTCAAATCTTAGTGCCTTAGGTGCATTAAATGATGTCCGATTATGTAAAAACACGGAATGAGATCATACAATTGAAAGACAATAATCCAAAGCTACTTTCCTAGTAGAAAATTTTAACCGAGGATGACATTTTCATCCGGCATCTAATGGACCCGATTTTAATGGCATTGGAATGCCTGGAATTTTTAGTTTCATAATGCGAGATTGATATCGGGAAGTCGCAAACTTCCCAATCGTTCGCAAAGGGATAAAAATTGAGTGGCAAAATGAGATTTAAAAGACCGGTTGATGTCAAAATTGTGTTTTCTGTCTTGTATCACATTGGTCGAATCTTGGTCCACTTTTGGTTCACCTTATGTCAAGTTGTTAAAATTTTTGGCGGCAAAATGAGATTTAAAAGACCGGTTGATGTCAAAATCTTGGTCCACTTTTGCTTAACCTTATGTCAAGTATAAAATTTTTCAATAGCGAGTGGAAAATTCAAGTTGTTAACATCAATTATTTAGCTTTAGGCATTTTGGCACTTTCTATATGGATAAAATGTATTTAAGTATGTTCTAGAATCCAACCTTGATGGATTTACCAAACGAATCTTTAGGGCTACATTTGGTAGTTTGAATTTGAGTTTGGATTGGATTGAATAACAAAATTTTATATATGGTATTGGTGACACCATCCAAAGAGGTTAAATCTGGATATACCTAGATAAATGCCAAATAAGAAATCCAGGATAGAGGTGGGATAAACCAAAATTGATTTTTTTTTTTTTGAAGTAACTTAATAAGTTTCTTTCTATGATGGAGTGATGGAATTTGACAAAGCCGTGCAAGAACTAGCGCCACAACAGCTAATCATCGTCACTTCTGACCATCGTGCAATCGCCTCCAACCATCGATCATCATTGTGTCCAATCGACATTGCGTCCAACCAATCGTCCTCTGACAACTGAGGGTGAAAATAAGAAATTATATATTTCATGGTCATCACCATTGAAGATCTCGAATCCTTTCAAAAGTGCACTAAATCCTTTGAAGTCATCTCGTCACTCACTGCCCTAATGCCATCCCCTCACAACCCAGATCGTCGGCTTCGATGTCAAGTGACATCCAAGCTTTGTGCGCAGCATCCACCTCCCCGTTACCACCCTTCACCTCCACATCATTGTTGCCTTGTCTATCAGATTGCCGTGGCCAGTACCTCTTTGGTCGCTTTGCGACGCTCTTGACAACCTCAGGCTTGTCTTTGCTGGTGTTCGAATGGTCTATGTTTCGATGAAGTTAAGTAAGGCGGTTGATTTAGCGAAACTAGTGGAGGAGACGCAAGAGAGTGAGTTTGAGATGATGGTGAGAGAAGTCAAGCAGCGAGGTGGCGTTGAGTAATCGAGATTTTGAAAGATTAGGAATTTCCTATTGCATTGCAGCAAAAATAGGATGAAATTTTTATAATTGGGAAGATAATTAGATGATTCCTAATTCCATCTCTTTTTATTTTCCCTTTCCCAATCGAAATCCAATTACGGTCAGGTGCAGCATAAAGGATTGTTTAGCGAAATCCAAGGAACGAGACGGGATTCTACGTCATTTGGAGTGAATTTGCAAAAGCCAAACCCCCGATTTTCCAACGCGAAAAACTCCAAACGGGGATATTTTAGGGGAGGTGGACGAGAATGATACGCCAAACAAAGGGCACCACCGGTCCACTCCCCGCACCGAAACCTCCGGTCCGAATGCCCGCCGACGAGGGAGTGCCACGTGGCCCTCAAATCCCACGTGGAGTTTTCAAAGCCACAAAACAGCCAATCAAATCGAGAAACAACAATCATATCTCTCCCACCATACCATGTTATCCACATTTTCCCTCTCCCTCCCTCCTCCCCGCCCCTCCCTCCCCACCACAAGCGGAATAATAATAATAATAATAATAACGGTATCAAATGCATGGTCAACGATGCTCTCTTGCTCAGTAAACAGACGGTCAAACAAAACCAGTGTGTCATTCTCTCTCTCTCTCTCTCTACCCTTCTAATGGTTCACTGACAGAGGCTTCTCTCTTCCTCTCTCTGCAATTCCGCACGCGTGAAACAATGGCGTTCGCTCAGCTCGTCTCTTATTCCTCTTCTTCGCCTTCTCTCTCCCCCAAACCTTCACTCCCTCCCTCGGTTGCCGCTCCCGCCGGCTGCTACCCCTCCTCCTCCTCCTCCTCCTCCTCCTCCAAGTCCCTGGCTCCGCCGCCCCTCCGCGGCCGGCGGCGGCGGAGCCTCGATTCGGTGCGCTGCTCCGCCTCCTCCTTCTCGGAGAGGCGCCACGCTGGGTCCCCGTCTTCCGACGACGTCGTGGAGCTCCCCCTGTTTCCGCTCCCGCTCGTCCTCTTCCCCGGCGCCATCCTCCCCCTCCAAATCTTCGAGTTCCGGTACCGGATCATGATGCACACGCTCCTCCAGACCGACCTCCGCTTCGGCGTCATCTGCACCGACTCCGTCACCGGCACGGCCGCCGTCGGCTGCGTCGGGGAGATCGTCAAGCACGAGCGCCTCGTCGACGACCGGTTCTTCCTCATCTGCAAGGGCCAGGAGCGGTTCCGCGTCACCGGCATCGTCCGCACCAAGCCTTACCTCGTCGCGCAGGTCACTTGGCTCGAGGATCGGCCCTCCGCCGACGGCGCCGACGACCTGGAGTCGCTGGCCAGCGAGGTGGAGGCCTACATGAAGGACGTCATCCGGATCTCCAACCGGCTGAGCGGGAAGCCCGAGAAGGAGGTGCAGGACCTGAGGCGGAACCTGTTCCCGACACCCTTCTCCTTCTTCGTGGGGAGCACGTTTGAGGGCGCGCCGAGGGAGCAGCAGGCGCTGCTCGAGCTGGAGGACACCGCGACGAGGCTGAAGAGAGAGAAGGAGACGCTGAGGAACACGCTCAATTACTTGACCGCCGCCTCCGCCGTCAAGGACGTGTTCCCGTCTGCGTGATCGAATTGAGGGAGACCGGGTGAGGACTGATATCACTTACTGATTGAGCAGAGGCAGAGAACAAGCTAAGTGTTCTCATGCCAACTCCCCTGGACTTTGTTAAGTAATTCACACAGGAAGGAAAACCTTTTTAAGATGTAAATTTTTCTTTTTTTGATTTTGTAAATGATTCGAGCTTAGTATTATTCCATCAAGGCATCTCGTTCATGTTTACTCTGGTATAACTGTGTGGATTATACGAGCCCACTAGAACAGAACAACATTACCGCATGGTGTATGATGAATAAATAGAATTTCACATGTAAGCAACATTCGACTCCTGGGAATTATGTCTTTCGAGGTGGATTTTAGGGGCAAGTACAATGGTCTGAAAGCTGATCATTCCTAACTGCATCGATGACATTCTTGCTAATTTTGCTGGGACAAGAGAAGCTACTTCTTGCATCAGAGTTCAGCAGCTCTGCATCCGTTTATTGCCACAAACCCCATCTCTGCATCATCATTGTTAAGTTCTACAGGGGAAAGCATGCACTACATTTAGTCCTATTTCTCTCTAATGAAGTAGAATTTCACATGTAAGCAACATTCAGTTCCTGAGAATTATACTTTTTGAGGTCGATTTCAGAGGCAAGTAAAATTGTCTGAAAGCTGATCATTCTTAACTGCATCGATGACATTCTTGCTAATTTTGCTGGAACAAGAGAAGCAACTCCTTGCTTCAGTACTCAGCGGCCTTACATACGTTTATTGCCACAAATCCCATCTTTGCATCATCATTGTGAAGTTCAACAGGGGAAAGCATGCACTACATCGTAGTCCTATTTCCCTCTAAATATCTGATGCTCATTTCTTGCTAACATCGATCGCATCATTGAGACTTGAGTGACCTGGTCTGTCTACAGAACTCATTGCATGGCACGGTCACAAGATCCGTCAAAGAGAACTTTTGTAGAAGTAGACGTTAAGACTGTCTTCTCTTCCCCTCTAAGAAATCACTGATTATTCATAATACACAAACCAAAGTATCAAAAGATGCAAGCGTAGTTTCTGTCCTCCTGAAGACCGGCGCACAAATGGTAGAGGAATGGAGAATCCTTCAGCTTTGTTCAGATCATACAGACTTGCATGCCAAACTATTTTTATTTCATCCAACAAACTTTACAAAAGGTAAATGTTGACCAAAAACCTCATTCTGAAGCAACCCCCACCCCCCAAAAGGATGAAATAAATCATGCTTACTCTGTATTGTTACTTGAGAAACAAGAATTCAGATGACTTCCTTTTCGAGCTTTTTTGTCAATCACGCGTCTTCCCTGATTTTTGAATCTGCTTTGATTTAATAGTTGGAATTTCTTCAAATCCACAAACACCTAAAACCTCCTGACATGATGGCACCTTGGACACATTGAAAAATATAAAAAATCAATCTATCACATTATCAACCAATTCAAAAAACTTCGTGTAGTCCTGCAAACTGATGCCATCTTTTTAGCTAGACATCTACCATTCCTCTTTACGTGCACACGAGTATGCAACTTTGAGGAGAATGTGTAATGCTTGTTGAGACTACAAAATCCAACCCTCTACTGTGGATTGCCAACTGCTTTGCTTCCTTAAAGAACCTCTTTTTCTGAGGGCTTCTGCTTCTGTAAAATTCCCAGAATGCTGCAAAATATCCGAAAAGTTCATTAGCCCAGCCTAAGATGTTTTAAGAAAAGTCACAACAGCCAGAAGACGTAGTATTCATTAGTCAAAAAGGAAAGAAGCCACAGTTATAAGAACAGGATAACCAGTTAACCTCCCTCGCATCAGGAACTACATACTAACAAGAAGAATTTTCCCTAAAATGTTTAGCGAAGGCCAATAAGTGTGGATTGGAATGACAATTTTTGGTTACAGCACAAATACGAGATAACTCACTGCATAAATACATGTCATTCTTCACTACACTGAATCATGTGAACTGCTACAAAATCATCAGACCATTAGGGGATCCAACAACTCCGGTAGGAGAAAGAAAACTGGGTGCATACCTTGAGGCATTGGTTGCGTGTTGTATCACATACAGGATAATCCTGTGGGCAGCAATGCCGATGATCCTTACAGCATACAGCAGAATCGAGCCCACAACAATTCCAGGAAATGCATATTCCAAAAAAGTGAAACTTGCAACAGCAAGTTTCGCCCTCAGAACAATACGTGAGAAGATCACACCTTGTGGGACCTGGTGCTGGCGGGGGAGGAGGATTTGGGCTAGTCTTAGTCGGATAAGAAGGTAGCATATTGATGCCACATAAGCCTTCAGCATTTCCACTATTACGTTGCATATAAACATAACCATCCATTCCCCACCTTGATCCCCATGAGTTCTTCACAATCCAATAGTCAACTCCATTTTGTGATCCATACCCAACTATTAATACAGCATGATCCAGAGAAGTTGAACATGGACCCGTGAAAACACCCTAAAAGAGTTCATACATCAAGACCACAGCCAATAAAAATCTAGTTAAAGGTAATCTTTGGTAAGAAGTGCACTTGAAAGTTTGACACCAACCTTTGAGTACAACTGAAATGCTCTCTCGCCTCCAGAAATACCCACACTTACTGGCTGATTAGCCACAGCTTGTAGCAGCATTTTCTCATTGTTTGCA
The DNA here is from genome assembly GCA_016097605.1 of Eucalyptus guilfoylei. Lineage (NCBI taxonomy): Eukaryota > Viridiplantae > Streptophyta > Magnoliopsida > Myrtales > Myrtaceae > Eucalyptus > Eucalyptus guilfoylei. The sequence goes on along the minus strand of CM027865.1, from coordinate 23,260,300 downwards.
GGCACATCAACATATCCATCAATTGACACCACATGTCTCCTTAGCTATAGCATTAGCAAGACAAATGTTTCAGAAACAAACAAAAAAATTGAATCTGCTAATTAAACCTAAGCTTGGATGTTAGCAAAGTGATATCGCCAACAAGAAAACAACAGGGATATTAATCCATATTCATTACAGGAGAATGTGAGTGGAATATAATATTTGACCAGGAAAGTGCACTGAGTATAGGGAAATTCCAACGATTACCTTTTGCTTGTTGCAGGTCCTTTCTTGACCGAGATATGGGTAATCATCCTCGGTGTCTATTCCGTGGTTATCTATGACAAACTGAAATGCATAGTCCATGAGTCCACCACCGCAGCCATCGTTGAATGTCTTGTCACAGTCGACCAACTCTTGCTCAGACAGGCTCACAAGAGATCCTGTAACAATCTTATTGATTCCTTCAATGGCCCCTGTGGCTGAGAATGACCAACAAGCCCCTGCAGAGAGCAGCGATGCCATTCAGCTCTGCATCAAAGCAATCTAGTCGCCTCCACAGATTGTCTCATCAGATGGAGAGACCTGATTTCACCCCATACAAGTTTTAAAGCACATCAACAGAGTCCATACAACAAGGGATTCTTCACCCCGACCGGGAGAAGATTGGCAGAGAATTGAACCCCTATCAGCATGTTACATGACAATGCCTCTGAACTTTGTAATTCTACTCTTAGCTACCTCCACCATTTTCAAAACCAAAAGGCCAACCAGAGCAATGAGAAGCTTGAAAAACAACTCACATCAAACCAAATTATCCTTTACTAATTGCACACGTAAATACAGGAATTTTCAGCCCTTCAGCTAATCGAATATCCAGTCACAGGTAGAACAAAGTGCAATCACGAAAACTTATGAACACAGAATCGTCATTCGAATGTTCATACGTCGCACCAAGTCCAGAAATTGGTTGACTGGAAAGCACTGAATCCAATTGTACCAATCAGAAACAAGTTTCAACGTGTTGTCGATCTGCATCTGCACCAATAGCTAACTGAAAAAGGAAATCGACGAGCCGAAGTGCCAAACAATCGTCAATCTCAGCTCCCCATTCACGACAGGGCAAGTTCGATTAACAAAACAGACCAAAATAGCGCACTCAATTCACTGGATCCGTACCACAGCTTCCTTGATCCTTGACGCGCGTCACCGCCCCTTTCTCCAGCCAATCAACGGAAGAAGGAACGTCGCCGTCGCCGTCGCCGTAGCCGTCGCCGACGGGGCCGGGCCCCAGAATGCGCGGCCGCCCGACGTTGACCGCGGCTCTCGAGAGGCCCAACCGGGACGACCTGAATTCTTGGGGAGTGAGATCGGCGAAGGCGTTGAGGGAGAGCGTGTAAGACGAGTTCTCATTGCTGTTGTGGCGGGCCACGAAGTCGAAGTTGTCTCGGAACACTTGGAGCCGGTGGAGCTTCTCCCGCTCGGACGAGTAAGTTTTGCCGTGCTCCTTACACCAGGCTTCGAAGAGCTCCGACGCGGGCGAAGTGGTGGAGGAGAGACAGAGGTCGAGGTTGAAGACGAGGAGGAGAGAGAAGAGGCATAGACAGAGAGTTGTGTAAGGATTGTTCTCCTTCATGGTCACAGAGAGAGAGAGAGAGAGAGAGAGAGAGAGGGTGGTTTGGGGTTTTTCTTTGGTTGTCGGAAATGGAGTTCCTATGAAAATGTTGAGCCAAAGAAAAACACCCAAAACTCCTCCAACTGCCCGAGTTTTTAATTGATCAAAAGAGGAGATGAATTACGGACTTGCTCAGCCGCAGGAACATGTCGCATTGATTAATTATATTGAAAAATGACATAAATAGTATCTGACTTTTAGTTTAATATTACGACTTTTCAACTTTAACCTAACATGCGATATTGTCTCTAAACTTTTAATTTCTTCAATTTAATCCTTAAACTTTAACAACATATTCAATTTAGTTCATGTGTTATATAAAAATATTCAATATTGCCCTTGAACTTAAATTTAATAGAACGATAGCATTGAATATTTTCACATTGTTCAAGGACTAGATTAAATATTTACCAAAGATCAGGAATTAAATCGAATAGATTAAAAGTTTAATAACGACATTTTACATTAGATCCAAATTTAAGGAATATTTGTGTAATCATCCCTAATTTTACAAGTTGCTTGAACAACACCAAATGCATACAAACTATTGTATGGCATGTAATTTGCTTTCGAAACTTTTGCAAACCATCATTTTGATTTCAATACTTTCTTTTTAAATTAGAAAACACATGAAAACGACTTTTGGCTAAAATTTAAATATCAACAATTACAATTATCAAAGTACTTTTCAGAATTTATGAATGCGATATTGTTATTTTTTTAGGACATGATCAGGTGAAATTCCTTGCATCCCTCTATGCCCCGACATACTTCAGGTGTCGTGTATGTGCAATTGCATTTAGGATTTTTAGTGCATTTATCCTCAAATAAAATGATTTATTTTAGCTGAAATTAATTTTTTTTTGAAAATATTTTCCTGCTCCCTTCTTCTCTTCATGTTTATGCGCATGACATAACGTTCGGGAAGAGTTTTTTTTTTCAGAAATATTTCTTTTCTATTTCGTTAAGAACAATTTCGAGTAAAAAAGAATATGTTTGATAATTATACAAAATTTCTACTTATTGGAATAGAAAAAGAATAGAAATGCGTTTGGTAACGCAACCATTTCTTTTTTGTATTTATTCATTTTTTATTCTTGCTCACGGATTGCCGACCGGCGGCGTTCGGCGGCGACGGTGGCCGGATTAGGTTAGCAGTGGCGGCGGTGCGGTAGCTCGGCGATTGGAGGTGGTTGCGGCAAGAGAGAAACAAAAGAAAAAAGAAAAAAGAAAATTGTCTTATTTATAGAAATTGTTTAGGGAATAAGAAGTAATTTTTTTTCTTCTCCAAACGTTTAAGAACAAAAAATTTGAGAAATTGTTTTCGGAAATAAATGTTTTATCAAATAGTTTTCTGTTCTTTTGTTATTCCGAGGAACAAAAGAATAGAAATTGAGAGAAATAAAAGCATTATCATGCGCTCGTTAGAGTAGAGCACAGAAACAACACCGACGGCACGTGTACGAGAGAACCACGGAGGCACCCGTTCTCCCCTCTCTCTCTCTCTCTCTGTGGCGTTTCATCGAGAAAGAGGTCGAGGCGCATCAGGGAAGACGAAACGAACACGCCTGCCAAAGGTTAAAAAAAAAAAAAAAAAAAAGAGAGGAAAAAACGCCCCCATTTCTCTCTCCGGCAACCATGGACGTTGATCCTCGTCAATACGAACACGTCGTGAGTTTCGATTTTCCTTCCTTCTCCTTGTCTGATGCTAAATCTCGGTATCCCTTGACCTCCCTTCCTCTCCCTCTCTCTCGAAGGCCCGATCATCGGCTGCGGTTCGAATTTGCGATGCGAACATCTGTGCGGTGTTCTCATTCGTCGATATTGCTCTGGCAGTTCTAGTTTTTCCTTTTTCTTTTTCTTTTGGTAACTTCGATTGCTGCGCGCTCCGCTGATTTTTCATCGCCAGGTTGCTTGCTAAATTACTGATGCTTCACGCTGTGATTTGCTGGGTTTCATGTTGAAACTTGAGATTTGATTGGTGGGAAGTGTTTAAAAAAAGAATCCTTTGTTTTACCTTTGCCTGCTGAATCTTAGTTTGAAAGGCATGGAGTAGACGATACTTTTGGTTTGATTGGAACTGTGCGTGAGAGGCTACCAATTACTCTAGGAAGCTCGATTAGGACGGATGTAATGATAAAATTCAATAGTATAAACAAGTCCTTTATCCTGGGCACTCCATTTCAAAAGCCTGCTGGTTCTTAGCAAGCTGCTTTCCGGTTCATGGGCAATTGATACAACTTTAACTCAATACAAGGACTTTTTGATGCAAATAATGACCGTGATACTTCATTTTTGCTTTATTTTTTAGCTCTCGGTATGTGGGCATTGATACCGATAGTTCCGTAACTTTTGTGGTTGTCATGGATCTATGTTTTGCCATGTGTCTGGATAATCGTTCTCCAATGGTTCCCTAACTTTCTTTGTGGCCATTACCATTTCCTCTAGATAAAGACGAAGCAACACATAAGTTTTGGGTTCTTTGCATAAAATTTGCGTGGGAATTTCTGAATTATTTGACTTTCAGTTTACTTATTTGTACTTTTTGCTCTTGTGCATTTTGCAGACCATTAATGAGGATGACATACACAGTGTTGTTCTTTCATATCTTGTGCATAATTGCTTCAAAGAAACTGTTGAATCACTCACCACCTGTACGGGGATGAAGCAGCCAGCTGGTTGTCTCGAGGACATGGAAAAAAGAAAAAGTAGGTAGTTAATTTATAAGTAGGAGATAATTTCTTTGTTTGTTAAACTGCACTGTGGTGTAGACCATATGAGTCTGATACTATGTGGATGCCTCTCTTGAGCATAAGCTTGCATGTGTCCCATGATGCTGGTTAAGTTTGTCTTGTTAGAGTTGCATGTAGGATGCAAGGTAATGTTCTGACAGTTATATTTTATTTTAGTGGCTAAGAACATTAAACACCAAGCCTTTTAATGCTTAGTTAACTGTAGAGAATTTTGGTCTTGCATGGGTGCAATCTTCCAAAGTATAGGCAGAACTGTTGTTCATCCATTTGTTATGTTTCTTGATGGATTGACCTAGATTTGACTGATAGTTTTTCTAAGACGGCAGGATTCGTGCATTGAGTTCCACTATTCTCAAGGACTTGAAAAGCAATAATGATTTTTTTGAGTCCCAGGACTTACTTGAATACAGTTTAATCGATGCTTGTTGGTTGGAATATTTATAAATAGGAATTTCTCACTTTGCTGCGGATGGTAATGCTCTCAAGGCCATCGATCTGACTGAGGAGCTGGCTCCTGACTTGTTGAAGAAAAATACGGACTTGCATTTCAATCTTCTAACCCTTCATTTTGTCGAGCTTGTCTGCTCCAAGAGCTGGTGAGCTAGATTTTCTTGGTTTCTGGGTACATGATTTAAATCCTCTTCTTATTCAAAATTATCTTTTCTGGGCAGCACAGAAGCTCTTGAGTTTGCTCAGTCCAAATTGGCTCCTTTCGGGAAGGAATATGTTAAAAAGCTAGAAGTATGTCAGTCTCATGAATTACTTTATATCTATACATATCCAGTATATCATGTGGCTGATTAAGATAAAATGCCATGGCTGCAGGACTTCATGGCTTTGCTCGCTTATGAGGAGCCTGAAAAATCACCAATGTTTCATCTTGTCAGCCCGGACTACAGGCAGTCTGTTGCTGATAGCTTGAATCGAGCAATCCTTGGTCTGTTCCTTGTCTGTCTTACTTACGGTGCTTGCTGAGCTATGTTGCCCAATTTTAGATTGAGTCCATTAAATGCTACTGCTTTACACTAATATTTTCCTGTGCGAAGATTGATTCCTCATTCTTTGACTTGGTATAATTTTTACTGTGTATCTAACATCATTCAGAAGTTGACCTCATTACTTGTGCATCTGTATTTCGGCCAGCAAATGCAAACCAGCCAAGTCACTCCACACTGGAAAGGCTGATAAAACAGATTGTGGTTGTTAGACAACTTTTAAGTCAAGAGCATGGCAAGGTAATTTTGTGTTCAGAAGTTTAAAAATTTTAAGTGTGAATCATGAGGAATCATAGGAACTTTTGCTTTTTTATGGAGTCCCCCTTTCAATTTTGTAGAATAACCCTTTGTGCTATGTACATTTGTACGTTGTCCCCTCTTGATATGTTTTAAATGGTTTGATGTCCAGAAATTATAAGTGGCATGACACATCAGCAAATCTTGGTTGATAATCCATATGACCGCCCTAGTTCATTGATAGAAGCGGGCGTGGTGCGTTGGAGTGAAGATAAAATTCCAGTTTTTAATGTTTTGCTTACAACTAAGGGGCTTGACGCAAATTTTTGGCCAAATTTGCTACTGTGTCACACTGTGTAGGATTTCCATCATAAAAACGTTAAAATCTGTTAGAGGGGTTTACCATACAAATTTTAATAGACTAAGGGTTTTTAGAGATGGATAAGTACAAGGTCAGTTCTACACCAAGCCAAACTACTGCAGTGGGGTGTCCACACACTTTGCACAATTCTTAAAGCATCTTTGTTATTATTATTATTTTGGCAGAAGTCATGTACTTCTTCTCTGCTATATTTTACTGTTACTTAATCAATTGTGTCTACACCCCAAGCTCAAATTAAATTGACATGACATTCTCGTACTTGAAGGTTGAAGCCTTTGAATGTAACTAATCTTAACTGACCTCAAAAGTAATTAGAACCCACAATAAATTTAAACATTCTGGTGACATGGTCCAGAGTACTACCACCACCAAAAATTTATATAAATAATAAAAAGAGACGAATTAGAGTAACAAGTAAAAGGGGTAGATAGTATTGCAAAAAGAAGAAGAGAACAATGACGATGACGGCGACAACAACAATGTTCGTTGTCACACATTGTTTTCTTGTATTAGATTGAAAGGTTCTTTCTGACAACAACAATGTTCGTTGTCACACATTGTTTTCTTGTATTAGATTGAAAGGTTCTTTCTGGAACTAGCTGCGAAGATGGGAATTTATGATATGAAAAGACAATTTCTATGTCTAATAAATATGGAAAAAAAAATGTAGAACCTAGAAAAGAAAGGAGAAATTATAGGAATTACTAGTCTTAGAATGTAGTTGGAAGAAAACAAAGATTTGATTTTGGCGAGTGAAGATGGGAATTTATGATATGAAAAGACAATTTCTATGACTAACAAATATGGAAAAAGAATGTAGAACCTAGAAAAGAAAGGAAAAATTATAGGAATTACTAGTCTTAGAATCTAGTTGGAAGAAAACAAAGATTTGATTTTGGTGAGTGATTTGCTCAGTTGTGTGACCCTTATTTTATTTATTTAAATTCAGGAGTAGGTTCATTCACATAATATCTCAAATGACAAGGAAAAAAGGTGCTATTGTTATAAGGTCACTCTTTATTGTAAAACCATAGTCAGTTCTGTACTCATAAACCAAGCCTACAACCAGTAGACTAAGGAGAAGTTGGCAACAAAACCCCGGCTGAGTGAGTGGTACTTGTTGGATTATCTTTTATGTAAAAAAAAAAATTTAAAATAATTTTTGAATGCAATATATACAGTAATAATAATGAGCATCTTTAACTTTAATAGTTTCAATGTAATTTTCCGGAGTTATCTACGTATATCAAAACATTTCAATGACATCCATATCTAAACATCAGTAATTGAGTCAGTCCACTGATCTATTTTTCAATAGTCAAGTCCATTATCAGTCTACAGTTCAATGTTGTGTACTACGTGCCATCGTCTGATGACAAGGCCTTGATCAAATAACAATCTCCCCCCTCAGTGCAAGTCTTCACCTATTATCACCCGAAGGCTCAACCCAACTAAAATGGTATGCATACCCCATTTTTTGTCTTTTGGGGCCGCGGGAGGGTGAAGCTTGCCATAAATCATAGCATATCCATATTTGGAATTATTTTTTGGAGAAATTCAAGGAAATATGCTGTATCTTGGTAAATGAGGTTTGATCCTGTGCAGAAGACCTTTACTATTGTGTATATTGGGTAACATTTTTAGTTGGACATTATTAACATAAATGTTAATGTCATGCTCATATTCATGTCCAAGATGCTGTGCTATTGCTTTTCATCATGACATTGTTTGGTAGAATAATCAAGACAATTCTATATTTCTGACATTTTTTTTATGTGGCTTTCTAGGATACCTTTCTACCATTTTCTTTGAGGGATTTTTTGAAGAGCTAGTGGCAATTCCTTCAGGGCTTGGCGGATGTGATTAAGATTATTTTGCAGAATTTCCACATGGAAATTTTATGAAGGGTCTGGCTCATCATGGAAAAGAGTTTTCTTTTCCTGCCTGTTGTGTCTGAAAAGTGGCTGAGCACGGTGTATTATTGAGCTGTTCCTGCATTTACCAAGTTTATTCTTCTCTTGGTTGGCTGCAATGAATGGTTCTCAAGATTATGCCAAAGCCGATGTCTCATCAGTGGTTGGTTGATCAGTTTGTGTACACTGTGGTAGCTTACCTGAATCAAAACCCTTGGAGTACAAGTTCTTGTTTTCACACATACCGCTTTGCGCCATGAATCTCTGCTTTACACTTCATGTCACAGGTTACAACCATCTCTTGTTGATATGATACGGGGAAACACATAAAAAGCAGAAAGAAAGCTCCTTGATATCTTCTTTGCTGCCAGGAGAGCTTTTTCGTTTAGTATGGTTCAGATTGGCCAGGGGCATCCAATATTCAGTAAACTTGTATTCTCTGCTTTTTCTAGTGTTCATACAAAGTTGTGTGACCTTCCCTGGTGTAATGATTTCTGGAATATTGATATATTTGTCAGCTTTTGCTGCTTGTGCATGATTAAACCTTCTTGCCTAATTTGTTCATTAGACTGTTGAACCTTTCTGCATGGGATGATAGTTTTTATGTGGTTTGTCATATTGGTTTGTGGTGGTTCAAGCATTCTTCATGATTAGGCATTCCTTGAAGTGGTATTGTGTACCTTTTTTTCGTTACTGTTTAAGTTTGTATATGAATATAAAGAGAGTCAACTCTGTACTTTGGCCAATAAAAAAGTTCCAGTACCGAATAGATTTGCCATATATTTCAGCTAGTTTGAAGAGAGAAACACAAAATATCACTACCGTGTAAGCAAAGAGTTTGGAAAAAAGAAAGAAAGGAGAATAGATTCTCCATTTTTATGCCCCATATCCTACTTTGACACCAATAAACAAAATGGTTTCTCCAAATCAAAAATCAAAAAGAATTTTCAGAAATTCTGTTCGATGTCGTTTACCTCAGATATTCTATGCTCCTCAGCCTAAGGCTTGTAAGTCATGAGCACAGGGTGAAATTTGTGAGCCACAAGCACAACCATAGGCTAGTGAGCCTCAGTTGGAAGCTCATAAGTCTCAAGCTTCAGTAAGGCCTGTTGATGCGGTGCTTTCTTGTGGTCAGTTGACTGGAAAGCGGCTGGTATCTTATGTAGTTATTTGGTTGTTCCTGCATCGGGTGAAGCGATGACTTGGTTGATGGCTAGGAATGGTTCTATTGAGTTCAACCCTATGTGTAGAAGTGCGTTCCTCCAACAGTGGTTAGTTGACAAGTTCTGTATAGTTGGTAGCTTTCCTTAGAATCAAGGACCCCCTGAATACAAGTCATCGTTGAATGACGTAACTTGATTCTCTTTCTCTCTTTGTTTTATATCTCCAGAATGGAATTTCACTTTAATATACATTAACATAGTTTGTGACTTAAAATTATTTAATTATTAAGTTTTTCTGCTCCATTCCTGTCCCTGAACAATTCTGGTAGGCGTGAGAATGTCCTGCTCCTAAACAATTCTTGGCATGGGCTGCTGGAAATCTTTAGAATTTTGGACAGCCTCGTGGTGAGAGGCTGAGATTTTACAGGGTATTTAAGTCGTCTCATTTGATAATGTCATTTGCCGTGAGTTAACGATTATGAAATATATGTCTATTGATCTCGGATTTGTTAGATGGTGGCGTAGGGAAGAAGAAGAGGAAGGTAATTCGGTGAGAACTTGTGTTTGTCTCATGCCGTAGATTATTAAACATCTTGATTAAGCTATATGCTCCCATTAGACGAGAACAAGGAATCCGTGGCTACGATTTTGTAAATGGTTGGGATGCCAAATTGGCGGAACAATGAAGTACTGTTTGCTCGGGATTCTGCGAGAGCAAAAAGAATGTGATTAGTAGAGAACTGCAACCCTGATAATTTTTTTGCTTCGACAATTGGTCCTCGTAATTACAAAGGCTGTCTCCGTTTTGGAATTGTTGGATATATCAGATGGTTGCTGATAACTGTAGCATGACCAGCACATCATAGACTAACAAGTTCTGGACTTCTGCATCTTCTGTTCCAATGAGGCTGCCGTGGTAAATTGGTGTTTGAGCGAGGAACTGAAACTGTAAATTGTTGACCAAGGTGATACTGTGAGAAGTTTCAGGTTCGGTCGCTGTGCCGTGTTCCCGTTTTGCGATGGCGATTTCTGAAGGGACGAAATTTCCAGTTTTCATGCTATTTTAGGAGTTTAGCCGGTTTTCCAATTGAATAAAAGAACCTCGTGTCTACGGTTTTGTTCTTTTCGTGCTTTTGATGTCTGCATTTTCGTCAAGTCTAAAATGATTTCGAGCGAATCCTCCGCTTGAAGCTGCGAGTTTCTCTATCGAGCCAGAAAATTTCCTTTTAGTTCTCGCAGACAATGCATCGTAATGCTTGAGAGATCTTGGGAAGTCTCCTGTGATTAAGAGATAATGCAATTATTCAATGAGAATTAAAATGTTGTTGTTATTTGATGTCTACTATTGACGTTGATAAAACAGAATGAAGGTGTCTATGCAGGCAGGTGGGGTAATTGTCCCAAAAGTCTTAAATCTATTAGATGATGGCCAATTTGGTTCTAAGTTTTTTAATTTGGCCAATTTAGTACCAATTTTTTTTTTTTACATTTTTTCTAATATAGTCTTTTCGATCAATTTTGATTGGAATTCGTTGATATGGACGTCAGACGACTAGCACTAACATGGACCAAGCAACTGGTAGAGGGAAATAGAAAAGAAAAGAAAAAGAGAAGAGACATAATAGAAAGAAAAAAAAATTAAAAAATTGTCCATCTTAGCACTAATTGTGTGATGTAAGCCAATGGATGCTAATTGGACTGTCATGTCAATTATTTCCAATCAAAATTAACTAAATTATAAGCCGTTTCTATAGTCTATGTTGACGTGATGTGCTCATAAACAGCTCGATCTAGCTTGATCACTTGTTCTTAATTCACTCAGTGCTCTTTATTTTTTGCCACTACTAGTCCTGAAAAGAGGAATGTGGACATTTTGGAGTTGCACTTCAGCCTGTTACATTTGATGTTTTAAGGTGCTGATTGTTATATTGTAAATTTTCAACGTTGGTGCTACCAAGAGTTCTTGAAGTGCTTGATTGGCAAATCATGTACTTGTATTCAACTCTCTAGCATGACCAATGGGAAAATTCTCCAAAAAGTTTTGAACCTATTATACCTTGGCCAATTCAATTTTAAATCTTTCAGTTGTGTCAATTGAGTCATAAATACTTCTACGTTTTTTCAATTGAGTCTATTTGACTAATTTTAATTGCAATTACTAGCATTGACTCTAGTTGTGTCACGTAGGATAGTCAGCATTAATGTCAACATTTTTTTTTTTAATTTTTTTTTGAATTTTCCTTTTCTTTCTTTTTTTTTTCCCAAATCTAGTCTGGCCATGTCAATACCGGTTATGTCAAATAAGATGATTAGCATTCACATTAGCGATTTCTAGCCATAATTGGCTAGATGAATTCAAATGACAAAATATGAAATATTTAGAACTAAATCAACACAACTAAAATGTTTAAGACTGAATTGGCCAGAAGTGTAATATATTTAGAACTTTATAGACAATTTCCCAATGAGCAACACATATCTTGGAATCGACGAACTGATTTCTAAATATAATGCATAAGTGCATCAAATCATCAATGAGACAACCGACATCTAATGATAAATTTAAACTAATAAACAAGGGATAAGTATACTAAAGTCAAACTTATCTTGAAAGTGTAATTAAGTCATGAAACTTTTAAAAAATACAAAAAAAAAAAAAACTTATCACAAAAGTGTAAATAAATTCTAAAATTTTCAAAAAGTGCAATAAAGTTCTAAAACTTGTTAAGTTAGTGCAATCGGATTGTTCCATTAACTCCATCCAACTTGATAAATGGAACATGCTAATAATTTTTAAGACTCAATTGCATTAATTTGATAATTTTTAAGATTTGGTTGTATTTTTGAAAGTTTTATGACTTGATTGGACTTTTAAAGAGTTTTAGGGCTTAATTGTACTTTCATGATAAATTTTATGATTCACAGTATACCTATCCCAATAAATAATAAGATCACATAAGTGGGGAAAAAAACAAACCTTATCACAAGGTTTTGTCGTAATGCCAAGGATAGGACTTTATGCATAAGTAAACAGACGTAAATCTAAGATTGAGGATGCCAACACAAAAAATACTCTAAATTTCACGTATGAAAAATTCCCTAGTCTATATGCTCTATGCTCTATCTATCAACATAGGTAAGGGGTTGTATTTTGATGATATCGACAAATTGGACCTTTATTTATAAAATGCGCGAAGGAGAGAGAAACTTAGATGTCAACGTGTTGAAGTTGTGAAGCCCGATTACTTATGATTTTGGTCGTTATTGAAGAGTTCTATGTGAATTACCACATTGAATCACTTAGGGGAAGAGATGGTGAAGAATGGGCATGTTTGATTTTACTCCTTCGGGGACCACAGGAACAACACAGATTTCTCATGTCCCGGGATGTACACCGTCAGCTATTGCATCTTTGATGCGGGGAGATGCTATCATCTGCTCAAGAACTTTGCAGCTGATCATGATATGTAGTTGAACTTGAGCTGGTCTCAGTATGAGATACCAGAAATCATAATCCCGAAGAAGATCGTGTAAATGTGTATTAGAACGGGAAAAAAAAAACAGAAAGAACATGTTTAATGCGACAATGGATCGAGAAACGGGGTATCTAAAAGAAACTTCAGAATCTATTTCTTCATGCCCAGGAGAAACAAGTTAAATTTGTTCCTTCCAGACCATGGTAAAAATCCCACGAGATAATCGTAAACTTGGTAGTTCAACAATATAACAAGGATCCACGACCCAGAATCTGTGCACTCACGAAACTGGAGAACGCCTAGTTTTATCATAATCCAAGCATGGCCATCTCTTCAAGCCCAAAAACAACGTTCAAGTTGCTCTCTTTACGGAAGATTGCAGCCAGCAAGAGTATGACCGTCCCCTGTCATGCGACGAGGTAGTGGCGTTTAGGAGGGCATTCACTGAAGTCGAATGTCACTTTCTAGGTTTGTCAAGATAAGAATCTGCTATAGTCAAGTCGAGTATTATATGTAGCAGTTATATTTTTGAGGTTGCCTCGGTTTGACTTAATATTTCGTTGTAGGACTTAGGCTCACTATCGTGTTTTAGTTATTTGAAGTCACTTGATTGTGCAGCATTTAAAGTTCTCCAGATAGAATGGAAGCCTCAAAATGACACTTCAGACATTTGAACTTGGCTTCGCTCCATTTGCTTTTCTTGAGAGAGAGTAGTCTAACGAGCCAAGCTATCCGGAGTGAATTACAGCTGCTCCCAGAAAACTCCCAAGCAGCACAACTCTCTTGCTAGCCTATCATCGAGGAAATTCAATTGATACTTGACATGCCTCTGCTGACATCCATTAGTACGAAAATATCGGCATGTGGTACTTTCCGAGAACCCTTAAAATTTGTGAAGTGTCTACATGTCAAACCTACCAGCACTGAAAAGATAATAAGTTAACACGGGCATCAGACGCCAGTAGTGGTTTTACTGCAGTAGAAATGTCCCCCGTTTACATATACAAGTATAACATGCAAATCAGACATTCTCATCGATTAATCTCTCCAAGAATTGCCCCTACTCAGCCAGTGTGGTGCTCATGGAATAGGAATGACAACTCTTGCGAAGAAGTAGGATCAGGCAATGACTCCTGAGAAAGAGAACATTCATGCGATATCAATGGCCAATGGATAGGGAGATCACATATATATGACCACCACCCTCCCTGAATCTTTAAGACTATGCATCTTTTGGGAGAAGGGACTGAACCTCTGGTAGGTGCAATGACTGTTTTGTCAATAAGACTCCAATCAAATATAGGATTTTCCCTCAACCGTAGCTACCGATGGTTCCTCAAAAGAGTTCCAGTATCTGTTGTACAACCAAACTGAATCAGCTTCTACAGCATAGCCATCTTCATTGCGATGCCAGCCGAAGTATGCACGTGTCCTGTTCTTAATGTCCAGAATCCCATGGCCAAAACTGGCTTCACAGAATGCAGAATAGTGGGGCTGAGGTTCTGTCATCCTGTAAAGTTAGCATAAGAACTCTTATAAGTTTCATTGAAATTGGGTTCTCTCAATCATAATTATTCATCTTCCAGGTAGCATCTTTGGTTGTAGACAAAAATCGAATGCCCCATAGCATGCTTACTGTGTTGCCAATCCTTCTAGATTTCCTCCATCTCCAATGGTAATGTAAACTGGAGCTGATGGATCTCTTATAGGTGTGCATAACCCATTGACTATATTGTACGCGACATTGGATATCCGCTCCTAAAGTACAAATACATCTGCTGTTAGATGAAAGTGAAGTTGTTAAAAAGATTATCTCAGAATGTAATAAGAAACGAATGAATGTCCTCTTTTGAAGAAACCCTTTAGTTCCTCTAAAGAACTGTGATTTACCTAAACTTGCTTAGCCTGAGAATAGATAACCATTCCTCCAATTTGTGAAAGTCCTCTAAGTGTTAGTTTGTCAAAGTTGTGCCCAATCATATCCAGTTATAACAATAAGGGCATTGATGTGTCAAGAAAAGCTGAGGAAAATTGTTTGCAGAATTAAGCTTCATAAAATGTCTAAGTAATTGTAATCTAGGCTATGTATCTAACATCTTTGGCTTGATAATTTCACCTGCAAAAAGAAGAGTCGGAACAATTTCTGGAAATAAAACAGATAATGTATAGGCAAACCATTGATACCAGCATTTTGTTTAGGGAAGAGTAGGGGACTTACTGAGCGTTCATATGCATGAACATGACCAGCAAAGACGACATCGACTTTGTACTCCACAAACCACGGCTCATACATTACTCTCATAGTTTCCCCTTCCATGTAGTGAGCTACATAGCTATTATACAGAGGACAATGCATGAAAACAATGAGCCAGGGTGTTTCTGTCCTGTTCACTCTGGCTAGCTCATTCTTAAGCCATTTGTACTGTGGAGTATACTTCCCTTTGAATGAAAAAAAAGTAGGCCAGAGTCAGCAGAAATAAATTTTCATCTTACCAGCAATAGAGCAATACAAACTATGAACTACCATAATGGGCACTGCCATAAAGTTCAATAAGTGGTGATTAATTGAGCCCTCACCAAATGCCGTGTAAGAAGCCATGACAATGATATGTGCTGACGCTCTCTTTATGGAATACCAGAAAGGAGACGTGCTGTCTGATGCTTTGTACGGCACATGAAACCGATGGGAGTATGGCTTAAATGGTATAGATTCACCCTGCAGGGACATTTGAAAAAGGCAGTGAATTTGAATGTGGTAAGCATAGGGCAAACATCTTAACAGAACAGTATTGCAGACAGCAGTTACATCCTTCTCGCAGGAAATAAGCATTCAAGAATCAAAGTGAAGATTAAATCCATACAATTTCGGGGGCGAAATCGATTTCGTGATTCCCTGCGGTCCAAATCCATGGTTGATAAGCAGCATTTCTCTCGATGAACCTTCCCCAAGTATCCCATCTAGTGTTATCATGAAGAGGATAGTCATCGGCATAAGACAGGTCTCCCACAAACAGCAACGTTTGCCCCTTTGTTGGATTTAATTCATAATGGGTTAGTGTTCTATTGGAATCATAAGTTTGGCCAAGATCTCCTGCTCATAATGAGGAGTAGAACCAAATCAAAAATGTATTTCACAGAATTCCAGATACACTCACATCATTGTTTATTTGATTCTGCAAAGTCTAGTAACAATGATGAAGCAAAGAGGAGTAGGTGAATCTGCTATTATAACAGCCAATGCAACAGTGAGAGGGCTCGGGTCCCCCCTCCGGGGAGAAAGCCGGGGGGGGTGATGTGATCAATTATGCTTGCAATTATAGTTTGATTCAGTCCATACATTCAAATTTTCAAGAGCAAAGCGTATGTTTGAGAATTTAATGACATATGCCTGAGCTGGGGAATGCTGCCACAGGACAATGCATAGCTGAAAAAGAAATTAAGGTCTCCTTTTTATCAGACTTCAGCAATATTTAATGCAGAATCAGCAGATTTCATTCGAATGCTGCAAATGAATTATTCTACCTATGAGGCCGAACACGTAGGGAATATCTGGGCCAATTCCAGGTGGGGTTACAAACCAGAACTGCCTTGTGGTATTTCCAATCCCAACCTCATAGTAGTATTTGGTGTCATACTGCATAGTTTGAAAAGCTCGGCCATCATTGATAATATCCGACCCATCTAGCAGAGTTCAATCTCATGAAATGAAACTACAGTGATTGGCGGATTCTCCAAAATCAGTAAGTATAGCAAGTCGAGACTCTTGAGACTAGCCATCAAAGGGAACACGTTACCTCCAAATCCTCAATAGCACAGTGATGGATGTAGCCCGAAGTGTAGTTGAAGTACTTGTATGTTGTGACTATTCCCTCGGCACGGCTTTCGGTCGTGCTCCCCTCGGCCCAGTAAACCACGGTGTTCGAACCAGGTTCATCTGGAGTGATCCAAGAGACGATCACACCCTTCCCCACATAATCTCCTTGGGTGATGTGAACCTGACATGAGATAAAGACATCATAGAAGCATTATAGCACATGAACTCAATCTACAGGATAAAAGCAGAAAACATTAGCCAACCAATAAGCTCGCCGGCCAATTTGAACTGAAAAAGGAAAAGTAAAGCATGTCAATAGACAAAATTATGACTTCATATCATAAGTGTAAACCCTTGGGACTGTTCCTTTCGAATTTTGCTTGATGCCTTCGAAACCATCGGTTCACACGAGATCAAGCATTCTAAGCAGCCATTTCCCCAGCGAAATGCTCACGAAACCCAACAAAACCAAATAGTTCAAAAAGAAGGAAAAAAACGATTTCCTTCAACGGACAGAAAAGGAAGAAAGGAAGAAGAGAAAAGGAAACCCACCTGTTGCGGCGCATTGTACCCAGGAGGAACTCGAAACACATCACTGTCGAGCGGCATATCAGCTGACAAATTGGCGCTTCTCACGTAGCTGCTCGTTATTCCGCCATTGACGAACTTGGCAAGGCTCAGGACCAGAATCAGTAGAACATGGGAAGCCACCCGGGCACTCTTCTCGAGCTCGAGTCCCATCCTTTCCTTTTCGAATCCGCACGGGAATGGATTTTAAAAGAAACTCGGACTTAACAAGTGGGTTTTCCGCAGTCCACCTGTTCTTGTTCTTGTTTCCGATCTCGAGCGTGTGGCGACAGACAGAGCCAACCGCCGGTCAACGGCCATTTGTACGGTCCACTGGCAAACTCATGCACGTCAGTGATGAATACATTGATGATCGTCGAATATTCAACGCCGCAACGAATATCCGCAGATTGCGATAATCGCAAAACCCATGGTTTTCTCCCGTCGTTTCTCCCATCACGTGTAAGGATGGTCCTGGCCTTACTTCAATTCACATTACCCGACGTGACGAGACCGGGCTCCCTCAAGATGAACAGTATCCGTGACTGAAATCGATCGAAATTTCGAGTAACTAACAACAGTAAGGCTCTGACCAAAGGAACCAAAAAAAATAAAAAAAAACAACAGTAAGGCAAGGTTCGGGTGCTATAGGTGTTATCATATGACGACTGGAGAAGTGACAACTTCAGAAGCACGAATATTGAAATCCTGCTTGATGAATAATATGAAATCCATCCATTAAAAGAAAAGATTAATATCATGAAAAACTTTAACTAATTCCAAATTAATTTTTTGATTAAAAAATTTAAAACCTAAGTATGTCTGTGATAAATTTACCATAAACTAATTTTTTTATAACAAAAATCTCCAAACTATTCATTAGTTTCTGTTAACTTGGATAAAGACCACAAAAAATCTCAAATTATTACATTTGTGACACTAAGAACTCAAATCAGTATATCTGTTAATTATTACGTGTCATCTAACTTAGCAATTTGACGATAAATTAACGGAAGATAAATTTCTCACGGTGTACCTAGTTTATAATTTTTTGTGGTAAAAAAAATTAGTTAAGCTAAATTTGTTACAGATATACTAATTTAGAGTTTTTGGTGAGATTAACTCAAAAAAAACTTATTTCGGATCCTTTAATCCCCGACGTGGATAGCCTGATTGTAATGGGCTGAGGAGATTTACATTTATTTGGGTAATACGAAAACTAGACACAAACACTACTAGGTGGCCACGAAGAAAAGCAGGATCATTCTAAGCTTGTCGAGGCAAGTGTCGGCGGTGCTTCAAAGCCCAGAATGGGGCTAGGATGCCCAATCATGGAGCTAAACAGTGGGCCGTCGGCCCCCTTTTTGGTCCGACGGGGTGCCCCTAGTGGCCCTCCCTCGAGGCTTTTGCACGATAACGTACGTTTTTGGTATTGAACCGTGTTCAATCATGTCGGCTCGTTCTCATACATTTAGTACAAGAAAAAAGACGCCGAATGTCAATGAGCTATGTAGCGCCTCACCTCCGGTTGTGGGGCAGGATGATCGGTCCTAGTTTTTGGCAGAAAGGAGGTTTCAGTTTCGAAATCAAAGATCAAAGAAGTCGATAGTTAATTAGAAAATTGTAATTTCAAAACATGTATCCCATGATCGATGGCCTAGGGTCCCTTCCCTAGGTGGGAACGCTCTACTTGGGTTCACATTTCAAAAACCTTTTAGGAGTAATTACCGATCCACCCTAGGTCAATTGGGAACCTAATATTCTAGGTGTTGGAGGAAGTCAATTAATTTCCTAGAGGTGAACTGATCTACCAAAACTAAATATCTAGTCCCGAGGGTTCGGTTATACTGGAGGAGAGGTTTAGCAGCCACATGTCACCCATATGGTACCATCTTTTTTGGTCAAATTCATCTTGCAATATCATAGGATTTGCTAAAGTTACATATACATTTAAATTTCTTTTTGGATTTCAAAACTGAAAACTTTACCGACTGCACTCAAGTGAAGTTTCCACATCATGGGGCAAATGATGGCTCAACTCGTCGTGCTTTGTGTGATTAGTGTCTTTTCCAAAATATGCAATACATGTATGTGATCAAATTCAAACAAACAATAGATGAATCAAGTCCTACGTGTAAACAGACAATTCACCTCATATATTACTAATTGAATTCTAAATCAAAACGGTCGAAGACATATCTAGACCAACATGCAAATAGACGATACGCCTCATGTATACAGCAAAATTTGTTTCTATATATTGTGGCAAGGATGAATCCAGTTCAATATGCAAACTTACAATATATCTTAATGTATACAAACAATGTGCGAGTGCAGAATAATTAACGATAACAAAAATCCAACCCACTAAAACAACATATACTGATATGCTCGTCTTCAACTTTTGTGGTCAAATGGAAATCGTGAAATGCCCTTATCTTCAACTCACATTGGCCGAACCCAAATAGTGTAATCGACCTTGCACTCACGGAATAGGCTGCCTTTTTGAGATTAAATCCAAGACCAACAAATAAGGATGAGATATAGAATCGTTTACCTCTCACCGTGTGACGACCTAGACCTAGGGCAGTATGGAGGGATGGCAGGAGAGGTTGTGCCTTAGTAGTACGTGGGCGAGGTTAAGCGTATATCTTCTATCTCACATCACTTAGGGAAGAGTCCTGGAATTGCTCATAAGATTCTGGGTCCTTTAACTGTATATTTGCGTTTTCTTGAGGTAGTATGGGCTACCCTGAGAAGAATAAAATCACGAGGATTTAATGTCTAAAGTAGACAATATGTGTATAGTAAAGACCTAGGGTCCTCACACAATGGGGCGCCACCAGCAAGGGTTGAGCTGAAGATTAACATGGACAGCTTGAAAGTGGAGAGAACAATGGATGTGGCGGTGGCGGGGGTTATTTGAGACCATAGATGGGTGTTGATCCATGGTTTCACACTTACAGTTCATGTTGATTTAGCTGAAGGGTGCAAAATCTAGCTCTGCTCCATGCCCTTTACTTCGTGGAAGAGAAGTTGGGGTCAATCTTTAGTCAAAATGGGAAAATGGAAGTACAAACTGACTATACTTTACTTGCTTGTTGTCTTCCAAATGGTGAGCAAGGCCCATGGGAAACCTGCATTGTAAATATCTCATAGATAATCTTGAAGATTGACAAAATTTTTCTTGATTGACTTTGATTTTGATGGTAAGTTTTTACAGGTGAAAACTCTGATGCGTATCATCAGACGTTACTTATCAAACTCAAGGTAGTGAAGATCTCATCCTTAATATTCAATTTCAATGGAATAAGGATATTGATTTGACTATGAATCATTGTGCTAACGGCTAGAAGATTGGCATAGATTTGTTGCCATATATATTGATTGTCCAAAAGGAAAATATCGAATACAATCTTGCTTATATGGAATATCTCAATCACAATGGAACATGGAATATTTTCCAAATGAAGGACTCAACTTATGAAAATCTTATTTGTTACATGGGTGACAGATCTTTCAGGGAACTTTATTCTCGGCAATCCAGAAACAATCGGATCTTCTTCAACATTTAAGTCCAACGGATTGATTGGATGAATGATCCTCGGAGCTTGTGTCCAACAATCAGGTTGGATAATGAGGAGTATTAAAGGAAGTCGTGATGCTTAAGGGATTAGAGAGAGAACAGAAGTTTTAAATACCAAAGTTCAACAAAATCTTATCCTCAATACATTCGTCCTTGTGAGCTAAACATTGTAATCTCTTAGAGGTCGTGAGTGTGAAATTAGATAATTTTTCATGTAAATACTCAATTCTTGTAATCTCTTATTAATTCATTATATTGAAATCTAGTTAATAGGCTGTCAATACAGAAAAGTGGACGTAGGCTTATTAAAGTTGAACTACTATAATTGTTGTGTGCATTTTTCTATTCCTTAAACTCTCATTTATTTATTATGATAGATTATTGCACATTGATCACATTGCGCAACTTGTCACCAAATGTTGTCCTTTTAGCATATTAATCTGTTCACATCCCTCCAAGTAATAGATCTAGCCTTAACAACCTAGGCCTGGTTGGAGGAGTGTATTGCAAAGCTAGTCCAACTTAATTTTGCGAGGCTAACCCAATGTTCAAGAGAGGCAAATAAATAACGGATTGAGTAGCCAAGGTACAAAGGAAAACTAAACTCTCACCCAATTGGCTGTCCTACCCTCGAAGCCTATGGTGGATTTTTTTACTGTTTGATATAAACAGAATTCGATAGTTTTAATGAAGTTTGAAGTATTATCAACCAAAAAATAAAAATAAAAATAAAAAATAAAAATAAAAGTAAAAATAAAAATAAAGATAAAAATGAACACGATTTCAATGCCAAATCGGTACACCACACGTATTGATAACTAATAAGGACAAATCCTATCTCATCAGGACAACATTCGGTTGCTGTATTAGCGTTCGTTTTACGACAAAAAGTAATTCGTAACAGCATACGATTCTGTCCTATCAGCATAATACCCACTATCGACATGTAATCATAACATGCTTTGCAATCAGAATCCGATTCCATGCCACTCTATCAGTACCTCGAGTAACTAGAAGGCAACATGCAATTTCATAACTGCGTGCAATTTCATGTATTTAATTGCCCGAAATATTTTACTCTTACCATCACCGTCCATAGGCACATGCTTGGAGCCTTGGTTTATGATTTCAATTTTATCGATACTAACTTTGAAATAACCGAGTAGTTTTATTAAATCAAATTTGAATTCTTATTTTCTTAAAATACATACTAAAATAACCACATGCTTGGAGCCTTGGTTCACGGACAGAAATAGCTGTTAGGGGACTACTCCCCTCCGATTCGTTTTGTTTGATCCCTTCGCTATACAAACGTTATATAACTTATATTTTTCTTCTATATATATATATATATATATATATTATCCAAAATCAAGTTTTCAAAATGGACGGAGTAAGGACTACATTATTTACATTTCTAGACTCATTTTAACATTATAATGACTAACTTTTAAAAAGAAAATGATTTAGACCTTACCCGATCACTATATTTTCCCTTATTGTCTACTAGAAATATTATAATTTCAGTACGGCATTCACTTCGATACCAAAACTTTTTGCGGGAATCACTTTAGTGTTATATTAGAATAAAAACAATCGCTTAAGTACATTTGGTGATTAACTCCAGCAAAAAATTCTAAATTGCTTTTTTAATAAAATACTAATGCCTACATTCTTTTTTTTTTTTTTAAAAAAAAATCTAATCCGTACAAATAATTGGAGAGCTTCATGCAGACCGTCGAATCTCTTCTTCTTCTTCTTGAAATGCTTTTGCACTCTTCGGATATTGCAGTTCTCATTGGTTCAAGTTTGTAGAATTCATCGGTATTTTCCGTTTTAGATTTTCCAAGTCCACTTCTTGCTCCTACCACTCCATCTCAGCATTTGTCATCTTCCTCCCACTCATTAGAAGAAAATACAAACAGCTGAATGGAAATATTTTCGATAAGAGATTTGCCCTCGTAATTATATCCTAGGACAACCCAAATATAATTTCTTGATAGAAATTCGATAATCCGACCTTAGATATCATAATCAACTCTCTCTTCGTCTTCACCATCCTCTTCTTATTACTTACCGAGAGATTGATTTTCTTCTTCTTCTTTGTCGTTTTTTGTGGAGCGAAGCTGAAGAAGAGCTTCTTTGGACTGGCGAAGCAGCCAGGATCGATGGGGAAGTGGGAGCGAGGAAGGAGCAAAGACCAGATCGAGCTTCGCGAGTAGTTGAAGCCGAAGGACGAGTTGTCCGAGAACTTGTGGAGGAGGTCTTGCGACATCACCTTGCAAGCGTTTGCTACGTGACAGAGGTTTTCTTCTTCGTCAATTTTAGCTCCGTTAATGGCGTCGTTCCCTGTTGTGAATTGCGATTCGTTTTGCCCCAAATTGCCTCGGTCTGAAGAAAAGGGAAATGGATTGATTTTTCTGAAGTAAGGTTTAAATATGGGCCAAGATTGATAACTGATGTTGTTTAAGGCTATTCGTGCTGACTCGGATCGCCGGCAAGTCATGTTAATTGAAAAAAATAAATAAAAAATATTGTCACGTCGAATTTTCAGTTTCCCAAATCAGTGATGGCAGTTAGTTAAGTGATTAAATTTTTACCAAAGTGACACTGAAGTAATTTAGTGAAAAGTTTTGGTATTGAAGTAAGGACTATACTGAAATTATGGCAATTCTAATATCATTTTGCATTGATTTTTCTTTTCCCACCGGAATCCCTTGGATAAATAAAAACAAAAGACCAAGTTATTAAAAGTTATTTTTAAGAATGAGCAAAAGAAAAATTCACTTACCTTGAGAAAAAAAAAATGAACAAAATGAGCCCATATTTATAGGATTTGTTTTTTTTTTTTTTTTGGGTGACCTAAGGAAACCATTCTAAGAATCGGTTCAACTCGTTGAAACGGCACAAAATCCCTTCAAAGGATTGGCCCGGCGCTTTAAAAACCAGGGCCACCTTCGGCGAGGGGCGGTTGACCTGCTCCTGCGACTACCACATGGCATGATACGGTGCCCCGGCTAAAGGCCACCGTTTTGCCCATTTTTTCAAGTAAAAAATTTGCTTTTGACCTAACTTTGACCACCCATTTATCTCTCATTTGGTGTAGCATCGACCGGATTTTCGCGCACATGTAAAGCTTGCGACCAGAACTTTCCAAAACTATGATATGATATCTGAAAGAACAAATGATGGGATCATCGATTTTCATGAAATGGATTGAACCGACGATAGAGACTAAAAGTTTTGACATCTTCCTTGAAAGTATTTGAATAGAAGCGATTCTCAAACGTTAAAAAGCTTATAGCTAGATCTTTATGAGTTCATAAAATAATTTACGATAGTCTAGATTTCGGATGGTCACTTTTAAAAGTTGTGATTTTTGTGAGAGGTCAAATTTGGTGCTGATGAAAAGCTATGACGGCGTGATCTAATTGTGCCTTTCGATCTAAATTCAGCCAACGTTGACTTTTGGTCAAAATTTGGTCGGATCCCTGATAAAAAAATTCGGTGTAATAGAAGCCATTCGGGTCGACTCATGACTAGAGACGTCCTTTTTGCCGGAGGTTGAATAAACGTCGGTTTTACTGACATCATCTTCATGCGTAGAACCCCATGAATTTCGTTTTCCTAATATTATTTAGGCATTCATATTTATTAATTTCATTTTTGCATTCAAGTGACATCATTTTATAATAATAAAAAATAATTTATCGCATTTTATGATTATTATTTTTTGTTTCAATAGTTCCATCCTATAAATAAATTGTGCATTTAATATATTGACCTGTTTTCATCGACTTATGCACATTTAATTCTAGGGTAAAAATCACCAAAAATCTTAAATTATGTCCATTGTGACACATTTATTTCAATATTCTTTTTTGAGATATCACAAACTCCAAACTTGTACTTATGTGACATATTTACCCAAAACTTGTACAATGTGATACGTTTACCCCAAACTTCTTTTTGTGATACCAAAAATCTCAAACTTGTATTTATGTGACACATTTACCCTAAAAATTTGGTGTCATAGAAAAAGTTTAGGGTTTTTAATATCACAAATTTTTTTTTTATGGTAAACGTGTCACATAGATATATAAGGTTGGAGTTTTGGTGTTACTAGATTTTTTTTTTTAAAGTAAATGTGTCATACAAGTATAAATTTGAGAATTTGGTGTCACAAAAGAAAAGTCCAAAGTATATATGTCACAATAGGTAAAGTTTGAGTTTTCTATGACTTTTTTCCTTAATTCACAAGAGTCCTATGCCAGGGCATTATATTTAGATATGTCTCTAATTTTGCTTTACATCTTATTTGTTGTCCTTGATTGTTCTATGCACTACTGCATGGGCGTTTAGAATTATGAGTTTGAATAACAATTGGTGAAGATTGCATGAAGAAAATGTTTTCTTAAATGAGAATAGGTGGCGTTATTAAAGTCCTTGAATCCAAAAATCTCCCCTTTGTAGAAGTGAGACGAATTTCTATGTCTTATGTGATTCCTAACAGGTCTAAAATAGATTAGTGGTGAATTCTAGTTTATCTTAAATAATAATGAGAAACTAATTTGTGGTCAATAGTGTAAAATACAAAAGCACAACCCAAGATCTCTATAACTAGAAATAAGAATGTATATGTAATCATGTAAACAGATTTACACATCTGATTTGGACCATCGTTCTTGATGTGGAATAGTGATGATCTAAACTTAAGAACTTCTTCTCTATTGCCTTCTATATCACTGACTCAATAAAACGGTCCTCCCACCCTTTAGCGCTAGGTAAACACTCATTTGTGAGGATAATTGTGAGAATTATGATTAGAGAAGAAACTTGAGCAATATTTGTAGAGTTTTAACCAGACCCTCTCATTATAGGCCAGGTTCAATTTAGCCTGCATTATCCAGCCCCATATTAGACTAATTAAGAAATCTTTTATCTCACCTTAAACCAACCCCGTAAAACGGTAAATTACAATATTAATTAATGTAGCCCACATTAAGAAAACTCTTACATTCTCCCACTTGGGCTATATTAATTGAAATTGCATCTTGATCTAGAGATAATTCTTTATAGTTAATCTTATCCCATAAAGTCTCAAACACCGAATCATGACGGTAACTGTATGTATACACACAGAGCCTTCCGTGGTCACAAGTACTTTTAATTTTATTGATATGGATTCAATATGGTAGTGTGACAAATGTATGACAACTCTCATAGAAAGATCCCATTTGTCATTTATCATTCTTTTACCTTAAGTGTTACAAAAACTTGTGCCACTAGAGAATATATTTATGGTTCCAATGAACCCACATATATCTTGTCTTTATGGTCATATTTTTTTTTATGTATAACAAGACATATGCTTAAGGCCAATAACCAGATATCCGTAGCCTTTATTTAAGATTTATACAATACATTGAGACTTTTATCAATATGTATTCAACATAATAACAACACATTCAAAAATATTTTATTGAATGCAAAAGTTGATGCATAGCAAACCGTTACTAAATGTAACAAACACATCTGTAAACTTTATTAGAGTAAAACCGAAATAGCTACTACTAAACAACGTCATCTCATGATGTTCTAAGCCCATATTAATGACATGTTGTTCAAGAACAGAAGAGCGAAGTCTTTTAGTTAGTGGATCTGCAACATATCATCTGTGGAAATATGCTCTATTATAATGTAATCATTATGTACTATTTCTTTATGGTAAAAAAATTGACCGCCATATATTTAAACCCCTTGAGATCAGAGTTATTATTTCAATATAACCATATGGGTCTATCCATAAAGTTAAATATAGTCAACTCCCTAATGAGATTCCGGAGCCTAATAGCCTAAATAACAACTTAAAAGCATGCTACAAGTTCCGCTTACATGGTAGAAGATGACATAGATGTCTATTTACTGCACTTCCTACTAACATAAATACATATTCTGTTATTGATTTCATGTCATCCTAACAACCAACAAAGTTTACATCCAAATATCCTACTAGCTAAAGGACTTGAATATGTCTGTAAATCAGTATATAGTCTTTGGTCCCTTTTTAAATACCCCAAAAAACTTATTGGCAGTAACTCAGTGATCGTGTCATGGATTTAACTAATATCTACCTGCAAGTTGTGTCGCAAAAGCGATGTTTAGTCTAGTGTAAATTTGAACATACATGATATTTTCATGCGCACTGACACTATGTACACCATTTAATTTGATTTTCTCAATATCTAAATAAGGACAATGTAATAGATTCGGTTAATCACCCTTAATGATAGGAGTAATTCCTAGCTTGTAGTGAAGTATACTGAATATTTCCAAAATACGATTAGCAAATGTCCTCTAAGATAAATCCATTATATGGCAAGAACGATCCTTACGGGCCTTAGTGCAAAGGACAAAAGATGCCTCAAGGTCCTTAATGTCAATTTTTTTTTTCGATAATATGTACTTTATCTCATACAGTAATTCAAGATCATTGCTTGTAAGCAAAATATTATATACATAGAGTATGAGAAAAATAAATTTTCTCCCATTGACCTTATAGTATGTATATACTAAATTACTTTGTTGTCAATTGAATGGAGTGACAACACTATGAAACTTTAATAATATTGTCTGGAAACTTGCTTAAGACCTGAATAAGACTTTTCATTTTACACACAAGTTTATCCGAATTATTTGTTGCAAAACCTTCCGGTTGTACTATATAGATTTCATTATCAATGTATTCATTTGGAAACATAGTTTTTGTTTGGCTAACTCCATATCAAAATGAACTATTAATGTCATGTTCACTCTAAAAGAATCTTTAGAAGTGAAAGAATCTTTAGAAGAGACTAAAAAAAAAATATTTCTACACTGTTCACCCCTCTTTCAAAGTGAAAACTTTGGCTACCAGTTTGGCTTTAAACTCCACAATCTTTCTTTAAAATCCTTTTTAGTTTTGTACACATATTTGCAACTAATGAGCTTGTGACCTTTAAACAAGTCAATAGGTTCCCAAGCACTATAGTATTTCACAGATTGCATTTAGTCTTTTATGGCATCTAACCACATACCTGATTGAGGACAATAAACAACATTTGTATAAGTCACTAGATCAACCATACAATAAATATCGTAGTCATGCTCTCACAAATAGATTATATAGTCTGGTGGTATAATTGATCGTCTTCCCTTAACAGATCTTATGAGTAGAGCTACAATTACTTTATTTTGTACCTGAGAGGCTTGAGAAACTTCATTAGAAATTGTCTCAAGAATAGTATCTTGAACTTCAACAAGCTTAGTTTTTGGTGCAGGAGATTCCACAATTGTCTGTATAGACAAAAATAAAGACATAGTGATCTCTACCGCATTATTATCCTTAATAATCTGATAGCAGCCATCATCTACAATTACGTTGAACTCCATAAACTTTACCACCTATGATTCCATAATTCTTGTACTTTTATTAGGGTCATAAAATCGATGCCATTTTGAATAATCTAGGTAAGATAAAAAATAATTCCGAGTGGATTTGAATTCCAACGCACTTAACATTGGATTATATAACCTCACTTCTGCATAATACCTCTAAATTTTAATATGATTTAAGTTAGATTTACGTCCAGTCCATAACTCATAATTAGTTAATGGAACAACTTTGGTAAGAAATATGCTTTTGTATGTGAAAATGTTGCTTTCAAAATATTAGCTCACAGAAGACCGGATAAATTAGTCTTACTAATCAAACTCATTACCATGTTCATTATGGTGTAATTTGCCTTTCAGCCAAATCATTTTGTTCAGGATTTTCAAGCATAGTAAATTAAGTTATCACTCTAGAATCTACCAAGTATTTGACAAATGACCCTTTAAGCTATTTAGCATTGTCATATTTGCCAAAATACTCACCACCACAGTTAGACCTGATAATCTTTAAGACTTATTCTAATTGTTCTTCAATTTTAGTCCAATTTTTTTTGAATTTATCCAGAGGTTTAGACTTTTCCTTAATTAAGTATATAAGAAATAATCACCAATGACTTTGTTGAAATAAAATTTCTGCATAATGTTACGATATAGAGTCCACTAAGATTAACTTAAATAACCTCTAACATGTCAAAACTTTAGACTGCAATTTTATTTTTTATCTCAGTCATCTAACTTCCACAATAATCTACAGAAGTCTTTAGGTAACCATTAAAAGTAGACATAATATCAACATTATCAACTTTTCTACTCTTTCTTTAGATATGTGTGAGATTATTCCTTGGATAGAAAACTTTTGGAAACAATCTTTTGAACTATATATGAGATGCATATATCATTAGGAGTTAAACATAATCTGTACAATTCATTTGATATAATGTAGTACTTAACTTTATTTGAATTAAATAACACATTTTTTTTAAAGAGTAGCCACATGTTTAAACAAGATACGGAAATTAAGTTTTGTGTTAAGGAAAGTACATAAAACATGTTTCTTAATATTAGATTAAAAATAGAATCTAGAATTAAAGATATTTCCAACGTCGACTTTTCCGTTATTTTCCACGTTGAGCTATGATTAATCTTGATTTGGCTTCTTTAGATTTATGAATCCCCGTATGATAAATACAACAAACTTGTTGCCCCACTGTCTAGCTACCATGAATTAGACAAACTTATAATGGGAAATTGATTCATAAATAATGCCAAAAAATCATTGATTACAAGCTCACATTTGGACAACCAAATTTTATATACTTATTACAGTCTATTTTTATGTGACATTTCTTTTTAAAAAAGAAGTAACAGTCACTAATTTTTCGTGAAGGATTCCATTGTAGGACCTAGACTGTTATAATAACCGGTGGTTTCATGAGTTCTTTTATGAGTAAGATTTTTAAACTTAAAATCTACCATCTTTAGAACGTAATCCCTAACCTCATCACAACAATCATACCTTACGTTAAAGAGTCCTTGTAGATGTGTCCTAATCTCTGTATTAGATAAGACATAATTTCAAGCCACAAAGACTTTCATCATCTTTTAGCAGTGCAGTCAGTTGATGATAAACCATTTTTCAAGTGTTAGTGAATGGAACGCTTCATGGATAATAGGCAAATCTGATTGCTCTTTTTCCAAACAGAAAATCCTATTTCCACTATTTAAAGTTTGAACCAATAAAAACTTCAATAATAATAGAGTTAGTAATTACAAATAATGTGACTAAAATAACAAGCAATATATGTAATTAGCATCATGTAAGTATTGTGTAACTTGAAGACACACAAGTACACATTCATAGAATTACATGCCTTATCATATAATCACCTTTAGGTAGAATACATAACATGCAGTTGTATACTCCTCACATGATAGTGGCAATGAGAAATATTACAATTTTCGTGAATTCATCACCTTTGAGTATATAAACCAATAGGATCGGTCACACCTCC
Organism: Eucalyptus guilfoylei; assembly: GCA_016097605.1. NCBI lineage: Eukaryota > Viridiplantae > Streptophyta > Magnoliopsida > Myrtales > Myrtaceae > Eucalyptus > Eucalyptus guilfoylei. Next base: position 23,230,314 of record CM027865.1, on the reverse strand, counting down.
ATCATTTTGTCATCTATCCCTCCATGAACTAATACACAATCACCTCCTTTGGGAGTATGACCATGCAATAGAACATGAGACATCCCATCATTATATGAGACTGATATTTTCAAACCTAATCAAGTGTGTCATTTTAGCGGTCACAGCTCAATTAAATCTTTAAAACTCTCTCATACCAAGTATATAAATTTTACTTCTCACATACATTATATATATGTCATTTTAACTTTAGTAACTGTGGCAATTTATCACTAAAATCACATATCATGTCAATTACATTGCTTTATTCATTGATATGAATTAAACTTTATATATTATAAATGAATCACACTTTACACAATATCTATATGATGACATACCTGTAAATCAGCACCTATATTTCCAAAATTATAGAAAAATACAAGAAAATACGCAAAATACCCTAAAATAACCTAAAAAACATTAGTATTTAGGATTTCATATGTATTTTCACATTCATAAAATCATCAAAAATAAAAAAAAATAAATATATCACGGTGTAGAGCATCTGCATACGAGTACATAGACTCCAAAAACGCCATAATCGAAGTTCGGACGTGCGCGTACCGGTCTGATTGGTTCAATTAGTCACCTTTCGGTTTGACTGGTAGGCAAGTCAACGAACAATAGTGATTGGTCTGGAAAATAGTGAACCGGATAAGGTGGGTCAACGGGTTGGTTAACAGGTAATCGGGTCAAGTCAATGGGTCAGGTCAGTTCAGGCCTTGCATGTTGATGATGTCAGCGTGACGTTAGCCCTCGCGCATGCGACACACGCACGAGCGGTGCCTCTCGCGTGAGAGTGTGTGAGGGCGTGTGAGCACGTGTGGGGCATGTGCTCGATGCCTTGGCGGCACGTGGCCACACGTGGGGGAGTGTGCGACCACCCCTAACAGCCCGCCAACCACGGTTTTGCTCATGTCGACGAGCCCATTTCGAATTTGTAATTAAATTTGATTTTTATTGAACAAAAACTCATGAAAATCACAAAAAACCACGAAATAACTATGCGTTCAAGTTTTAGGTTATGGTTGCTCTGATACCATATGTAAGATGTGAAAGTATAACCCAAGATCTCTATAACTAGAAACAAGAATACATATGTAATCATGTAAATAGATTTACACACTTGATTTGGACCACCGTTCTTAATGCGGAATAGTGACGATCCAAAATTAAGAACTTCTCCTCTATTACCCTCGGTATCAGTGACTTAATGAGATGGCCCCCTCACCCTTTAGCGCTAGGTAAACGTTTCTTTGTGAGGATAATTGTGAGAATTAGGATTAGAGGAGAGACTTGAGCATTATTTATAGAGTTTCTAACCAGACCCTCTCATTACGGGCCAAGTTCAACTCAGTTTACACTAGCTAACCCCATATGAGACTAATTAAAAAACATTCTATCTCACCTTAGATCAACCTTGTAAAACGATAAATTACAATATCAATTAATGTAGCTCACATTAGGAAAATTCTTACAACAAGGACCTGGGAGAATCCGTTCAAATGATGAGCGTTACCTTGCGAGAGGGTTATCCACACCCGCCTGACAATCCCTTAAACCAATTGATGGCTCATTTGAGAAGGTTGTGACAATATGTTATCAAGATAGTAAAACCTAATATACAAAAAATTGTATCTGTTATTTGATAATGAATTCACGATTATGATTTATCATATATTATGTGATTATTTCAAATAAATAATACTTATTAGCATGATCAGTAGTATGACTTTAACAACAACTATATCACTAATTCAGCATTAATTAATATAATTAGTAATTAAATAGACGTAATATTTATTATAATAAAATACTTAGTTAGGAAAATTTAGATATTTGAACCTAATAGTGACCAACTAATAGCATGCTAATTATTGCATTATGAATAATTTTTAATATAAAAAAATTCATTATGAATCACGAATCGGTGTGTAGGTCAGATACCATAAACTTGTGTGACGAATGACAAATAGCAAAATATTCTAGAAAAAAAGATAAAAAAACCTATGAAGGGCTGAGTGAATGGTCAAACATGACTCCACTCTAGAGCGACATATCTCTGTCTTCCCTGCTCAAAGGAACTTGAGCTCTTAAGCTCGGTATGTTGTGTGGAGTCTTGTACACACATATGTTGACTTCTAAAATTTAACGGTCCATTTAGATATTTATTGTATAGAAAAATTAGAGATTGATCTTGACCCTTAAACAAAAATATTAATTAAATTATATATAAATATTCTTAGCATTTTAATTAAACGCATATAATTGCGTTGGACTGGAGCTAATGGACTTAAGCAGGGGAGGTTCTAAGCTTAATTTAATCAACTGGATCGAGCCCATAAGATTTCAAAATTGGCCCGAGCCCATCGAAGACATGCGCATTGCACATGGTTACCAAAACTTGGAAAGAATTAACTCTCCAATGAAATTTGGCAATCAAAAGGGCATATATTGTGAAATTCATGGCCACAAGGAAAGAAGATAGAGAAAGATTGACATTGTAGAGATGTCATGTAATGGGCATGAGGTGTAAAGAGAGCACAAGGAAAATAAAAAATAAACAAGGAAAAGGGTTAAGGATTGCTGAATTGGTGCACCAGTGAAAGCGAAATAGAGAAGATTTGGTAAAAATGGGAATTCGGGATTTCTTTGAAAAAGGGAAGAAGATCAAGACGTTAGGATCTTTCCTAAATGAAATAACTACACCTTCAATCCTTTTTGCACAAAAATGGAGAATCTTTTAAATTCACGCGGATCTTCACGATTTTCTTTCTGAGATTGGCACAAGTCCAGACGGGGGCCAAGGCTTTGGACGTTAAAAGGCTTCCATTACCGCAACATAGGGGGAGTGGTTTGAAGAAAGGAAAAGGACACGATTCCCGGCGAGAGAGGGACGTTCGCTGTATGAAGCAAGCGGTGAGTGGATAGCAAATTTTGCGAGATTGGTGGCAATAAAAAGTCAGAGACGAGTGAAATTTCGTGCACACCATCACCGAGCATATAGAGATTCATACCAATTTGTGAGTAAAAGGAACCTTCATTCTATCTAGTAATTTGTTAGTTTTACTTTGGGTGAGAATTAGTCGAGCCGATGGTTGAGATCACATATTAAAGATAAGAAAAGAAAAGAAAAGAAAAGAGGAAAATTATTATGCGAATTCTCCATGGCTGGTTCTCGTGCATGGTCTTCAGCTGGCTTATGTCACTGTGTTCTTTTTTTTTTTTTTTTGGGTCTAAAATAGTATATGTTCATTCATTCATTAAAACGAAGATTACAAAAAGACGATAGAATATTCCTAAGGAACTGTGGGGGATCGGACATCCAAGTTGGGAGAAGGGTTTTGAGTTGATGGGTTTTAGTGATCCAATCTGTGGCTTGGTTTGCTTCTCTAGGACAATGAGCTAAGTTTACACAGGTCATTTGGGCTAAGAGCTTCTTGCACTCTTGAATTAATTCCCTCACAGCCCAAGACTCCTTGTTCGGTTGAGCATGAGTTGGCCATTAGGGGCTCTCTCCATTTGCATTCTCGAGCTCCACGTGTCAACTTTCTCTCGTATATTTCTGCAGCCGGCGGCACACAAATGGAAACGTCCATCAATGGCAAAGTCAATCCCCAACGTCACGATAAGGAGAACGCGCTTGGATGACAAAATGGGTGTATTTATGTGAGTATCTGCACTGGAATCCTAGTGCATGTGGGTGTATATTAAGGCTCGTCTATAATAGCTGAAGGAAGAGGGCACATCATCAAAGATCATCCAGTTATGGAACTGCCTGAGAAGTCCTTCGTTCAGCAAGCGCAGCGCGAGAATAATGTTCAGATGGTGAGTTACTTCTTGGATTTCTTTTTGTTTTGTGCTTTTGACCCTTTCTTTGGTTGTGATGTCTTAACTCAGACATTTGGCCATGTTCAACGAATATGCTCTTGATGATTGCAGGAAGGTAATATCTCGACATTGGTGAGCAATGGAAGTGTTGACATTCGTGGTCGAATTGCCGACAAGCGGAAAACGGGAGGGTGGAAAGCTTCTCCTTTCATTATAGGTACACTTCCAATCCTAATTTTTCTGTGCTTTATAACTCTAGATCAAATGCTACATGCACAAATTTTACTCCATTCCTTTTACTAAATGTTGTGACAATTTTTGATATTCGAGTCCTTTGAAGGTCGGATCATGAGCAAAAGTAATGGGCTGGTTATATATGATTGAAATAGTACATTGCATGGGACTTGGGTATCATCTCGTTAAGATAGCATTAGTTTTCCTTTCTTTTAGGCAATTTCAAGACAGATCTATTAACGCGGTTAATTTGTAGTGAACGAGGTGGCTGAGAGATTAGCGTTTTACGCGATTGCGGTGAACATGGTGACGTACTTGGTTAAAGTAATGCATCAATCAATTCCGGTGGCTGCAACTCACGTCACAGATTGAATTGGAGCGGCCTTTGTTCTCACCCTCCTGGGCGCGTTCATGGCTGATGCTTACTTGGGCCGCTTCAAAACCATCATCATCTTTTCCTCTATTTATGCAGTGGTAAGAGATTAAACTCCCTAAATCCCAAAGTATGCCACATGAAACTGCCTTTGAATAAGATCAGACATGTTAGTTGTCAAGGACATAATTTTCATTGCGAAATGGAATGTTTAGTAGGATAAGGATTCTCTCTCGTCTTAGGAATTCTTTTTTTTTTTTTTGGTTGATAATCGTCTTAGGAATTCAGGTTACCCTGAAATGGCCACAATGCCGTGAACTTTCAGAAAATGCAAATAACCGATGCGTATGTATGTAAAAGGATTTTACAATGTTATTTGCTAGTTAATTGGTTTAACTAGCTAGATCACTCAATTCTCTTACTCAGGCACTCGCAATCTCCCCAAGTCAACTAATTAGTTCTCCCTTCTTTGATCAAATTCCTTAGGGAATGATCCTACTAACCCTATCAGCCTCCATAGATGGCCTCCGACCGCCTCCATGCAAGGCGGAGCTTTGCCAGGAGGCCTCCAACTCGCAGACCACATTCCTCTACACTGCTCTTGCCCTGATCGCCCTTGGGACGGGGGGCATCAAGCCCTGCGTCTCCTCCTTCGGGGCCGACCAATTTGATGAAGCTGACAATAAAGAAGTCAAGAAGAAGTATGCCTTCTTCAACTGGTTCTTCTTCGCCATCAACATGGGGGCCCTCGTGGGCATCACGGTCTTGGTGTACTTGCAAGTGAAGAAAGGTTGGATTTGGGGGTTCGGGGCTCCCACTGGGGCAATGATCATATCGATCGCTGTCTTGTTGTGCGGCACCAAGTATTACCGGTTTCAGAAGCCGATGGGGAGTCCGTTCACGAGGTTCATGCAGGTAATGGTGGTCTCAGTGAGGAACCACTGGAGAGGGGTGAAGGTTGGATGGGAGACGTTGCTATTCGAAGTGCAAACGGAGGAGTCTGACATTATGGGAGCTCGCAAGCTAGCTCGCACCTCACAATATAGGTCAGTATCCATCAAATAAGTAAGAGGGTTAATACCTTGAAAAATCTCAAACTAGTACACGTTTGACAAATTTATCCAAAACTAATTTTTTCACTATGAAAAACTCAAAATTGGTACAATTGTGATAAATTTACCACAACTCACCATAAAAAATCCCAAACTAATACACTTATGATAAATTTATCTTAAACTAATTTATTCGACCATGAAAAACCTTAAATTAGTACATTTGTAATAAATATATTCTCCGTCAAATTGGATTAATACCACAAAAAATCACAAAAATTGTATAATTATGATAAATGGATAGTAAAATCTTAAATTGGTACATCAGTCAACTGTCATGTGTTATTTAATTTAGTAATTTGATAGTAAAATGTACCGGTAATTTGATAGTAAATTTTAATGGAAAATAATAGATGGTAAATTTATCATTAGTGTACCAGTTTAGGGTAAATTTATCAAATGTGTACTAATTTGGAGTTTTTAGTTGTCAAAAAATTAGTCTGTGGTAAATTTGTCAAATGTGTACCAGTTTGGGGTTTTTCAGGATATTAATCTTAAGTAAGAACCATGAAATTACTGGTTTCCATCTAATTTTCTGGAAAAGCTGTTAAATACGTGATATACACATGAGATTACCTGTGTCGATCATATTTGTCCGCTTTTCGTACTGTGAAATGCTTTCTCCTTGTTTAAAGTCAATAAACAAAACCTCATAATTTAATATCACAGGAAACTGCCAAATAGAAGCCATTAGACAAAACTTCTCTATTGTTTATACATTAAATTGGGCCGAGAGGATACAAAATCTTTGTTTATTCCACGTGAATATACTTAGTGTGCTTAGCTTTCTGTACTATTATATGAAATTTAAGCTGACGACTAGATTTTTATTATTTGTTTATATCTTGTTGCAACTAACCACTATTGAATGCCACATGGTCGAAATCGACGACTGCTTGTGGACGAACATCCTTCACTTAGGGATCGTGGAAGTCTCAATTTCTTTGCCTTCACACGGTAGCTTGAGACCATATAATGACTAGACTAACTAATAAGAAGGGTCTCGTCGCAGATTCTGGGATAAAGCCGCAGTGATAACTGATCCAGAATCCAATCCAACCACCAACCGCTGGCGCCTCTGCACCGTGACGCAAGTCGAGGAATTCAAGTCCTTCCTGAGAGTCCTCCCAGTGTGGGCATCCACCATCGCGCTCTCCATCTCCTTTGCCCAGCTCTCCACCTTCTTCATCAGCCAAGCAACCATCATGGACCGCCAACTCGGCCCCAACTTCGAGGTCCCCACCGGCTCCGTCCCCGTCTTTGCCTCCATCAATGCCCTCTTCCTTGTCCCGCTCTATGAGAAGCTGATTGTGCCAGTCCTGCGCCGGCGCACTGGCCACTACCGTGGCATCACGTCACTCCAGAGGATGGGGGTCGGCCTCTTCCTCTCGATTTTTGCAATGGCCTCAGCTGCGCTGATCGAGAAGAGGAGACGGGAACGCTCGCCCGCCCGGTTTAGCATGAGCTTCTTCTGGCTCTTCCCTCAGTATTTCCTCATCGGTGGCGCCGAGGTGTTCACCTATGTGGGTCAGCTCGAGTTCTTCTATGACGAGGCGACAGACGGGACGCGGAGCATCAGCAGCGCAGTCTTCCTGAGCGAGATTGGAATTGGGAGCTGGCTTAGCACCGTGATTGTCAAGATCGTCGGGGGCGTGACCGGAGGGACGGAGAAAGGGTGGCTGAGGAATGATCTGAACAAGAGCAAGCTGGATTACTTCTATTGGTTGTTGACGTCGATCAATTTGGTTAATTTCTTGGTGTATGTGGTGGTGGCTTGGAAGTACAAGGGCAAGAATGTTGCTGGTGTCAGAGTGAGGGATGAGAGTACGGTTAAATTGGATGGTCCTCGTCCTGAGATTACACGAGGATCATCATGATGCTAAGGAGTTCGAGAGTGTTGTGTTGTCGGATTTAGATTCATGCTTGATCATTTCCAGCCCAAAAAATATTCATGCTTGATAACTGGGAGTTTAAGAGTGTTGCCCTTCTTAGCCAAATTTACAATTTGCTCATTCGTTGGAATGTTTTAGATTCATGTCAATACAAGTAAAGGAGCCTTCGCTACCTGCGTATGCAGGGGAACAATATTAATTGTGTTATTAAATACAACATATATAATTACATGATTACGGATTTGTTATTCTTGAAATATGTACATGTCTTCGATGTTGAAGCTTAGGTGATCTAAGTTGTTGGATTTGTTGGGTGCTAACTAAGTAACCTAGAGAGTGAATAAGTTGTTTTGACAATTTTGAGAGAACTTGCGCAATTCAACAAACAATACTTAGAAAACAGAGGAGATAGGCAATAGCAAGATAGGGTGAAGCTATTTACGGACAAGCCTTACGAAAATGACCTGCAATTTGATTTCCAATGAAATTACCTAGCAAATAAGCTATCGAAATCTTCATGATGATAAAAGATCAACCGTGTTCCTTCAAATTGTTATGATCTCAATGTCATATTCAATGTTTCCATATCTTGTCAAGATCTTTGTCATTTTAGCTAGTTTTCGCTGAGCTCTATTGCTGTTGGGAGCGTGTAGCATTGGTATCAAAGTCAGGCTTGACTGAATTGAAGCGAATCGATAGAGATAGAAGAAGGACAAGTGAGAATGGATAGATTTGATGGAAATAATTTTGGTTTCTAGAAGATGCAGATTGAGGATTATTTCTATCAGATGAAACTGCATTTACCTCTATCATGAAAGAAGCCAAAAACGGTGAAGCAAGCTAATTGGGAATTGTTGGATAGATGAGCTTTGAGTGTTACTTGGCTGACGTTGGCTCATAACATCACATTTAACATCGTGAAAGAGAACACTTGTGCAGGTTTGATGAAAGCCTTGTTGGATATGTACGAGAAGTCCTCTGCGATCAACAAGGTTTATTTGATGTAATGTATGCTTAATTTGAAGATGAGCGAAGGTGCATCAGTTGCAGATCATACTAATAAATTCAATGTGATCGTTTGTCAACCGAGTTCAGTTGAGATTGTCTTAGAAGATAAAGTACGTGCTTTGATTCTATTATCCTCATTACTTGATAGTTAGAAAATTACTATTACTACTATTAGTAATTCCTTAGAATCAACAAGCTTGACGTTTGATGGGGTTCAAGATTTAATTCTAAGTTAGAACATTTGTAGAAGAGAATCTAATGAACCTATATTTGCTGCTTTAATAGATGAAAATAGAGAAAGAACTAGTACATGTGTTGGTAGAAGTAGTATAAATATGAATAGACGTAGTCAATTTAGGATTGGTGGTGCTGTTTGTTGGGGTTGTGCAAGAGAGTGCATTTTAGAAAGAATTGCCATATGCTGAAAAACAAGAAGGGTAAAAGAATTATAGTTGAGTCTGTAAATGATGATACAACTATAACTTATGGTAATTCAGATAATGCTGATTTTTTTTTTTTACTAATGATTTATGGATTTTGGTTGTTCGTTCCATGTTACACCAAATAGAAACTAGTTTACTATTTATCAGTGCATAGATGGTAGTATAATGCAGTTGAGAAATAATGTTGAGTATGGTGTTATGGATATTGGCAATGTTAGAATCAGAATGCATGATGATATTGTGAGGACATGGACTAGAGTAAGGCATGTCCCAAAGTTGAAGAAAAACTTGATTTCCTTGAGTGTTTTGAATTCAGTTAGGTGTCAATATTTTTTAGAAAGTGAAATTTTGAAAATTATTTAAGATGCCTTGGTGATAATGAAAGGAATTAAACACAGTGGGCCTGTATGAGCTTTAAGGTGAGATAGTGACATATTTCCCTTAGGAGATGTTGGATGCATCTGTTCGAGAGTTTGAATTGTGGCATATACGTTTTGGGCACATTAATGAGACAAGCCTCATGGTTTTAAGTTAAAAAAATCTATTGTGTGGTTATATTGCTAACAAATTGAATGTATGCAAGTGTTATGATTTAAATCAACGGTGGAAAGTGTAGTTTTGTACAACTGAAAAAAAAAAGCCTCAAATATCGTAGAATTGATTCACTTGATTCCTAGGTTGTCGAGGTTTCCTTCGAGGAAGAGTGCTAGATTGATGTTAACAATTGTATATGACTACTTGATGCAGACTTGTGTGTTTGTGCTTAGGCACAAGTTTAATACCATTGTTAGGATCAAGAAGTTGAGAGCTTTGATAAAAAAGGAGACTGGTAAGACAATCTAACGTGTACAGATTGATAGTAGCACGAAATTTTGCTCAGAGTTGTTAAATGAATTCTATGTGAAGGAAGGCATGTGAGACACTACATCACTTCATGTTGCGTAATTGATGGGTAGAATATTATTAGAGACAGCCTATAAAATACTTTCTAGTATTGGTATGATTAGGAGATTCCTAGCGGATGCGCATACTACAACAAGCTATATGGTGAATAGATCTCCATCGACTGTAATTGAATGTAGGATTTTCGAAGAAGTATAGTCAGGTAACGTTGTTGATTATTTTGCTATTAGAATATTTGGTTTCATGTATCATGTTCGAGTTAGTGATAGTAAGTTTGATGGAAGGTCAAGAAAGTGCATGTTCCTAGGTTATGCACAAGGTGAGAGGGGCTACAGGTTATGGTGCCCATAATTAAATTCACTTATTATCAATAGAGAAGTTACATTTGATGAGTCTCCAGTATTTCTAGCGAGTAGTGATTATATTAGTATTCACATGGATCTAAACTGTGTTTAGCTTTAGGTGGAGTTGCAATTAGAAACTCCTAAAGTAGCAAGTACCTACGAAGTAATTGACACAATAGCGCTTATAACAAGAAAGAGCTTGTAGAGCCAATGTTTGCTGTGACGATGGATATTGATAAGGTAATTTTTCAATCTTCTAACAAATATGGATGCAATAATAGTTTTACTTTATTTGTGGTTAAAGAAGTTATATCGGAAAATCCTTGTGGATTAGTTAAAGGTGTATGTGGAGTTGGTGCTTTGATGAGACCCTTGATTATGGCAAAGTTCAAGCGAGATTTTGACTTGAAAAATATCCGTGGTGGTTGAGCCCATTGGGGGCTGTGGAAGAGTAGCAATAGAGTTCAAATTTTTAGTGAAGTAATTGTGAATTGGCTCAATTGTCGAGTCAAGGTGGAGATTATTAAAATATGTCTTAAGTTTGAGCCCAATGTTAATCGGTATTTTGGAATTTAAAATAACAATAAAGGAATGTTTTGGACATTAGCTTTCTTGATGTGTGTTGAGGTCTTTGGCCATTGAGATTGTAAAGTGGACTTTCGATTAAATGAATTTTCATATTGATATATATGTATATGTTTATTGCACATTAAATTGTATCATTTATTGAAGCGTCACATACATGAGTACTTGGTTTTCGCAGGTGGTTGCAAAGGACTTCATCGTGTGGCTTCAAAGCTGTTTTGTGGAGTAGTCGGTGTGCTATTTGTTGATTACACTAGGATCAAATCGAAGAGTGATTTAGTGGAAAATCCTTAGTTAAGATTTTGTTTATTTCTCCACAAGATTGAGAAATTATTTCGTGAGGAATTGTGAGGCGAAACATTATGTCAGTTATTGGGTGTAATTATGCCTTGGGAAACACTAAAAGTGTTTGAGTAACTTGAGTATGGTTCTAATCTTTGTTATATCACTTGATGCGTAGTGGAATTCATTGTTGCTATCCCTGTAGACGTAGGTCACTACGATCGAATCATGTAACTTTGGTGTCTAATCTATTTTCTTTGTTCTATCTATTTTATTGCTCAATTGCTTGCTTTTGCAACAATTCCAATCCATCATCAGCTCTGATACCAATTCATAGGGAGTGTACATTAGAAGCCCGATACCTTATACTAGGGAGATTGCCAAGAGAGAGCCCAAATCCGAGCTTGTTAATACATCTAATTGGACCTATCTTCACTTTAAATTTTAATTCAATGAGTTATGGGACAACTAAGTATAGGACTTATCTAACACAACTCACGCGCGTATCCTAACAATAGTAATCATAGATATCATCATAGTCCTTTAGATATGATCACGAATATATACACTTACCATAGTAGATATTATATCACGAATAGTTTTGAAATCATCAAAATTCATGTTTCTCCAACAAAATTATTTGCAAATATATTGTTTTGTAATACTGATCTTAATTCTAATATATAATCCACTCATGTTACTTTGATTTCCTATACTTATTCAATATTTTAGGATAATGTTAAATTACTTTATTTGTTTATAATAATACACCAATGGCTATATAGATTTCCCTAATTCAGAGCAGTTTGCATGCAATTGATGGAATTTAAATAAGTGGCATTTGAATTTTGAACTTGATAAGCCCTAACAACTCCAAATGAACACTAAGCTTAGAGTTCATTAACTTCATGATGCTAAAGGGCTAGGAAAAGGAGAAAGCTAGCTCTACTAAATCATGTAAAAGTTGAACAACTTCAAAAGAAGCTCACTACTCGAGCTCTACTATCGGTTTTTTTTTTTTTTTTTTCCAAATCAAAATTTTGAGGGCTATTGTAAATTAATCTAGAAACTGATAGAACATGCAATTGTCTTAACGAAAAAGAATGAAAACACCAAAGAAATAAAGGAAAAATAATAGAAAATGCCAATGATTTACATGGTTCGGTTTAAATATTGGTACCTACTTCATGAGGAGGTCCAGCGGCAAATAACCCACTAATTAATTAGATAATTATAGAGTTACAATCGCCACATGCTCGATATTCTTAACTCTAAATTACACCCAAAATCACTTCATTCACGAAGAAAATGACTACATTTGGATGTAAAATTCATAGCACATATTCACTCGTGTTCACTCTTCATAAGGCTAATGGAGAACTTCAAAGAGCTCCACTTATAGCTTACAGAGAAGGCCTTTTTATGTTTATGTTTATGTTTATTTATTTATTTATTTTTTGGTGCAGTTCTACTTTTGGGAAGCTTTATTGGAGTCCTCTTTCTTGCGGGTAAGAAGAAGTCAACTATAAGACTTAAAAAAAAAAAAACCAAATAAAACAACAACGCCGAGAAGACAAAATGTCCATTGTGCACCTCTAGAGGTGTCCAACTAATATGCGGTCAAATTTGAATATTTATCTTCAAGGAGGAAACAAGTTTATTAAATCCACTTCTCTAGGCCATAGTTGGTTGAAAGAAGGGCACACCTTGCATGGACTCAAATTCTAGATATAATTTACTCATTCTTCACCTTGGCTCGATGTTTTCTATCAAATCATAGTGCCTATCATTCATGTCGGTTCCCCTAATGCCTTAATAGGCACTCACTCTTCACAAATGCCAATTGAGCTCAAGCTTGACCGACTTCTTTATCATGTTTATCAAGGTCTCCATTGTTACGATCTTCCTCACGACAACTTTGCTCTTTATTGAGACATCTTGAAAGAAAAAATACTTGATGTCAATATGATTCATTCACTTGCGATAAATCATACTATAAGCCAAAAATTTCACACCTTAGTTATCACAATGCAGAGTATGGCTCTTTTGTTCCATCCTAAAGTCTAAGAGCAAACCCTTTAAAAATATTTCCTCCTTTATTATCAAGGCTTGTGATATATACTTGGTCTCAATCAAAGACAGGGCTACACATGCCTATAAGAATACCTTCCAACTCATTGCATCACTTGCAGAGTAAGGACATAACCTACTAAGACACACAATCATCCAAGTCACTAGTGTGATCCTAATCCACAAAGATTCTAGTCTCCCCACCATTATAGTCCTTTAGTACACTATACCAACATCTCTTGTCCCCTTCAAATATCAAAGAATCCACATTATAGCTTCCAAATGAGTTTTATCGAGATTTTCATGTAACGACTACCAATAGGAATAAGCGGTTCCAAGTTCCTTACAAGTTTTGCTTGGAACCTGGAACCTATCCTTGGGTTTAGGTTCCTCATTTTTTGGGACTTAGAACCTATATGTCGGAACCAAAAATCTGGAACCTACTCTATCACAGGTTCCAGGGTTGGTTCTAGGATCCAACAAGTTATTTTTTTTTTCATTTTTAGTTAAAAAAATGAAAATGAACGCAACAATAATAAACAAGCTTGTCATTCATCAAAGATAATACAAAACGAAGAAAACTATTAACAAAAGAAAATGAGTTCTTGGGAAGGAATTCAACTAGATAAGAGAGAGGAAATGGAACAAAAGTCTACATTGAAATGGAACAAAATTCATTAGACCATAAATTTTGTTTTGGAACTTCGTATCAGGGAATTTATAACACAATAAAACGAACTATACCATAAAAACAAGAGCATTAAAATTGCAGATATGACATTAAAAGAAAAATGAGTTTCTGGTCCTCAAACATCCATAAAAATTTGTTTCAAAGTTTGATTACTTGAAATCAAAAGAAACAACAATCATAGTTAATAACTTAATAATAGCTTTAAATTTAAAATTGAACTGTCGTGAAGCAGTTATTTGCAATTGCAATTGCAACGTGTTCTTTGCAATTGAAAGTTCACCATATGTAGGGTAGCCTGGCATTGCAATTTGAGTAAGTATTCCTTGGACATGATGAGAACTAACATCTTTTGGAGCATATAGAAAATAACATAGCATGATGCTCAACTTGACTATACAATCAACCATATATGAGAACTAAAGCCATCGGATGGAAGTGTAATGAGAGATGCTAGTAAACTAAAATAAGTATTAGATGCCTTATCACATATATTCATTTCGCTTTAACTGGTAAACTCTATTTACCAACGATAATTTCCTCATTAAGACAATCCATATCTAAACAAAAAAAGAAAAGAAAAAGAAGAGATTAAATAAAATATTCACTTATTAGATATACAAAAGGAATTACAATATATAAAGATATAAACATCACTTACCCAACTTTTTTTTTTTTTTTTGCATTTTTGATGCACTCTTCAACATCAATCGGTACACAAACGACTCTCAACCAATTTTGAGTGCAAGTCAAAGCTTCCAACACTTTAGAAGTTAAAGAACTTCGAAAGCCATCAAACACATGATCTGATGTACTAAAAGTTGACTATGAAGTAACAATAGTCACGGGAATAGATAAAATATCTCGAGCCATCAAAGAAAGGATCTTATATTTTGAGTCAACAGTCTTCCACCACATAAAAAGGTCAAGATCAAGAACTTTTTCATTTTTTTCTTGAAGATACGCATCAAGTTCGGATTTGTTGTCATCGCACTCTTGTTCGTTCGAGTGCAAAAACATTTTCTTCTATGCTTGGGCGTCATACTTCTTTATACCTTCATTACCACCCACATTGCTATTGGAACCATTATTACTTACACTGAAACTGTGACTATCAAAATTTCAATCACTTGAAACAAGGGAAGATTGCTCATAAAATTCATTCAAATGCTCTAATGCGTCCTTCATCTTGTAATGCATCTCTTTAATTTTCGATTCATCATCATAAATTGGTTAAAACAAGAAACTCGTATAATTCAACTTGGGTCTAGGATCTAATACAACCGCAATCAACACCATCATATTCACTTTATCCAAGCTTCCATAATACTTGTCAATTTTTTTTTTTTTTCATTTTCATACCCATAGCTTGAAGCTTAGGATTCGAGGCATCTGCCGCATCTTTCATATATCTATACAAAAAAGTTATCCCTTCAAAATAATCATTTGAAGTAACGGATGAACTCCCCGACATCTAATTGGTAGAATCATAAAATACTTTTAGGAATTCTGAAGGAATAATAGCATTTTCCCAATCATCATCTTTAGGAATTTCATGGTTAAGCTCAATTGCAAAAGATAGATCATTTTCTTTCATTCTTTCAAAAGCTTTTCTGAACTTTATGGCGCTGTAAACATGAGATAAGTGGAGTTCCATCTAGTGGCAATGTCAAGAATATCGAACCCTTGTAAGTGATCCGTTCACTCTTAATGCAAGATTGAAATACTTTGGCTCTTGTGGGAAAGCTTCTCACATACCTAACCACATTTTGGATATGTGCAATAAAGTCACACACTATAGTCAAGCCATCTCTCACAATCAAATTTAATAAATGAGCCGTGCACCTCATGTGTAAAATACTACCATCTAATATCAACAACTTTTCTCTTGATAGTTTTTTCCTCAAGTAACCAACTGCAACATCGCTTGAACTATCATTATCCATAGTGATTGTGGACACTTTTTTTTCTATTCCCCACTCCTGGATGCATTTCTCCATCATTTTCCCAATTTCTCTACCCTTATGATTATGCATCACCATAAAATTGATGATTCTTTTATGCAACTTCCAATTTTCATCAATAAAATGTGTAGTGAGATACAAATAATTTTGAATGGAACTCAATATATCAGTCGTGAGTGTGATCCTAGAATTAATTTTTTCGAAATAAGTCTTCAAACAAGTTCTTTCACAAAAATACAACTTCATGCAATCTTTTGCCACTGTAAAACGTGATAAATGTTTGAAGAGATGTTGTAACTCACTGACAAATTCACGAAATTCAACACGTTCGACCAAAAAAAAAGGTTGTTCATTAATTATGATGAATTGAGTGAGCGCTTGCCTACATTGTTCTTGATTAAATGACCATGTTGATAAGACGCTACCAGTACTAAAATCTCCCTCTGCCTTGTCAGCTATGTCTACATTACATGGTGCAAAGAATCTCTGCCTCTTAACTACGTTGCGAGGAAACTTCTTGGACGTGGTCAAGTGCTTCCTCATTGTAGAAGTACCGTTAGAAACACAATCCTTAAATATAGACCCATAATGAATGCACTTCACTTGATATGTTCTTCCATCCTTATCATTGATTATCGTATAATGATTCTAGCATTCAAATGTATATTTTTTTATCTCAAGAAGGAAGACGAGAATCAAATACCTTGTTTATGGCACTCATGGTAGGGGATACCCCTTCTTCATTTTCATCACTAGACAATTCCAATTCCATGATTGGAGTCAGCTCCTCACATCCTTCCGCCTCCATTAACGTGTTATCTTGATACATTAACTTCACACATACACAACAATAATAGAATATAGTTAGAAATTTCAAAATAAAGATCAAACATTTATAAAACATCAAAACAAATTGCTACTCGTGTATTTCAATTTGGAATGATGACAAACGAACCCATCTTGTCATTTCTTAGGACAAATTCGAAAAATTCAGGGCCCATGCCCAAAATATTGGAGAATAAGTAGCACTCTCGCAAATGAAAGGCAAGTGGATGATTGCAAGCCATAACTAAACTTCTCGAGGTTTATAAAAGTTATGGGGTAACTTTGGAGAATTTTACATGGGAACGAGGTCGAATGCATGAAGAAAATACCAGAAATGGACCACCATCGCTTTTTCTCTCCAATGAGGGGACATAAACATCAATTAGATGAATCCACCCTTTTGTCACTCCTTTATTTATTTTTTGACTTTCCTTTCTTTATGTGAGATTAGAAAATCACCTATTTTAAAGACTTCATTGACCGCATAGCCCACCCTTTTGTCTTCTTTTATTTTTTATTCCTTTTTTTTTAAAACTAGCCCATGCACAGTTTATATTGTGACATCCTGATTTTCAATCCTCGACTAAATGAAATGGGCTTTTCATCGACGTGCCTATGGCCTTTTTCTCTAAGTTGGCCACTCACAAGATAACTAGCCTATTAGGTGAAGCCATTAAGGAATCTAAAAGCGACAGACTTGAGAATTAGATTAGAAATTGATTGCTCGATCATGCTAATCTGCAAGGGTCAATACGGCACCGTTAAAATCAACTAGAGACCGGAGATATGTTGATTTGACAGAGGCATGTAATTAAAGTGTGGATGATTCTACCTAATTGCAAAATTCGCGTCAAACGGCACTAAATTGATTTTTCTGTCGTTTTTGTACCCTGTGCCCGTATTTGAAATCTCGAGATTTTCACGACAACCAAGAGTCGCCTATGAGTCGAAGATGCACAATGTGGATCGAAAATAATCGACCATGGGTCAAATGCACTAAAAATTCCTAAAAACTACCCGGTGGGTTAGGCCACACTAAAATTGCATCCAGTTGAAATTAACCACAAAATTGAACTCGATTTCAGAAATTGAAAGTTCTGTCACGTCACGATTTATTTTAGGAACGTCGACTCATCATCCGAAGAATTTTCGGCAAGTCCAAATTTTTGGCGAAAAAATCAAAGTTAGACAATTTTGGACCAGGAAAATTTAAGGGCCGTTTCTGTGTGGATTTTTGGCGTTTGAGATGGATAAATTGGTGAGGAAAATTGAGGAATTGAGTGTGGGCACTTACCATGGCATTGTGGCCCTTGAATTGGATTGATTTGGAGAGGAATTGAGTTGAATTGGAGGGGAAATAGGCAAAATTCGTAGGCCAAAGGGGGGGGGGGGGCTTCAACATTTGGCACCAAAGTTAGCTTGTTGGAGAAGAGTGGGAAAGGAAAAGGCTGTGGATAATGGCTGGTGACTTTGGGGGCCAATGCATGATGAAACTAGATATTTAGAGGAGACTTTTGAGGCCATTTGTCCTCTCTTCAGCAGCAACCTCTCCTTTTTCTTCTTCCTTACTATTCTATGTCCATTGTTGCTGTTTTGGAGCGAGAAAAACCAAAGAAAACCAGCCAAGCCCCTTGCCGAAATAGCCAGCTCTCCTCCACTGCCGTCCAAGCCACCACCAGGTCCCTCGCCGTGCGTTCGAGCTACCCGTGCCCCTGCCGAGCCGCCCGCGAGTCCAACGTCCGCCTCACATCGTCGCTGCTGTCCTCGCGCCCGTTCACACCGCTTGACCGTCGCAGCTCTGCCAGGCCGCCATCCATTGGACTGGTTAGCCCAAGCTTAGCCCGTTCTAGCCACCATAGCCCCTTGGACCAGCTCAAAATAGAACCGAGTCTCAGCTTGAGGGCAGAGACTTGCGAGGTGTTTTTCGGCCTCTTCCGGACCTCCCTTGGTGCCGCCGTAGACATAGGTTTTCACCGCCTTCATGTTGCCGTCGCCATGAACCCGTTTGTTCACTAATCCGGTGAGTTAACTTCCTAATCCGTGATTAGGTTGTTAATTGCATTTAGAGGTTAGTTTAGTGTTAATTAGCTTAGTTAGATTAGTACTAAGTGAGATTTGTCTTAAGATGAATTAGTACTAATCTAGAATAGTTATATTAGCCTTAAGATGGATTAGTGTTGATCTAATTAATGAGATTAGCACTAATGAGGTTGGATTAGTCTAATTTAGTGGACTTTCTTCAGTTTTGATTTCTGAACCCTCGCTGTTGGCCATTTTTGTGGATCGAAATGTGTTAAGATTTTGAAGTTGATTCATTCTTAATAAATGTTTTAGACATCTTCAGCTATGACATATATTTAATACAAGATTTTAGGGATTTAAAAAGAAGGATATTTCAGCTCCGTCATTTGAAAACCGAACCTCTGTTTTTGCTGGAACTAGTGACCTTTTAGGATTCACTGGATTTTTATCAACTCTTAGGTTTCGAATTTTGAAAGTGTTTTTTCATGAAAGTTGTTTGTCACATTTTGTAGTTTAACATAGTCAAATTTTAGATCAAATGGACTAGTTTTGGATCTCGAACCAAGCTGGTTTTGGAAAACGTGATTTCTGAAAACGGACCCAGTTTTTGTACTAGATTGAAGGATTTACTGCTTTTAATCTAGAGAGATTTGGGTTGAGGTGTCTTCATGAATTTTTTTTTTTATGTGTCCTTTACAACATATCAAATTTGGGGATTTTTCGAACTCGTTTGATTAGGTTTCTGGATTTAAACTCGGAGACGCACGAGTGGACTGCTCTGCCAGTTAGGGCTGGTTATAGTTTTGTGGTGTTCTTGGTGGAATGCTTGCTGGTTTGCGCATAACTGATGATATGGTTGGTTTGTGACATGCTTGGAACTTGTGCATGATGATGTGTGAATGGTTGTGCCATGACGATGGTTTATGGTCATGGCAAAACATGACTATTGAAAGATGGGGTGATGTGTTGAAACAATCAAATGTGTTGTGTGGAGGAAAAAGAATGGGTGGTGAACCGGTAAAGGACTAAGTGCTACACGATAATGTAACCTCGTGTGAGCCACCTCTAGAATCTTGTACCGTTGCTTATTGTAGTCAAGAGCTAAGTGTTACATGATGAACTGAGTCACATGGTAGCCACCTCTGGAACTTTGCACTACCGTCTTGCATAGTCAAGGGCTAAGTGCTATATGATAGCGTGACTTCTTAGGAGCCATCTCTAGAAACTTGTACTGTTGCTATCTATGGAAAAGAACTAAGTGCTACACGATAGTGTGACTTCATGGGAGCCACCTCTAAAATCCTATATTGTTGCTTATTGTGGTTAGGAACTAAGTGCCACACGATAACGGAACTTTGTGGGGGTCACCTCTAGAACCTTGAGTTTGAATATTGGATATGGAATTTGGATATTGAGTTGGAATGTGGAATTTGGATATTGAGTTGGAATGTGGAGTTTAGATATTGAGAGTGAATATTGGATTGAACTACCGATATGAGTTATCTGCGCCTGATTATAGGACGAAATTGTGTGGCACGGAATGGGATGTGTCATAACGATTTGGCACTATAATCGGGACTTCTGTGAATATTCAATGAGTGTTATGAAGTGTTCCAATTGCTGATTACGCATGCTGCGTTTATGAGTGCATATGAGATGTACTAATGTGCAGGGACGCGCCCAAGCGAGGTAAGTTTTGGATGGCGCATGTTTAGGACGCCTTTGAATGAATTCTCGCCCTAGTCGGGGCTTAGGGTTTAACTCGCTGAGATTTTTATCTCACCTCGCCGTGGGTTACTCTTTTTTTTTCAGGGCCGTAGCGTGGAGGATCTAGAGCCTGAGCCTAAAGGGTCTAGAGTGTAGATGGCCTAGTGGTTTCTTTTTGAGTTAGACCTTTGTATATGAACCTGTAGGTTTAACTCGGTTTGTTTATAAAGTGTGTTTTGAGAAAAAATTGGTTGTCCTGCTTTTCTATCCCATGTATTTGATTGTTGTCTGGGGTTTATGAGTTCGCTTCCGCATGTGCATAAAATGAAAGGGTTGGTGACGTGTCCTGGGACGTCGCAATTTAGTCGACCGCCGAAGGATGTGCATGTGCCCGGGGTTTGGGGCGTGACATATATTGTGTCCTTTTCAAGCAAGCCCAGAACACCTGAATTAAGAACCCCTCAAATTCCAGTAGCACATGCAAAACACCATAGAGAGCTAAAACACACTCCCTCACTAGACTCTCGTCGGTCATCGAACCAATGTCGACGGCATAGTCACCACTGGCCACCAAGCCCACAAGAAGAATGAGTATCGACTTTCAATCAAGAACAAGGACGTAAAAACCATATCTGATTCAGGTGTTTTGTCAAACGCGTGGTAGGCGCTGGCTGAGAGAAGGTTACAAACCAGTAGCAAACCATGAGCAAGCAAGACTCAACTTCTCACACTTATGAAGTATGAACTACACACAGCAAGCCTCGACCGTAAACAAAAAGAACAAGCGTGCACTTAACTTGGACATTTTATCGAACAATTAATTTATGCAAACTGAGTAAGAAATAGAGATGACCGAGCCCGAGCACGAGTCGAGATTCACAGATATCGACACCTGAGACCTTGCAACCACAGCCTGCACCTAGATAAGGCCGAAAAATTGCATGAATCGAACAACGGCGGTTCAGTTCGGCAAGCCCGAAATAAGGCATTAGGGGGCGTTCAGATGGGGGAACCCTACCTGGCTCGAGTTGTCGTCGAGGGCGTCGCTGAGCGGAGGGGGGGGGCATGTGACATCCTGAAATTTTGGCCTTAGAATTCCGCTTAAGCTTGTGCTTGTCAACGGAAGAGGAATCGGGTAGGTGGATCATCCAATGGGCTTTGCGTGTGGACTAGGCGTGTGATGGCCTAGCGGGCCTAATTTTGGGTTGAGTTTGGACTAGATAGAGAGAGAGAGAGAGAGAGAGAGAGAGAGAGAGAGAGAGAGAGAGAGAGAGAGAGAGAGAGAGAGAGAGAGAGAGAGAGAGAGAGGGAGAGAGAGAGAGAGAGAGAGAGAGAGAGAGAGAGAGAGAGAGAGAGAGAGAGAGATGGTGGACCGTGAATAAGGCCCATGGGCTGGATGTGTGCGGAAGGCCCAATTAAGGAGGATAAATGCCGAGATTTTTGGCCAATGTTCGTCTTGCGCGAATTCGAGTGATTTTGAATTTTTGATGGTGTTTTCTTGTAACTTAATTATTGATGTTGTGGTGTATGTGAAATATTTTTGGTGTCAAAACTCGACACCCGGTATTTTATAATTAAATACCAAAAATCCACAATTTTGAAATAATAAATCAAAATTCACAATCATAACTTAATTGCACAATCTAACAATCGATTGCACAAACTAATTACACCACAACAATCAGCACGAAATTCGACGACGGCTATCTCGGTATAATTTTCGGAAAATAATAAATAAATAAATAAATTACAAAAATGATTAAATAAATACAAAATAATTAAATAAATGATTAATTAGGCTAAATACACTAATCTAACCACCTGATTGGACTTAAATAAATAATGTACTAAGCTAAATAAATCCTACAATTTAATTAACCCCTAACTACCCTAATCTAACCACCTAATTAGCCTAATTAACTAACTAAATCACTAATTACACTAATATGACCACCTAAATCAATCTTAAGCTAAGTTAATTATCCCCTAAGCATGATTAACTTCCTAAGTAGAGTTTAGAGAGTAAACTCACCGGATTAGTGAGCCGGTGAGTTCACGACGACGGCGACACAGAGGTGAGCGAGACTCAAGCCTACTACGACACCCAACGAGGCTTGGAAGGGCCTGGAAAAGGCCCACACAGCCCACGGCCCGAGCTGGAACTTCGGTCTTGTGGCTGGCTGGAAGGGACTCGATCGAGGGGCTAGGATGGCTGGAAACGGGCCAGGCAAGGCTGCTAGCTGCTCGGGGGCGTGACGGCAGCTTAGACGGGCGGCGGAGATGCCTCGACTGCTGAACAGAGGGCTCAGGACGGCGAATTGGGCTCACAGGGACAGCACGTGAGCAGGACGGTGAGCGGGCACGGTTGAGCGGCTTCAGCGGGCTCAAGCGGTGCTCGGACGGGCGTGAGGCGGTTCGGCGGTGGTTAGCTGGTCTTCGATTGATCTCTGCTGGTTCTTAGGCTTTCAAACAGCAACAATGGAGACTAGAGAGGCAAGGAAGAAGAAGGAGTTCTGCTAGCTTGAGAGGGACAACAAGCCCCATAAGTCTCCTATAAATATCCCAAACCATCATCACTTGGCCCCCACCAGCCTTAGCCATCCACAGCAGCCATTTCTCCTCTAAAGCTTCCCAAACAAGCCACCAAAGTGGTCCAAATGTTGCAGACCACTAAGGCATACGAATTTCAAGCTTCCAACTTCAAATTCAACTCAATCCCTCTTCAATTGGCCTCAAATCAATGGCTAACTTACCCAAGTAGGTGCCCACATCAAATTCCATAATTTCCTATCAAATGATCGGCAAAAGTATGCTTCAAATGTCAAAAGTTGGCACAAAGGGACACTTAAGTGCCAAAAGTTACGAAAGTAACACTTAAGTGTCAAAATCGGAGAGAAATTGATCACTTAAGTGCCAATCCGACCAAAATGCTGACGTGCGCAATTTCTGGCCAAGTAAGTGCAAAACGGCATCGTTTTGCATGTTGACGTGGCCGGACAATAAATCCCGAGACAAATACAAAATTTAATTTAAAACATTTAAAAATACAAATACAATATTGAAAAAATTAAAAAAAATTAAAAATTAAAAAAAAAATTTATAAAAAGGGGAGGGGGTGGGGCGGAGGCGGCTGAGCGAGCCCTTAACCGCTACTGCCCCCCTCACCACCGACATGATCTGGGGCAAGGGTCGCAGCCCTCGCTCAGATTCGGCGAGGGTCGGCGGCCCTCACCCATCCAGGCCAAGGGCCGCTGCCTGCCGGGGGTCGCCTCAGCGGGTGGCGGTCCTTGACCCGGCTGAGTGAGGGCCGCCGACCCTCGTCTGATCTGGGCGAGGGCCGTGAGCACTCGCCCAGATCGTGACACTCGCCCAGTGTCATGCCTCGATCCTCGAGCGCGTGCCTATCCCTCGATGATCGATTTAAAATGTGACGTCCCATGACACGTCACCAACCCATTCATTTTAATGCGCATGCGGAAACGTACAAATAAATCCCCAGACAAGAAGAAGATGGGATAGAAAAGTAGGACCACAAATGCATAACCAAACCACACACATTTATACATGGCTGACTAGTTTATTTACAAGAGTAATCTATAGACAGGAGTCTACAAAAGATCGGTCCTAAAAACAAAGCTGTCCCATGACCAGCTAGTCAGACTCATTCGTTGATTCTTCTGTCTCCACAGGCTCCAGGGGCTTCGGGTCCTCCACCACACCATCAGGAGGGTCAGCTGCATCCTCGTCTAGAGTAGCATCAATTACCGTAGTGGAGATTTCAAAACTCCTAAGGGGATCCACCCTAAAGCCATTGGGTCCGTAGCGGAACCACGCTTTAAATCGGTGAGGTACCCTATGAGGTAAGTCCTCTTCAATCCAGACGGTGGTCACCACTAGTTCGTAGACCCAGTGACTTCCGAGATTAGGGTAACTAAAAACCCGCTCGGTAACCCTCATGGGTCCGCCAAAACGCTCTGGAGGAGTCGCCATCTAAGGACCTAAAGAGGTTGAGCCCACGACGAGGTGAGACAATGTCTCAGCAAGTTCACCCTCTAAACTCCGACTAGGAAGAAAATACGCCCAAAGGTAGTCTATGCACACACAAGACAGAGGACTTACCTTGCCTCAATTCCTTCCTGCAAGTCAGTACAATTTGTATACTCAACCAATCACTTCAATTCAAAACATCAATCCATCGATCTAATCCATCAATCGACTCAATTCGATTATTACTGCTCACCAAAGTTGATACATATATATTATTGCTCACCAAAGCTAATATACGTATATTATAGCTCACCAAAGCTGATACATATATATTATTGCTCACCAAAGCTAATATATGTATATTATAGCTCACCAAAGCTGATTAATGCTCACCAAAGCTGATTAATGACCGTGTTGAAAATACCTAGTGAAAATAATCGTGTGTAGATACACGGTCAGCCTGAGCCAAAAATACAATATCTTACTTTTCAAAAATCCCACTATTTATTATAGTTTATAAACACATTTTTGGCGTTGTAAATTGACGCCCGGTATTTTCTAATTAAAATACCAAAATTACACAATTTTGGGATAAATACCCAAAAATACAATTACCATTCAATTGCACAAAATAGCATTCGATTAAATAAAACACGCGTACCATTACAATCAGCACAAAATTCCGGTCACCGGCTATTTCGATATAATTTTCAAAAAATAATAAATAAATAAATACCAAAATTAATTAAATAACTACAATTAAATGCCAAAAATAGAAACTTAGGCCGGAAATGCCTAATTAAATATCGAAACGGGTTCGAAAAATTTCCGAACCAATCTAGATAAATAGTACGATCTATCTAGTCTCTAATTAAGCCGTTCTATCCACCTAACATGCAAAATCGAATAATTAAATTGATAATCCGTTCTAACTAACCACTTAAACCATACTTAGCATAAACTAATCAACCCTTAAGCATCATTAACTCCCTAAGTAGAGTTTAGTGAGTAAACTCACTAGTTTTGCGATCCAGTGAGTCCACGGTGACGGTGTCGCGGAAACACGCGACAAACCTCCTAGTGACGAAGCCAAACGGGGCCCGGAAGAGGTCCGAAATGGGCCTAGATGTCACAGCTGGGCTAAGGCTTCTCGGTTATGTTCTTGGGTCGAGAGAGCTGGAACGGAGGCCGGTTGGCACGGGAACGATGAGAGACTGGCGAACAAGTTGCAGCGGTGAACGGCGGGTGACGGCAGCTGCTTCGGCAACCTGGACGATGGTCTAGGGAGCTTGACGTGGCCTAAGGAGGCTCGGGAGAAGCGGCATGGCGACGAAACAGATGGGAAGAGTGGCGGACTGGCGGGGGTTTGCGCGGGGCTTGCGGGCGGCACGTTGAGGTGTGACGGCGGCAAGCGGGAGTGCGACGAGCAGGGGCAGTGGCTGGCTCGATTTTCTGGTTCTTTGGAAGCTCAAACACACTAAAAATGGAGAAAGCAAGTTCTGAAGAAGAAGATGAAGCTAGCTGCCCAAATGGAGGGTCCCAAGGCCAAAATATCCTCTAGTTTGATCATTACATGGCCCCTCACCATGTCTACCCTATCCTCAGCCAAATAGCAGTCCACAATCTTCTCAAACAAGCCAGTGAAGTGGTCCAAAAGTGATGGAGGCCATGGCATACGAATTTTGGGACAAATTCTCCCAAATTGAGTTCAATTCTTCTTCAATTGAATTCAATTCGGTCCCCATAAATTCCACCAAGGTGTCCTTGACCAAATTAACATTTTTCCTTGTCAATAGAACCAACTCGCATCCCAAAAACGCGATAAAAAAAGGCCCTATATTGAATTTTCGCCAAAAATCTCGGTTTGCAGAAAAATCTTCGGAGGATGAGTCGACGGTCCTAAAATAAATCGTGACATGACAGAACTTTTAATTTATGAAATCGGGTTCAAATTCGCGGTAAATTTCAATCTAGCGCGATTTTAGCATGACCTAGTCTATCAAGTAGCTTTTAGGAATTTTTAGTGCAATTGACCCATGGTCGATTATTTTCAAGCCACATTATACATCTTCGACACATTGACGACTCTCGATTATCGTGAAAATATCGATATTTCTAATGTGAACACAGGGTACCAAAATGACAGAAAAATTGTTCTAGTGCCGATCGATGAGAATTTTGTAATTAGGTGGCTCAGTCGAGTCAACCTATCTTCAGTCTCTAATCGATTTTTAACTGTACCGTAATGACCCTTGCAGACTAGCATGGTCGAGCAGTCGATTTATGGTCGAATTCTCAAATCTATTGGATAATCCTTTAACGGCTTCATTAGATAGACTAATTATCTCGTGAGTGATCAGCTTAGAGAACAGAACTATATGCGCGTCGATGAAAAACCCAATTCATTCAATTGAAACAGGAATGGAAATTCAGGATGTCACACCCAGATCCGACGAGGGTCGGCGGCCCTTGCTGAATCTGGGTAAGGGCCGCAACCCTCGCTGCCAATTAGCTGGGGTCACTGGCCCCTAGCTAAGGCCTGGCGACCCCGCCCGACCCTCCCCCTCCATCGCCGGCCCTTCCCGGTGGCGGCGGCGGCCTCCTTTTTTTAATTTTTTTTATATTTTTGATATTTTTGATATTTTTGATATTTTTGATATTTTTATTTTTAAATATTTTAAATAAATTTTAATTTAATTTAATTTAATTTAATTGGTTTTTATATTAATTTTTTACCATGTTAGCACTAAAAAACGACGTCGTTTTGTACTTGCTTCGCCGAAAAATTGACACATCAGTATTTTGGTCGGATTGGCACTTAAGTGATCCATTTTGTACCGATTTTGGCACTTAAGTGTCACTTTCGTAACTTTTGGCACTTAATTGTCATTTTGTGCCAACTTTTGACACTTCAGGGGTCTGGGTGTCCAAATGATCCAACTTGAAGGCAAAAAATGCACCCAATTTGGCCTATCCGAATTTCCCGGTCCAAATTCACCAAATCTTGATTTTTCGCTGAAAATCCTGAGCTTGCCAAAAAATTTTCAACGGATGAGTCGACGTTCCTA
Organism: Eucalyptus guilfoylei; assembly: GCA_016097605.1. Taxonomy (NCBI): domain Eukaryota; kingdom Viridiplantae; phylum Streptophyta; class Magnoliopsida; order Myrtales; family Myrtaceae; genus Eucalyptus; species Eucalyptus guilfoylei. Next base: position 23,202,955 of record CM027865.1, on the reverse strand, counting down.
AAATAAATCATGACATGACAGAACTTTCAATTTCTGAAATCTGGTTCAATTTCGTGGTTAATTTCAACCGGACGCAGTTTTAGTGTGATCTAACCTACCGGGTAGCTTTTAGGAATTTTTAGCTCATTTGACCTGTGGTCGATTATTTTCGATTCACATTGTGCATCTTTGACTCATTGGCGACTCTCGGTTATCGTGAAAATCTCGAGATTTTAAATACGGGCACGGGGTACAAAAACAACAAAAAAATCGGTTTAATGTCGTTCAACAGAAATTTTTCAATGAGGTGGAATCACCCACACTTTAATTACATGCCTTTGTTGAATCGACCTATCTTCGGTCTCTGATCGATTTTAACGGTGTCGTATTGACCCTTGCAGATTAGCATGGTCGAGCAGTCGATTTCTGGTCAAATTCTCAAATAGTTGCGTTTATATTCCTTAACGGCTTCACCTAATAGATTAGTTATCTCGTGAGTGATCAGCTCAGAGAAAAAGACTATAGGCGCGTCGATGAAAAGCATATTTCATTTAGTTGAAAGCATGGTTGAAAATTAGGATGTCACAACACCCATAAGTTCAATCCCTTCGGTATTGCATTCTATAGGTTAACTTGCAGAATTAGGGGTTTTTCTGGTGCTTGGAATATTAAATTACCATGTATTACCTTTCACATTGCCTAGTTTATGTAATGACGGCAGCATGCATTCTATTGTCACTTGGACCTTGTAATTCCTCGATTAAGACGACATGAAACTCGATATTGAATTCCCAAACGACAATCTAGACATGGACAGATAATTCATGTTCCATTTCAGGGGCATAAAGGCCTAGAACGTCGCATTGCAATGACGTTGTTGAAATTCGAAGATTAGAAAGGCGTGCCTGGAAGCCTTTGAAGAGGTTTCGGCAAGGGAGGGACAAAGCTCTGAGGTCTCCAAGGGTTGAACTCTGTTCCCACACGTCCGGCTGCGATTTGTTCATCGTTGCAGAGCTTGAGCGGAATGCTTTTCAATGAGCCAAAAATATCACTAGGGTAGATTGCAAGATTATGGAAGCAATATTCCGTCTCATACAAAGACCATAGGCTCGGGTCTATGCATCAGGTGCCTATTTGGTGAATTATAACTATTATAAAACAAAATAATGTACCATAACTAGGAGATCTGATAGACTTTTTGATTCCGTGATCTCTAAATATGATTTTGGCCACTTAGACCTTGTTCGAGTGTCAAGAAAGTTTGACTAATGTCAAATTGGCGAATAGCTTCCTCATACAATGTCCAAATCGACCAATTTTTTTTTTTTGCTTTGAAACACCTAGGACTTATAGTTTCATGGTACGTTTTTGAAATAAAAAAATTTACAAACTTCTGATGCCATGAAAAATAGGTGATCGGTCTCGAAGGATTGAAAGTCGGTCGTTGGATTTTCATTAGTTATAATGAGTGTTAAAAGACTGGTTTTTCACGAGCATGACCCATTTTTCATGGTGAAAAGTTGCTTTGCACCTTGTAGCTCGTTGGTCAAACACCAGTTAACTTTCACTCGCCCCCAAATTAGCTGATTAATATTTATTTTATAATTTTAAGAATTTTTTTTGAAGAATCAACCCTTATACAGCAAATATGGCATTTTGATTGTTCCCTTTACACACTATAATAGTTCAAGATTGTCCACGAAATAAGATTTAAGTTACTTTATGCTCATCGTGAAATATCATATTTCATCTCAAATTAATTTTTCTTTAGCAAATTATATATTATTTCACACAATAAATCAGGTTATAAGAACAAACTCGAAGAACATCCAATGATAATCACACCTCAAAACAAAAATAAAAAAAGAAAGAGAAAAATTCTCAAAAAGAAAATATGGGGCCACATTTTCCCAACTTCAGCAAAACGAACAGCAGCCAGCATATTAAAACTCTGGGCCCACATGGACGAACATCATAATGTCCATAATTATCGGAGATAATCCCTATATTAAATCAAAACCCTCATATAATTAAAACATGTAAAAGCATATGGGCAGATGGCAACATGTCTCCCACGCCAAAAGTGACCTTAATCATCATGCTTTCATCCCCTCAAAATCGCTCTTTCAGGCCCAGGAAGGGATTGTATTTAGTTCAGAACATAAACAAACCCAAATAAAGAAAGGAAAAAAAAATTGAAATCCAAATCCCTGACAGATGGGTCCACGTTTCCTTTCCGCCAACTCAAAAGTTCAAAGATGCTCGCCGGTCAAACATCATCGGACGTCGGTGGGAGCAGCGGCTGAGCAAGGGACGGCGCAATGTGGCTGGAAGTCCTGTTGTTCCCGTGGTCCTGAGTGGACTGGATCGCGACCTTTGGCTTTGCGAATTTGCGCTCTTCGTTTTTACCCCACAGGACCAGGTAGAGGCCTACTACGATGAGCACCGCACCAATAATCCTATGGAAGTCAGAACTGATAAAGTTAGTATACTTTCATACTTCCATAGCCAAAAAGAAGCTTATATTCTCAGAACTTATCCACTGAATATGATTCCAGACACGTCAATAGTTAAGGGATGATCATATCTTCATGTTTATAACTTGAGGAGGAGTCACTAAAAAGATTGTTTTCCAAAGTTGGCTCAGGAAAGTTAATACTAAGTTTCGATGAACAAAACATGGATCATTCCATTGTAGGATTAGGGATGATGGCGCATGCTGGCCCCATCGATGCATGATTGAGATGAAAGATGAGATGGGAGAGAAAGAGACAGATGAATACCCTCCCAAATAGAACTCCTCGCCTAAAGCGATGGAGGCCATAATTGCTACGACGAGCGTCTGCACAGGTTGGTACACAGCGACGAACACCGGCCCACCTTTGTCTATGCACCATATCTGCACTGCAAATGCTATTCCTGATGCCACCACTCCCTGCACATTTATATTTTCCATTAACAAAAGCTTGATCTTCCCAATATTTGTAATTTCAAAGCTTGAAGATGATTTTTTTTTTTTGTGGAACTCACGATTTCATAGGATATACTACGGACCCTACTACAAATTAATGTAGTGTGAAAATAAGACGCATGGTAACTTACATAAATTTCTTTTTTATTTTGTTGAATATCTATGTATGAAATAGTATTTTTTTTTTTTTTTTTGGGGGGGGGGGGGGGGGGGGGTGGGGGTGTTGGTTTCTGTACTTGTGGTTGACAAAATAAAATAGATCTGCCTTGTATAAGCTGAGAAATGTGCAACACAAAAGTATCACCATGTAATTTTCAGTATGAGCAAGCAAAAAAACAAAATTCACTAACAAAACTACTTTTCATCTTGGCTTTTTGAACTGCAATTGTATTTCCTCGTATAGAACCCTGCATATGCTTTCTCAAACTATTCAAAATGAAACAGCCAACTTAGTAAACAAATGCTGAGGTTCCTAAACGTCATTGGGATTGCAGATGTGCCCAAACAAAGAAGAAATTGCTTCTATAAAGAAATTTCCTGCAAGCCCTAACATGTTGCAACAAAATCGTGCATGCTTGTATGCTTGGTTAACTTACCGCGTAGAAGACGCTGAAGAGCTCTCCACCGCTGTGAATGAGCCATGCATGCGGGTCTCTCTCCGTGAAAGCAGCTATGATCAAGAACTGTATGAGCCCGAAGAAGCAAGTGTATGATGTCACCGAGAGCCGAGCTGGGTATTTCTTGAGGACTGGGGCCTGCAGCACGAGCCAAGCAGACCAGGAGAGGCAGTGTCCAATCAAGAAGACACAGCCCAAGGTCCAGTTCTTGCCTTTCGCGTCACCTAAGGAGAGGAACATGCTTGTGTATTTTGTGGGCTCGTGAAGTGGTGGTGCCGGAGTGAATATGGCCGGTCCCTTGTAGAGGGTGATGACTGATGCTCCGGCAACACAGAAGATAGTCCCGACGACCTTCCCAATGCCATCTTTTCGGTCGAGCCGAACTTGTTCTATCCTGAATGTCACGTCAGTGTTTTTTTGCCAAAAAAATGTGTTAGCTAACTCAACTATGTGACTTTTCTTTATTTCATGGATATTGCGGATGGTAAGTGTTAAGCCAATTGAACTCAAATGATGTTGATGAGAATCGAGATTCTTATTTCCTAGAAGCATTATCAACAATTATGTACTTTTTCGCGTTCTTTTTGTAGTTACTTTTGAAGAACATGGTCTCTTCTCCCCCCCCCTTTCTGTCTTTCGTTTCTTCTCTCTCTCTCTCTCTCTCTCTCTCTCTTTCTGTTTTGGATCGAGGTTGAATCCATTTTCATGAGCTGTTGGAATTCCTTTCTGCGGAGATTCTTTCAGTCTAATTCGACCCATGATTTTTCTCCAACCAAAAAAAAAAAAATCCACCAAAGGGCTTAAAAGAAGACTACTAAGATGTAAAATGTGAGCTGTCGGCCTAATATGTCAATTTTCGCAGCCTTGAGGTTATAGAAGCCAAATTATATCATATAAAGGGAATGAATTGAAGAATTTTTAGTGACTGGCTTAATTGAGGAGGCTTCCACAGATAGAACTTCATGTATGGGGACATGTGAGCTTAATGATGATCACCTGAGTAGGGCAGCCATGAGGAATGTAATGGCTGGGACAGAATTCTGGATTGCTGAAGCAAAGGTGGGTGAAGTGTTGTCCAAACCCAAGAAGTAGAATCCTTGGTTTGCCGTTATTCTGTTTTGATATATTGACAACACATAAATAAAATGAAATCGTCCCCTGTAAACTAGAGACAGCAATTTTATATGCCAAGAGAAAAGGAAAAAAAAAACAACTCTATTGAGTCCGTTAAAATTGCCGCAGTCACAAAATTGGGAGATAGACAAAAAAAGGCCGTACCCGACTAGGGCAAGGATAAAGAACTGCACCAAGAATTTAAGAGTGATCCCAGGCCTCTCTTTCCTGGACACCAAATAAATTGTGATAAGCATGTGAATGAGTCCTAAGTACGTATAAAGGAGGTGTAAAAATGTGGGATTCATCACAAGCGCATCCAAAATCTGAATTGATAGAGAAAAAAGGGTGTTCGTTGAAATGCTTTTACGAGTATCACAAGAAAGGAGGAGAGAAAATTCAAGAAAAGAGGCCTTTAAATGACATGGGCACGTACTTTTCAAGAAAATAAGCGAAAGGCAGGAGGAGGACCAAGGCGATGATGTTCCTGTAAACGATGAAGACGATCTTGCTGATGCCCATATTGAGGGCGGCTCTGGACACCACATGGAACCCAGCGTAGCCAAATTGCAAGGCCAACATGGCCATGTGCAGCTGGAGCCGCTCCGGCACCGAACACCACATTCTTCTAGAACCACCGGGCACCAGGTCGGCCATCGAAACTAGGGGGGCTCAACAAGCTCAATTGAGAAGGATCAAGTGAGAGTGGGGTGATGAAGAGCAGGAGCTAGGTAGATATATATACTGCGGTGCATATGAGAGAGAGAGAGAGAGAGAGAGAGAGAGAGAGAGAGAGAGAGAGAGAGAGAGAGAGAGAGAGAGAGAGAGAGAGGGAGGGCAAGTCTTTGTGTGAAGGCTTGGTCCGACACGCATGGGGCCTATAGATGGATGTTGTAGGTTAGTCTAAGGAAAGTAGTCTCCAACTAATGAATGGGCTGGGAATTCACATTTCCTATGTGACTACCATTTTTGTCCTGTAATCATCCACCTGAAATTTAATGATGTGGACCCATATTTAATTACTTTCTAATGATGTGAACCCATATTTAATTACTTTTCTATCTTTTAAAAAAAATTGTTGGATATAGTTTCCACGACTAAAAATATCACATATTTTTCTTTTTGCTCTTAAGTGGATATTGTCTAATTGAAGGTAGTATTTGTGCCCTTTTTCCTTTTTTATATTGGGGCTAACTAGCATTAGGGGTGATTAGTTCTAACATGGTAGGTTCTACCGACATGGACAGGTTCCACAGTTGGAACTTAGAACCTATCATGTAATAATTGGTTCTCAATTTTTGGATCCTGAAACCTACTTTGTTTGTCTATAACCATGGAATCTACCCTGTTTTCCTAGTCCGATTCCAATGTTTAACGAAGAACCTGTTTTCTTTTGTTCCTTTTCTTTGTTCATATTCATAGAAAAATCATTGAGATTATGAGTAACAAAATGGTTCAAAGTGAAAGATGAATAACAAAAATCAATACCCCCCCCCCCCCCATAAACAACAATCCATGAAAGGAAGACGTAGTTACGAATAATTATAAACAATAAAAAGTTCAAACATGTAACATGAAACATAAATTATAAAACTCCATTCTGTATTCATCCATAAAAATTTAGGGGAAGAAGAAAAACTGGCGAGGAATTTTGAGGAAGCACAAAGTGTTGAGGTCAGAATTTAGGGAAAAAGAAATTACGGTTTTGGCTTTTTAGCTTATAAAACCGAAATTGGTTTCAAAACAAGGCAATTTGGTCTGGTTTCAAAGTGAGTATTTACTTAGAACATGTTCCCAAACCGTTTTCAACCAGTTCCAAAAATTTGGAACCTGTTCCTAGACTGGTTTCAACAGGAATCAATTTCCGGACCTATTTTTTGGGTGGTCCGATCTGGTTCCCGTGTAGAATCAGTTTGGTTGTATACCCCTAACTAGCATAACAATTTCTGAGCTATTGTGAGAGTAACAACATATTATGAATCACAAATTTTTAAAGAAATAGATCCCACAACAATTTCTTATTATTTTTATTTATTTTTACTGCCCAAAACAGGTTGTTAATCTCAGAATAGATTAAAGATAGTCACAAAAGCATTTTTCTTTATGTTATATCTCTGTACTAATGAAGAGAGAAATTTTCGACAAATCTAGTTCTCTTCTACACAATTGAGTAAATTCATGGATTGTCAAGGAGAATCTATTAAATTTTCGACATAGATAACTTTTTAACACATATGTTTATAATCTTTGTTTTCCCTACGTATATCACTATCAAACTCTTTCTTATCATGTCTTATATATATATATATAATGGATGATTGGATTAAAATAAAAAAACCTTTTAAATATTTGCTAAAACAAAATGACAATGACATTCCCCAAAATGACATTCTCCAATATGAAAATTTAAATGATGAAATTTAATTAAATCAAAACTTTGCATAAAATGAAAAAAAAAATGTTAGTTAAAATTGATATATTTTGGATTGAAAAATACTAACATCATTCATGGTATGTTTAGAAAAATAAAATCAAGATGCTTTAATGTGCCTAACTATTTTTTTGCTATTGTTTTTAATGTACTAGGAAAATTTCAAAAAAAAAAAAAAAAAAAGCCTCAAGTGCTCTCATTTTTTCAAATAAGGGTGTGAAGTGAACCTTACTTTAAATAAGGGTTTGAAGTGGATCTTGTTTAAGATAAATGATAGAATAGTTATGTTTGTTTCAATTAAGGGCTTGACTTTCAGGCGATCGAAAACATTTTTCTCATTTTCCCTTTTTTTTTCCTTCCTTTTTTCTTTCATTTTTATTTTTTTATTTTTTGTTTTCTCTTTTCTAGTTCTTCTTCCTTCTTTGCCAGTGGCCTATTGGATATCAACAAAACCCATAGAGGGCTAGGCGAGGGTCACCCTCGCTCAATCCGGCGAGAGCCACCCTCATTGGCCATAGGCAAGAGACAGCCTTGCCTGGGCAAGGTCACCTTGGCGAGGATAGCCTTGCTTGCTACTGGTGAGGGCTTGTTGACCTTGCAGTGAGGGATCCATGGCTCTCCCTAGCTGTCAACGAGGCCACCCTTGACAAAGGCAAGGGTCAGGCTACAAGCCTTTGCCTATAGCCAGCGAAGGCTCGATGACCCTCGCTTGTTGCTAGTGATGGTCGTGGAGCCCTTGTCAGCCTTTGCCAATGTTTGCTAGCTGACATCGGAAAAGAAAAAAGAAGATAAGAGAAAAAAAGAAGAAGATTTGGATGAAAATGCCCTCGGCAAGTCGAAAAATTTAGCTGGTCAGTGACTAGTGAGGTAAGGCCTTTATTTGAAACAATCATGGCCACTTCAAGCTCTTTTTAGAAACAAGATCCACTTCGGGTCTTTATTTGAGGAAATAAAGGCATTTGGGGTCCTTCTTTGGAAATTTCCCTAGTGTACTTCTAGATAAACCTATGAAGCCTTACATGTGTTTTGTGTAAATGTGTCTCACCAATAGTAGGAAAAAGCACCAATTTTTTCGATAAAGTAAATGAAGAGATTTGATTTTTTTCTTTAAACTAAATAAATAAAAGATAACAAATTTGCCTTGAAAGTGAGCTTTTGAGGTAGGAGTGATGAAGATCGGATAAATTGTTATAAGTGCAATAATAAAGAAGATATAATTTTTTTAAATGCAAATAAGTTTAAATTCAAAGGAAAACCATAATAGGAAAATAACTAAATTGAAGAAAATTGTGCAAATATGGAAATGATTAAAGACAATTTTTTTTATCTAGTAAAACATGAGCGGATTTAGTCATATAGAGGTGGAAATAACTCTACCCTAAATAAATCATGTATCTCATATGTCAAAAAATAGTTATATTCACCCGAGGTCTAATGTTAAAAAACAACGGCTTACACATGTTTTTGGACTGTCTGTGGCTCCATTCAATCTATAAGGTTTATTGGTTTCAAGGTGGTAAAGTTCCAAACTTGGAACTTGTAACTTATCATGTTAGGGTTAGTTCCCTATTTTCAAAACTGGGAATCCACTTTATTGACCCGAAGCTAGCCTAGAATAGAATTGGTCGGTTCCAAGCCATTTTTAGAGTCAATCGAGGAATAAATGTATAAAGATTTTAAATAGTCAAATAAGGGCTATATTTTCCACCATCTTTAGTTCAAGAATTTTTCTAATTAATAGATTGTAACTACACATCGCTCATAATTGTTTAGTTGAGTTTGCATCATGTTTCAAATCAGAGGCTCGATTCCTCTAATCAAGAATGAAGAAAAATAAAACTGGTTTATAATCACATAAAATACTAATGAACTATATCAAACTAGTTTGCTTACTCTTACCAAAAAAAAAAAAAAAACTATATCAAACTAGTATTGCATGTTTAATTTGGAGAATTCTTTCGTGATTTTTTAAAAGTTGGTCGGGAGATAGTTTAACCCTTTATAAGAAACACACTTGTTAATCATGTTATCATAATATGCAATTCCTCGCCGTGCCCAATGAATTGAGGCATGTGTGGAGGTACCGCTTCAATTCCACCTTCGGGCACTGAGTTCAAAGTCCTTTCACACATGGACAATTTTACTTACCTAGTATCAAGGGTCGGACTCTACTGATACATCATAAGAGGTTTACTCGTCATAATCAGTGTAAATATGGAGGATCCTAATTTGCCTCACCACCGTTAAATGGAACAATCTATAATTATTAAAGAGCGGAAAATCCCATGATATGACACGAACCTCTGTGGCCGTACGAGTACGAATCATCTTAGCCATTTCCGTTCTTGTTCTTTCGGTCAAGAACATTATTGCACATGCATGCACATTGCCCTCTATACGCAAATTAATAAATGGATATCTAGAAAAAATGCATCACTTTTCTCTCATATACCGCTTACATGTCTCTATTTTAGAAAGTACATCTTGCACAACTCCAAGCTAAACACAAAAATGAAAAGGCCAAACTACCCACTCTTTGGAAAATCCTCGAGCAGCCTTTAGATCCCCAATATATCCTTATCATACCTCCATCTCCTACCCCATCGGCCATTACGTCCACTGAACTCAGCTGACTTCCACCGTTGTCGAAGCTCGGCACTACTGTTCATCACCTCATGAGTGCGTTTGGTTCAGTATTTTGAAAGCACATTAAGAAAATGCAAAGCAGTTTAGCCTAAAGAACTTTAGGCAAATGCAAAGACCGTTTGGTAAACTATGCTTTGAGAAGTAATTTCGAGAGAAATGCTGTTTGGTAGAAAACACATTTGAAAAACTCTTTTGGTGATTAATATTAGCTTTTTTAAATTTTATTTATTCAAAATTGAAAAAATAACGTATGCAACTTTTTAAATATAAATTTTGAACATATATTTAATTTAAAAAAAAAGACCAAATCCTTCCTCGAAACTTTTCAATTTTTATTTGTTTAAAATTGAAAAAATAATGTATGCAACTTTTTAAATATAAATTTGAAAATAATGCTAAAAAATCAAATACATATATATACACACATTTTAAAAAGACTAAACCCTTCATCAGAATTTTTAAATTTTTAATTTTAAAAAATTGAAAAAAATGTATGCAACTTTTTAAATATAAATTTTAACAATAATACTAAAAAAATTGAATGCATATATATATATATTTAAAAAGACCAAACCCTTCATCGGAATTTTTTAATTTTTATTTACTTAAAATTGAAAAAAAAACTGATGTATGCAACTTTTAAATATAAATTTTTACAATAATACTAAAAAAATCAAATATATATATATATATATTAAAAAAAGACCAAATCCTTCGTCGAAATTTTTTAATTTTAATTTTTTAAAATTTGAAAAAATAATGTATGCGAATTTTTAAATATAAATTTAGAAATAACGCTAAGAAATTATATATATATATATATATATATATATATATATATATATATATTAAAAAAAGACCAAACCCTTCGTTGGATTTTTTAATTTTATTTGTTCAAAATTGAAAAAAATAATGTAGGCAACTATTTAGATATAAATTTTGACAATAATGTTAAAAAAATCAAATATATAGTTTTTTTAAAAGACCAAAATATATTTAATTTTTTTAGCATTTATATATTTTTGATTTTTTTAGCATTATTTTGGCATTTAAAAAAATAATAACGAGGGCAAAATCATAAATTTGAAGAATGAGTGAGGATAGTTTTGGAAAAAAAAATAATTTTTAGCATTTTGCTAAATGCTGAAAGCTCAAGCTAGTCTTTGCTAGCATTAGACTTTCAGCTTTCCCAATGCTAATTTTCACTTGAAAGGTATTTTAAAATGACTGCCAAACGGTCCATCATTTCTTCAAGGGGCTTTAGAGGCTGTAAGTCCCTTAGGAATACTGAACTGAACGCGCCCTATGTCCGTCCGCCAACGGCCACTACATCCCTCCCATCTTTGACCTCGATGACCCATCGTGTGAGTGGGGAGAAAGCATTGAGAAAAAGTTATAAACCCCACAAGATTCGTATAGTTGATTAGGGCGTCTACAAATTTCCAATTTAGAAACCAGAAGTCGCCTATTACCTACCACCAATTAATTGTAGGCAATATAATTGAAGAGTCCATTGTTCTTTTGATTCTTTCTAGTTTACATCAGGGATGCATATTTTATTTACATTAAGGTTCCGTTTGTTTTAGAAATACAAATGATTTAAAAATATTTTCCTAAAAATGATTGCATATATCATTTGAAATAATTAGTCTACAAAAAATATTTTCATTATTAATAACAATTCAATCTAAATATTTTTGTGGATGATAAAAATATTTTTTGTTTATTCATATTGGTCAACTTCATAAGTAATTATTTTAAGAAAATATTTTCCAAATCATTTGCTTTTGGAAAAACAAACAAAGCCCAAGTAATATTCAGTTGAAGATATGTGTGCATATAAGAGAATATTTGACATATAAATAGACGAGCATCTTAATCTTTAAGTCACTTGTGTAAGAAACTGAAAAGTTTCAGTGCCAAATGTTCCATGGAGTAATCTGCTCTTTTTTCACAATTGGATTGATTACTGAAACCGAAATTCCAAATTCTTTCATTACATTAGACATTTGAGGAGTATGAATTTAGATTGGGGTTCATCATAATATATCAAAAGGACAAGATTTTAAATTAGGAGGTTCCTCCTATTACAGAGGGCTTATATCCACATATTGTATTGACACTCGCCACGTGATTTTTTGTTGTTAACATTATGAAAAATTTCAAATTAATAAACCTATGACAAATTCACTAAAAACTAATTTTTGAGTCACCAAAACTCCAAAGTGATACACTCATGATATATTTAACTTCTGTTATCTTTCGTCAAATTTATATATGAAATTATTGAGCTAGATGGCAAATGGTAATAAATCAAATTGACACGGTAAGTCCCCCTGAAAACCCAAGTTCGTTTGGGGTAAATTTGCCATAAGTATATGAACTAAAGATAAGTGACTCGAAAATTAATTTTGAATAAATTTGTCACAAACATACCAATTTAGAGTTTCTAATAACTCAAAAGTTAATTTGAAGTAAATTATCATAAATGTATAAATTTGGAATGTTTCAATATTAACATTTTCTTTTTTCTTTTTTTTGGCCCAAAGTTCATTTAGCTTAACAACTTTTTGGACAAAAAGAAAAGGAAAAGTTATGCTCTTTAAGGACCATAATGAGCTGTTTCCCAAAGAAGACCCTTTTCATCTGACACGCCATTATACATTTGTACAGTTTGCGCATTACGGTTCATTGAATTTCATTGACCAGCCATTTTAGAAGATTTGTCACTTAAATAGTGTCCATGAGATTGGCATAAGAGTCAATTTATGAAGATAATAAACAAATTTGCCCACAACGTTTTTAGATGAGCTCTCGGCTGGTGTGATGAGAGGAAAAAAACGTATTTAAATTGTAAGAGTAAGAGGGCTCTCGTGTTGACTTGCGAATATGTAGGAACTCGAGTTTGGCCCGCTAATTCGTAGGAGTTAGTCAAGCACAATCGACGGAGACCAAATGTCATCCTAATAATGCAGGAAAAGATTGGAGAATTAAAGAATAAGAAGGACGGGAGAAGATCCTCTCCAAGAGGACGAAGAAGGAGCAGAGCAGAAGAAAATTAATGCATAACGAGATTAAAAGAATCAATCAAAAGAAGGAAAGGGGAAAATTCACTAAGGTAGTGTATGAGGTCAGCAGCGGTCTTCGACGAGTAACAGAGCGAGAGAGAGAGAGGACACAACAAGAATGGTTGGGCGTCATACAGGGACAAGTCACCAAAGATAGCGGTGCAAATGGTGATGGCTGTTGAGGGCGGGCGAGACTCCGGTTGCAGTGGCATAGATAAGATACGCCCCCCGGGGGGAAGAGGGGTGGCGTTTATTAGATGGGTGTAATCCGGAAAACAAAATTGCCAATTTAGTAATAGAACTTTAGAATGCTAATTATAGATTCGGAATAATGAAAATGCAAAGTTGACATGAGTGTACAAAGTGAGAAGTATATACGAGCATTATTAAATTTTTTGGTCGGTCAAAATAAGCATTTTGAATTGACTAGATCAAATTAATTTGGAGACGCTTTGATTTTGAATATCATAAATTTTATTAATATCAAGTGTTTCACAGTTAACCTCACTTTGACCAATTCTAAGATGCGCTTCCATTTATTAATATGATTATTTTACCAATATACACCTAATGGATTAAATAATTCATCTAATATTTTATGGAATAAATCTTAATAATGAGGTACACCGTCGACCATCATTTCAAAAGAAAAATATCTGTCGCCATTAGCACGGGAGAATCTTGAAAAGTCCAGGCTCCAGTGTTCTGTCTGAAAAATTGGATGGATACAATAATTGGAAGTTTGAGTTGACCCATTTTGATTCATCAAGTAGGAGTCCCCTCAAATAAAAGCTTTGTCCGATGTTAATAATGGCCATGCACCAAATCTTGTATTAATATATGTGTTTCAAAAAGAGATGAACATGCATGAGTTCTCTTTTCCGTTAGAATTATTTCTGTTTGTGAGCCAATCTAAGGAAGGTCCTCAAGAATCGACGTGGTGGGGCAAAAGCAGACTACTAAAGTGGACTTCTACCGACCAAAAAAAAAGGGGGACTTCTAATTGTTGCCAAAAAAAGTGAACTTTCATTTCCAATATGTCATTCTCTATATATGAAGAAAAGAATAAACCATACCACATGATCATGTACATGGTAAAGGTTGGGGGATAATTATCCAAAAAGTGCTCAATTTATTATATGGTGATGAATTTAGTCCTAAACCGTTCAATTGTGCTAATTTAGTTATAAACTTTTGAACAATTTTCCAATATAGTCATTTTAATCAATTTTAGATAAAAATAGGTGACGTGGAAACTTGCTGCACATGTAGCATGATGTTGACGAGAACCCAACAATTGCATGTGTGCCACATAGAGTGACTAGCACCCGTATTAGCAATTCCCAACCCAAATTAGCCAGAATGACTAAATTGACAAATTGTCAAATGGTTTATAATTAAATTAGCATAGTTGAGAGGTTTATGACTAAATTGGCTGCCATGCAATATGGATAGGATTTTTTGGGCAATTTTCCCTAACTATTTAATATTGCTTTCATTCTTTCCTAGAAAATCTTAATTTATGGTCAATAGGATTATCATGTGGAGCAACATTATTTTAGTTATTAATCATGCAAGTTCTATTGATGGGATTCATGTGATCAACAAATATAATATTTTCGATGTCTCACTTTTATTTAGTATAAAATGGTGCCCTGCACAGAGTGAGATCTTATACCCCATTGCTCGATTCGGTGGCTTGTCCATCTATTCATACAACAAAGGGTTGTTGTGAAATATACGATTAATATATTGATGGTTGATATTTGTTGAGATACCGATATAGACAACGAGTGGAATGGACAATGCTTGTAGGCTTTGCAAGTTATGATTTGTGGCGCATCTATCTTCATCACGCAGTAATAACCTTGTGGTTAAAATAGATTTTTTCTTCTCTTCGGAAAAGCATGACATAGAGTACTTTTCATATTGATTTGTTTTCCCTTAATCTCTGGTAAGTTCTATTCAGACTTGCAAATTCGAATGGAATGAATGGATGAGTAATTATGATGCTTCCCGTCTTTTCTGTGTAAGCTTTATGTTAAAGGCGGATGATTATGTTGCTTGTGCTAATGCAGGTTTGATATTCTTGCTAAAACATACTAATTTCACTTTTCTCTCGCCCGTTAAAGATGGATATGAACTCTTCTTTTTCAATGGGCACGTCTCTCTCTCTCTCTCTCTCTCTCTCTCTCTCTCTCTCTCTCTCTCACACACACACACACACACACACAGACATTAACGTGGGCATTGCATTATTGCATGTTGCTTATGATGAGTCCCCTTCATGCTTAGAGAGCTTTGTACGAAAATTACATTTACAGGATGTTAAATTTAACAGGGTCAATGAGCCGTGCATCTTCTGTTCCAGTCGACCAACTTTGAGCCAAAACAACGAACTATGAGTTGGTCGATTGCTGGATTGCAACTTTACAGAAGTTGCACAACTCAATTAATTGGGAGAATAGCATCATCTTTGTTTTGATAGGCAAATATCAAGTGCATGAAATATGTCACTCACCTCACTTAAAAATTTCTTGTAACAAGGTAAGTATAGTCCTTGATCTAATGATCTCCAGAAATATAATCGTCACTTAGGAATTATCATGTTTTTACATGAAAATCGAGCATAGACAGCAAAATATGCTACTATAATTATCAAAGTGAGTTTATTAATTGAAGGACGAATTTTCAAATTGATTTTAAAATATGAGATCTCGTGTATAAAAGAAAATCAACTACTTATCTGCACACTTGATTCTGACAATGAATAAATTTTAGCTCACTATTAATCTAGATCATTGTACTATGTTTCATTTTCACTTCGCGGGTTTTAGCTTGTCCTTAAAAGAAAAATGCACGCACAATGATGAATGAACAACGCATGTTTGATTCTGTCATATTGTGCTGGAGTTCGGTGATTATGACTGATCATAAATGATTCTGTCATGTTTGATTCTCCTGGGACTACTCATCCCTTGTATCGCAAAAACTCGTGCATATCCATGCCCTTTGATGGTGGCATCCGAAGGAAATCAAGAGGTCATAAAAATATTAGGGTGTGATTCATACTCCCTATCGATAGGATGTCACTTGAGTCTTGCTCCTCAATGAGCAGGTAGTGGTGCAGGGGCCGGCCTGGCGGGGGTTGTAGGGGCTGTGGCCTCACAATACCAGAGCGCTTTTGTAAATTGAGTAAATAATTTATCGATAGTTTGGGCTTAGATCCATAAATAGTTATTATATATATATATTTTTTTTCTCTTGTAATTGAGAGATAAAATAGAGAGATGCGATGTGCTAATTATAATAAAATCCTTTGCTGGACAGATAGTCACAAACAGTATTAGAACATCGCCATCTTCAATAAGTGTGTGATTCCAAGTGTGATTCCAAGTGTGACTTTTAACAAACTTCTAGGATATGATGAAAGAGGTAGAAATGGACCGGGTCAGGTCATTCATGGTGCTTCTGACACCTCCAAGTTGCAATGCTTTTTCTTAATTTAAGATTTATTCCAAATTTTAATCATAATCATGAATTATTGTGGATGCTGGAATTTAGGCTCTCCAATAAAAGCATAGACGAGAAATTAGATCGATCACATTGGTAATAACAGATTTAGTAAATTATTGGGCACGCGCCACGAGTCCTTTCCTGACCCAACGGGATTCTAAGCCCCACCGTACAAGTACTGATGACCCTTCGCGAGGGGACGTGCCAAGGCGTGCCGATTTCCCGGACGGATCGTCCCTCAACAAAACCTCCACCTTGCATAAATCCATTATACAGTGCAACAATATGACCACTACTCAAAAATCAAGTGCCCATTGGTCCTAACGGGCGCCGCCCATCCCAACAAAACCACCACCTGTCATGCCAAAGTCACCACATATTTGACCAAGCCACCACCCGTTTCAACCAACCAACCACATGTGAGCGACTGCTTATTGTTTAGGGTACTCCCATGTCGCGACCAATTTTTCGGGTGGTAAACTACCTAGAGTTTGGCTAATGGATTGTTAAGCTTAAACTTAACTCGGGCTCTCCCAAGCCCATACCAATTCGCGACTTATGTTCAGATTCTTAACATGCAGATAGATTTTATCTAGGAGTCGCCACTAATCTATTTTTTGGTGGGTCGATTAGAAACCCAAGTAAAGTAACGGGAGTTTTACTTTACTCCTACGAATCAGAGATTATGGGTACGGGGACTTGATTACACTAGATTTCTCAAATGCCCTTTCGGTACCATTCTTTTATTTTCAAAAACATTTTTGCAGGCAGCTTAAATTGATTTTAAATCTATTTCCCTAATATGTGAGGTGATCATGCGGGTGCGCAAATCACCAATTTAACACCCAAGTAAAGCAATAAATAAATTGCAACACTTACCTCAAAGCAACGAAAGTATCTGCAATGTTAAATTAAAATCCACATTAACAACCCTAGATATGGTTTCTAATTAATACACAATTTCTCTTTTTATGTTTTCACTTATTTAATGAAAATTATGCAATATATGATGCAATATTAACTAAATGACCTAATTCTAATAACATGTAATTTCTAATTGAATGGACCTAGCAACAACTACTCTATGACATGCATTTCAATGAATCCAATCCTAATGACGTAAATATGACATTTTTTTTTTTTTTCTTTTCTTTTTCCTAAAATGCAATCTATCCTAGAGAGTAAAACTAATTTATTCTAAGACATTTTTTGTATTTTTTTTTATGAAATTCGAAATTAGGTAAAATGTGAAAATTACCTAGCTAGATTAAGATCCTATTCAATTTATATTAGGAATTAGGTTGAGCCAAATCCTAATTTAAACTAAAATATTATCTTAACCCAAATAATCCTAAAATGCAATCTATCTAAAAATCTATCTGAACTTAAAATTAGTTAGAAAGTAAAATTAAACATGCAATCTTACCCTAATATGCAATAACATGCAAAGGACACCCTAATTCTATATGCATGATGATTTTTATTTTTTACTTTTTTCCTTTTTTTTAATTTTCGAAATTAATAATTGCCAAATAATTAAACATGCAATTTAAACTAGTGAAACAGAAATCTAACATCCTAAATTTATGCTTTTGGTATTTTTATTTAAGAAATTCGAAATAAATAAATTTCCTATTCTAGACATGCAAAATAACCTAAAACAAGTAATATCCTAACATGCATCTAACCTAACTCGAATATTTTCTTTTCTTTTACGAGAACAAACAAATAAAGGCATCAAGAACAGCACAGTAACAAATCAAGCAAGATATCATCCATGTCCATTTAATTTGGGGAAATAAATTGGCGAATCATATCTTGCGCATTAGATCGGATTGGCCAATTTTTAAATAAAATCATGAATCGTATATCGAGCGTGAGATCGGATTGGTGATTTTTCCGTAGGATTGCGGGTCGTATTTCGAGCGTGAAATCGGACCGTCAATCATATGTACATTGCGAAATTAGGGAGATTTCCCAATTTAAAAGGCTACTCGAGTTGCGAATATCATGGCATATCGGGAATTTCCATCATGTGCACCAATGACTATATCAAATAAGGAAACAAAATTTTTGGAAATTAAAATAGAAATTTTTTTTACCTATCCCAAATATTTGCTTCCAAATTTGGTCTTCGAACAGCGGCTCGTGAATCACGATAGAGGCTCAACGTGATGGCACAAGGACGGCTTGCTGTGGTGGTTGCTTCGACTAAGGAATGGTTCTGGACAGTAGCTGGGGCGTCGTGGACTGCAAGATGCAAATAGCGGCCGTTGCTTGCTATTTGTACGCTAGTCCGACTTGCGTCATGAAAGCGCAAGATGTGGCTTTGTAGGGATTGACTCGCCAGACTTCATTGATCACTGAGGTAGGGAGAAGGTGTGACTTGCATGGCCTAGACGTCGCAACGAAGTCAGCAACAACATCGGGATAGAAGCTTCGGCATCACGGATGCAGCTGGAGATAACGGCCCAAAAGGATGAGTCTCGGCACCATTCGGATTAGTGGAGGGCGACACCAGCAAAAGTCAGCAGCGTCCTAAGCAGTGCTGAATCGTGAAGCTGGTAGACCCCCATCGCGGCTACGAAGACTCGCTCTCAAGGAAGAAAACCTCAACTCTCTCTCTCGTGTATTCTCTGTGTATTGCTTCGAAAATTTTTTCTTCTTTGTTCAATTCTGTGGCCTCCCCTTTTATACTGCCCACCTTGTATTGCAAAAGAGGAAATTTGTATAAGAAAAAGAATAGTTGAAATTCACATTTCCTCCGTTACCTCTTGCATGCGTATCCTGTGCTTCCCTCAATATTTTCCTTGTGTTACCGAATTGGAAATACCAATAAGAGTGGGCGATATTTTGTCGTCGCCTTGCTTCTCCTTCACATTCTATCGGCACGAATTTATCTTGAATTGTGGGAAGCATAATTTGTTATTATCTTATTTCACGATTCCCACACCTCTGCACTTTGCCGAATTATTCAATTGCCCTCTTTGCTTCAAATCTATTCAAGACAAACCAAATATACTGCTATAGATATGTGTGAAGAGAATATACATTTAGTATGTCCAAATTTCATTTTTTTTCGTTATCTTCCTCAGCAGAAACATTGGTCAGCCTTTTGGATTTTTTTTTGTGCCTAAGCCAATTTTTAAAGTTCATACGTGAGTGGGTTCTTTGTCCGCAATATTGAATGTCCACTTCCGAATTTCGCACAAGATCCATGCAATGCAACTTTACGTGGACTCATTGTTATGATAATGCTCCTAACGTCCATGCAATTAACTTATATTTTTGCTTAGGGGTCACCTTTTTAATGTGATCAATTATTAAACGGGTTGCCCAAAATTTAGGTGTCAACAACTGCCCCTCTTTGAAGGTGAGCTCGTAGAGGTTGCTCTCAAAGACAAATTGAGACCTAAATTTTCAGCATGCACATGCATTGAATGATTTTTGTCAGAAGATGGATTTCATTTTACAATGCAATTTGAATGATTTTTTTTTTTTTTTTGATTTGATTTGATTTTTTCTTTTTTTTGGAAAATAAATTCCATGTTTAAGATGCAATTTTTATGGTGCATGGAAATGCTAATGCAAATGTATGATGCGAAAAGAAAGAACGTACCTACAATTTTTTTATCAATCAGTGCGGTAAAGCATCTTGAGGTACCTGATAAATCCCCATTTACTCCACAAGTACCCAATTTTCACTCAGGTTCCTTGAAGAGTCTAACAGGTAATAATTTGAGACATTGAGACTGAGAAGAACATTCACATCCAAAGTGAAATGCTCAACGAAAAGAATCGAGACATCCAGATCCAAACTGAGATGTCAAAGGAACCTACCTAGAATATCTTACCTTGAAGGAGGGTAGAGTGATTCGAGGTAGTTGATGTTACCTGTCCAGGACCCGTACCGTTCTACGGTCGCCTGAATGGGAAACAGATACTGTCTAGGACCCGTACCATTCTACGGTCGCCTTGACGGAAAATTGATTTTTCAGGACCTGTACCATTCTACGGTCGCTTGAATAGGGAAATTGCTTTTCCAGGACCCGTACCATTCTACGGTCACCTGTTAGAGCAATAAATGTTGTTTAGGACCCATACCATTCTACGGGTGCCTAAATGGAGATTTTGCTTGGCTAGGACTCGAACCATTCTTCGGTTGCCTAGCGTTGCAACACAGATCATTTGACCAGGACCCGAACCATTTTTCGGTCGCCTTAATCAAACTGAATCTGGAGAAAAATCTTTGAAGACAACTCAATTGAGTGTCAATGTATTCAAAAGGGGAATACATGTGCAACGACAAGTATTTAAGGTATGGATAGGGATATACTTACCTGGTGACATCTCTGTTCCTTGGGGATATGTCTCCTGCAAAACATGATTGTAGGAGAGGCAACATGCATTTGTAATCACAGACATGCATTAATTCAAGTAAGGTTCATGCGTAATGATTTCTATCAACCACGCATCATCCTAATTTCAATAGGAATGATCTCAAATGATGATTCCAATATGAACACATGAGCGTCATGGATGTGTCAAATGAGGAATCCTTCAATCTGAAAGGACTTTTCACTCATCCTCTTTAAAAGGGGTTGTTTTATCCTGACCTTTGATGCAGGATCTTGACAGTCATTCTATCTCACCATCGTCATGCCAGACAAGGGTTTGAACAATCTCGCAAGTGGTACAACCTTACCAATCTGAGGGGTCTTTAATAGGGACCGTACTGTTGGCTTGGTCAATGGCTTAACAAAGGGGACTCTTTGAGTCGAAGCTATTGAAAAATGACATTTCGCAATTGTCTTGGGATTTACAAGTTAAGAAACACATGAAATGAGGTAGAAATTATCTTACTCGCACTTCTTCAAGCAATGCTTTCAAACATATGAACTCTTATGTTAATCCAAGTGCCCTAATATGAAGAGACTTTGCAAGGGACGTAACGTAGGCTTGGTTCATGGGTTGAGAAATGAAAAGATCATTAGGCTCAAAAAGTGTTTAGGGGGGTCAAAGTTGGTGATCATCTTGACATTTCAACCACTTTCCTTCTCCACTATCGAAGATTTTTCTCATCAAATCTCCATTGATTGCAACGGCATTTGAGTTTTAGTACCGCCTTGTTGGGGGTACGACTCATTATATCAAGAGTTTGATTTTTTTTTCTTCTTTTCTGGGCATTGGCCTTGCTTTTACTAGGCACACTGCTTTTTCATGCCCCATTTTTGCACTTATTTTCCTTGAACAGAGTCTCCATTTTTTCAGCATTCTAGTTCATGCTACTTGAATGTTTTTGTCTTGCCCCAGTGTGGGGGATGATCACCAACTGGGTTTACTATGAAATGAATTCATAAGCTCAAGTGGGCTATGCAATGGATAAAAGTGTACAGGATAGAGAAATGACTGCTCTTCATCATCCTAGGGCACTTTAAACTGTCGTACGAGTTACAATGCGAAAGCAATACTCGAAGATTGATGCAAGTGTGAGTAAGAAAATTCCTATCATTCATCTCAAATTTTGTCCCAATGTGGGATGATCCTTGACAGGGATGATTTAAAAACTCTTCATGTGTATGGGCTCAAAGGGCTAAACAATGGGCATACCTGTAGTATTTGGGATAGAGAAATGAATTGCCTCTCATCACCTTGGTTAGCGTACCCTTTGCGAGATCACCCTTTTCCTTGCAGGCATGGAATTTCTCCACACAACTCACTGAGGATTAGTGTATGGGATAGTGTATGGAATAAGGCTTGCCTTTCATCATTCCAAGGTATCCCATTTGACACATTCAATTTATCTCACACAATTCATCAAGGAAGAAAAATGCAAGATTTATGACAAATTTGAACAATTCAACTGATTGAGGCATCTTATTCATCATAAAATACTTGCAGTTCAAGACAAGACATGGCAAATTCCATCATGGATAATACTTCTTGACAGCATCAGCATTGACTGGAGTAGAAAACTCACGACCATCCATCTCTGCCAAGATCAGGGCACCTCCAGGAAGTACCTTCTTCACCACATACGGGCCACCGTAATTTGGAGCGAACTTGCCCCCAGGATCTAGAAAAATCGGCAATAGCTTTCTTAGAACAAGATCATTTATCTCGAAATGTCTCGATCGTATCTTTCGGTTGAAGGATCTGGCCACTCTCTACTGATAAGTTTGGCCATGGCAAAGAGCCTTCAGTCTTTTTCTCATCTATCAAGTTTAACTGCTCAAGTCTTTGCTGCACCCATTCAGTCTCAGACAACTCCACTTGGGATAAAACTCTCAGAGAAGGAATCTCCACCTCCACGGGCAGAACTGCTTCCACGCCGTAAACCAGAGCAAAAGGGGTTGCCCCAGTAGAAGTGCGGATGGATGTCCGATATGCCATTAGTGCAAAAGGTAACCTGTCATGCCAATCTTGATAATTCTCGGCTGTCTTAGCTAAGATCTTCTTAATGTTCTTATTGGCCGCTTCAACAGCCCCGTTCATTTGAGGGCGGTAAGGGAACGAATTCAAATGCTTGATCCTAAACTCACTGAACAACTCATCAACAAGTTTATTGTTCAAGTTCGTCCCATTGTCGGTGACGATTGTTTCAGGAACGCCATGCGAGCAATTATGTCACGTTTGATGAACTTCACAACATTGCGGGCGGTGACGCTTGCAAAGGATGTAGCTTCGATCCATTTTGAGAAGTAGTCTATCGCCACCAAGATGAATCGATGCCCATTTGAAGCCTTAGGATTTATTGGGCCAATCACATCAATGCCCCACATTGAAAAGGGCCATGGCTCGGAAAACTGGTGCAATTCAGTTGGAGGAACATTTATTTTATCACCATGAATCTAGCAGCGGTGACAACTTCGTACGTGCTTGATGCAGTCACTTTCTAGTGTGAGCCAATAGTAACCTAATCTCATAATCTTCTTAGCCATCATGTGCCCATTCATATGAGGGCCACATATTCCTTCGTGCACCTCTTGCATGATTTGAGTGGCTTCGGTTGCATCCACACACCGCAACAAGACTGAATCATAAGATCTCTTGTACAAATTCTCGCCACTGACGAAGAATTTTGAGGCCATCTTCGTGATGTACTTCCTATCAGCGGGAGTGCTTCCTTCTGGAAATTCATGCCTTTTAATGCAGTTCATGATATCGTAATACCATGGTTTTCCATCAGGTTCTTCAGTTATGATCATACAGTAAGCCGGCTTTGGCAAAACCTCTATTTTCAATGGCTCGACTTCTAACCCGTCAGTGACTTGCAACATAGATGACAAAGTTGCGAGTGCATCAGCAAATTGATTGTGAGACCTTAACAAGTATTCAAACGAAATTTCTTCGAATTCCTTCACGAGACCTTCTAAATACTCGTGGTACGGGAGCAACTTGGCATCCTTAGTCTTCCACTCACCTACACTCTGCAATATGATCAGTGCTGAATCTCCGAATACCATTAACTTGGCCACACCCATCTCGATTGCGGCTTGAAGTCCGAGGATGCAAGCCTCATACTCGGCCACATTGTTAGTGCATGGGAATATCAATTTTACAGCTACCGAATAGTGCTGTCCATCTGGGGATATCAGAATTGCCCCAGTACTAGAACCAGACAAGTTTATAGCTCCATCAAAGAACATCTTCCATGAGTCTTCATTTACACTCAAGACACGGTCATCTAGGAAACTGTTATCGTCATTAGAGACTCCTGAATTTTCAGCCAATAGATCAGCGATCGCTCGACCCTCAACCGACTTTCGTGGCATGAATTGCACATCAAATTCGGAAATCAAAACTTGCCACTTTGCCAATTTACCCACCAGAGCTGGTCGATCAAGTAAGTACTTGATGGGGTCATTCTCAGTTACAAGGAACGTCTGATAATGCAGTGTGTATTGTCGCAATCTATGCAATACCCACACCAATGCGGCACAAGTCTTTTCAACATCAGAATACTTCAACTCTGATATAGTGAACTTTTTACTCAGATAGTAAATGGCTCGTTCTTTTTTTATCAACGGGACTTTCCTGAGCCAACATCGCACCCAACGACTCACTATGGATGGTGAGATAGAGAATCAACGGATGCCCCAGCGATGGTGGGACAAGCACCGGTGGGTTCATCAAGTACTGCTTCAGCTTGTCAAACGCCTCTTGGCACTCATCATTCCAGTTGACTCGGGCATTCTTCTTTAGAAGCTTGAAGAATGGCTTGGCAGTTTCAGAGAGCTGGGAAATGAACCGAGCTATGTAATTTAGTCTTCCCAAAAGGCTCCGAACTTCTTTCATCGTTGTTGGAGGTTGCAACTCGCATAAGGCCTTAGCCTTGGATGGGTCGATCTCAATCCCCTTACTGCTTACAATGAATCCGAGTAATTTACCGGATGTTGCCCCGAACACGCATTTAGTGGGATTTAGCCGAAGCTTGAATTCACGAAGTCGATCAAACAACTTCTTCAGGGTTTCCACATGGCTTCTTCCGGGCCAAGTCTTTGCAATCATATTATCAACATAGACTTCAATCTCCTGATGCATCATATCATGGAATAGTGCTACCATGGCTCGTTAGTAAGTTGTCCCTGCGTTCTTGAGTCCGAAGGGCATGACCTTGTAATGAAAGGTCCCACGGGGTGATAAATGCAGTCTTCTCCTTGTCTTCCTCCTTCATCCTTATCTGATTGTGCTTGGAAAACCCATCCATAAACGAGAATAATTCAAATCCGGCAGTACTATCCACAAGAACATCTATGTGAGGCAGTGGGAAATCATCTTTTGGGCTGGCCTTGTTCAAATCTCGATAGTCGACACAAACTCGAACTCGGCCATCCTTCTTCATCACTGGCACGATGTTAGCCACCCATTCAGGGTATTGCGAGACTTCAATGAATCCCACCTTCAAAAGCTTCATCACCTCTTCCTTTATCTTCTTCGAGAGCTCGGGTTTAGTTCTCCGCAGCCTTTGCTTCTTAGGTGGCACGTCTGGATTAGTAGGCAAGTAATGCTCGACGATTGATGGGTCTAAACCAGGCATGTCAGCATAGGTCCATGCAAAGACATCCTGATATTCCTTTAGTAGCTGAATTAGGCGCTCGGCCTCGTCTTTAGGGAGATTTACCCCAATTTTTAACTTCCTTGACTTCTTCGGTGTCACCTAAATTAATAGTGACAGTCTGCTCGGATGTGAGAGCCTTGGCTTTTTCATGTTGTTCCCAGCTTCGCTGCACCTCAATGGAATCCTCACTCAAGTCCTCGAGGTCGTCAATGTCAGCATTTGTTGCATTGGGCTGAACTATTTCCATACCTTTGTATGCTGTAAGATTGCTCCTGAAACATGAAGTAAATAAATTAGAAAGACAAACAGAGTAATCTATATCTTTTGTTTTTGTTTCTTTTTTTTTTTTTTAATTTGGTAAAAACTTTTTTTGGAATATTTTGACACGAGAAAGCATGATGAAGCCCAGGCCTCAGAATTCTCCTTGGATTTTTTTTTTTATCGGCTGGATATCATCACTGGGCTGGTTTGGTGTACCTCATCATGCCCTCAAAATAAAATGTGTAATTTTATTGATATTCATCAATCAATTACATTTATTGAATGGAAATGCGATTTTCAAGCCCTAAAAAGAAAGCGAAAAAGAAGAAATTGAAAACAAGTCCTAGAAAGCGATAAAAATTCTCGCGCGGGGGAATGTAGGAAAACAGTAAATGAGTTACTCTTGTGGGCCAGGGCCCATTTCCTCCGGAGGTCATTCGTCAATGGTTTCTATGAAGACGTCATCGAAGAGACTTGTGATTCCTTCCAATGCTTCATCAGGGTTCTCTGTCTCCGGGGGCGTCGGATTATCCATGCCACCCCATCCATCTGGGACAATGCTGCAGGGATCAATGTAGAAACTAGGAGGAGCAGAATACTTCACCAGATAGTCGAATTTTCCACTTGGTTGCCCCAAGGTGTCAATTACTTCTACTTCATCCTGCATCATTACTGGAGGACCAGGGAATGTCTCGCTAATGCTCAGGGGTGATGGGTTTTGCCTTCCTCGCCCTTAGTCAGGTGGCGGGCTCCGCCTTTCCTGTCTTCGTCTTCCAGAACTTTCCCCACCTCTTCCATGGTACCCTAATCTAGCAGCACGGGACCTCTGAGGGGCTTCAATGGGGTTTCGAATCCCCTGACCATTTCTTTCAAGGTCACTACCGAGAACAAAACCATTCTCAACCGTCACCCTTACCATCATAAGGGCAGCATTTGAAACTTCAGGAGTGGGTGGTGGTGAGTCTCGAGATGCATGTATGGTGGACACCAACTCAAATGAGTGGTAACTCGATTCGAATTCAACGTCTGGTTTGAGGATAGCATTGACCATACCCTCATGCTCCAGTAGCGGATTCTTCTGGACGTTCGGCTGAGCAGTTTGAAATGAGAAGGCCTTCGTGTCCAAGAGGTTTTGGATCTTATGCTTGAGAGTGAAACATTCATTAGTTGAATGCCCCAGTTCGCCGCTATGGTAGTCACACTTCTTCATCGAGTCGTAGCTTCGAATTCTTTCACGATTAGGACGTTTCGGTTCACTAGTAAGCAAACATTTCTTTCTTAGGATTGCCAACACTTGGGATGGAGATCCAGGGAGAGGGGTGAACTGTCTTCCTGCTTGGGCAGCTTGTTGTTACCTTTGATTCATCTGGATAGTCGGGGCATGATTGGTACTTTCTTGGCTATGAGCCATATTCACATCTTCAGCAGCTTCCTTCTCCTTCTTAGCAGAGAATCTTCTGGTCGATGGTTCAGTAAACCATCCTTCCCTTATCCCCATCTCGATTTGTTCTCCCACGGGAATAAGTTGATTGAAGTTTTCAACATACGTGCTGGCCATCCGGTCACGGAACTCAAACGGGAGGGTTTTGATAAACAACTTCATCAGCTCCTTGTTAGTAGGCTTGAGAGTGATTTGAGCTGCCAGATTTCGCCATCTCACGGCATACTTTTTGAATGATTCGTTCTTCTTTTTCTCCATCCTCTCAAGATCCTCTCAGGAAGGTGCAATATCCATGTTGAACTTGTATTGCTTGAGAAATGCGTCGGCAACTTCATTCCAGGTGTCGAGAAGGTTTACATTCTTCATGACATACTAGTTCAGTGCAGGCCCAGTCAAACTCTCATGGAATGATTGGATCATAAGGGGTTCATTCTTGACGTATTGGGCCATACGCACGTGATACATCGGCAGATGAGCTTTTGGGCAGGAAGTACCATCGTATTTCTCAAAATCAGGCATTTTGAACTTCTTTGGCATCTTGACCTTCTCATACACGGACGGGTTGAATGGAAGTGAATTCTGCGACTCTTGCAGTTGCTTCAGTTTTTCTTCCAGCTTTGCGAAGCGTTCATCTTGATCTACTTTAAGGACATTATTCGGCTTTGTCTTTTCAGCGGTGATCAATGGTGGATCATCTTCCAGATCAGGCATGTGATCATCATCCACTACTATCTCGGGAAGAGCAGGTGGAGGAGTCAGATTCGCCTGGAGGGACTGGATTTGAGTTGTCAGGAGCTGCATAGAGGCGAGCAACTGTTTGAGTTGGTCTTCCACGGCAGACATACGATCACGCATTTCAGCTTGATCAACCATTCTAGCTCTTGATCACGTGATGATGGGAGAGGGTGGAGGATCCGTTATCACCTAAATTGAAATAAATGAAAATATGTAAGCACGATGTGTAAATAGAGAACCAATCCATGACAATGATCTAATCAATTTTTTCATTTTTTTTTCATGAAAAGTTCGTACAAGAAGGGAATTTGACACCCTAACAAAATCAAATTTTATAGACATGAATCGAAGACAAATTCTCCAAAGTTTTTTTTAAATGATTCATTGCATGGCAATTTCCTCATTTCATTTCTAATCGACAAATAGATTAAATCAATGATTGACCTAAATTGTCATGGACGGACCAAGAGTATGACAAAATAAATTGCATGATATAAGGATAGAAGACTTACTTCACCAAGAAAGATCAATAGCAATCACATAGACATGCGTATGGTAAGTGGTTCGATTTCTAATCTATAAGGCTTAACAAGATGGAGCCACAAGGATTATCAGACTAGCCACGGGCTTGTGGACTATGTCGGGTCCTCATGACTCTGGCTTGGTCAAAGAGCCGACCTAGGTCGCGGGCATGCGGACCGAGGTGGGTACTCTTGACACCATGAAAGAAACTTCGGGATTGAGATGGGCGACTCGTACCGCGAGCATGCGGTCGGAGTGGTATCCATCTCAACACCATCCTAAATAATCCTATGCAGCCCAGGTCCGGCGGCATGTTGTGTGTGCAAAAGTGTAGTGCAAGATGCAAGGCACGCACAATAGTTTAAATCAAACAACACTTCAATAACTCGAATCTAAAACATTCATTCTCAACTCCAACCTGCAAGACAAGGGTTAGCAATCACTACTCCCCTTATACCTCCAAATCTGCAAGAACATTTAACACTTTAGATGTTAGGGACGTACCTGGAATCCTCGCTGCCAAACAAAAATATTTTTTCAAAAAGAAAATTGGCCTAAGTCCACTAAGAGTTTTAACTCAAGACCCGAGCAGAGTCGCCAAGCTATCGCGACCAATTTTTCGGGTGATGAACCACCTAGGGTTTGGCTAATGGATTGTTAAGCTTAGACTTAACTCGGGCTCTCCCAAGCCCATACCAATTCGCGACTTATGTTCAAATTCTTAACATGCAGATAGATTTTATCTAAGAGTCGCCACTAATCTATTTTTTGGTGGGTCGATTAGAAACCCAAGTAAAGTAACGGGAGTTTTACTTTACTCCTACAAACCAGAGATTATGGGTAAGGGGACTTGATTACACTAGATTTCTCTAATGCCCTTTCGGTACCATTCTTTTATTTTCAAAAACATTTTTGTAGGCAGCTTAAATTGATTTTAAATCTATTTCTCTAACATGTGAGGCGATCATGCGGGTGCGCAAACCACCAATTTAACACCCAAGTAAAGTAATAAATAAATTGCAACACTTACCTCAAAGCAACGAAAGCATCTGCAATGTTAAATTAAAATCCACATCAACAACCCTAGATATGGTTTTTAATTAACACGCAATTTCTCTTTTTTTGTTTTCAATTATTTAATGAAAATTATGCAATATATGATGCAATATTAACTAAATGACCTAATTCTAATGACATGTAATTTCTAATTGAATGGACCTAGCAACAACTACTCTATGACATGCATTTCAATGAATCCAATCCTAATGACGTGCATATGACATTTTTCTTTTTTTCTTTTTCCTAAAAGAATGCAATCTATCCTAGAGAGTAAAACTAATTTATTCTAAGACATTTTTTGTATTTTTTTTTATGAAATTCGAAATTAGGTAAAATGTGAAAATTACCTAGCTAGATTAAGATCCTATTCAATTTATATTAGGAATTAGGTTGAGCCAAATCCTAATTTAAACTAAAATATTATCTTAACCCAAATAATCCTAAAATGCAATCTATCTAAAAAATCTATCTGAACTTAAAATTAGTTAGAAAGTAAAATTAAACATGCAATCTTACCCTAATATGCAATAACATGCAAAGGACACCCTAATTCTATATGCATGATGATTTTTATTTTTTACTTTTTTCCTTTTTTTTAATTTTCGAAATTAATAATTGCCAAATAATTAAACATGCAATTTAAACTAGTGAAACAGAAATCTAACATCCTAAATTTATGCTTTTGGTATTTTTTATTTAAGAAATTCGAAATAAATAAATTTCCTATTCTAGACATGCAAAATAACCTAAAACAAGTAATATCCTAACATGCATCTAACCTAACTCGAATATTTTCTTTTCTTTTACGGGAACAAACAAATAAAGGCATCAAGAACAGCACAGCAACAAATCAAGCAAGATATCATCCATGTCCATTTAATTTGGGGAAATAAATTGGCGAATCACATCTCGCGCATTAGATTGGATTGGCCAATTTTTAAATAAAATCACGAATTGTATATCGAGCGTGAGATCGGATTGGTGATTTTTCCGTAGGATTGCGGGTCGTATTTCGAGCATGAAATCGGACCGTCAATTATATGTACGTTGCGAAATTAGGGAGATTTCCCAATTTAAAAGGCTACTCGAGTTGCGAATATCATGGCATATCGGGAATTTCCATCATGTGCACCAATGACTATATCAAATAAGGAAACAAAATTTTTGGAAATTAAAATTGACAAAATTTTTACCTATCCCAAATATTTGCTTCCAAATTTGGTCTTCGAACAGCGGCTCGTGAATCACGATAGAGGCTCAACGTGATGGCACAAGGACGGCTTGCTGTGGTGGTTGCTTTGACTAAGGAACGGTTCTGGACAGTAGCTGGGGCGTCGCGGACTGCAAGATGCGAATAGCGGCCGTTGCTTGCTATTTGTACGCTAGTCCGACTTGCGTCATGAAAGCGCGAGATGTGACTTCGCAGGGATTGACTCGCCAGACTTCATCGATCACTAAGGTAGGGAGAAGGTGTCACGTGCATGGCCTAGACGTCGCAACGAAGTCAGCAACAACGTCGGGATAGAAGCTTCGGCGTCACGGATGCAGCTGGAGATAACGGCCCAAAAGGATGAGTCTCGGCACCATTTGGATCAGTGGAGGGCGACACCAGCAAAAGTCAGCAGCGTCCTTAGCAGCGCTGAATCGTGAAGCTGGTAGACCCCAATCGCGGCTACGAAGACTCGCTCTCAAGGAAGAAAACCTCAACTCTCTCTCTCGTGTATTCTCTGTGTATTGCTTCGAAAATTTTTTCTTCTTTGTTCAATTCTGTGGCCTCCCCTTTTATACTGCCCACCTTGTATTGCAAAAGAGG
Organism: Eucalyptus guilfoylei; assembly: GCA_016097605.1. Taxonomy (NCBI): domain Eukaryota; kingdom Viridiplantae; phylum Streptophyta; class Magnoliopsida; order Myrtales; family Myrtaceae; genus Eucalyptus; species Eucalyptus guilfoylei. The sequence continues at coordinate 23,171,722 of CM027865.1, read as the reverse complement.
AAATTTGTATAAGAAAAAGAATAGTAGAAATTCACATTTCCTCCGTTACCTCTTGCATGTGTATCCTGTGCTTCCCTCAATATTTTCCTTGCGTTACCGAATTGGAAATACCAATAAGAGTGGGCGATATTTTGTCGTCGCCTTGCTTCTCCTTCACATTCTATCGGCACGAATTTATCTTGAATTGTGGGAAGCATAATTTGTTATTATCTTATTTCACGATTCCCACACCTCTGCACTTTGCCGAATTATTCAATTGCCCTCTTTGCTTCAAATCTATTCAAGACAAACCAAATATACTGCTATAGATATGTGTGAAGAGAATATACATTTAGTATGTCCAAATTTCATTTTTCTTCGTTATCTTCCTCAGCAGAAACATTGGTCAGCCTTTTGGATTTTTTTTTGTGCCTAAGCCAATTTTTAAAGTTCATACGTGAGTGGGTTCCTTGTCCGCAATATTGAATGTCCACTTCCGAATTTCGCACAAGATCCATGCAATGCAACTTTACGTGGACTCATTGTTATGATAATGCTCCTAACATCCATGCAATTAACTTATATTTTTGCTTAGGGGTCGCGGTTGATCCCTAATTTTTTTAATGTGATCAATGATTAAACAGGTTGCCCAAAATTTAGGTGTCAACATCCCATAAGTAAGTACTAACCAAGGGACTCAGGTAAAGTTTTTGGACCTTTAACTTATTTTCTTCATTTTCGTTCCCTTACTAACTTATGCATTGGAGGACAATCCAGGTCAAGGATCCGGATGCCTTAGCTTGTGTCTGTGTGCGCAAGGCCATGTCCTGGTAGAAGCTTCGACGGACTCTTAAGACGGGATCGTGCATTAACACACATATTAAGAGCATCGAATAGGCTAAGGTAGCTAGGTTTGGCCATTTTTCATCGATCCTCCTCCTTTCCCCAATCAATTACAGAAATCGCGTAATCACCCTTTCTTCCACAAACATCACTAGCTTTTCAAGAAATAACAACAATAAGAGCAATCAAGATCCTACACTATTGGGAAAATTTTGATTGCTAACTAAGATAGAGCAGTAATTTATAGATTTTCGATACTTTGATGTGTGATGATGATCATAGTTTTTAAGATATGATCTGTCTCACTATTGTTATTTTTAGGTTTAGAACAAATATATCTTTAGGAAATACCAAAGTCATAGAGAAAAAAAGTTTAGTTATTACTCGATTTCTCTCTTAATTTTTCATCTTTAATATGTTGTTGAACGTGTGTGAAAAAGAGAAGAAGAGAGAATGTTGTGAAGAAGAGAGAGTGGATAATTGTCCAAATAATTCTAACCATATTGTACTTTTGCTCATTCAATTTTAAACATTTCAATTTTGTCAATTGAGTTGTAAACCTTTTAATAATTTGTCAATTGAATCAATCTGATTAATTTTAGCTAAAAATTGATGAAGTGGGCATTAGCCATTGTAAGTGGCATGACTGGTATTGATGTGGATAATTTTTATAATTTTTTAAAAATAGCGAATTTCATTATTATATTTTTCGTCTTTTTTTTTTTTTTTTTGCTTAACAAGTCTAGCAAGGGTCACTAGCTGATTATAGGCAAGGGTCGGCAACCCTCATTGGCCCTAGCTTGTGGTCGTTGAGGGTTGGTCGGCCCTTGCTGGACTTAGAAAAAAAGGAAAAGAAAGAAACAAAAAGAAAAAAAAATCAAAATTTTAAAAAAAATTCTAAAAAATTGTTCACATTAAGTCATCTTATGTGGCACTAACAACATTTATGTTAGCGATTTTGGTTAAAATTCGTGAGATTGACTTAGCTAGCAAATTATCAAAAGATTATGACTTAATTGGCAAAATTCAAATATTTATGACTGAATTAGTAAAAGTAAAATAGATTTAAGATTTTTTGGACAATTTTTCTCAAGAGAGTTATGAAGAAGAGAAAATTGTTATTGTTGCTTTGAACAATTGTGTTGAACAATGTATAATTTGGTCTTTTTCACGGACAGCTATACAACACATCTTTTAGAAATAAGTACTTTATCGGAACTATCATCACCTTTCATAATCAACCATCGCTTCTCTTAATGTCAATAATCACATCTTTTCATGTCCAACAATCACTTATTTTTATGCTAGAAAACTATTTCAACATATACACTCACGTGATGGCTGATGAATGAAGTTGGGTTTTGTTAATATCCTCCTAGCTTTACCTGAGTTAGCTCTGTTCAAGGTTTGGGATGGTACAAGTTAAGCGCACTAGCAACTTTTTTCCTCTATTTGCTTTTGTTCGCTTCCCTTTTTGATTTTCTAAAGTGATTCCACTCACCGCCAACGCCAGTACAGGTTCGGACAATCAAGACAGCGAGATGTTTCGTGATATTCATTCGATAGTTTCATGGTTGCCCTTTTTCCAAGCCCTAGCTATCTGCAAAATGAGATAGGCTCGACTCATGTAGTCCACATATTCGGCACGATGAACAATGCGTGCGAAAGAATACAGGTTTACGTCATAACTACAGGATGAAATGCTCTTAGTTATTAAAGAACAAATGTGTAAATAAAGCACGCACCACAAGATTCGGCCCCTTGCCATCAAGTGCAACTAATCACATGTTTGGACTTCACCCAATGGGGTATAGACTCTTATATACCACAAGATTCACGGATGTTTCGTATATTTCGTGAGTTCAAGGTATAATTGTTGGAATATAATACGTGGAAACGACGGGATCTTGCAATTTACGTCAACGTAAAATCGCCAGAGAAATAAACGAGAAAAATAAAAACACTAGAAATTTACGTGGTTCAGTCCGAGTATCGGTACCTACGTCCACGGTGAGGAAAACCTTCCTTTTTTCTTTTCTTCCTTTTTCTTTTATCTCTTATTTCATCTTGTCTTGTTTTGCACATCCAAAAAAGAAAGTCGAAGAAAGGAAATTTTTTCTTCTTTCTTCATCCAATTTCCAATCCTTCGAAAAAAAAATTTATTGACAAATTCGGTTTAACAAATCGTTATCCAAATTTAAACTCGAGACATTAATTTAACAATTCACCACATTGGCTCGATGTTTGAAATCAAGTTATAGTGCTCATCATCCATGCTGCTCTCCCAATGCCTCAACGAGCGTTCACTCTCCACAGACGCCAATAGGGCTCAAGTAGAGCTTGAGCTTCGCCAAAGGAACAGACTTAGTCATCATGTTTGCCGGGTTATTTGATGTAGCAATCTTTTTGATAATAACATTACCATTAGCTAAGACACCTCGGATGAAGTGGTACCTGATGTTGATATGCTTCGTTCGCTCGTGATAAACTAGATTATATGCCAAATATTGCACCTTGGTTATCACAGTGTATATCCACACTTTTCTGTTCTAACTCAAAGTCTGAGAGCAAACTTTGTAACCATATCACCTCCTTTGCTACAAATGTTAGTGCCATATATTCTACCTCAGTCGAAGACAAGGCAATGTGGTCCTATAAGGACGCTTTTTAACTAACTGCACCACCCGCTATCATAAACACGTACCCTGTTAAAGACCTGCGATCATCCAAGTCACCAACGTGATTTGAATCCACAAAACCAGTGGTCTCACTGCCATTGCTGTCCCTTTGGTACACTATACCCACATCTGTTGTCCCATTCAAATATCTGAGGATCCACTTCACAACTTCCCAATGAGCTTTACCAGGACACTTCATATAGCGACTAACCACGCTCACAGCTTGTGAAATATCAGGCCTAATGCACACCATAGCATACATATAACTACCCACGTTACTAGAATACAGAACACGAGACATATGTTCCTCCTCCTCCTCATTGCAGTGATAATTTATCCGAAAGTTTAAAGTGCTTCGCTAAAGGTGTACTTACAGATTTTGTTGACTACATATTAAAATGTGTCACAATCTTCTCGATGTATTTCTTTTGAGATAGACATAAAACTCCTGTAGTCCTTTCACGCAAAATCTCCATATCCAATATTTTCTTTGCAGCACCTAAATCTTTCATCTCAAATTCAGCATTTAATTGCCTCTTCAGCACATCGATATCAGACATATTCTTAACTGCTATCAACATATCATTAACATATAGGAGTAGATAAATCAAGGAACCATTCTCCAATCTCCTAAAGTAAACGCAGCTATCCATATGACTTTTTGAATAGTTTTGACTAGTCATGAAACTATCAAAACGTTTATACCACTGCCTAGGAGACTGTTTCAGTCCATACAAAGATTTCTTCAACAAGCAAACAAGATCTTCCTTACCTGGAATAGCAAATCCCTCTGGCTGTCTCATGTAAATTTGCTCCTCCAACTCACCGTGAAGAAACACAGTTTTCACATCTAGCTGCTCTAACTCAAGATCCTATGAAGCAACTAAGGCAAGTAAAACACGAATAGAAGTATGTCTTATCATAGGAGAGAATACCTCATTGTAGTCAATGCCCTCACGCTGTGTATATCCCTTTGTCACAAGTCTCGCCTTATACCTTGCTGCCTCAACACTGAGAATGCCCTCTTTTCGTTTAAAGACCCATTTATTTCCGACAATCTTTTGGCTTTTGGGTACTTTGACCAGCTCCCATGTCTGATTTCGATGGAGTGATTCCATCTCTTCACTCATAGCCCCTAGCCACTGCGACGACTTAGAATTAGCCATCGCTTCAGAGTAAGACGGATGCTCATCTATCTCCACCTCATCACCTACAATCAATGTATAAGCAATATTTATATAACTATAACGTACCGGTGATTTAATTTGCCTTCTTTGTTTATCTACAACTATAGTGTGCTGCGGCTTTGCTGGTTGTTCACTATCACTGACTTCAGGAACTGCGGCTTCATCTGTAGTCTCAACTTCTGTTACCTTCGAGGACTCTGGAGTCTCCACCTGAAGCTCCACCTCACTAATGACATCATGATCTGTCTTCTTTGCTAGTTGTGCCTCAAAACTCCTCTGTTGAAGCATTACAGTCTCGTCGAAGATCACATCTCTACTTATTAGAAAACCGGGTGATTTGGGATTAGTGCACTACAGCTGGTAGCTTTTCACCCTATATGTATAAACCAGAAATATGCACTTCTTTGCCCTCGGCTCAAGCTTACCATCATTCGCATGAACATACGCAAGACATCCGAATATACATAATCTGAAGTAATCAACAGGTTTCCCCGACCATACTTCCTCATGAGTCTTCCACTCGATAGCAGATGATGAAGATCGATTAACCAAGTAACATGCCATGTTCATTGCTTCAGCCCAAAATTCCTTGCCAATTCCTACATGCGAAAGCATGCATAGAGCTCGCTCAAGCAAAATTCTGTTCTTTCGTTCTGCTACGCCATTCTGCTGTGGTGTCTTAGGTATTGTGCGGTATCTCATAATACATTCTTTTTCATAGAACTCAGTAAAATCTTTACCATAAAACTCCATGCCATTATCGGTTCTCAGGCACTTTATTTATTTATCTGACTGCTTCTCAATCAATGCCTTAAATTTCTTAAACATACCTTCCTCGAACAGTCGTCGATAAATATCAGCATATATCGAGTACCTCCTTTCGAAGGAACCAAAGATGGGCCCTAGACATCTGAATGAATATATTCAACTGATCGTTTAGTCGAATGAATAGCTGTAATAAACTTAACCCGATGTTGCTTCTCAAAGATGCAGTGCTCACATAAGTTCAGCTTCCCTGTTTTTTGACCCTTCAACAACCCTTTTTCACTCAGCATCATCATACCCGCCTCGCTCATATGCCCTAAACGCATATGCCATAATTGAATCAAGTTAGAGTCTGACTCACCTGATAAAACTGCAATAGTTCCAGTCACGGTCTCTCCCAGTAGATGATAGAGAATATTCACTTTCTTCCCATTTATCACTATCATGGCATCTTAAGAGATCTTCAATATTCCACCTTTAGCGGTGTACCTACACCCGATGTCATCAAGTGTCCCCAGAGAAATAAGGTTCTTCTTAAGCTCTGGTACATGCCTCACATCTGTTAATGTGCACATTACCCCATCGTGCATCCGAATTCGAATTATCCCTATCCCCACAGCCTTACAGACTGCATTATTCCCCAAAAGAACTCTACCATCATCTGCAGTCTAGTAAGTAGTAAACCAGTTCTTATGAGGCGTCATATGATAAGAACACCCCGAATCTAGCACCCATTTGTCTCTTGACGAAGTAGTAGTCACACATAAAACAGCTTCTACATCATTAGTGCTCCCATCGGCAATGTTTGTCACACTACTTGTGGCATTCTGCCTATCAACTTTATTCCTCCGCTTTGGACAATCTCTCCTGATGTGCCCCTCCTCATGACACTCAAAGCACTTCATGCATCCTTTGGACTTTCTATGGCGTGATTCGATATGCTTTTACCTCTGCTGCTACTAGGCCCTCAATGTTGTTCTCTACCCTCAATCGTCAGTGCTTGTGCTACTCCTTATGCTAGACCGTCATCTCGCAACTTTCTCTGCCACTCCTTAGAGAATAAGGCAGACTTTACCTCTTCTGATATAATTGTAGTACGCCCCTGCAACAGTAAATCAGTAAACTGCTCTCATGACTCTGGTAAAGAGGCTAACAACATCATGCCTTGCTCTTCAACATCAAGTATTTTACTGACGTTCTTCAAATCCATCATGAGTTTATTAAATTCATCCAGGTGGGTTCTGATAGACGTACCTTCAGTATATCTAAATTGAAACATCTTTTTCAACATGTACAAGTGATTGTTCAAACCTTTCTTCACATAGAGTGCTTGAAGTTTTGCCCATAAGGCTACGGCATCCTTCTCCTCAGCAACCTCTATTATGACCTCATCCGACAAATTTAACAGGATTGTGCTATTTGCTTTTTCCATTAGCTCTACCCTCTCTGAGGCTTTTATTATAATAGGCAACTCATCTTCACCATCCAGTGCCTTGGTCAAACCTTGGGTTGTCAATAATGCTCGCATCTAGATGCTCCATAACACAAAGTTGTTGCTCCCATTAAACTTCTCAATTTCATATTTCCTCTCAAATATAATTGCAGTAACATAATTTCCAAATAATAATCAGACAAGCTGAAGCTCCAAATCACAATCAAGAAATCCAATCCCAAGGTATGATACTAATTGCTGGAATATAATACGTGGAAACAACAAGATCTTGCAATTTACGTCAACGCGAAATCGCTAGAGAAATAAACGAGAAAAATAAGAACATAAGAAATTTACGTGGTACGGTCCGAGTATCGGTACCTACGTCCACGGAGAGAGCCAATAGCAAATAATCCACTATAATAAGATAATCAAAGTTTACAATCTCTCACATGCTCGAGTGTTTCCCACATCTAGATTTAACCAAAAACCAAAAGTATTTATAAATAAACAACTCACCCGGACATGAACTCACTACACAAAATTACTGTACATTCAAGCTCAAAGTAAAACGCTCTACGTACGCCAAAATCAAGAACTCCAGTGATCGTCTTTGGTTCGTGTACGTAGAGTTTCGCGTTCTCCTTTTTCTTGATCGCGTGGGTGGCTCCTCTCCAGCTTGACGTTGTGTGGCTCCCATTTTCACGTAGGGTTTCAGCTTCAGCAGCTCCACGCACGCAAGCAAAGAAGTTGTATTATGTTCATATATATGTGCCCAAAAGTCAAAGTCTTGACTTGGGCCCACCACCCTTTTTGGCTCCACGTGCAGGACTTCCTTCTTCAATGGGAGGTGGGATGCTACACGTAAAGGTGAGGAAAACCTTCCTTTTTTTTTTCTTCCTTTTTCTTTTATCTCTTATTTCATCTTTTGTCTTGTTTTGCACATCCAAAAAAGAAAGTCCAAGAAAGGAAATTGTTTCTTCTTTCTTCATCCAATTTCCAATCCTTCAAAGAAAAACTTTATTGACAAATCTGGTTTAACAAATCGTTATCCGAATTTAAACTCGAGACATTAATTTAACAATAATTTGCCTATCCGAGGGAGCTTACATATTGGTTTAGTCTGCGACCACCTCCCATGAGAAAGAAAAATAATTTCTCTGCGGCACTAATCAAGATACAACTATGTATGCATTTAGAATATCTTAGAACTTTTGACTTGAAGTGCATTTATGACATTGCACTCTACAACATGAATGTTGGACTGATGGTGAGTGATGCATGAGAGATGACATTCTCTACTACCTAATATCGGATACTTCCAAAATGCCAAGAACAACCAATACAAGCACGCGGGCGTTCATCGTATTTGCACATTTTATTTTAGTAGTTGACATTAGAATTTCATAAATATATGTTGCTTGTAATCAACAAATTCATTATAAACTAGAGAGTGTATTGTCCATTTTTTATGAATGAATTTACATAGACCTCATAGTAATTTATCTAACTCGCGGGTCCTTGATAAGTGAATTCAAGAGGATCTCATATGTTGCATCCGCTAAGTTAAATTCATAAGTCAATCTAACTTCTACTCCAACCAGAAAAAAAAAGAAAAAAAAAAGAAAAAAAGAAAAAAAGAAAAAGAACTAACTGTTACAATGGGTTCAATATGGTTCATTTCATTATTGTCGACGTATTCACTTGATGAATTCAACACCACAAGAACCTGTGGATTTATGGACAAATTTAAAATGTAGAGTAGGTCCATCAATAGGCATAAATAAGCACAAACCGTAATATTAATTGAAAATCATCTAGAAGATTTAGATACCTTTAGAAAATGAAGATGAGATCATGTCCAACATTGAATAAATTCTATTGCCAATGTCAGTTCAGATGATCGTATTTTTCACACTACAAAAGAAAATAAGAGCTAAGGCAAGGAAACTGGTCCATTTTTGTTGCTTACGCAAAAGTTCACCCTTACTTAAGGCGATGAAAACAAATTTGCGGCGTTTGCTTCATTGGCTTTGCTTAAGATGACCAAAAAAATTGTCGCCTTTGGTACCGAAGGCGACAAAATAAAGGTTGTCTTGCTCAAAGGCGACAAAACTATTTTTTGTCACCATAAATTGGCCAAGACCTAATGAACATGTAAAACTTGTCGTGTTTGTTGAGTTTACGGTGATAAAAATTGATTGCCTTAAGTCAGTTTTTAAGCTAAATTGGCACCGAAGGTGGTCACAACCTTGTTAACTTTTGGCAAATTTCAATCGCGCTAGGTTTATTCTTTGAACTTGGCATGGCTATGAATAGGGAAAAGTACCAAAATAGTTCTAAACCTTTTGTATTTGTACCAATTCAGTCCTAAACTTTTCAATTGGACCAATTTAGTTCTAAACATTTTTACATTGGTACCAATTCAGTCCATCCAACTAATTTAAGCCGGAATTTGCTGATGTGACCGCCGGTGGTCTTATGTGGCGCCACGTGGACAAATTTTATAATTTTTTATATTTTTGTTCAGATTTTTTAAATTATTTTTTCTTTTTTTCCTTTTATTCTCTTTTCTTTTTTTTCTTTTTCTTTTTTCCTTACCCCTCGCCGGCCGGCCAACCATCCATCGCCTGCCACAGGCTGGTTGGGGGTGAGGGGCCCCACGCCCTCACCGACCACAAGCGAGGGCGTTAGCCCCCGCCCAGATCTAGGCGAGGGCTGAAACCCTCGCCCGTTGGCCGGCGAGGGCCTCTGCGCCCTTGCTCGTGGCGGGCGAGGGTGCGGCGGCCCTCACCCAGATCCAAGCGAGGGCCACGGCAGCCTCGCCTGTGGCATCGTGACCTCGCTTGGATCTAGGCAAGGGTCGCCACACCCTCGCCCGCCACGAGCGAGGGCTGCCGGGCCCTCGCCTGTGGCCGGCGAGGGTGCAGAGGCCCTTGCCGGCCAACAGGTGAGGGTTTCGGCCCTCGCCTGGATCTGGGCGGGGGCCGACGGCCTCGCTTGTGGCCGGCAAGGGCGCGGCGGCCCTCGCTAGTGGCCGGCGAGGGTGCAAGGCCCCTCGCCCTGACCAGCTTGTGGCCAACGATGGTTGGTTGGCTGGCGACCTCGCCAGCCAAGGGGTAAGGAGAAAAGAAAAAGAAAAAAAAAGAAAAAAAGGAAAAAAAGAAAAAAATTATTTAAAAAATCTGAAAAAAAAATATAAATTTTGTCCACGTGGCGCCACATAAGACCGCCGGCGGCCACGTTAGCAATTTCTGGCTTAAATTAGCCGGATGGATTGAATATGTACCAATGTAAAAAGGTTAGGACTAAAATGATCCAATTAAAAAGTTTAAGACTGAATTGATACCAATGTAAAAAGTTTAGGAGTATTTTGGTACTTTTCCCCCTATTATTTACCAAATAACCTTGTTGTCGCGAACAAAGGTTTTGGTCGCGAAAAGCTAGAAATTGGTGGAAATGTTTTGCGACAAATAGTTTTGGTTGCAAGAAATTGGTCGCCAAAGGCTATCTTCACGGTCTTTGGCGACCAAACTGAACATTTGATCGCCAGAGAATGCCTCCCACGACCAGATATTATTCGCCGAAGAAAACTGGGAAGAACTTCCCAGTATTTTCCGGCGACCAAATGTTTGGTTGTCAGGGACCTTCTTTGGAGACTAAAGCCCTGGTCGCTAGAAATGTAGTCGAAACTATTACTTCTAGCGACAATATGTTTACAATGTCCGGCCCGTTTATATTTCAATCCTCATCCTATAAACCCGTTTTGCAATTAACTACAGCAGAATCTGCTGTCTCACAGCACTCGTTCAAATGCATAAATTCGTCCATAACATCGAAATAGAAATCCAGTACAACTTATTCACATCACAAGCATAACAAATCCATTATATCATTATAAAAGAAAGTGAATATATCATTTCAATACTACACGCATTGTCCATTGTGCCGGAGGGAGAGACGTTGACATCTTGAAATGATCACTTACAAATCCACAGTTTGTATCTTCTACATCATATCTCTCTACTGCGGTTGTCCAACATCGATTGTGGAAAAAACAGATGATTGGTTTATAAGCATAAAGAAAAAATCTTATCTTCTAAACTAGTGTTTGAGAGTGAGAGAGGCCCAAAGCCACCCAACATTGGTATCAGAGCTCGATTGCTAATAAGTTTGGACCCAACAATCACACAAGAGAGTTACGGTTTATTGCAGTTCTGACCCAAATCTGATGTGTGAGGGAGAGATTATTAAAGTTGTCTTATATTGATTGTGAAAGGGGTTGATGGTCGCTTCATAAGCATAAGGGAAAGTCTTACTTTTGAGCTAGTTTTTAGGATAAGAGAAGCCCAAGACTACTAAGTACTCTCAGGGTGCGTTTGATAACGATTCTGTTTCCGAGAACAGATTCTGATTAGAAATAATTTTTTTTTATTCTATTCCTGGGAACAATTTATGAGCAAAAGAACGCGTTTAGTAACTGTACAAAATTTCTAATTTTGGAATAGAAACGAACATAAATGCATTTGGTAACTACATAAAATTTCTATTCGAATTCTAAAATTTTATCAAATTATAGAAATTCTATTGATTAATTATATTTATACTAAGTAATAAACATATTAACTAATCAAATTTTTATTAAATATTAAATAATAAACTATAGTATAAACTATAAATATAAATACTAAATAATAAATTAAAATATTAAATTATATATGTACTCTATAAATAACAAAATTTCAATTAATACTTCAAATCATTTTTTTAAAAATAATTTTATTAATTTTTTTCTTCTTTTTTTTTTCCTTTCTTCCTCCCCTTCTTCTTCTTCTTCAAGGTGGCCCGTCGCCCGCCTTGGGACGACTGGCGACCGGCCAGACGAGGGCCGACAACCTCACTGGACTGTCGCCGGCCCTTGGCAAGGCCAGCCCTCGTCGGCCAAGCCTCGCCAGATCTGGCGAGACTAAGCCTTACCGATGGCCAAGCAGCCTCGCCAGGGCTGGGGGAGGCTCGCCTGGCCACTGGCGGGACTGGGCGAGGCCCACTAGCCATTAGCGAGGCTCGGCCTCGCCAGATCGTGAGGCTCGCCCAACCCTGCCAAGGCTTGGCCTCGTTGGTGGCCAGGCGGGCCTCCCCGGGGCTGGACGAGGCCCGTGTAGCCACCGGCGAGGCTAGGCGAGGCTCGCCTGGCCACCGGCGAGGCTTGGCCTCATCGATGGCTGGGCTTGCCTTTGGTGAGCTCGCCGGACCGGTTGCTAGTGACCGGTGGCAATGGGCGGCGGACATGGCGGTGGCGGTCGATGAAGAAGAAGAATAAGAGAAAATGGAAGAAGAAGAAGAGGAGAATATGGGCTTGATTCTTAGATTTGTTCCCAGGAACAAAAATCAACTTTTTTTTTTTATTCTTGATTCTGTTCCAAATCTACTTCTGGGAATAAAAAAAATAAAAATTTGTTCCTGTGAACAAAAAGTTTACTAAACACGATTCTATTCCCAAACTGTTCTTGGGAACAAAAAATCAGAATCATGCACTGTTTGAATGGTTACCAAATAGGCCCTCAGCGTCCTACACTGGATCCAGCTGCTTCTCCTTACCCTCCATTGTCGGGGAACAAATCCAATCAGTACACGTCGTACATCCCAAATTTCTCAGCAAACTCTGGTTTGTAAAAAGTAATTGCGTGTGCCTCGACAATTTTCAGCTCAACTCTTGTGTCGCGCAGCTCGTGTCGCGTAGCTCCATTTTCGTGTTAGTCAGCTCGTCCAGCACACCTTGATTGGCGCACGAACCCCACCAACCTGAGGACATAGAACACTTAGATGATGTCCGGCCAAGCACATTCTCCATGATGACCACATCATCCGTTTCTTCCGCCTCTTGCATTTTGGGATGGAACTCTACTCCTACACAAAATACTATTACCACCCAGTCAACATATATTACTGTGGGATGAAAGTCGGTGGAAGACAACTTACCTCTTTCTGATGCACAATGAACAATTTATTTGAGAACAAACATTGAATTGCGGATGAATAACGAGCAATATTATTTCACGTTGGTCTGAATGCAGTCACAAGAAAAACATCCAATTTACACAGCGTAAATGCCAATTGTATTCGTAAAAGAGAAATGGAACACATTCTTTTTCTTTGATGGAAATGGGACAAGTAAATGGAGAACAATTTCTTTCTGAGTGTACGTTCTGCCAACCGTACCAACGGTTTTCATTAGAATATTTTTATACGACTCCCTCGTACCCTTTCAAAGGGCGTCTTTCCATCATAACTTATCAAGACGAAACGATGCATTCTAATTGCACCACATTATGGACGTATTAATAAAGTAATACAATTACATAAGTATGAAAGTCGAGAGCATGTAATAATAGCATATTCTTTTACGTAGTTTTGTTCCTTTTCCTGAAAAATCCACTTTCCCTTATGTGTCGTGTAGCCTTTCTTACAACCCTCAATCAAACTAAGCCCCTACAAATAAACTATGAATTACGTACGTGACATTTGATATTGATTTACCATCCCTTCACTAGTTTCTGCGAACGGTTGCCTCCCCAGTCTATGCACAACATCTAGTCTAGCATAGCCCAATTTGCAAGATCGCTTCTACATTAAATAACAAATTTGGTCGATGTTTAAATTCGATGACCTAAGATATAATAATTTATTAAAAGATGAATATCTCATTGCTTAAGAAGCTACATGTCATGACCCTTCCGAGGTGAATTGCAAGGGAGTTTAATGGATTGTTAAGGGCGCGTATGACAACCATTCTGTTCCAGAAATAGTTTCTGGAATAGAAATAGATTTTTCTATTTCTATTTCTAGAAGAGTTTCTAAACAAAAATAACCGTTTGATAACGACACAAAATTTCTACTCTAAAAATAGAAATTCGTTTGATAACGACACAAAATTTCTTTCTTTTTTTTCGTCGCCGCCGGCGACGGCGTGGTCGGTGACCGACGGACGGCGGTCGGCGGCAACGGATGAAGGACCAGTTGATGAACAATGAGAAAATTTTTATTTCTTATTTCTATTCCAGAAATAGAGAAGTAAAAAATTTCTACTTCTGATTTCTATTCCAAACCTATTTCTAGAATATAAATCTATTCCAGAAATAGAAAAACGGAAGAAGTTTATCAAACGGATTTCTATTCCAGAAATAGGTCTGGAATAGAAAAATTGTTTCTGGAATAGAAATTCTGGTTTGTCATGCATCCCCTAAGTGAGCACGAGTAACCCTCTTACAAGATGTCGTTTAGGCTTCACCTGGACTTTTCCAATACGTACAGACTGGGCAAGTTGGTTTCTCATTATTAGAATTTAGATTTTAATTGGAGTCTCCACCATCATACTCTAGACCAGTTAAAAGCCAAGTAAAATGCAGGAGTCTGCCTTATTTGTGCCAACTATAAATTTTGGATTCGAAGACTTGATTATGTTAGTCGTGTTTTGGTATTTCTCAAAATTTATTCATTGTTTAATATGTTTCCTTATACGATTACAAAAAGGTATTTAAAGCTACTTAATGCCCTTTAAGGAAAACTATGGCGTCAAGTTCAAGCTCATATTGACTCACATGCTCGTATTGGAAACCGACCTGAAATCAATAAAGTAATAAATTTTCTGCTTGATCTCGATTCCAATTAATGTGCATAATCGAGTTTTTGTATTATTCGCACAAAAGACTGATTTCAAATAAAAATGAATAATTATTTTGTTTTACAATCGAGTTTGGTTAATTGTATTTTTCATATATTGCGAATTCAAATATTAGGATGTATTATTTTTTGCATAAATAAACTTTAATTGAATTCTATCGGTTATAATTAATTTGTGGATTTTAATTTAATTTAGGTTGAATGGGTATTTTAAATTACTTAATTACTGTCCTTATATTCTATATGATAGGTTTTTTTTTTTTTTTGGTAAAAGTAAGAATTATATTGAGCTTTAACCAACTATACAAAAGGTAAATCCAGCACCAAAAACTTGCACTCAAAATGACAAGGGGTCATGGCGAGTGGAAGGGTGCCGGAACAAAAGAAAGCCAACAAAGAGACCCAACGAGCCAAACAGCCAATAGACAACTAGGAGACCATCCAACATAGTGGCAAAACTACCAAAAACACAACCACAACAACCAGAGACAGGAGGGATGGACTTGCCAACAACGGAGCATCCCACAAACCAACTTCGAATGCAGAGCTAGTTCCACCAACAAGGCAGCAAAAGGAGGACGAGACGGACACAGCCATCGGATAGCAGGAAGATTTATACCAGGGACAGCACCTCCAGTGACTAAGCTGGCCCTCGCACTACCAAACACCAGCCAGCAGGTACCCTCTCGACAGTGACGGCAAGAAACTCCTTCTAAGTTGGCCCCCTTTCGCCCACGAGCAACGGAGAATCCCTCAATCAACCTACGAAGTCCGAGATAGTTCCACCTCGTAGGGCTAGCCAAATCAGGCAACTATAGGAGGAAGAGACGGAATTAGCAGGTAGCCTCGCCCCATCGATCACACTCCAAAAACGACAACAGTACCACAGAACCTCCCCGGAACCTTGATCTTCCAACCTTCGCCTATAGAGGAACCGTCCAACTTAAGACGACGCTAAGGAGGAAACTTCAAGACCCCAGAAGAGAAGATGGATGGGTCAATTCCCCAACTGCGTTGAAACCTCCTATTTCTTGGATTATCCTCAACATTCCTGAACGTCAAGGCGTTAACCTTGACGACCTTAAATAGGTGATTTTTCATAACTGGAACCGCCAAAGCCTAGTTTCTAAAAACAATGTTGTTCCTCATCTTCCAAATCCCATGGTAGAGGGAACCAAAAGAGAAATGGGCCATGCATTTGAAGAAATCCTTGCCTGTGAGACACTTCATAGCCCACTGAAGATTATTAGACCAAGACCTATTCTGCCAGGGAAGATTACATCTAGCAGCCCAAAAGAAAGCAATGCCGGTTGAGATGCTACACCCAAAAAATAAATGTTCAAATGGAATCCGGCCTTGTATTGCAAAAGGCACACATCGCATTCTCTATCCTACCGTACGATAAAAGAAGAACCTGGGTAGGAAGCCGGTCCTTGGGAATGAGCCAAAGGTTGAATTGATATCGTGGAGAGATCGAATTGTTCCAAATAAAAACATACCAAGGAATTCGATTCTTCTTTGTCCTTATGGTTTCCCACGCCATAACAATCGAGAATAGGCCAAGGGAGCTTCCTAGCCAACTAAACCGGTCCGGGACTTGAGAAAGGATAGGGAGGGGGTGCTGCCACGTCTCCAACACTGTTCTGATGGAAAGGCCGATAGGGGAGAAAAGGTTAGCCACTGTCGCATGTCTGGAAAAGCCAGATCTATATATGAGAGTGTCTAAAAACACTAAGTTTAGAGGGCCTCTTGGGTGCCAATGGTCGAACCATAGAGATACAGAAAGCCCATTCCCTATCCTCCAAGAGAAAGAATGGCGAAAGTCCTTTCTGAGTTGTAGGATGTTCTTCCAGGCCCACGAGCAGTAGGTTGGTTTGTTGGCAACCCAGAAAATTTTTCCTTTTTAAGAAGGTCGAATGAATCCATTTGCACCACAGGGACTCCTTGTTAGTAAATAGGATCCAAATATTTTTAAGCATGGCTGCCTTATTGCAGTCCCACAGCCTGCGAATGCCAAGCCCCCCTCCTCTTTTGGGAGGCTTACATCCTCCCAGGAAACTTTCGCTCCACCTCTTCCCAGGCCCAGTCCTTTCCAGAGGAACTGTCTTAGGATTTGTTCTATACGGTCCAAAACAGCACTCGGAATAATAAACACATTAGCCCAGTAAGCTTGAATCGAATGGAGGACAGACTTGATTAGCTGCAGACGGCCAGCAAAGGACAAGAATCGCTGGGCCCAAGATTGCACCCTGGCTGTAATGTGATCAATAAGGGAGATACACTCTGCCTTGCCGAGCCGCGAGGAAATAATGGGTACCCCTAAATAACGCACCAGCAATTTTCCTTCGTGGAACTCGAGGCTAAGAAGAATTTGATCATGTAGGAAGGCTGACCCACTAGTAAGGAAGACCTCACTCTTGTTTATGTTTGGTTTTAGTCGACTCCAAGCCAAGAAGGTATCAAGGCCTTCTTTGAGAGGGGAAACCGAGCGTAATTCTGCTTCACAAAAAAGGAAAACATCATCGACAAAGAAGAGGTGAGATAATAAGGTTGGTTTGCACCTCCAGAAATATTTGAACTCCGAATGCCTAGTGCGAAGGTTGAGAGTTCCCGACAATACTTCCATGACCAGAGTAACTAAATAAGGGGATAATGGGTCACCTTGTCAAAGGCCACGGCCACTGGAGAAAAAACCATGTAACTCCCCATTTAACGAATTGGAATACTTCGGAGTATGCACACAAACCATGATGAGACGAGTAAGCTGTTCAGGAAACTCAAAGGCATGGAGAACTAGCTCTAGGAAGTCCCAAGCAACCGTATTTTAGGCCTTCTGGAAATCCACCTTAACCGCACACTTAGGCAAGTAAGGTTTGTGGTGGAATCCAGTAAAAAGCTCTTGAGCCAAAAGGATGTTGTATTTGATCCAACGGCCTTTAACGAAGGCATTCTGAGAAGGGCTAATGATGGCTAGAAGAAAGGCAGCCGCTCGGTTCGCCAAAATCTTGGTGATACATTTATAGATTGTATTGCAGCAAGCAATGGGCTTGTAATCGTTGACTGAAGATGCATTGGAAACTTTAGGCACCAAGACTAGGATGGTGTTGTTAATCTCCCGTAAGAGTCTCCCCAAGGTAAAGAAATTCTTGACTACTGCAAGGACTGATGGCCCTACAATCTCCCAGTTAAGCTTGAAGAACTCTACAGTAAAGCCATCTGGTCCAAGTGCCTTACCACAAGCTAGGGAGAAAAGGGTGTCACGGATCTCTAATTCAGAAATAGGGCACAAAAGAGAGCTAACATGTTCACCATTTAGAGGACACCGAATGACCTCCTTTAACTCCTGCAAGGTAGGCTTCAAAGGCAAGGGATGCAATGCCAAGAGGTCTTGGAAGTAAGAGACAAAAATATGCTGCACCAACTTTTGGTTCGTGACAAGATTACCGGAGATATCCAGGACCGAAAGAATTCTATTCCTCAGTTGTCTTCTATTGACCGAGTGATGAAAGAACTTTGTATTCCGATCTCCTTCCTTAAGCCACTTGACCTTAGACTTCTGTCTATAAAACGATTCTTCCTGAGCTCGTAAGTCCAGCAAGGTCCGCCGTTGCGTTCTCTCTAGTTCCGCAAGTTGCAAGCCAACTTGGGTAATCCGTAACGCATTCCTCGCCTCGGCTGCCCTCTCAGAGATATTGGAAAAGGATTCCTTGTTGAGAAGCTTCAGATGGCTTTTGAGGATCTTCAACTTGGACACTAACCTGTACATGGGAACACCCTCTATCAGAATCTCCCAAACCTGTGTCACAATAGTATTAAAGGCTGGGTAATTCATCCAGAAGTCGAAGAACTTGAAGGGTTTCCTTTGATGAGCCGGGTTCAACACTCTGACTACCATAGGGGTGTGATAAAAAATGCTCGGTACAAGGAATGAAGCTTCCGAGAAAGAGAACTCTTGGTTCCATTTGGTATTCACAAGCACCCGATCTATCTTCCTTAGCTTACGATTGAGACCAGAGGAAGTAGACCAAGTGAAGCGAAAGCCAACATACCTTAAATCTTTTAACTCAGACTGAGCTAAACATTGACTGAAATCATCAAAATAAGGGATCCAAGCATTTGAGCCACCAACACAGTCAGACGGGTCCCTGATGGCGTTGAAGTCCCCGGCCACCAGCCAAGCTGATTCCTACAAAGTGTTACTCTTATGGACAAGATCCTCCTATAGAGGCGGGCACGCTAGGAAAGTATGTTCAGCATAAATTACTGAGACACAACAAGCCAGACCGGAAATAAGAAATTTAAGGCTTCCATGAATCGCTTGAGTGTTAGAAGAGGTCACATCAAAACTAACCAGATAAGGGTTCCAGCCAACCTAAATCCTATCCCTTGGGTGGAACTCATAATTGGCCAACCAACTCCATCCCATCAAAAGACTGTCAGAAATGGAACTAAACAGAGACTCCGGGACTTTAGTCTCCAACAAACCAACAAAAGTCAACCTATTTGAAGAAACCAAGTTATGGACTTCCGCCTGCCTAATGGGGTCAACAAGACCCCCGATGTTCCAAAAACTTATGTGCATATAGTGTATATAGGGTAGGGAGGGACCGAGTTACCTCTTCTTGCTCGGCCTACGCCGACTAGACGCCAGAGTAGGGGAAGCATTGAGGGGCGGAGCTAGACAAAGGCTCATCAATTTATCCTACATTGTTTTAGCCTTCTTCAAAGTAGGAGGGGCCCTCGGCGACGGGATGCAGGGAGGAGGTAGGACGTCCTCATTCAGGCTGCTTATAATACTAGCGGAGCCCTCTGAATCCTCCCTCGAGCTGGACGGGGCTAAGAGCCTGTCACTTGGCGGGATAGAAGACTCCGAGGCTGGAATAGAGAGGGAGTCATCTGTCTTCGAGGAGATTTTAGCCCCCCTTTGGAGCTTGCGAGCTAAAATGGATGGCATTCCGGTCCCAAGGTTTAAACCCTTCAATTTCTGGCCTTGTTCTTGTTCTCTAGGCAAAATCCGGATAGAAAAAAACCTCTCCATTGCCAAAGAAGGCTTCTTCTTTTTGCCTTTCACCTGTTTCCAGCCAGTCTCAATCCTTCCAGAGGTCTCCTCCACCGGTGGAGCAAGGGCTGGAATCAAAACAGGAGCTAGAATCTGAGCAGGGGCAGAAGTCAAGTCAGTGGTCTGGGCTTGCAGCGGAGCCTCCTCCGGGACAGGAGGAGCTGGAGGGCTTAGACACTTGTGGCCGAAGGTGCCACAGCTAGGGCATTCCACCGGTCTCCATTCATACTCGATGGCTACCGAACGCATCACCCCATTCAGGACTACCTCAACAGAAGTACACCTTGGTTGTTTTGCAAAGATTTCCACGCACACTCTCGCAAAGGAAATCATCTTCATATGTTATGTGCGTTGATCAACATAGAGAAGTTTCCCAATAGCACTTGTAATGGCGCTTATCCCTGGTGCCAACCAGAGGTCATAAGGAAAGTTCTTCAGTCTAATCCATACCGGAACCGAAGATTGACTGTCTTTCTTTAGCTCCAAGAGAGGTCGCCACTGCTGCAAAATTAAAGGAACCCTAGCCATCGTAAAAGGCCCATCTTCAATGATCTTCCTTCGGAACTCTGGGTCTGGAATGTGGAAGAAAAAGAAGCCTTGATCGTTTGCCATCACCTCGGCTAGCTTCGGACCCCAGGCATGTTTTAGAGCTAATTCCATGAGTTTAAAAGGGAGTTTTTTCCCTACGTAGTACTCGATGAGGCACTCATGCCACTTCGGGTTAGTGGCCTCTAAGACATCCTCAGTGAGATTAATAACGGGCTTGTTACCGACGACAATTGGGGGAACAAAAGTTAAATCATAGCCCTTTGTTGCTAGTCTCGCCACATTAGCCCAAGAGCGGGCTAAGGGGGGCTTCGAGTTTCCTACTTGATGGTCAGTAGCCTGGGGTTGTTTGGAGGAGGACCTAGCACGACTATGTCCTCGGGACCTATCCGCGCGAGGAGCCTTGGGAGACCCTCGCTGTTCCTCCATCAGCATAGTAGAAGCCGCCTTAACTGGGCCCGAACAACCCTCGATCCCTGTAAACTGGGAGTTTTGGAGAAAGGGAGCTGGGCTACATCCACTTGGACCACCTACACCTAGCTGGGCCTTACTTAAATGGCCATCCACCTCAGCGGACGAGGAAGCCATAAATGCAGCAGAAACCCACTAAACAGTCCACAAACCCTACCACACACAGCACATAGCAAAATATGCGGGGCATACCAGGGCAGACACTTCGGTGGGGTTGAAGAGGGAGGGAAGATGAGCCAAGCCTCCAAATTTTAGCCTCAACAAATAGCCGAATCCCTTAGCAGTAGGAAAACCCAAACGGCGTAAACAGTAGCCCGACCGCCCCTTCGAGAGAGCAGTGAACAGAAATGTAGGACAAACTAGGGCAAACACTTCGGTGAGGAAGTAGATGGAGGTTAGATGAGGTAAACCTCCAAAGATGAGCCCTAACAACCGGCTAACGAAGCAATAGTAGCGAAATCAAAAATCGCAGGAACAGTATCGCGATCGCCCTCTTGAGAGCTCTTGATGAACAGTATATCTTCTATATGATAGGTTTATACATTCAGATATCATTTTTGTTTTTTCTCTCTCTAATTTTGGCATTTTTCAAAAAGCGGTGGTGTCAAGTTTTTATTGGAACATAGTGTGTCATGTTCTTATTGGACTAATATTCAACCTTGCACTTTAACATGGTGCCAAATGGCAAAAATGAATTAGATTCTCTCATGCCTCTCTCTTACTATATTTCTATAGATAGATTAGTTTTCAAAATTCAAAATTTAATCTTCATATTAAGTCAATATCATATTTTGTCCATTCAAGATGTCTCTGCCTAGAATTTGGGGTTATAGTTTGGATTATCTAAGTTTCAACGTTTGTATTTTTTGTTGTGGAATTGAGTCCTTTATCTTTTGATTTATTTAATCGAGTCCCTTTTGCCCAATTGATGACATAGCATCATCCATGCGACACTTGACAGATGTTGGCTATTGATCTGATGCCTTATAAGCGCTATATCGACAAACACCACCGACAAAACTTAAAAAGGATAAGGAGAAAAACAAAGAGTGAGAGAGAGAGGGTGTCATCACCCTCTACAACGGTCAACAAAGGTCATTGCCATTACGAAAGTGAAAAGAATATTATAAGTGTCATATATTTTGTACAATACTTACTTGAGTATTATAAATTTTTTTATTATATGAGTGTTATAATTTACAAACTACGCTCACTTAAATTCAATAAATTTTTGGGAAAAGACCACAAAAAACCTTAAACTTTGTCTAAAGTGACAAATTTGCCCCAAACTTTTTTTTTTTGTGACATGAAAAATCCTGAACTTTGCCAACCGTGACATATTTATCCCAAATTTTTTTTCGTGACATGAAAAACCCTGAACTTTTATCCGTGTAACACATTTACCCCAAACTATAAGGCATTTTGGTCTTTTTACTTTTTAGTTTTTATTCTTTTTTATTCTTTTTTTCTTCTTCTTCTTCTCTCTTCCCTCCGCCAGCCACCATGGCCAGCGGAGGGAAGCCGGCGTCCGGCGAGGGCTATCCTCACCGATGTCAGGCAAGGGTCACCCTACCCTCGCCTAGGCTAGCTAGGGTCGCCCTCGCCTGACGCCGACGAGGGCACCCCTCGCTCGAGTCCGATGAGGGGTGCCCTCGCTAGGCCCTCACCGGTGTCGGGCGAGGGCGAGAAGTACCCTCGCCCGACCTAGCCAAGGGCTGCCCTTGCTCGGCCACCCCTCGTCAAACTTGGGCGAGGGGTACCCTCGCCAGATCTGGCGAGGGGTACCCTTGCCAAATCTGGCAAGGGAGGCCCTCGCCCGACCCAGGCGAGGGCCACCCTCGCCGAATGCCGACTTCCCTCCGTCGGCTCCGCCATGGCCGGCGGAGGGAAGAGAGAAGAAAAAGAAAAGGAAAAACATAAAAAAGAAGACGAAAATACCCTTAGTGAGGGTAAATGTGTCACAGTTTGTAAAGGTTGGGGTTTTTTATGTCACAAAAAAATTTTGGGATAAATTTGTCAGTTTGGGCAAAGTTTAGGATTTTTGGCGGTCTTTTCCCTAAGTTTTTTGTTGATCACTTAAGTGTTATATAACTTTTAAATGTTCACCACAAGTACTGTGTTACATCAGAGTTTTTGCACTTGAGTGAATGTTACTAAAAAGTTAAGGCTTTCAAGTAATAGATTGAAAGTTGTAATACTCAAGTGAGTTTTTTTAGAAGTCATAACACACTAAAGTAGTCGAAAAAAAGTCATAGCATTCATGTAAGTGCTGTATAAAAGTTATGGTACTTGTAATATTTTTACCACCTTACAAAGGATTGTGAGAGCTTCATCTTTTGGTAGCAAGAGTTGAGCGACCCATGCCAATATTTGGAATAGGTGGTTGCACCTCTTATCCAGTGATCGACACACACATGCTCTTAAAATTCCATGCCGATCCCATGCCACATTAGTTGAGCTATAGTGTTAGTCAAGGCAAATAACCGAAAAACTTGATTAAACAAAAGTAAAGACATAAACGACTCAATTGTAAAGCTTAGAGAATCAATTCGTATAAGCAATAAAATTTAGAGGATCAAAACCATACTTAATCGAAAAAAAAAGAAGAAGAAGTCAAAACAAGATAATGTGTGTCATGGGTATTGCCCAGTGAGATTTAAGTTGGTCAATACAAAAAAATTGGTCTAATTGAATTAAACAAGTAAAAGTAGCTTGCCTTATGTCAAACCCAATCTGAACTCCATCCATCCTTTTGCCACCACTAAACAACCCATACTCCCGACGCATACTCCATGATTTTGAGACCTCCAATACGATTATTCCTTTGGTCTATGCTCCAGGGGGAAGGAAGGGCCCCTTAAATATAGGGTCACCCCTATCTCCTTGTAATATGTCGAGAACCAAGTTGGTGAGTGGACTTCAGTTGGATCCTACTAGCCTTCCTTTTCTCTCTCGCAAGACATGGCATTGGAAAAGCAAAAGTCTTCTCAAAATCACAAACAAGATTCCTGGTCGACCACTTTCAACATCCTCGATCCGCGTGACTCACGACAAGTTCAATCAGGCCTTTCATGTCTCCAGTTTTAATTTTTCACGTTGCACAAGTTCAGAAATCCAATCAACGAGGCATGTAATGTAATCGCCTCCAAGATGGTTTTGATTGTCGACCTAACAAGGACGTACGTAACATTTATCCTCCATCTGGGTATCGATACTCATTTTACTTGGAGGCCAAGAAAAATGATGTGGGAAGAAGTGCAAGAGAGAATCTCGTGCTTGTACTTGACGTGTGGGATATCGGATTCAGCATCAATAGCTCAAATTAAAAAAAGAAAAAAAAAATCTGAAAAATTTTAAATTTATTACACATTTATCAATAGAATCTAAATCTTTCAATTATATAAATTAATCACTAGGGCAACCCCAATGATCATGGGAGGTTAGGACGAGAATGATTTATTTTCAAATGTAAATTTCGACTCATGTCTTGTAAAAAGACAATGCAAAAATCTAATAATGAGAGTTAAGAATAATAATAAAGTATGATTGATGCAATATATATATATATGTCAATTAAATCTCAAACCTTCAATTGATTGACCAGAAATCACTGGTTCAGACAATTTTTAAAAATTTAATTTTTTTTGGAAAATTTTCAAAAAATTTATTTATTTATTATTTCTTTTTCCTTTCTTTCTTTTTTTTTTCCCACTCCAGCTTATGAGGTTGTCGACTGACCTTTTCTAGCCACAGGCACCTAGTCTAGGCAAGGGTGCCACAGGTTGGGCCTCTGCGCCCTCAACTTGTCGCAAGGGAGGGCATCGCCCCGCCCCCCCCAAATCCAAGCAAGGGCCTTGATGCCCTCACGTGGCTAGCAAAAGTTGGGCAATGACCTCACTAGCTAGAGTGGGAAACAAAACAAAGAAAAATATAAAATTTCATAAAAATTAAAAATTATTAAAAAATTATTAAAAATTATCCATTTTAATGTCGATCGTACTTATGTAAGACGGATGTCATTCTCATTATCACTTTCTGATCAAAATTAGCTAGATATACTGAATTGGCAAAATTTGAAAAAGGCTTAGAACTCAATTAATACGATAAAAATGTCAAAAATCAATTATGACATGCAAAGAAAGTAGGCATTTATAATCTCAGATTGCATTTTGGAGTAAACAATCATCCAGTGGTCAGCATCATCCTTGTACATATACCAAAAGATAGTAGAGGAGCAGAATATGTTCCATAATAGAAACGAAGCAGTACAAGACTTTGAGAAATGAATACTCAGTGCCTTAAAGTTTTTAAATGGTATAGATTTCCCGTAACTAGTACAAGAATGAAAAGGCATATAACATTTTGCATAAGTTGTTCTGTAAACTCCACAACTACCTTGCTGTGGCAAATACCGCAAAGGCAAATGCAGTGGGCCAGCGGCTAGCAGTTTTTATAATCTAACTTATCCAGCTTCGAGGTACATACAAGTATTGGTACTTCACAGCACAATCCTGACGCTGCGCAACTACAGAACCACAACTTACACCAAACTAATACTCAGCCAGACAAAAAGCTGCAATTGTTGTCAATTCTTGTTCACATATCATAATCTTCTTGTCAAGTTGTGCCATTGAAGGTCGCTATATTTTATTGACTATGCTACATAACTCATGTACATCAAATTCATGTCATTTTAACTTCTAGTTTGCCACATGAACATGTTAATTCACGTTAGAATTGTCAAAATCTTAGTAATCCCAAGAGAGTGACAATAGATGTAGTGCCCACGCTTCGTCCACACCTACTCATATGTGTATCCTTTTCTGGAGTACATTTTAAACCTACCAAACCCACATTGCTCTTAACGCTACGTTCACAACAAGGCCACCTGAAAAATGCATGACCCGGTATCTCTGAAATGCTGGGTTTACAAAAGCATCTTTACATGCCTCTGACGGCTGTCTTGGTTGTGTATCTGAAATGAAGTCAAGTAAAGAAAAAGGGTGCCATAATACACATGCTTGAATATGCTCAATGGCAGTTTACTATAGTTCACACGCATTGACAGCACCCATCCTCTTGAAATCACCTCATGTATTTTTACTCTCCCCCAGGCGATTGTACAAGAAGATTGAATGGCTTATTCGGCGCCCGTATCTTCAACAGATTTCTTATATTCTGGCTTAAGCTCGTATGTACCCTGGTTCGCTCCCCTTTTGTTGTAGACACAAAGCTCATTTAGTATCTCTTTCAGGAATTGCTGCAATAAAACAGGAGAAAACACAAAATGGAGACTGTCACACATTCTGCCCAGCTAAACAAGAGCATGACTCGCATCAATACAAGTAATACAAGGGAAAAGACATTTCACCAAAATAGAAGTCCATTTAAAATGATAACCACATAAGATAACTAAATCATTATCTTTGTCCGCAACATAAGATAATTGATCCATTGTTTTACTTTGCCCAGAAGATGAGATTACTGAATCATCGTTTTACTTTGTCTGCATGCAGGCAATGATATTGTAAAACAATATCAGAAAAAAAAGAGCATACCGCAGGTTGATCAGTCTCCTGCACAAGTTGCTTTAGTGCCCAATTGGGTTGCCTTTCAAACAGCTTGAACATAATATCCTCCAACTCCCCTCTATCTCTTCGGGTTCTTTTCATGTCTGACTGCTTCACTGGTTGCGTTTTCTTCTTATCCTAGTTGATAATCCAAAAAGTTGAGCATTTGTATCAGGACCACCAAAATTACGCATTAAGATACAGAACATTGCTCATTTATTCACCATAACATTAGTGTTCTCCTCAAACTGTGCTACAAGGTCTTTCTACACGAGCACATCCATATCTTCATATTTTTAATTCAGTCCGATGAAGACAGCAACTAAAACAATAGCAGGAACTTGAATACCTTGGATGCAGACGAGACCAACCCTATGATACCAGGCAAAGGCCTCATGTGCGCGCCACGATCATTGTTAATCACCTACACATAAAATCAGAGTGATTGAAGCATAGAGACTTCCATAACAACCAAATATAACAGCAAATGCACTGAAATAACTAATTACAGGCAAATTCTACCTGTATTTGCCGATTTCTTATCATCGACTTATTTGTCCTTTCACGGCATAATTTTCCATACTCCTCAATGCTATCACTATTTGGTTTCATGTCAAATTTATGCTCCACTTTCCCTTCCACTGCGACCTTGCCTACGATATGCATTAAAGATCTTCAGAAGAAGCCAAACTTTTAATGGCTTAATCATTTAAAAAAGTGCAGCCCTTGAAAGCTCTAGAGCAGATTATACTCTTAAGTGCATCAAGATCATCAACAAACTTAATCAGTTTGCAACACTGCCCACTGCACAGAACACAGCAACTTACAATGCCAAAATGTGATTGTAATCTCCTGAGCAAGCACATAAAGTCACACAAACCTTGTGATAAATTGCACATTCTTTAGGCATGTCCTCCACCTAAGGATTACCGCCACCTCATAACTGTATGCAGAAGTCAAAAACTTTGCTGCTGACGACATGTGCTAAATCTAGATTTTTACACTTCCACATCTTTAATTGAAAGAAGTTGGGCGAAGATTCATAATCTAAGTTGTGTGATAAGAGAACAGTATGTTCATGAGCATACATGGTCACCACTTCAAAGTGATAACTGAATTAAACATGCTAATTCAAAAAAGCGTACAGCTCAGAAAGGGCGAAGAAAATCATCTCCAAAGCCAAACTAATAACAAGATGGACACAGATTGAATCAGCTTACTTCAGAGCTTTAATTACTAGCAAGAGAAAATGCTACAAGTTTGGAATCATACTTTGAGTAGCCACTTAGATATGTTGTTGCATGCAACCCAACAACTTAGGGTACTTAAGGGTAGGGTTGAGCATATAGAACCCCCCCGAACCGGATTGAACTGACCGGTTTTGAGCTGTTCTAAGGGGGCGACGATCCACTTCCCGATTCCATTTATGGAACCGGTGATTTCCAGTCTGGTTCCAGGGTAGGAATGAGACCAA
This sequence comes from Eucalyptus guilfoylei, assembly GCA_016097605.1. NCBI lineage: Eukaryota > Viridiplantae > Streptophyta > Magnoliopsida > Myrtales > Myrtaceae > Eucalyptus > Eucalyptus guilfoylei. The sequence continues at coordinate 23,144,038 of CM027865.1, read as the reverse complement.
TTTAATTTTTTTTAATTATTTTTATTTCTTAAAGAAGTAAAATGTAAACCTAAACCCTAATCTCCTCTCACACCTCGCTTCTTCTAGATGATGAAGCAAATCTTTGTTTCTTTGATATAGCTGCATGGATTCATCCAAGTTGCTCCTTTTGTCTCTTGCTTCTTCATTTATTATACTTTCTTTCTTTTCCTGCAAAGATTCACCTATTTTACTTCCCTTACTTACTTGCACTGTCTTTAAATTTGTGAGTCTGTCATTTATGGAAAAGAATCCACCAAATGTCCTCCTCCCTTGTTCAAGGTGCCCCTACAATCACAGCCCCATCATCTCTCAGTCTTCATTGCAAATCTTGGATGAAATCCCAATTTTGATTGCAATAGGGATTGGCAATTCAATTAATTTAAAACTTTCGGCCATGATAAGTGAATCCACCAGTTCCATTGCACTGCCCGGGGACCGGACCAGTCCAGTTCAGTTCCCGGTTCTCGAAACAAGGAACCGGTCCTCCTAGTCCGGTTTCCAGTTACTAGGTGGGATCGGACTAGACCGGGAACTGATCACCCCTACTTAATAGGATGGCAGCCTAATAAATCAGCACTGAGCCAGTACATTAATCTTTCTCCCCTCTTACAAGTACCTAGAGGAACTCCCACTATAGATAACAGTAACATGATAGCCATTCAGTGATGATAGATATCAGATACTCAGTAAAACCATTCTTGTTAAATTTGCAGCGACTCTAATCAACAAAAATTCAAATTCCAATATCCCAACATCAAGTGCAAGGGCAATTAGCCATTATAATATGTAAGCAAACACGAGGCACATGGAACAACAAGATGAAAAGCTCGGCATGTGTTATTTATACAAAAACATACAACTAAGCACATGGTAAATGACAGCGAGATTCATGGTGCTCACCATGACTTGTTTCTGAGAACACAGACATTGGGACAATATCTTTAGACATATTCAAAGAATAACTTTTCGGAATATTCCCAGGCTCAGTGCTTGCCATCTCCATAGTGAACTGATTCACAATACACAAAGATAATATCAGAAATGCAAAGCAACAAAACATCAGCAGCAGATGGCATACACAAAAGCTACACTAAGTAGAACCGATGCAGCTACGTCTTCAGCTACAAGCAAGTGCGCTCTCTCGTGATGGTCACCAAACAGAAAGGCACCTCAGAACAAAAGGAATTGTGCGAAATCAAACAATTATTCACATACAACCGGCCCTGTCCCAATGTTGCCTGTCGTGGTTTGGATAAGCAAGGACGAACAGGACACCACATCGCGAAATCACAAGTGCACATCCACTCATGCCCTAATTCCGCAGATCAACTGGCCTTTTTCAACCGCACTTAATTAACATCTGAGCCTATAGTACCGGGCCACTCTCCAAATCATGAACTCCCTACTGCTCAAAATCAGAACAAGCACCAAGCAAGTATTCGCAATTCGTATCCCCGGCGCCACTTCAAACGCTAGAATCTCCACAGGAGATTATAATCGAACTTACCCTGTAGCGTGAGCCCAGACTTGATTAAGTCCAACTGACTAGGAAGACAAGCGAAAAACATATATCTATATATTTATAGAGAGAGAGAGAGAGAGAGTACCTGGAGGGAAGAAGGATTGTCAGGGGGTAGAAGAGGATCGAGAGAGAGGACGACCTTGGCGAGGGGATTGGGGTCTGAGGGAGGGTGAGCTTGCCACGACTTCGCCACCACCACCGGACACTTCATCAGCCACACCGATCTCTCCGCCTTCGCCGTCTCCACCTTGCTGCTTCCCTCGTCTTCCTCCATCCTCTCCCTCCCTCCTTCCTCTCTCTCTCTTTCTCTCTCTTATTCACTTGGTCTCCTTATTTTCCTTCCGCTGTGGTGAGGCGGTGTCTGAACCGCAATAAAGACCGGAGAAGACTGGACTGGGCTTGGGCCTCCAAGGGTACGTCCTTTTCAAGAAGACATTTCTCATTTCTTCTTCCTGGAAAACTCACGTCACGTCACGTCACGCTAATAAGAACTTCCATCAATTTTACAATCGAGAAAAATCAAACTTTCTTTTTGTTCAATCAAGTATCTCAATATTTAATATACCGGTTAACATGAGTCCTCTGTTACTTTATTTTTCTTTTCCCGGAGTCGTCTGTTACTTATATTGTCTTATGGCCCGTCTCTACAGACATGTCTCACTTACTCGATAAAAGTTAAACATAATTCGTGACGGATTTTGCTTATTCAATCAAATTTAAGAAATCTTAGGTGCTAGATGATATAGGATATGTTTGGTTTAGCTTTTAAAAACCAATTGGATAAATGCAAAATAGTTTAATCAATGGCTTTTGGGTAAATGTAAATGACGTTTGGTAAATTATGGTTTAAAAAATAACTTTGAGAGAAATGATATTTGGTAGAAAACATATTTGATAAGTCCTTTGGTCATTAATATTACTTTTTTAATTTTTATTTGTTTAAAATTTAAAAAATCAAATATATAATTTTTTTTTTTTAAAAAGATCAAACCCTTCGTTGGAAAAAAAGAAAAAGACCAAAACCTTCATCAGTCCAATGAAGGGCTATGGTTGCCAAAGGTCGCCTGAGCTTGGGCGACTCTCAATAAAGGTCACGCGACCTAGGTGAACACCACCGAGGTCTCCCCACCTCAGGCGGCCCTCGCCTAGGTTGCGCATTGCCTAGGACACTTGAGGTCGTAAGACCGTTGATGGCCCTTGTCGGGGTCACGCGACCCTTAGTGGAGACCTCAACCGACGGCTGTTGGCGACCCAAATCTAGGTGTTGGTAGCAAATCTTGGTCCGTGGCAGCCATAGTCCTTTGTTAGTCGGCGAAGGGTTTGGTCATTTTTTAATCAAAAAAATAATGAAAGACAAAATCGGAAATTTGAAGAATTAATGAAGGTAGCTTTGGAAGGAAAAAAAATGAGTTTAGCATTTGGCTAAATATTGAAAGCCTAATGCTAGTCCTTATTAGTATTAGGCTTTCAGCCTTCCCAATATTGACTTTCAAGTGAAAGCTCCTTCAAAATAATTGTCAAACGACACAATATTCACATTCCAAAAGTAAGAGAAAGTGTTGACTTGCGCGATATTGGTATTTTGATATGTCTCTCGTGACACAAAAGTCACATTAAATGTTAATCTAGATAGTTAATGGCTATCTAATAGCATTAGCACCCACGTTAGTAATTTTCTATCTGCAATGTTAATGGAGATCTCATATTGAACCAAATTTGAAAAGTTGAGGTACTTGATTGAACAAATAAAATATTTTATGAACTCAATTGTGAAACAGGTAAAATTCATCTACATGCGGTGTAATCGTTGCAAAATAGAAAAAAATATTACTTGCCATCATGTTACTGTCATTATTTATCTAATCAAGTTATGGTACTTTCAATTTTTATTATTAAGTTTTCTACTTGTATAAAATGTCTACTTTCCTTCTGACACTAACTCCATCAAAGTCCAGTTAAAGTAACCATTCGTACCATTCGTGAATGCTGGAGTGTGATGTGACTTCAATATTATTTATGTAAACCATCAAATGTGGATGGTGAACTGGCGAGAGTATAAATAACAAATTCACTATCCACAACCTAGAGTAAGTATTTATGTAGGCAATATTAGTATCTATTACTCTCTGACATTCTCCAATAGTCATGATAGCTGGATTTGGCCGAATTTTGTGCTGGATGGACTTAATTAGATATTTTGTTAAGTAGAATGACTTGAAAGGAAAATTTTAAAGTATATAGAGTTGATTAGAAAAGTAGTGAAAGTATAGGGATGAAACGTAGGATTGTACCTGAAAATATTGTATGGTTTGTGTTGTTAAATTTATTTTCCATTTTTCCTTATTTATGATTCAAAATGAATAAAAGGTACGATCCTAAAATTTACCTTTCTTCTTATTCCGACCTGCAAATTAGTGTGAACAGCATTTTTTTACAACTATCTGGAAATTGTTTCCAAACTTTTCATGATAAAATTATAGGAAAAGTACATTTGAAGTCTAAAACTTATTACCAAAGTGTAACCGAATTCTAAATTTTTTAAAAAAGTAATCAAATTTTAAAACTTATCAAATTGATGCAATTAAGTCTATTCATTAATTCCATTCAATTTGGCTAATAAAAATGTTGACATAACTTCTTTTTTTCACTATTTTTTTCAAACACACGGCACCAATATGACATGTATATTATTTTTTAAATAAAGATGCACTGATGTGGCATTTCTTCTTCTTTGGTTCGGCATCTTCTTCTTCCTTTGAGCTCGAGCTCTTCCATGGCTGTGAGCTTCGAGCTTAACAAGACATGGTGGCGGCGAACTTCAAGTTCGAGCTTAAATGATAGCATACAGCTCGGCGAAATTCTCGTACATCTCTCTTTCGCGCTTGTCATTCCACAGCTTGACCTCCATCACGATATCTCGGAGAGACATGGTGCGTAAGAATTGGGTATTCAAGTAAATTATGGATCCGGGGTTGGGTGGAGGATTGGAGAATAGAACGGGACATGCGCAAAGGGAAGAAACCTTCTTAACTAAACAGCCATCATGACAAATCAGCTAATTCAAGCAACTGAGCTTGACACAACATCGCACAAACAGCATAGGTACAGTAACAGAAAAATAACTAGTGGTGATTACAAAGACCCAACTAACATCATACTTAATTGATCCAATAACGAGAAACTAAAGTTCCATTTGTTTGGTAGAAATCAAATGATTTGGAAAATATTTTCCTAAAACCAATCGCTTTTACATTCAAAATAATTAGTTCATAAAAAATATTTACATTGTCACCAATAATTTATGTCCAAATATTTTTGTAAACGATAAAATTTTTCCGTTCACTTATTTTTGTATGAAATATGAACAATCATTTTTAAGAAAATATTTTTCAAATTATTCATTTTTCGTGAAACAAATGGAAATTAAATCATGAAAAAATAAATTCCTTGATTAGTGGATATTCGATTTTCTATTCGGATCTAGTGATCGCCCTGAATGGATCCAATCGGCCAAGGAAGCTTAAAACATGCTTTGCACTCGCCTGGAGGCTGGAGCTGAACCAGTAGAGCAAACATGACAAACCTGTAGACATCACTTGTAAACAAACTGTAAACATGGGTGATTTTCTTGTTTGTAACTCATTAATTAGACACTTTTTCCCAAAAAAATCAGAAAATTAATTAGAGAAATTTTTTTCCAATAAAAAATGGAGGAAGACAATGTCCATTCATATTAGATTTAAAGCCTATTGTACTTATTCCTTACATGGACCTAAAATGACTGAATGTATCTATATTTTTCAATTATCAACTTATCTCAGTTTTATTATATGTGTGCAATGTAATTACTCAAAGTGAATAACAAAAAGGAATAATAGCATGGGAGGTCTCTCTAATTTTTCGATTTGTGCAATGTTATTTTTGGACTTTTATTTGTTCAAATAGATTCTTGAATTACATATTTGTTTGTTCAAGTTAGTCCTTTCAAATCTAATGGACATTATGACGGGGCCATTAAAGGCGTGAATGATAACTATTCGGCTAGAAACTGATTTTACGAAAGAAAAATAAATTTTTTTATTTCTATTCTTAGACGAGTTTCTAAGCAAAAATACGCATTTGATAATGAAATAAAATTTTTATTCTTGGAATAGAAATTCGTTTAATAATGACACAAAATTTCTATTTCTAGAGTAGAAATTCGTTTAATAACGACACAAAATTTCTCATTTCCGGCGATGGGCAGCGGCGGTGATCGACAACCGACTAATAGCGAGAATAAACGATGAGAAAAGTTTTTATTTATCATTTCTATTTCATAGAAAAGTAAAAAAATGTTTACTCATGAATTCTATTCTAAACCTATTTTTGGAGTATAAATCTATTTCGGAAATAGAAAAATGAAATAATTTTACTAAACAGATTTTTATTTCAGAAAAAAATCTGAAATTAAAAAAATAGTTATAGAATAGAAATACAATGGTTTCGTGCGTGCCCTAAGTGCCATCATAGCAGCCATGCGTCACATGTGTCCCTTGAAAATTAAAAATTAAGAAAAAGGTTGCAAAGAAGAATTTAAAAAAAAAAAAAAAGAAACCACAAAAAAGTAGGGGAGGGTGAGGGAAGGCTAGTGGTGCTGGACAGTTATAGGGGGCAGAGGCTGTTGACACCTCATATTTTGGCTCCGATTTTTGAAAAATCCTTAAATTGATCCAAGGTTGACCAAAGAGATTCAAGAAGCGAATCATTTGTTTCACCGTATAAGGTGAATTATTCTCAAGAATGGGTTGCCCCTTTTATGCAATGTCGAGAATCTTACAATTCCTTGATTTCAGTCTAACATCAGGTTACTAGGGATCTCAAGAGTTCCAAATACATCGAGAATTGGGTTAATCATCGTTTGAATGGTAAGTTATGACTGATCAAACTTTGATTGAACTTTTCGATACTAGAATTAGGTTCCCTGTGCCTGGAAACCATATCTAGAGGTTTCAAAGTCAACCAAAGATTTTTCAAACCTCCTTGATATGTAAGTAATGATTTTTAAAAGTGTTAAGTCACCAAATCGACATGTGTTTCAAAGATTCAAGCTCATAGCCCCAATATGGGCCAAACTATACGCTCCTTTGATCTTACAATTTATCTCGACAGTCACTCTCTTGCCTGTTGGGGGCGCCCTCGCTCATTTGAACACATGGTGAGTCGTCGAAAGCTCCCAAACTCTTCTAATCTTTTGCTCTCTATTATTAAATTTGTTCTCATGTTTCTCTCTTGGGCACATCTCATTTGTTTCGTAGGTGTCAAAAATCGAGCGCTTCTGAGATGAGTCTGCATGTCTCTATTTAAATTTTTGAATAGAAAGTATGTTAAGTTGTTGGCACGCTGAATTTAAATGTTAGATTGAAAAGTATGTTGTTATGTTATTCTTTGGGAAAAAGAAAATCCGCATGAGTTTAGGCCATGTTAATGCCGAAATGAAATCTCGAAGGTAAAATTACGCCGATGTGCTATCGTAATGACTATTTTGATTGTAAGATATGTCATGCTGTTGAATTTAAACGATGATGACTTTTGATAAATGGCGCTGTAATGTATTTTGATACTGTTCATAATACATAAACCGTATGGTTGGAAGTGGAAGGGGGATATAAAGTGGTGAATAGATTGAAGCGTTGCATTGGAAATAAGCCTATAGGTCATACTACTTGTCGTGATCCTTCCGAGTGAACCTCAAGGAAGTTTCATGAATTGCTAAGCACGCAAGAATAACCATCTTGAGATGTGGCGCTTGCACTTAACATAGGCCTCCCAAGTTCTACCGATCACCACTTGATTTTCTTGTTCAATTTTTTGATTGGATTTTTGCTTCCACCAAAGCTCACCCTACTTCTGCGAACATGGGTTCTTGGATATAGGGACTTAGTTACGTTAGATTCATCGAACACACATTATCCACGCCTTCTCTCTTTTGTAAGACATTATTTGCCCCTTTTCTCTTTGGTAACACATTATTCGCACCATCCTTCATATTTCCTTTTATTTTCTCATTGTTTATGACACTAATATAAGTGGTCATTTATGGATCCTCAAACAAACAAAGATCAAATTGAATTATAGCAAAACAAGGAAAATGTGGAAAATGAAGGAATTCGAGCCATATTGGGCAACATTATACAGAGCTTTGTTATTAATTCCCAAGATAAGACCCTCGTGAGCTATGCGTAAAAATAAGAATGAATTTTAAATTAGGGTTAATAGCACAAAAAACCCAAAACTAGTACACATGTAAAAAATTTACCTCTAAATAATTTTTTAATCACAAAAGGCCCCGAGTTGGTAATACCTATGAAAAATTTAATTTCTATTAAATTTTACTCTCATATTACTAAGTTAGATAACACATGACAGTTGACATGTATACTAGTTTGGGGCTTTACTCTCCATTAGTTACATGTGTACTAATTTGTGATTTTTTATAATATTAATTTAATTTAACGGAAACTAATAAATAGTAAATTTATTATAAATGTATCATTTTAAGGTTTTTGATGGTCAATAAATTAGTTTAGGGTAAATTTGTCACATGTGTACCGGTTTGAGGTTTTAAGTAGTCAAAAAAATTATTATGGAGTAAATTTGTCATGCGTGTATCAATTTGGATTTTTTCATTATATTAGCCCTTTAAACTATTCTAACGAATGAAATCCTTAATCTAGACGATGAAATGAAATATCAAGACTCATTATGAATTAAACTAATCCTCTGATGCAATTTGGATGGTTCTTTCTATCGTTTTCTTTTTATCTTTTTTTTTATCTTATATTTAATTATAAAAAACCCATCAAGACCTAACAACTAAATGCCGAAAAATCTAACAACATAACTCTGAAATTGGTGAAAATGGATATCGGTGAAAAGACCGACATCTATTTTCAACATTATCTCCTGCAAAACAAGTAATGCACGTCCAAAAGCAATGAAACTAATGCAATGCATGCTGGAAATTGAGACAAAATGAATCAAGTGTAACGGAAACATGCAAAATGACACGAAAACAAGTAACAGGTAAAGGGGGTGCCCGGGACGACCAGAAAGGCGCTACAAGGCCGGGCTAAAGGCTGAACGCTCACGGTCCCACCGAGCTTTTGATCCCTTTCCAGACTTCAAAACGGCCTGAAAACGGGCCTAAGCCATCTTGGGACATCCACGAGCCATGAGAACCAATGAACTCCGGCCCAAGACGTGTCTTATGAACTCAAACCGCACGGATGCTTGCTATCCAGCCCACACGCGGCTTGGACAGTCAGCGACCGCCACTTCCCTAATTCAGACAAGAACATTCAATACTTCCCGATTTAATAGCTAGATACATGCCCGGAGGACATAATGATAAGTTGGAGCTGGATCAGTTAAACAATAATGCAGAAGAGAGGCAGAATTAAAGAGTCATGAATTAAAAGTACTTGAGTCACATACAGAGCATAAGTGCCAGGGACAAAAGAGCTAGAGGCACCAGATTCTTGAAGAATGGTGCAAAGATCCTCTAAAGATAAAGTAATATACGAGCTATTAGGAGAACTTTTAATAGTAGTAGTGGAGGTGGATGAGCGTGCAGGTGGACCTTTATTTCGGGATTGGTTGTTTGTCCTTGTAGGTTGTATAGGTTGTTGTTGATAGCAAGTGGATGCAAGGTGACCAATTTGATGACAATACGTACAATATTTGCTATGTGGTGAGGAAGAGGTAGGTGTGGCAAGCACTGTGTCTATAGGAGTGGATAAAATAGAGCAATGCACCTTTAAAGTAGCAAGTCGAGTCTCTTCAGTCAATAATTTTGAAACAACTACCTCAAGACGAGGTAATGGATCTCAATGCAAAAGTGAAGCTCGTACAAGTTCAAACTCGTCATTGAGTGCCATCAGAAATTGCGTAACATGTATACAATTACAATATTTAGCGAACTTGCGAGCATTAACATTAGCTTCCCATTGCGACTCGGATAAAACCAATTGATCCCAAACAGCATGACTTGTCTCTTGATGCATGCGATGCAAATTTCATAAAAGTTGATACTGATGAGCAATATCTGAGGTGGAGTAAGGCTAACAAGCAAAATCCACAGTAGTTTGTTGTGTTGGAGGTGATAAACTAAAGCTTGATAGAAGGAATCAAAATATTTTTGAAACCATGTTTAAATATAATGTTCTTGCTGTCCTATTCCTCCAAACGCTTAATAAGTTTTTCTCTAGTTTTTTTAGCAATCCTCGTAGGTGTGCGAGTTTCACCGGTGACATTACGCCAAAGTTTTTGTTCTCTACAAAAACTTGGCTTTTCTTGAGCATAAAATATAATTTGATCCATTCAAGACAATTTGAACAGATATTGGCATATATCCATTTATCCATTGAAATGTACTAATTTGTGTAATAAACACCAAGAAACTAGTATCATGAGTGCAAATATGGAGAAAATGACGAGGAATTAGCATGTCGAAATGCTTTGGGAATTGATCGGCCAACTTTGGTCAACGAACAACTGTCAGCGGTCAATGGTGACGTGGTAGATGGTGTGGCGAGTGATATGGCAATGGCGGGTGACGCGACAAATGACGTCAAGGTGCCATGGCAGACAACATGGTGGATGACACAACGGATGATGTCTGGATGACGCAATAGTGACGTTAGCAATACATGTTTGACCTTCAGATCACATGCAACACATGTGGACACGTGGATCTCATGTGCAGAATCTGTAGGTGGCGCGTGAAGGCGCATAAGACGTTCTTTGGTGGCGAGGTTTAGGTTGTTGGATTCTTTGAGCGGCAGAGAACCTGTCTGTGGTCTTGTATTGTAAATATAACTTGCTTAATGTGTCGGAAATTGACTTGTAGTTGACGGCTTAGGTTAGTTCGAGACAGTAGAGTGTGGCGGCGCATGGTGGTGGCATTGAGTGACGAGTCTGTTGATAGTGACGGTTTGCCGAAACAAGCTCTGGAAGACGCTTTAATAGCAATTGAAGTTGCGCACTTGGTGGAGAAAGGAGAGCGATGTGACCTATACAGCTGACATCATGACAACTGTGGAGTGAACACAGCCTATTTGGTTGGCATTGCAAAAACTTCTCAGAAAGGAGCTTCTTAGGAAAGATGGGTTGATACCAACTTAAAAATAATTCAGAAAAGAGAAATAGAGAATTTTCTGTACATTTCGATGCGTAATAATAAGGAGTACATGAGCGTGTATGTAAGTTTTAAAGGTCGACTATTTGCAGCAACAAAATATTACACAATCAAATTATAATTAATCATAAAAGTATTCAGAATATTATAGATATTCAGAATATTATGAAAAATAATCTAAATATATTTAAGAGTATCAAAACTGATTGAAAGGGTCGGGGATTGCGAGTTTTTACCGATTACACGCTAAGAACAATGATCGACGATGAGCGACAGTTGGTATATCCTCGGTTGCTTTCGGTTTAGTCTCCTCCAAAAGTCCTCACGAACTTCCCTAAGTCTCCAGCAGTGTGTCTTTTGTTCTCTTTGCTTTAGTTTTATTAGAATGAATGCCTCTGATTTCGTGCACCCCACTTGCGGAAATCTGCAGCTCAAGAATAAAAAAAGGATCCCTGTTCTTTCCTTCTTCAGTGGCCGATCACCAGCCTTTCTTTTTACCTAGTTTTCTCATGAATTCTCTTGTTTTTACATGTGCAGAGGCTGAACTTCTTTCCTTCTCAATCTGGTCGAAATGTGCTTTCCATATGAGCTGAATTGCCGTATTTCTTAATTCAACATGTGCTGATCAAATAGCTTCTAGAAGGAATGCCAATCAAAAGTCCATCTTGCCATTGCATTGATGGCCATGCTCGCTTCCAGAAGGAATGATAGCTGAAAGTAAAGGCATAAGAAAAGCCCAAACCGAACCAAATATTTCGGGTCTTTTGGGGTTTGGGTAGTGTGTAAAAAAACCGGGTATCGTGAACCCTACCGAATTGAACTGAAGCACATTAACAATACCCTACACTCTTTGAGCTATGGATTGATAGAGAGAGAGAGGACGAAGGTCGTAAGGTGTGAGCTTGATGGTGCGGCTCATCTTCACGTCTCGATCACACCACCTCGATTTGCCTTCCTATCATGGTTGGTTCCATACCCTCTTTCTCTCTCTCTGATTTTTCTATCTTCTTTCTTTTGGTTTGTAGGTTTTAATTTTTACTTGTCGGACCAATTTTGGATAATCTCATTGTTGCTCCTGCCAAGACTCGAGAGATTGGCCGACTTCGTCCTTGCCGGAGCTCTTAGATCTCTCCTTCCATACCCTCCGTTTTTGTTGGATGTATGCCCTAAAGCTACTATGTAATAGTTACATGTTAGGGATTTCAGTTGTACTATCATTATTATTATTTAATTAATGGCAATGACGTATTCATTCATTTGTCCAATTATTTTATATTTATGAATGATTCCATAAGATCAGTTGCAACTAGACCTATTCTTGAGACGTCAATAATATATGTGACAGGTTCATAGTTAGGTTGAATCTTTAAACTGTTCCTGGTCAATGGAATATTGAGTGGATATTTATAATCCTGTTGAGACCGGTGTGTTCTTAACTTCACCATTAAGTATTGGATACTTAAGGGAATGATGAGTCACATGTCATTGGGTATTATGATACTTGAGTTAGAACACGGGTGTTTATATTAGACAAGTTCACTGAACGTGACGCATATGGAACGATTAACGACATGGAAGCTTTTAGCGTGGTCAATGTCTAATTGTTCATGCTTTGGTCTTGTGTAAATAATCCTTAGACCTGAGGCACATTGTTAACTTGTGTGTCGAACAACTATGGTTCACAGGTGCACGTAATGCCAGGTCGTTGATCCGTCTTTATGCCTAATGGTCATAGTTTGTTCATATTCGAAGTTGCACACGTGCGCAATGTGGCACCCCTCGAACAGCCCTCGATCCGTTAGGGTCACCACAGTTCGATTTCCTTTTCACTTGTCCTAACAACATGCCACTTTGATACCATTTCTTTATAGTCGGTCCATATATCCTAGGGGTTTGTATTATCTTAATTGGTCCCAGCGCAGTTTATATAGCGGAAGCATACTCGACATCTCCCTAACCCGTACTCAAACCAAAAGATACAATGCAATATACACCAACTACAACCTTTCACATATATATACTTTAGGGCTGAATCACTTTTATTTACATAACTAAGATGGACTTCACGAGTTGGTACAACAAAAGGCCAAGGCTTTTAACTAAGCTCGGCTATAACCCAAAAGAACCCGACTCTCACATCAGACATGTACATCAAATCCATCCTCTAGTGTCGGCCATCCCAAAAAGTGTCATCCTCCACCAGTCACACGCTCCAATCACACCCAACCCGGTGCATCGGCCGGTGGCGGCGGCAGCATCCCTATCATCACTCCAGCGCGTCGAACGTGTCCAGAAAGGAACTCCTGAACTACAGGGCCATCAGGTAGGCCCACATCATACATGACCAAAACATGGACTCGAATAAACACCAGACCATGAACACCGACGCAGGGGTGCTCTGAACCTCAACCTTAACATCAGATGGTAAGCCATAGAATGTACCACGTGTGACAGGTGCTAGAGGCATCGCTCAATCTGAAATGTTAGTCCCCAAAGGGGTGAGTACAACCACTCAGCAATAAAGATCCATCAAACTACACAATGCAACAATCAAGACAACCACAATTTCGAATTGAAATGTACATATCATCCATGCTATTGCACATGTCTCCATGAGATCTATTCATAGCCTTTATGATCACATTTCCCATGTCAAGCAACACCAATTCAAGTTCATGGACAACTCATACATCATACCATATGCACACACACGCAAGATTCATTTCCCATTTTTAACTTTCAAAAGAATCTCATTTTTCTTCCAGGGACCAGTGTTTGCATCCCGCATATATCGCTCACATCCAACCTGGCATCGCGAGGAACCTCCGGCACACACCTTCGGGCATCCCGTACCCCAACTGGCATCACGAGGAACCTCCGGCACACACACTCTGGGCATCCGGCATGCACTTCCGGGCATCTCGACACTCCCGGGGCATCGTCGGCTCACACCTCCGACGGTATCATCAACATCACAAAGTATATTCATATATATACCTCATTTTCAAATCAGCATTTGATGCAATAATATCCGAGGTCTAAACCAGCCTTCTTTGATGCTATATGACATGCTAAATATTACCACATATGCCGCATAAATAACCACTCACGACATCATGTTTCATAGAGCAATTCATTTATTTTTGAAAAATACAGCAAATTTTCGGATAAAACAGAATGCACTCCTTTAGTTAAAATTCTGGAAAAATTAACAAAAGATCTTAATAAATTCTGAAAATTTAACATGTTATAGCCAAGACCTAGGGGAGTAAGTCCCATGAAGAAATTGAAGTCCAATTCATTCTGAGTTAAAAGATATAATTATTTCAACTCACCCTAACCCTCGGCTAAATTTCCAGATTTAATCCCTTTCAAATAAAATCATTTCCCGAATCAATACTTGTCCGTTTATTCTCAAATTTCAGTATGTTATTCCTCAAGATGTCGTATACAACTCTTATCAAGGACACGGGATCAAATTCGGACTGGATAATTTCACAAAATTCACAGAATCGCAAGGGATCAACACAACAGTTTCCAGATCTAGTATCTTTGAAGAAAATTGGTTTTTCCAACAAATACTTGTCCGTTTCCATTCAAATTTTGATATGTTAAACTTCAAGAAGTCCTCTACAACTTCATCAAGAAGTCAAAGTGAGATTTCAACTAGAACATTGCATGCAACTCACAAAATCACCAAAGGTCAGACTGTTTTTCCAGAAAACAGATTACTAGGCTAAAACCCGACTCTTATAACTTCGAAAATCCTCACCTCCACCACATCCGAAATTTACCATTCATCACACACAATCACAGCAAGAAAAGTGTAGATCAATGGACTCTACTTGCCTCTAATCCAAGCAGAATCACAGCAAGCAAAATGGCGGGGCAAAGCGGGCTCGACGACGGGACTAGGCAGGTGCACGGCGGCCGGTCTCCTCCTCCTCTTCCTCTCTCGCACGCCCGCTTTCTCTCTTCTTCTCTTCCTCTCTTCCTTGCGCGCAACACCCCCTCTCTCTCTCTCTCGGTTGCTTCATCCATTCCGCCCAATTCTCTCTCCCTTTTTCTTCCTTCCACCCTCATGATTAATCATGAGGTTTGCATGGCTGGCGCCACTCGGTGAATCCCTCTCGCCACTTGGCATTTTTCCCATGCAGGTTGATGGGCCAAATGGGCCGGGCTTCTCCCTCTCCTCCTTCGGTCGATGGCAGCTCCTTTGAGCTTCGTGGGCTAGGCTTCTTGGCCCACTTTGGGCCCAACACTTTTGGGTCCAAAGTCCAACTTTTAAATGGCCCAAAATAATACTAAATAAGCCCATAATTGCTCTTAACAATTTACTCTAATCCCCACTTAATTTCATAATCTCAAATACTCACATGGCCATAAAATTGAAACAATAATCAATAAAATCCAACTTATAAGGTTCATGGTATATCCAAGGGTTGTCATGAAATTTTAGGATGCCACAATTCTCCCCTCCTTAGAGAATTTCGTCCTCGAAATTAGACATTGCCTATGTCTCTTTAAACAAGTGAGGGTACTTTTCCCTCATCTCATTTTCACCTTCCCATGTGGCTTCCTCCACATCTTGATGTCGCCACAATATCTTAACCAATGGTATCTTCTTGGTCCTGAGAATTTGTTCCTTTCGATCCAGTACTTGCACAGGCTCTTCAATGTACCTTACTTTCTCATCCACTCTGATGGCTTCATGATCGAGTATGTGACCAGGATCCGGCTGATACTTTCTCAGCATTGATACATGGAATACGTCATGCAAGTTCTCTAGCTTAGGAGGTAAAGCCAATCGATAGGCTACATCCCCTATCCTTTCAAGTATCTCAAAAGGTCCAACAAATCTAGGGCTCAACTTACCCTTCATTCCAAATCGAGATATTCCTTTCACAGGGGATACTTTAAGGAATACATGATCTCCCACATTAAACTCTAAAGGTCTTCTACGCTTATCTATGTAGTCTTTTTGCCTACTCTGGCTGTTCTAAGTCTTTTCCTGATAATTTCAACAGCCTCAGTAGTAATTTGCACCAATTCGGGTCCTGTCAATCTCCTTTCACCTACTTCATTCCAACAAATAGGGGACCTGCACCTTCTTCCATATAATGCTTCAAACGGAGCCATGCCTATACTTTTCTGAAAACTATTGTTATAGGCAAGGTATAGTAATGATGTCCTATGTGATCTAATTATGACACTACACTGAAATCCTCGGCCGGGGTTGTAGTCGAGAATAAATTGTTTATGTCTCAAATAAAATGCATGTCAATTAGATTTGTACATATGATCGAATTGGTGACTTGACAAATATTTCATGGTTTTTATTTAATTGGGACATAGTAAGACAGAGGGAATGAATTACACTGTAGTCAAAACTGATTGGTTCTTTATATTCTTAAAGCATTCACGCTATTTGGGTAGCCATGATATATTGCTAGATATCAATCATGGCTTGTAGGACCCAAAGATTAATCGAGACAATTAATTCTTTTGGGAGTACTAATATGTTAGTACAAGTCTTACTACCAGCTTAGTGATGAATCTAGGGATGTCACACACCATAAACAATTAAGATAACGTGGAACAAGAGAGAAATATTGTTGCAAATGTGTTTGCAATTACTG
This sequence comes from Eucalyptus guilfoylei, assembly GCA_016097605.1. NCBI lineage: Eukaryota > Viridiplantae > Streptophyta > Magnoliopsida > Myrtales > Myrtaceae > Eucalyptus > Eucalyptus guilfoylei. The sequence continues at coordinate 23,127,678 of CM027865.1, read as the reverse complement.
CAATCAAATTGAGTCGATTTGAAATTAAATTAAATGAGATTTAATTTAATTTGTATTATAGTCACGACCCTACTTGCATATGATGCACATGCATGCCCAAAGTAAATACATGTTAATGTACCCTAATTGCACACACAAATATTATGTTCCTTTTATTTTTGTTTTAGGAATTGATTAATTAATTATTTAATTAAACAAATTATGCACACGGTCAACAATTGTTGCTGACCGCGTGCAACACACATCATGTGCATTTCTTTTAATTCAATATATATATATATATATATAAAGGGGACTTCATGCATCATGCATGAATGGTCAGCAATCGCTGGCCATCATGCACGAAGCAATGGTCAGCAATTGCTGACCAACCGTGCTCATGAGCAAACGATCAGCAACGGTTGCTGATTGTCCCTCGATCAGCAACCGTTGCTGATTCAAGTATATATATTTAAAATGTTGTATTTGAGGACATAAAGAACAGTTGCTGAAAATAGAGAAACGTGTGGGTGTTCTTGTGTTTTTCGAGACGCGAGAAAGAATAGGGATTTTCTTTCGTTTGGGCCGTGACTAAAAACATCAAGGATACGGCGGATTGTCTCCACGAGATTGCTAGCACGATCATAGTGGTGACTATTCGAAAGTTCTCTCTTCCATTCGACGTCCGTTGTTAGTGTGTCTGAACTAGAGGTCCGATGTTTGTGAGACTCAAACTGAAGAACATCCGAACCAATTCGTTTAAAGCGCGCTTCGAGAGGTAATTCGTTGAACTCCCTTTTTATATTCAGATTTTTTTATTAAAACGCACGAACAATGCCTTCGGAGAATCATGTATATAAAATATCATCTTTGTTTTTGCTGTATTTTTTTTTTTAATTTTACCTATACATGATTCATGGAACCCCAACAGTGGTATCAGAGCCAACCTTAGGCATTTTTCGTGCGTTTAATTGATTTATAGTTCAAACATATTTTTGCTTTCTAATGGCCAATTTATTAAGAGAATCTCTTGCTCTTATGTGGCCTATAAAAGTTGATTAATTTATGTAATAAATTTAATCAACTAAGCAAAAATTAGAACTAAATCAATTTTAAATTAAAATCTGTAACTTGTTATACTTTATGTTTATATTCTGCGAATGATTTGCAATTGTGAATTTAAAGTTGACAACGCAACTTCTGTTCGGAATCACGCTCGTGAACTTTGTTTCATCGATTTGATTTCTTGATGTAATTTGTGTTGTTCGACTTTAAATTTAATTAAATGCAGTATTTTATCTATGCCTTCCGGAGTTTAAATTTTGAATTTATGACTCGTAAGGAAGGGTGGTGATCATGGAAAAATCCCTAATCATTATGATTGTTGTATGGATGAATGTATGATGATTACAGGTATTCTTTTTGGGGATGTAATTATTAAATGGAGGTTGCGTCCTTCCTTTTATTTTATTTTAATTTTTTATGAAATGTAATTTTAGCATAGTTTATTATATCAATTGTTGATGTAAATACTACGAGTTCGAGAGGAGCCATTGGAGGAGCCATTAAGCCGGAGAGCTCTATGGGCCCGGTTTTTGAAGAGTTCAAAGATTGAAGAAGAAGTGAAGAGCATGTCCCTATTATTAAAACATTAAAATGGCTAAATGGGTCTCTTTGGCTCGAGACCCATTGAACCATAATTCCATGATCACCACGTAGGATAGATGTTTATATGATATCTATTTATTTTTGTGTTTATGTTATCATGCATGTTAAACTAGTTAATGTGCAAAGTGAGACCATTAATAACGACCCAAATCTCCTTATTAATAATATTAAGTTGAAATGGGTTTCGGACTCGTGGCCTTCCATCATCGTGGTTTGATCCAATATTATAGTGGTTAACTGACTGGCTATGGATACATAGGGGTTAATTACCATTCATAATATTGGACCACTCCATTATGCATGTGATGCTATGGGGTTGGAGCCAAATGATTTCTAATAACTGTCAGGTGAGGGAATCGTTTATGCCTTCAATACTTGCATGAGACGATAGGCGAGACTTAACTATGATCATGATGCCAATAACTGTTAGGTGAGGTTTTCATGGTCTAGAGGCCGAAATTATGATTGGGACTCACATATGATGCATTGAACAAGTTGGTTCACTCACTAAGTTCATAGAACACCAATAACTGCTAGGTGAGGTGGGCTTTGGGCTAGTGAGACTCCAATCCCCACTAGTAATCTTTACCCAACAAAGATTACTGCTTCCCATCTTAAGGAGTATGGGATTCAAATATAAATTTAGTGGGAGGATCTATTTCATTTATAGGCCAAAATGAAATAGTTATTTTGAAAGATACAACGGCTAACAATTTATTTTTTGCAACAAATATATTATTACTTTGAAAATGGTGACCACAAACCCACTCGCTTTTATACTTGACAAGAATTGTTTGACTGAACCCAATTTCACTAACTGGGTAAGGAATTTGAGAATTGTTTTCAATTTAGAAAAAAAAATGGGTATGTGCTTGATGAAAAGATGCCAACCTCCTTTCCTAAGGGCGGGACCCAAGAGGAGCATGTCACTTATGATAAGTGGCATGATGATGACTTAAAAGTTAGGTCATATATGCTTGCTTCGATGAATAATGAATTACAGAAGAAGTATGAATCTATAGAAGATGCTAGGTCGATCATTTTGCACTTAAAGGAATACTTTGATGAGAATGGTCGAACCTCTAGATATGAGATATCTAAGGCATTGTACTGTATGAGGATGGCTGAAGGATCATCTGTTAATGATCATGCTTTGAAAATGATCTGACACATTGAAGAATTGGCTAGGTTGAATCTCATTATGGATAACGAGTTAGCTGTAGATTTGATCCTCCAATCTTTACCTAATTCCTTCTTTGGTTTTGTCCAAAACTTCCACATGCATAAGATGGAGAAAACTCTTGCTGAGTTACATAGCATGCTGGTAGTTTATGAGAAGGAAATGCACAACACGAGACCAAATGTAGTGGCTATGGCTAAGGCTTCTTTTTCAAGGAGTAAGACTGTTTTAAAGAAAAAGAAATGGAAGAGGCCTATCAAATCTGTTGTGCAACCAAAACCCAAGATTGATAGAGGGAAATGTCATTACTGTGGTGTCAATGGGCACTGGAGGAGGAACTGTAAGAAGTACCTTGCGAGCTTGAAGGTCAAGCCCAAGGACCAACCTTATGAAGGTATGGTGTCTATGCTTATTGAAACTAATCTTATGGTTAGTGCTGAATCCAGCTCATGGGTTCTAGATTTTGCTGCAACTTCACATATTTGTATGTCTTTGCAGAATCTGGAAACAAGCAAGATGCTAGGGCGAAATGAGATTGTCCTGACATTTGCCAATGGAGCAAGAGTTGCTGCGTTAGCTATGGGGATTTTTTGCTTATGTTTGCCTTCTAGACATGTATTGGTTTTAAAGAACTATTTACATTATAAAAATGTTGTTAGGAACATCATCTCTATACCTCGTTTGGGTAAAGAGAATTATGAATTTTCTTTTGTTGATGATGTATGTTCTATTTATCATAATAGAAAATGTGTTGGTTCTAGCTTATTAACCAATAATCTTTATACCATTATAATGTATGGTAATGCGATTACCGATGTCAATAAGCAAAATAGAATTGATATAAATGCCATAACTAATAAACGCCCTAGAGATAGTCCAAATAAAAAGTATGTTTGGCATCTCCGATTAGGTCATATTGGAGAAGACAGAATTAACAAGTTGAGTAATGATGGGTACATTGATCCATCAAATTTTGGGTCATACTCGACTTGTGAGGCATGTCTTCTAGGAAAAATGACTAAAGCGCCTTTTGTGGGACATAGGCACGAGCTGCTGACATATTAGGATTAATAAATACAGATGTATGTGGACCAATTAATGAAACTGCTAGACGTGGTTATAATTACTTCATTACCTTCACCGATGATCAGTCACGGTATGGTTATTTATACCTCATGAAGTATAAATCTGAATCCTTTGAATAGTTCAAGGAATTCAAGGCCGAAGTTGAGAAACAAACAAGAAAATGTATTAAGGCTCTTCGATTGAATCGAGGAGGTGAATACCTTAGTACTGAATTCCTAGACTATCTTAAAGAGAATGGCATTTTATCACAATGGACACCTCCTGGAACTCCAGAACATAATGGTTTATCTAAACGAAGAAATCGTACTTTATTAGATATGGTGCGATCTATGATGAGTTACACCGATTTGCCAATATCCCTTTGGGGATATGCCCTTGAGACAGCTGTATATATACTAAACAGAGTGCCGTCCAAATCTGTTCCAACTACGCCCTATGAGATATGGCATAGTAGGAAACCTAGTCTTAATCATATTAAGATTTAGGGTTGTCCAACTTTCGTAAAAAAGCTGAAAATGGAAAAATTGGAGGCAAGATTTGAACAAGGTCGCTTCATTGGATATCCAAAGGAAACTCTAGGATATTATTTCTATTTTCAATCGGACCAAAGAATTTTGGTGAGCAAGCACGCTTCTTTTTTGGAGAATCAATTCGTCCAAGAAGGTGGTGCTAGGCGGAAAATAGTCTTACAAGAAGAAAATAATGAAGTACCAAATAACCGAGTTCAGATACCAATCTTTGATTCAGTGGGAGCTTCTAATACACAACCTCTTAGGAGAAGTGCGAGAACGTCTCGCCCACCTGCTCGTTATAGACACTCGGTTGATCATATTTAACCATTATTCATTGTGAATGATAGTGATCAACCTGGTGATCCTAAAACCTATGAGGAGGCGATGTCGGACATTGATTCTGGTAAATGGCTAGAAGCCATGAAATCTGAAATGGATTCAATGTATTCCAATGAAATTTAGACCTTAATTGACCCGTCTGATGGTATTATACCAATTGGCTGTAAATGGATCTTCAAGAGGAAGATGAATGCTGAAGGTCAAATTAGAACTTACAAAGCATGGCTGGTGGCGAAAGGATATCGTCAGAAAGAAGGAATTGATTATAACGACACTTTCTCACCTGTGGACATGCTTAAATCCATTCAGATTATGTTGGCTATAGCTGCACACCTAGATTATGAGATATTCCAGAAGAATGTCAAAACGGCTTTTCTAAATGGTTTTCTCGAGGAGGACATCTATATGGAACAACCACGAGGTTTTGAATCCAATAGTGAAAAATGGAAGGTGTGTAAGCTTAAGAGATCCATTTATGGACTCAAACAAGCCTCTAGAAGTTGGAATAGCCGTTTTGATGAGGTAGTCAAATCATTTGGCTTCATCAAAAATACGGATGAACCTTGTGTATACAAGAAGATCAGTGGGAGTGCAATTGCATTTCTAGTTTTGTATGTCGATGATATATTTTTGATTGGAAATGATGTACTGATGATATCATTGATAAAACTATTCTTGTCACAGAAATTCTCCACGAAAGATTTAGGAGAGGCAACCTACATTTTAGGTATCAAGATCTATAAATATAGATCAAGACGATTGATTGGCCTCTCACAGTCTACGTACATAGACAAAGTGTTAACACGTTTTAACATGCAATGTTCCAAAAAATGATTATTGCCTTTTAGGTAAGTGATTCGTCTTTCTAAAGAGATGTGTCCCAACACTCTTGAAGAAAGAGAGCGAATGGCAAAGATACCATATGCATCTGCTATTGGAAGCATAATGTATGCTATGCTATGTACTAGACCTGATATTGCACATGCTGTAAGTATTACTAGCAGATATTAGTCTGATTCAGGAGAAGAGCACTGGATAGCAGTCAAGAATATTCTTAAGTACTTGCGAAGGACTAAGGATCTATTCTTGATATATGGAGAAGGAGAATTTAAAGTTGTAACTTATACTGATTCCGATTTTCAATCAAATCCTAATGATTATAAGTCTACATCTGGGTTTGTCTTTACATTCAATGGTGGCGCAATTAGTTGGAAAAGTTCCAAACAAAGCATAACTACTGATTCCACCACTAAGGCAGAGTATGTAGCCGCTTCTGAAGCAGCAAAGGAAGCCGCTTGGATGAAGAAGTTTATTTTTGAACTTGGAGTCATTCCCTCAATTGAGCAATCGATTACATTATTTTGTGACAACAATGGGGCGATAGCTCAAGCCAAGGAACCTAGGTCTCACCAAAAGTCCAAGCACATTGAGAGACGCTTCCATCTCATCAGGGAAATTGTTGGGAGAGGTGATATCGCCTTGCAGAAAATTGCCTCAGCAGAAAACGTGGCAGATCCCTTCACTAAGGCCTTACCTCGGTCTTCTTTTGAAAGGCATATTGACAAAATGGGTTTGAGGTACCAAACAAATTGGCTTTAGTGCAAGTGAGAGATTGTTGGATGTATGCCCTAAAGCTACTATGTAATAGTTACATGTTAGGGATTTCAGTTGTACTATCATTATTATTATTTAATTAATGGCAATGACATATTCATTCATTTGTTCAATTATTTTATATTTATGAATGATTCCATAAGATCAGTTGCAACTAGACCTATTCTTGAGACGTCGAGGATATATGTGATAGGTTCATAGTTAGACTGAATCTTTAAACCGTTCCTGGTCAATGGATTATTGAGTGGATATTTATAATCCTGTTGAGACCGGTGTGTTCTTAACTTCACCATTAAGTATTGGATACTTAAGGGAATGATGAGTCACATGTTATTGGGTATTATGATGCCTGAGTTAGAACACAGGTGTTTGTATTAGACAAGTTCACTGAACTTGATGCATATGAAACGATTAGTGACATAGAAGCTTTTAGTGTGGTCAATGTTTAATTATTCATGCTTTGGTCTTGTATAAATAATCCTTAGACCTGAGGCACAGTGTTAACTTGTGTGTCGAACAACTATGGTTCACAGGTGCACGTAATGCCAGGTCGTTGATTTGTCTTTATGCTTGATGGTCATAGTTTGTTCATATACGAAGTTGCACGTGTGCGCAATATGAAATTTGTCTCATTGTTGCATGCAAAGTATAATAATGATCTCTTTAATGAGATCTAATTATGACACTACATTGAAATCCTCGGCTGGGGTTGTAATCGAGAATAAATTGTTTATGTTTCAAATAAAACGCATGTCAATTAGATTTGTACATATGATCGAATTGGTGACTTGACAAATATTCTATGGTTTTTATTTGATCGGGACATAGTAAGACAGAGGGATTGAATTACACTATAGCCAAAACTGACAGGTTCATTATGTTCTTAAAGCATTCACACTATCTGGGTAGCCATGACATATTGCTAGATGTCAATCATGGCTTGTAGGACCCAAAGATTAATCGAGACAATTAATTCTTTTGGGAGTACTAATATGTTAGTACAAGTCTTACTACCAGCTTAGTGATGAATCTAGGGATGTCACACACCATAAACAATTAAGATAACGTGGAACAAGAGAGAAATATTGTTGCAAATGTGTTTGCAATTACTGCAATCGAATTGAGTCGATTTGAAATTAAATTAAATGAGATTTAATTTAATTTGTATTATAGTCACGAGCCTACTTGCATATGATGCACATGCATGCCCAAAGTGGATACATGTTAATGTACCCTAATTTCATACACAAAGATTATGTTCCTTTTATTTTTGTTTTAGGAATTGATTAATTAATTATTTAATTAAACAAATTATGCACACGGTCAGCAACAATTGCTGACCGTGTGTAACGCATATCATGTGCGTTTCTTTTAATTATATATATAAAGGGAACTTCATGCATCGTGCAATCAGCAACGGTTGCTGATCGTCCCTTGATCAGCAACCGTTGCTGATTCAAGTATATATATATATTTAAAATGTTGCATTTGAGGACATAAAGAACGGTTGTTGAAAATAGAGAAACGTGTGCGTGTTCTTGTGTTTTTCGAGACGCGAGAAAGAAGAGGGATTCTCTCTCGTTCAGGTCATGACCAAAAATATCAAGGATACGACGGATTGTCTCCAGGAGATTGCTAGCATGATTAAACGTGTCTGTTGTTGGTGTGTCTGAACTAGAGGTTTGACGTTTGTGGCACTCGAACTAAAGAACATCCAAACCAATTCATTTAAAGCGCGCTTCGAGAGGTAATTCGTTTAACTCCCTTTTTATATTCAGATTTTTGATGAAAACGCACGAACAACGCCTTCGGAGAATCATGTATATAAAATATCATCTTTGTTTCTGCTGTATTTTTTTTTTTTTTAATTTTACCTATACATGATTCATGAAACCTCAATAGTTTCTTGTGCATCCCATAGCCTTTGTGTGTGCCCAGAATATTTCCTTAATTTTTTAAAATCTTTTACTCTTTTTTTTTGTCGTTTTTTCTCCGCTTCTCCTCCCATGCAGTCCTTCGAATGGCCCTCTATTTTCTGCTCATGTTCTTTCTTTTCTTTCACGTCTCCTACGTCTTCTCACCCCTGCGCTGCTCTTTCTTTATGCACATAAGAAGGGCTATGTTGTGTTTCCCTTGCTAGATTAATCTTTGGAAAGTATCATGGTGAGCTTGAAATTGTCTTTTTCTTCTTCATAACTACGCAAGTATCTCAGATGGCATTGCCCGATTCTGTCTTGAAGCCCACCCAAATGGGGAAAGAAAACCTGAAAAACCGAACTGAACCAAACCACATTTTCCATTTGAGTATTTCTTCTTGGTTTGGGTCATAGCAAACACATATTCCTTATGTTTTAGGCTGGGTATCATGAAAACGTGATCCGAACCAGTGACATCTCTAGCTGAAAGTACCTCCTTGCCTGTGATTTGACCTACCTTCCTTTTGGTTTTATTTCCATATTAAATATCACGTTTCATGTGCGCAAAGAATTTGGTTCGTCCAAAAGGTGTTATCTATGATGTGGACCTATATTTTTATGAATATAATTTTTAAAATAAAAACTTATCTGTTGACATTGACTCTCATTTTCTATTTTTGAGGAATTGTTGTTCCATCGTACAGTTTCACATTCTTAACTCTTCAGTGACAGTTGCTCATTTGGAAACTGTCTTGATAGAAGCCAGTTTATAAAGATGATCGTTTATTTTGTATGGGCAATTATAAGGTTTAACATGAACCCTCTCTTTTAGAAATATACTGTTAGTATGAGAAGGGATTGGGTTAGTAAAGTGTGCCCATAATTATTGTTGAATTGCCATCAAATCTAATCGTTGTTGAATTGCCATCGAATCTATGTGGATTTCCGACAAACGCAAATCCAATAATGGCTATAGGTCAAATTTAATTACACCTTGTTTTTCGCATGTAAATCTAATTGTGCATGTTTGGAATTGCATAGTTTTGTCTGACATTTGGTATCAGAGTGATATTAGTATCTCTTCCTTGTTTTTATTGATTTTTGCGTGTATTTTCATGGGTTTTTTTAATGAATAGTAAATTGGCCATTTTGGGGCCAAGAGATGAATTGTCGATTTTGGCTGAATTTCGGCAATCCACCGCCCGACTTTGGACTTATACAATCGCATTGCCAGGAGGCTAAATAGTCGTAAGTTAATTCGGCATATTGGTGATCGCTAGAGGCTAGTTGAGAGGAGGAAGTCATAGTGGTTAGGGTTTGCATTTAGGGAATTTATGCTTGATTCGGGCCAATTTCTTGGACTTTTTTGCCGATTCTTGGACTTGTGTGGTCACACCGGCATGTTCTTCAAAACTCACCAATTATTTTGGTCTAAAATGGGTTGCTAAAGGAGAATCGAATGATTGAAGGTGCAGTGGAAACTGAAAAATGGTGAAATCACGTGAAGAGGGGGCAGGCGCATGCATGTACGAACCCAAGTTTAGCAGCAGGTGTGTGCAGGGCACGCACCTGTTTACAGGCATTGGCGTGTGCGCCACATGCCCCTGGATGAAGTAATGGGCGTGTAACACACACATGTGATGCATTTACTATTCTACCCCCTAGCCGCTAAATTTACAGTTTTGCCCATTGACCATTTGAAATTTGCAGTTTTTCCCTCGATGTTGAAATTTACCATTCTACTATTGGCCATTGAATTTACTTTTCTGCCCTTGCATACATTTTGTGAATAATTTATCCATAGAATTAAATGTCTAATGATCCATATATAATTTTGTTTGATTGGAGATTAGCCACAACATGTCTAATTTTTTAAATTAATCTTATTAATATAATAAATTTTTTCCCACAAGATTTTTTATTATTTTGATATGACTATCGAGATGAGATATTATATTATTTTTCTTAATTTACCAACGGGGTTTCGAAAAGGAATATAATATGATAGTTTCTATTTATGAATATATTTAAATAAAAAACTTAACCAACTAGTAGTTTTTATATTATGTGATTCATATCTTGTGACATGTTTTACCAATGTAAAACATGAATTATGTAAATTTTGCCTCAAATTCTTGTAACATAAGCATGTTTTGATATGCAGTTGTGCAATCTATGAATTTCTATGAATTTAAGAGTGATGTCGACATGCTGAATAGTGAAAATTATAAAGTTTGGAAGGAGTTAATCATTTTTCAATTGGAGTGCATGGACATTGACTATACTATAAGGAAAGACGAACCACATGCTTCTACTGATACAAGCACTATAGCTCAGATAGCCCTTTATGAATAGTGGGAACTGTCCAACTGCCTTAATGTGATGTTCATAAAGACTAAAATTTCTCGAAGTATCCATGGTTCGGTCGCTTAGCATAGCAATGCTAAGGCTTTATTGGAGGCCATTGATGCACAGTTTTAGACTTTAGAAAAGGTGGATGCCATGACCTTAATTATGAAACTTTCATCATTGAAGCTCATTACTGTTAGAGGTGTGTGTGTGCACATTGTGAAGATGAATGATATTGTAGCTCAGCCAAAAAATTTTGAGGCTGATATATCTGAATCTTTTCTTGTATACTATATTCTGAGCGCTCTCCCACAACATAAGCACCTTTCCAAATCTCTTATAGCAGACATAAGAGTAAGTGGTCAATTAATGAACTCATGAGCATGTGTGTTTAAGAGAAAGAAAGGATGATTATAGAATTGGGAGAAAATGCTCATTTGACAACACAAGGAAAGTATATGGGGCAAGGCAAACATAAGGGAAAGGGTAAAATACCTCCCCAAGCTAACATCAAGAAGGAATCCAAATGTTCTTCTATAAATAGAAGATGAGGAAAAATTGCGTTCGATTTAAGGCTTGGCTTGAGAAAAAAATGTAATCCAATCTCTTATGTTAGTTATGAATTTAAAATAGCTTATGTGAGTCACCACACTTGGTGAATTGATTCTAGATCTACAATCCACATTTCAAATTCCTTGCAGGTTATCAAAACGATAGAGAGCTAATGGGAAGTGAACAAAGCATATATTCAAGAAACAAGATGCATTTGCATGTGGAAGCTATTGGGACATGTAGATTAATTCTTGATAGTGGCTTTGTTTTAAATTTGGAAATGACCTTTTATGTTTCTAGTTTCTCTAAAAACTTAATTTCAATTTCAAGACTTGTATCTTTGGTTAGTCTTTTAAATTTTCAAATTCAACCTTCAGTTTATTATTTAAATATGAGATTACTAGGAGTGGTATTTTGTCTGATAGTCTTTTTTGAATTAATTTACAAGATAATGTCTTTTATAATATGATGCATGGCATGATAACGTTGGTATGAAATAATGTATTGTGAATGAAGATTCCTCTATTTTGTGGCATTGGAGATTGTGATATATCCATAGATAGAATTAAGCAATTAATAAATGACAGGATACTTAGTACTTTGAATATTACTAATTATGATACTTGCATGAATTGCATAAAAGGAAAGCATACAAACAAGACAAAGGAAGGTGTTAAGAGGAGTACAAAATTATTAGAAATCATACAAACAAATATTTGTAGTTCAAATTTAAACTTGTATGATAAAAGATACTTCATCTCTTTTATAGATGATTACTCATGTTGCGTGTATCTTGACTTGCTTTATAATAAGCATGAAACGTTAGATGCCTTTAAGATATTTAAAACGGAAGTAGAGAAATAATGCAGCACACAAATTAAGATCTTGAGATTAGATAGAGGTGGAGAATTATATGGAAGATGCACTGAAGATGGACAAGCACTTGGTCCATTTGCGAAGTTTCTTCTAGAGCATGGGATAGTTGCCAAATATACCATGCCTGGTTCTCCAAACCATAATAGTGTAGGAAAAAAAAAAGAAACTGAACTTTATTGCACATTGTGTGGACTATGCTTAACAGCTCCAAACTTCCTAAATCCTTGTGGACTGAAGCTCTTAAGACGATAGTGTACATATTGAATTGAGTTCCGGCCAAAGCTACCTAAGACACATTTTGAGTTGTTTAGAGATTGGAAATTGAGTTTGTGACACGTACACATTTGGTGATGCTCATTTGAAATAAGAGTCTACAATCTACAGGAAAACAAGTTGGACCCAAGGATTATAAATGGGTATTTCATTGGATATGCCGAAACGCCCAAGGGTACATGTTTTATTGTCCATCTCACATAAGTAGGATTGTGGAATCAAGAAACTATAAATTTCTTGAAAATGACATGATTAGTGAAAGTGATCGATTTAAGGATCTTGTTCCTGAGAAAGATCATTCAGATACTCAATCTACACCTCAAGTATTAGGTTGGTTGTTATTCACAACAGCCCTTCAGTTCAATCAGCTATTGAACAACCAATCATTGAAGTTATGCAAACCACTAATATTGATTTGGTAGATCTAGTTATTCATCAATTACCAGAAATTGCTGAACAACACGCTCCTTAAGAGAATGTTATACAACATTAAGAAGATCTACTAGAATGAAGGAATTGACAATTCCTAGTGATTATATTGTGTATTTACAAGAATATGACTATAATGGTGGAGTTAAGAATGATGTTGAAACGTTTTCACAAGCCATGAGTAGTGATGAATCTAATTTGCGATACAATGCCACGAAGGATGAGATGAGATGAGTTCTATGGCATGTAATGAAGTCTAGGATTTAGTTGAGTTGCCTAGGGTGTGAAGGCCAATTATTGTAAATGGGTCTTTAAAACTAAGAATGACTCATTGGGAAATATTGAGAGATATAAAGTTAGACTCGTTACCAAAAGATTCACTTAAAAAGAAGGGACTGATTACATGGAAACATTTTCTCCTATATCTAAGAAAGATTCCCTTCATATTGTTTTGGCATTGTTTACTCATTTTGATATAAATTTACATTAAATGGATGTGAAAATGGCATTCCTCATTGGAAACTAAAGAATGGGGTTTCCATGAATCAACCAAAAGGATTCTCCTCTAGACAAAGGTGAGCATTTGGTGTGCAAGCTTAAGAAATCTATATATAACTTGAAACAAGTATTTTGCCTATGGTACTTAAGATTCCATGATGTCATCTCTCCATTCAGTTTTGTATAAAATGTCATGGATCAATGTATATTCTAGAAGGTTAGTGGGAGCAAAATTTGTTTCATTGAGTTGTTTATGGATGATATTCTACTTGCAACCAACGATAAGGGAGTGCTACATGAGTTGAAACAATTCCTCTCTAAGAGTTTTGATATAAAGGATACGGGTGAGGCATTTTATGTCATTGGCATTTAGATCTATAGAGATAGACCTCGATGAATTTTAGGACTATCTCAAGAAACTTATATCAATAAAGTCTTAGAGAGATTTAGGATGGAAAATTGTTTACCAAATATAGCACCTACAATGAAGGATGATAGGTTCAATTTGAGCCAGTGCTCGAAGAACGATATAGAAAGCGAACAAATGAAGAATATTCCATATGCTTCCATTGTCGGAAGCTTGATATATGCTCAAATTTACACTCGACCTGACATTACTTTTGTTGAGAAGATATTAGAGTAATTAAGGTATGGACCACAAGAGAATTGCAAAGAAAGTGATGAGACACCTTCAAGGTACCCAAGGTCACATGCTTTAAAATAGATGGATTGACAATTCAGAAGTAGTTGGGTAATCAAATGCAAACTTAGCTGGTTGTGTTGCTTCTCAAAAATCAACATCTGAATATATTTTTATGTTAGTTGGCGGATCCGTGTCATGGAGGAGTGTGAAGTAGACCTTGATTGCTATTTCAACTATGGAGGTTGAGTTCGTTTCTTATTTTGAGGCCACCTCACATATTATATGGTTGAACAGTTTCATTTCTCGGCTTAGAGCATTGATTTTATTTCTAGGCCATTAAGAATATTATAACAATTCAGTTGCGGTTTTTATGGCTAAAAATGCCAAAAGTGGTAGTCAAAATAATCATAACAATATTAAGTATTTAGCCATAAGGGAACATGATATTAAGTATTTAGCCATAAGGGAACATGTTAAGGAGAATAAAATAGTCATAGAACACGTTAGTATTGAATTGATGATAACCGATCCTTTTAACTAAAGGCATGCCACCAATGAAGTATAAGGATCATGTGGCTAAGATGTGAGTAGATCCTATCATGTGATTTGTCGTTGTATGGACAATTTTTCATTGTATGAAACTCTTATTCAGTTGTAATGTTATTCTCAATTTTTGTTGTACATATTCTGCTGTTTATGAGAATAACAATTATCCTTGCTTCTAGAATAAACATAAGGTTTATTCATTAAAATGTGTTGTCACATATGGTCTAACATTAAAGAAATAAGATGCATTATGATACATGAAAAATATTACTCATTCTTAGAAGATATGTAGCCATGATTCATGCATTTTGTAGTTATCATGGACTTGGTTGGATAATTCGTATGATGAAAATGTTAGGATCAAGTGGGAGAATGTTATCTATAATGTGATCCCACATTTTTAAGGATATAGTTTTTAAAATAAAAACTTATCCGTGGACATTGACCCATGTTTTCTCTTTTGAAGAACGATTAATCCACTATATGGTTTCACGTTCGTACATATTCGGTGATAATTGCCTATTTGGAAATCGCCTTGATGGAAGACAGTTTATAAAGACGATCATTTATTTTGTATGAGAAATCACAAGATCTAATGCAAAACCTTTCTTTTGGAAAAACACCATCAATACGCGAGGGGATTGGGTTAGTATAGTATGTCAATAATCGTTGTCGAATTACTATTGAATCTCCGTGGATTTTTTACAAACGCAAACTCGAACAATGGTTGGAGGTCAAATTTAATTACATTCTGTTTTCGGCATGTGATTCTAATTGTGCATGATTAGAATTGCTTAATTTTTTCTAACCAAAGGGACATGGCCAAGTCCATAAAAAGGGGTAGGGCTTCGGCTTTGGAAGCTTAAATGAATTCGGGTTTAATTTGCAAGTCAAGTTGTGTATTGAGTCAGTTTGAAGAAAATTCATAGTCGGACCCATAATTCATTTGATGCCAATGCATTATTTTTAAATCTAAATGTTTCTAATGTCTAAATGCTGAGAAATAAAGTAAGAAATGCTAATGTGAGGTTAAACAAAGAGAATATATTTGCTTAGGAATTTAATCATGTTGCTATCGATAAACTTGATCTCTAGTTTATTCATGAAAGAATCGAAAAGTCTTGGAGTACAAATATAGGTGTCAATAGGTGCCATTCTTTGATGGGAAGCTCAAGAAGTTTTCTTTCAAAGACAAATGACATCTAAATTTGGGTAGCAAACTATGCAATAGATGTATATGCAAAGTGTAAATGTGACGAGAAATATAGACTATACAGGAAAAATACATGGGATTACTTACCTTAGAGAACCATTGGCTGCGGGGGCACGCTAAGCTAAAGAAGCTTTCTGGGTTGTCGAAGCACGTTGAGCTGAAGTAGTAGACTCTCTGGGCTAAAGAACGCACAAGGCTGAAGAAACACTTAGATTGCAAGAGCACACTAAGCTGATGAAAGACTTTTGGCTGTAGAAGCTGTTATAGATGAAGCAAAATATTTTTTAGAGGCTCTTTTGTCTTTTCTATCATATTTGCTTTTACGTTAAAAGTGATACCTTTATATTAGCGATGGCAAGATGCTAGCCGTCAAGACGCTGAAAAAGAAAAAATAGAGAGACAAGAAAAAGAGAGAAGAAAAAAGTGAGTTTTTTTTCTTTATGAGGGTTCTCAATCTCTTTGTGCCCTGATCTTGAGAGAAAATTATCATTGTATTCCAACTTTTTTCAAAGTCTAGTAGATTCGCAGAGTGCCTCTGCACGGAGACATAGCCCAGGTTTGGGTGAACTTCGTTAACAAATTTTCTAGCGTGTTCATATAATTCTGTTATTTTATTATTATATTATGCTTGGTGAATTGTTTGCGAGCGTTATTTTTCTAGAATTGACGTGCAATTTCATAACAACTGATATCAGAGCTTGGGTTGGCTAATCGAGAACATCGAGGGTTTTTCAGTGACGTTCGATTGAAAGCAAATAGTATGGCAGAAGATAAAATTAGAATCGATAAGTTCGATGGGCAGGATTTTGGACGGTGGAAACTATAAATCGAGGATTATCTTTATCAAAAAGATCTTTATGCACCACTTGAAGGTTGGAAAACTGAGATGGCAGAAGTGGATCTGACAGTAGAAGCCGGATGGAAAATTCTTGATCGAAAGGCATTAGGTGGGATTCGTCTAGCGTTGACGAAAAAGGCAGGGTACCACATCGCGAAAGAAAAAACTACAAAAGAAGCCATGGATATTCTAACAAATATTTATGAGAAGCCGTCCACATCAAATTCGGTATTTTTGCTGAAGAAATTGATTAATATGAAGTTATCTGATAGAGGTTCTGTGGTAGAGCATATTAATAGTTTCACACAGGTCACGGGTCAATTGGAATCCGCAGGCATAAATTTAGATATGAAGCTTCAAGCTTTTTTATTTTTATGTTCTCTTCCAGAAAGCTACAAGACACAGTGCAGGGAATTTCAAGCACTATAAAGGATGATTTAACTCTTGATGATGCTGTGAGTAGTATCATGGATGAAGAGATGCAAAGGAAAGTCTCAGGTGGAGATAATTTTTCTGCATCTACATCTTCAACGGCACTCGCAGTGGAGAACCATGGAAGAAGTAAAAGTAGAGAAAAATTCAGCGGGCGTGGCAGATCACAATTAAGGGGTAAGAGACAGGTTGCAAAAGATGAGTGTTGGTTTTGTCACAAAACCGGACATCGGAGGTTTCAGTGTGAAGCCTACAAAAAGAAGCAGCAAGATGAGAATCAAGGAGCTAATGTGGTTAGCGATGAATCTTTGCTAGATAACTTTGTCCGCAGGGTTTGACTTGACAACAGATAAATTGTTTATTGATTTTGGTGCTTATTTTCATTGCACCTCGCAAAGAGACATATTTGATGATTATGCTAGTGGAGATTTCGAACAAGTGGCTGTGGGAAATGGCCACATGTGTCCCATTGTTGGGAAAGGAACTGTGACTATGAACATCTCAGGTGGAGAACGTCTAGTTTTGCATGAAACTAGGCATATTTCATAATTAAAGAAAAATCTAATTTCAACCAGTAAACTTGACCAAGAAGGTTTGGTAATAATTTTTGGATGCGGAGAGTGGAAGATAACCTCAGTGGCAAGAGTAATAGCAAAGGGAAAGCGTATGGGTACACTTTACCTTCTCCAAGGAGACAATATTAGTGATATGGTTGCAACTACAATGGCTACAGGTAATTTGTCTACTCTTTGGCATTATTGTTTGGGACATCTTGGTGAAAAAGGTGTAAAGCAGTTACACTCGAAGAAATTACTTTTGGGTTTGCAAAAAGTTGAGTTAGATTTTTGTGAGAGTTGCATTTATGGAAAACATAAGGTTGTTAGTTTTCAATTGAATGGGCGACAAAATAAAGGCCAGAAGCTAGAGTTGATTCATACCGATGTATAGGGACCTGCTCAGGAACTCTCTTATGGTGGTAAGAGATATTTTGTCACATTCATTGATGATGCAACAAGGAAGACTTGGGTCTATGCTCATAGAGAAAAATTAGAAGTATTCGGGATGTTTAGAATGTGGAAAACCATGGTAGAAAAAGAGACAGGTTATCAAATTAAAGTTCTGAAGTCTGATAATGGTGGTGAATACACGAGTAAGGAATTTGCAGAATATTTGAGTCGAGAAGGCATACACGAGTTAAAGACTGTTCCTATAACTCCTCAAGAGAACGGTGTAGCTGAAAGGATGAACATGACTATTTTAGAATGTGCGAGATGCATGAGGCTACACACGGGTCTTCTGCTACACTTATGGGCTGCCACAGTTGATGTAGCTGTTTATCTTATCGACATAAGTCCATCTAGTGCATTGAATGGAGAAATACCACAAGAACGGTGGTCAGGTAAAAAGATTAGTTATTCACATCTAAAGGTGTTTGGTTGTATTGCATATGCTTTGATTGACAAGGAGGATAGGAAAAAGCTTGATGCTAAGTCCCAGAAGTGCGTCTTTATCGGATATAGTGACGACGAGTATGGCTATAGACTTGGGGGGGGGGGTAAGTACATTAGAAGTGCCAAAAGTTGTGTACGGGGCTCACTTTAGTGCCAAACGTTTTTTTCGGATCACTTAAGTGCTACTTTTTTAAAAAACTGATCATTTAAGTGTCAACTCCGGTACGGATTGCCGAAAATCTGACGTGGCTATATTTTATTAATTTCTCAATCCTACATGGCTCACTGACGTGCCAAGTCAGCATATAACCCCTAAACGACGTCGTCCAAAAGTCATAAATAATGATCATTTAAGTGCCACATTTTATTAAAAGTGATCATTTGAGTGTCAAATTTTATTTAAAGTGGTCATTTCAATGCCAGTCGTTGTTAAAAAACAATCACTTTAGTGCCAAGCATGCCACGTGGAAATGCCACGTGGACTGGATATTTTAAAAATTTTGCCAAGTCATATTAAAATTTTAATTATAAATTACACGTAATCAGTTTGATCGGAATTTCTCGCCATTGATACTAAAGTGATCGTTTTTCCTCCGATTTAGCACTTAAGTGAGCCGGCGAAAAATTTTGACACTAAAGTGAGCGCTGTACACAACTTTTGGCACTTCTAGTGTACTTATCTCGACTTTGGGATGATGAGAATAACAAAGTCATCCGCAGTCGGATGTGGTATTCCATAAAGAAAAAATGTACAAGGATCGTCAGACAGAGCACGAGAAGGTAGTACAACCAAAATATGTTGAATTAGACACAATGCCCGTGAAGATGTTTCCAATAGATCAAAGTGCACTTGAAAGAGAGGTTCAAGATGAGTCTATTATCAGTGAAGAGGTAGTTCAAGAGGAACGCAATGATTCGGAGCAAACTAACGACCGTGAAGTACCTGTCTTGAGAAGGTCTACACGTGTGAGAAATCCAAAGGTAATTTTTGATCCATCAGCTAATATTGTTTTGAGCCATGTCTTATATACAGATTCAGGGGAACTGGAGACTTAAAATGAGGCAAAGGTAGACACGTCTCACTTGCAGTGTGAGTTTGCTATGAAAGACGAGATGAGCTCGTTACTTCAGAACAAAACTTAGGAGTTGACCAAGTTGCCCACAGGTAAAAAAGCTTTATTAAACAAATGGGTGTACAAGATTAAGAATGAAGCAGATGATAGTATTAGGTACAAGGTGAGACTTGTAGTCAAGGGCTTTTCTCAAAAAGAAGGGATCAACTACTCCGAGATATTTTCACCTGTAGTGAAAATGACATCAATTAGAGTTCTGCTGAGTATAGTTGCAGTGGAGGATCTTCATCTTGAGCAGTTAGACGTAAAAACAGTGTTTTTACCCGGTGACTTAAATGAAGAATTATACATGGCACAACCTAAGGGTTTTGAAGTCAAAGGTAAGGAGCACATGGTATATTGCTTGAAGAAAAGCTTGTATGACTTGAAACAAGCTCCGCGGCAATGGTACCTAAAATTTGATGGTTTCATAAAAGAAAAAAGGATTTGCACACTGTGAGTCTGATCACTGTGTTTATTTTCGCAAGTATTGTGATGGTGATATTGTGTATCTCTCTTTATATGTGGATGACATGCTGGTGGCTAGTTCCAATATGAAGAGAATTGTAGAAGTGAAGAAGATGTTATCATCACAGTTTGCTATGAAAGATTTGGGAGATGCCAAGAATATTTTAGGCATGAAAATCATCAGGGACAGGAAAAATAAGAAATTATGGCTGTCACAGGAAGACTATGTGAACAATGTGTTAAAGAGATTTAACATGGACAATGCAAAACCAGTTGCAACTCCTCTAGCGAGTCACTTCAAACTTTTCAAGGATATGTGTCCGAGCACTCAGGCTTTGAAAGATGAGATAGCGGTAGTTCCATATGCATCAGCAGTGGGGAGTTTGATGTATGCCATGGTGAGCACGAGACCAGACATTGCACATGCAGTGGGAGTTGTGAGTCGATATATGCAGAGCCCAGGCAGAGAGCATTGAAATGCAGAAAAATGGATATTGAGATATCTAGCAGGTACTTCCAATTCCTCACTTTGTTATGGTGATACATCTATAGAGTTGCAGGGTTATGTAGATGCAGATCATTCACGTGATAGAGATAGTGGTAAGAGTACCACTGGATATGTCTTTACGGTTGCAAGTACGGTAGTGAGTTGGGTATCTCAACTACAAAAAGTAGTGGCTTTATCGACGATAGAAGCAGAATACGTAGCGATCACAGAAGCCTCCAAGAAAATCATATGGTTACAAGATTATATGGAGGAGCTACATCGAAAACAGCCAGTCAGTACACTGTAGAGTGATAGTCAAAGTGCAATGCACTTGGCAAAGAATGCAGCTTATCACTCAAGGACTAGACATATCAAGAAGCGTTATCACTTTATCAGATCAACATTGAAAGATAATGAGTTAAAGCTACAAAAGATTGATGGCTCGAAAAATCCAGCTGATATGTTGACCAAGGTAGTAGACAGAGAGAAGCATATTTTCTGTACTACTACCATTGGTATTAGTACAGAAAATGGCAGAGGCACAAGCATATTTTCTGTACTAAAAATTATTACTCCATATTGATTGATGAGGAGTATCGCAGAGGCACAAGTTTTTCAACTACTATTTTTTGAAGAAGATGGATGCAAAGTTGCTTGGTGCTTGGGTATATCTGTCTTCAAGTGGGAGATTGTTATAAATGAAGCCAAATAATTTTTAGGGGCTTTTTTGTCTTTTCCATCCTATTTGCTTTTAGATTAAAAGCGATACCTTTATATTAGCGATGTCAAAACGCTAGCCATCAAGATGCTGAAAAAGAAAAATAGAGAGACAAGAAAAAGAGAGAAGAAAAAAGGGAGTTTTTTCTTTATGAGGGTTCTCAATCTCTTTGTGCCCTGATCTTGAGAGAATATCATCGTTGTGTTCCAACTTTTTCCGAAGTCTAGTGGATTCGCAGAGTGCCTCTGCATAGAGACGTAGCCCAGGTTTGGGTGAACTTTGTTAACAAAATTTCTGACATGTTCATCTAATTCTGTTATTTTATTATTATATTTTGCTTGGTGAATTATTTGCGAGTGTTATTTTTTTGGAATCGATGTGCGATTTCATAACAGAAGCATGCCAGGCTAAAGTAGGCACAGGGAGGAAGAAGTGCTCTGGGCTGCAAGGGCAAGTCAGACTGAAGAAGCACTTCGGGCTATAAGAGCACGGAGGCTATCACATTGAAACAATCATGTATTCATTCAAAACATCATTAGGCGAATTCTATATTGGGATTAAAACCTGCAACTTGTATCAATCAGTTACTTTATAATGTATCGTCAACCGAGGATTATGGATGATTATTTCGCGGTCTCCACATTACAAAGCTCTCACAGGAAAAAGTCATTATTAGGACAACTTTTATTTATTAAATGTAGTCTTCTTAAAATGCCAAATGAAAGTCTTTGCAGTCTAAATTGACTTCTTTATTTACTCTCGTTATAGGCCGTTTTGCACCGTCATTGACACGGGAGATGATCCACTCGATCCACACCACTATATTGGAAAGGGTTAGAGTTTTCTCACGAGATATGACCCCAACGATCCGAAGGGTCTTTGAAGAGGATCATGTTGCAACCTTGGTCATGTTGTCATATGTTTTCCATTAGATCCACCAACTATAGTGGAATTCACATGGACATTTTTCTATATATATACATATTTGGTCGAAAAAAAAAATCATTGCTCAAAATGATACATTAGAAGTAGATATAGTGCATTTGGTTTGACATTTTGAAAGTCCAGGCAACGGGGCCTAGGGTCACTTGAGGTTGTGCGACCTTGGCCGACAATGCTAGATCTAGCTTGTTGAATATTTGAGCCCTTTGCTGCTGGCGAAAGTTTTGCTTTTTTCTAAATAAAAATATAGAAAAATTTCAGCCGAAGCCCTTTGCATATATGCAAGGATTTTTTACCATAGTCAATTTGCATTTTCCCAAAGAGTTTTGGCTTTTAACATTTGCATTGCAGTCAAAACCCATTTCCAAAATTGTCTCAAATGCACCCATAGAATTTCATGGCAAAGCAAATCGAAGTAGAGCAAAGGTCAAAATACTATAAAACAAAGCCAAATCAGAAAACAATTAGGATCAATAGAACACGAACAAGGTTAAGTACATACTTGTTGCATAAGAACAAATCTATCAAGCAAAATAATTGCCGGCTAATCATTGAATCTCATATCATTGTTAATGATGAGCGCACATCAGAAATTCTTTATCCAATAATTATGGCGTTGCCAGTTGGCAATGTGTGCCTAGGTTTGGCTTTCTTTACACTATCACCCTATAGAAATAACCAAAATTATCTAAATAAACATAGTTATAACTTTTGGAAGAGCAAATCTTTGTAATTCGGCCATATGCTAAAGCTCTCGTGATCATCATTGGAATTGGAGGTGGAATACTGTGTACATAGACAGAACATGGGAACATTGAATCCCCTAAAACATTATTAGACTCGCATATCTAAATTGGGAGAGAAGAACTCCTAGGTCTAGAACTAGATTAGGAAAGTTCAAACTCTCAATTCTAGAATTAGACAGAGAAAAGAGAATTCGCAGATTTAGATTAGGTGAGAAGAAAAAAGAAGAAAAGAATAAGAAAACTCAAATAAAATCAACAACAGATGGAGGAGAGGGTGAAACAAATTCAAACCCTCTCCCATGACTGAAAGTTGAAGAATATGATGGACACAGAAGAGAGAGGGAGAGATAAAGACTTTTCAGCTTCTTCATCAAGGAGTCAAAAGTTTAAAGATGGTGATTATATTTTTCGTTATATTAAAAGTGGTCATGTTTATCAAGTTGGCGGTAATGCAAGTCTAATAAAGAATCGTCCAAGTTATTGGTTTCTCCGCTATAATTTCTGTTGCTGGAAAAGGCGAGCACTTCTACAATCGGATCTTTCCTTGGGGATCTTAATCGCTCTAAAAATAGCTTTTTCTATTTATAATTGCATTTTCATACGTCTTTTGGGGGGGGGGGGGGGGGGGGACGATGGAGGAGTAAAAGGTGCATATATCTCTCCATAGGCTCGATCTAATGTTTGATCTTCTTGTCATTTGATTGGTTGGCTTCTTCTTCATGTTTAGTGTACTCATATTGTTGGAAAATGATTATCAGTGGCCCCTGGTATAGCTTTCTTTCTTATAACCATAATACATGTCTTCAGAGTCACGTGTCCTGTCACTAGCTTCTCATTCAATACGTCGAGCTACACGCTGGGAATTATATACTTTGTAGTTGACATAACATATTGGTTGTTGTCTAGTTTGTTTACTGAAGATAGGTTGGTAGTATGATGGCATGGGCACATACTTGTGATTAAAAGGTTATTTTATGTAGCCCCAATATGGTGGTGGCAATTGGCACCAACCATACTCCTTAAATTGGTGTAACTGTAAAATATGCATAGCATCTTTGTACCTTGAAGCGTGCGCTGGTCACTGTAATGGCAGGTGGGGACAAAAGTGCACCATAAGTTACCTCCCTCTCTCTCTCTCTCTCTCTCGCACTCGTGCTTTCTTAGAGATCTGGGATACGGTTGGGGGTAATCTAGCTGTCACCATTTTCCCTGTAGTCCTTATATATGTAAACTAGGAAAATGCATCTCCAGTGGATCTGCACAATTGGACTCACCAAAAAGGATGTTGACCCTAGTCAAAATGTCCTGCTCTCTGCTATTTTTTCTTGCCATTGCTATCATTCACATCACGGCATCTGATGAAGCAGCACAAAACGCCACTTCTTCAGCAATCACTCAACTCTCTTTGGGCCGTGGGCAAGTAGATCATAACAAGATATACAATGAAGAAGTGGTAAAAAATGGGGACTCAGTATATTACCGAGGTGGCACTGGTGAGGGTGGAGGAGGAGGTGGTGGCAGTGGTGGCGGTGGTGGCAGTGGTGGAGGAGGTTTCTCGTGGGGATGGGGGGCCGGTGGTGGCGGGGGTGGCGGAGGTGGTGGTGGAGGGGGCACTGGATGGGGTTGGGGAGGGGGAGGTGGTGGTGGCAGTTGGTGGAAGTGGGGTTGCAGCAGGCAGCCGAAATCGAGCAGACACAGAAGTCACCGGAAATGGATGCATGACAAGGAAGAGTACATGATGGGCGAGTTTGCTCAGTGCATGGTTAAAGGAAGGTGCAAAGGAATGAAATTGGATTGCCCTCTCCACTGTGGTGGACCTTGCTTGTATGACTGCAGGTATATGTGCAAAGCTCATTGCCGACGCTGAGTTTGACTTCGATTCATTATCAGGCACTCTTAATCTGTTTCTTTATAACACTACCATCTCATAGATGTTAGAATAGCGGGGTTGTTGAGGGGATATTGTTGTCTCCGTTTGATCAGTGAGGATTGAGCTAATGTTTCTGAGATAGCTCTAAGCATTTAGTGTGATCGTTTGTTTGAAAAACTGCTGGGTTTTGTTGTTAACGTTTGCATGACTGCTGGGGATTTGTTCATTAATCTGTCCATCGAGTTCTTGGCGAGAAAGCTGTTGCAACTATACAAACATCGTCGCAACTTGGCAAAAAGAAGGGAAAACACTTTATGTTGGAGATATATTCGGTGGGGACTATAAAATGAAAGGGAGTAGTCATCTTAACGTGGTGATTGAGATTAACATTACTCTAACTCTAAGTTGACGTGTTATTTTAATGAAGTTGAATCTATGCTCCATGGCTTTCGGCCAGCGGGAATTACCTTCAAATTAGCAAGCTTGACACTTATTTAGTGCATACAATCTAATTTTTCTCGATTGATATAGGTTGCAGAAGATGGGTTAACAAAGTAATCATATGCACAAGGACGTTTGCCAAAGTACATCGCACCCAGACAAACATAATTACTCATCTAAATTTGCTTACGGGTCCAGTCTCCTATTAGTATTGTCAAACTCGAGGCTGGTTTGATACCTAGAATTTTAGGGCAATTACCAACAAAATCTTTAGACTTATTGCATTTATACCAATTTAATCATAAACCTTTCAATTGTATTAATTGAGTCGTCAACCTTTGACGATTTGCCAACCTAGTTATTCTGACTAACTTTGGTCGGAAATTGCTAACGTTGCAGTCTAGTCAACATGGCCCATTTTACGTGACACAGCCAAGACCGATATTGACAATTTTTGCAAATCTTTTTAATTTTCAGTTTTTTTTTTCCTTTTCTCCTTTTTTTCATTTTTCCTTTTTCTCATATTCCCTCCATTAGCCATCATTGAGCCTCAACCATGGCCGACAAAGGTTGCCAGCCTTAGGCGACGGTTGCTCTTGCAACATTCGGCAAGGTTGAGCCTTGCCTAGCCACTAGGGAAGGCGAGGCTCGACTCTTGCCATATCCGATGAGGTCTCACCTCACTAGTGGCTGATGAGGTCATCCCTAGTGAAAGCTGACGAAGTTGACCCCACTGGCCCTCACCTGTGGCTAGTCATTGGTTATCATTGAGGCTCGGTGATTGCCGGAGCAAAATGGAGAAAAAAAGAAAAGGAAAGAAAAGGAAAGAAAAGAAAAGAAAAAATTAGAATTTTTTTTTTTTAAAATGCAAAATACTATCCCCGTTAGCGTCGGTCATCTAGTGTGGCACAACTATCATCAACGTCAATGATTTCGACCAAAATTAATTGGAATGATTAAATTAGGAAATCATCAAAATGTTTAAAATTAAATTAGCACAATTGAAAAGTTTAAGATCGGTAAATCTAAAAAATTTTAGGATTCAATTGAAATTGGCACATGTGTTACAAGTTTAGAATATTATCGGTAATTTTCCCATATTATTTCTACCATTGTGTCTATCATTATTCGCGGAGGCTTATAAAGGTGGTGAGACTTCTCAGAAGCGTGATAAGTCTATTTTTTTGTTCTTTTTCTATTTCAAGGAACAAAAAAATGGAAAAATAGAAAAATAGAAATGTTGCCATGCAGACTCTACACTTCAGTTAATTTTTCTATTCCTCGAGAACAATTGTTGTTGCCATGCAGATAACGTCTATTATTATCGTCCGATTGATAACATCAGTTAGTTTTTCTATTCCTTGTAATAGAAAAGTTATTAGGGAATAGATTTGGAATAGGAATAAGAAGTAGAAAAAAGAAACCTCTTGTTTTCGGGAATAATTTCTAGAAATAAGTTATTTTTTTTTCTTTTTGTTTTTTCTTTTCTTTCTCTTCTAATTGATCGCTGCAGCCTTGCCGCGCGCCGTCGTTGCTTGTCGCTGGTCCTGCCGTGCTTTGCCGCCGATAGACGTCTGCCGGTTGTTGTCGTCCGCTGCTGCCGGTTGTTGTCGTCTGCCATTGCCGGTTGCCGCTGCCTGCTGCTGCGACAATCGGCTAGAGAAGGAAGAAGAAGAAAGGAAAAAAAAAATGTAAAAAAATTATCACAAAATTAGAAGAAATTCCAAGTCACAAAAAAATTTACGGGTCGCACTAAATGCATTCGTGTTCTTTTTCTATTCTCGGAAATGAAATTTTATGTAGTTATTAAACGCACTTGTACCATCCATATTTGCCTAATGTACGTCTTCCACTCACCGGTTGAAAGCCATCACAGCCTTGGAAACGGCGGCAACTTGGTTTCTTGCGATAAAATTTTAATGCCTTGGGTCAGATCTTTGAAAAATTGGGATAAAGGCGATGAAAAATTGTCACTTTGGTAAATTTTGCATGACCTCAGGATAACTTTTTTAGGCCAATTACAGATTTTTTTTTTTTTTGATTGCCTCCTCAGATAACACGATTTCTTTTTGTCTTTCCTGCTTTTAAATTGGAGATTCATCGCATTTTTTTAAAAAAAAATTATTTCAAGTTGTTTACATACTTGAAGATTAAGTAATAAAGTTTGAAAAATTATACTCAAATTTCACAGTATCTAATATATATATAAAATGTACCATAACATCATCATGGGAAAAGCGAACATTGTACATCTTATAAACATAGAGAATACTAATTAGGCCTCATCACCATCCACAAGTCTGAGCTGCCCCAAACGAAACTCAGTAAGCTCCAAGCATAGTATCTAACCGGAGAAGCCACAAGAAATAATATATATTAGGAGTGAGCAGGTTCAAGTTTCATCTAGGTTTCACTTGGAACCGTAACCTACTTGTCAAAACCGGTTTCTCATTTTTTGAAACCTAAAACCTATCTCGTATACCTTAAAATTTGGAACTTATCTAGTCACGGGTTCTATGGTTTACTTAGGAACCAGTCAATTTATTTTATTTTTTTTCTTTTTTAGTTAAACTAAAAAAGAGCCAAAAGAATGACAGCCAAAAAAGCTAGTGCCCAAACAACACTAAAAACAAAGCCGCCATTATTCTTCCAGCATAATCAGTAAGGACCAGAACCACACCACCATTAAAAGATGATTGCCATGAACCCATACTCATGCTTGGTCCGGTAATACGTCTGTAGGCCATATTTCTGATGCAAGGTCAGTAGTTTTCCTCACATATAAATGAGATGAGTCTATAACTTATCCTTCTCCATAGGGAAAAAAACAGACGAATTTCACACTCGAATCTTCCACACATGAGAACCATCCTTGAAAGTAATACCTGGGCGAGGAACTAGCTTCCTTGTTGCATCTAACCAAATTTGCAATTGGACAGCACTTTTGAGTTTTGTCTACCAGCAAGTGAACCAAAAAGTGTTCCAATGACAAAATAGGTAAACGATAAACTGTAATTAGAAACATTAAGGAGGAAATATCACCTCAGATCTAGGCCTTCCCCCATTGTGTTTGAGCATCTAGTTTAGAAGTTTTTCCTCAGTTAACTTGCAACTTTACTTTCTGTTTGGGAGTTCTATCACCGCTGCACGTCTTACAGATGAATATGATACCAAAAAAGAGCCTAATGCCCCAAGTAATTGTAGTGGTGGAGCACAACTTACTAATGAATGACAGCAATCACACAACGGAGCTCCTCAGCCTGCCTAAGGGTGCCAATATCCCTACTTACTTGACGGGTTAGTCACTCGGAAGGCTGCAGAGGTTCATTGACTTTCCAGGGTATGGCGAAATTGTTGAGGAGAGACGAGGAACTTTTGCCTCCAATAACATATTTCTTAAAACACATGCAGCAGCAGCATCTTCTTCAAAACACATGCAAAATCACCTCTGATCTAGGCCTTCCTCCATTGTATCTTAGGGTTTTTGAAGTTCTGGTTCGGTTCCCAGGAACCAAGAACTGGAACGGGAAGTATAGGTTCCTAAAAAAATGGTTACGGAAACTGAATTAGGGCTCCAATGGTCTGATTCTCCGATTTTACTTTGGAACCATGCCCACCCTAGTGTATATGTCATAATACAAAAAAGGACAATAAAAGTCATAGGGTGTTCTTAATTTGGACAATATGCAAACTGCACAACAATTCATCACTATATCAATCATTGATTTCAATGACTAAAATTTAAGGTTTAAGTGCGCAAACATGTTTATGTACCACTTAGTGATTTGATTAGGCATAATCAAGTTCAAACTTTTATTCCTAATTGATATTATTAAGAAACAAATTAGTCCTGAACAGGATTCATCGATCGTAAATATTACACAATTCGGTGATCTAATCCACAATTTTAATCATGATGGGTCATGTAGAACTCCAAGCCGACGCCAAATTGACGCCTAAGCCTCTCCTTAATCATGGTTCCAGCATGCAAATCAAGCATTCATCCAATAAACCATTCATTTTCTTAGTGGAAGCGGGATCAAGCATGCCAAAACTAACGCGTAAATTAGTCTAAACTCATTAACTTGCAATATCGATGACGATTGAAGTGGTAGTGGGCAGCCACGGGAACAACTCAATCACGATAGCTGGAACTGCATCGGCAAAAGCAACAACTGCAGCGACGTGAGTTAGCGATGAAGATGGCGATAAAAGATCCCCGACAATCACATCAGCAGTTCGGCGGCCGCAATTCAGCTCTGGCAAATTGGATTGGCAATATCTGGACATGCCAGTGACAAAGCAACGGCATGCAGTGACTGATGTAAGGGACTAGGCCCTTCAAGCTCATGTATATCCTCGTAGGGAAATAATTACACCACAAGCTTAAACATCGTGTCTTCTTTTTGTCCGTCGTAGGGGGTGAGCATGGTCCGGGTTGGACTGGTCCACCCCCTAACCTTAAGACCAACCCACACAATGCTGGTCCTCAATTTTTTGGGATCGAGGACCGATCCTATTGAGCTTGGGACCGATGATCGGACCGATCTAGTGGGTTCAGTCTGGTTCAAGGGTTAACTCGGGACTAATCGATAATTTTTTATTTATTTCATTTTTTGTACTCCTTGAAAAGGCAACTAAGGACCGGACCGACGCAATGGGTTTGATTTGGTTCCAGGGTCAACTTGGGGCCAATTGATAAATTTTTATTTCATTTTTTGTACTCCCTAAAAAGGTGACCGAGGACCAGACCGACCCAATGGGTTTGGTGACGAACGAGGTAAGCTAAGAGAGGCAAGCGGTGAGTGTCGAGCGGGGCGAGTGTTGAGCATCGAGCAAAGCGAGCGTTGAGTGTTGAGTAGGGAGCAACAAGCTAGGCGAGCATCAAACGGTGAGCGACATGAGTGACCCAAAGTGAGCGAGATGAGTGTCGAGTGGTGAGTGGAGAAGTTGTTTCTTTCGATTTTCGCAAATTGAAGACTAAGAGGACAAATAAAACAAAAGAGAATGAGTACTAGAGAATGATGCCGTGAGGAGCTATTTATGCCCTTTTGGACGTCGTGAGGACTCTTCACAAAAACATTTTCCTCTTTTGTAAATTATGGTTGTTAATGCTGTAAAAGACATTAAAAATTTAAGTTATTAAAGAATAATATAAAATTACTTGAACTTCTCACTAATGAGCTATTTAATATTATTGACGCCGTTTATTTTAGCATTTTCTCTATATAAA
The DNA here is from genome assembly GCA_016097605.1 of Eucalyptus guilfoylei. Lineage (NCBI taxonomy): Eukaryota > Viridiplantae > Streptophyta > Magnoliopsida > Myrtales > Myrtaceae > Eucalyptus > Eucalyptus guilfoylei. The sequence continues at coordinate 23,097,267 of CM027865.1, read as the reverse complement.
AAAATTATAAATGATCATCTATTTTTGGTAGAATAGAAAGCGGATGCTGCGCCTTTTGCAATACAATGCCAGATTCCATTGATCATCTATTTTTGGTTGTCAAATTACTGCTGGCATTGCTTTCTTTTGGGCTGCCAGATGCAATCTCCCATGGCGAAACAGGTCATGGCGGAGAATCTTCGTTGGGCCATATGCTTGCTCTCAGGCAAAGACTTTTATAAATGTATTGCCCATTTCTCCTTTGGAGCCCTCTGCCATATCATTTGGAAAATCATGAATAACATTCTGTTCAAAGAGCAGGCTCTTGCGATTCCGGCCATGAAGAACCACCTCTTCAAAGTCGTCAGAGACAAGGCTATGACTTTCAGGAATGTGGAGGATACTACTAGGAATAAGAGGCTACAGCACAGTTGGGGAATCGACCCACTTAACTTCTCTTCGGGAGAAACCGAACCTCCAATTTAAAGATGTAGCTAGTTTCAGTTTTGGCGCCTGCGGCTATCTTTTGCTAGGGCGATGGTTCTTCTCCTCCTTGTAGAGTGCTGGTTCTTGGCGAAGGCCGGGTTTCTCCTGTTCCCTTCTTGGTCGGCGTTTGCTTGTACTCCGTTTTGGCTATCTATTTCTACTGCATTAGAGTGTAGCCGTTTGGTTCGTTGTGCCTATGGTTAGCTGTTCTTTTACATCTTGGCATCCTTCCACTCATAATGTCTTTGTCATTTTGAGTGTAAGTTTTGGTGCCGTGATCGCTTTTGTATAGTTTAGTTAAAGCTCATTATATTTCTTGATTTCACCAAAAAAAATTATAAATGATATATTAGATATTGTCAGGGTTGGTCCGGGTTGAACTGACTTTGAACTCCCAAGATCGAGGATCAATCCACATAGTGCTAGTCTATGAATCTTAGGACTAAGGACCGACCCAATCTCCTTAGGAACCAGACTAGGACTGGCAGGGTTGGGCTAGTCTAGGGTTAGTCTAGGGTTGACCTTAGACCGATGCTAACCCCTAGTCCGTCTAATCCTTTGACAATTGGCCAAATTCTCTCATCTTTTCTATTTTTCCCAAGTTGTTTTCTTTCTTGTCTGACAAAAAAGAAAAAAAAAGTTGCTTTCTTTATTTTTTGTTGGCCGAACTCCTCAGTTGTTCTCGGCACAACCCTCATGTCTTTTTTTTGTTTTCAACTCTTTCCATTATATTTCCCATCTTTAGCCCCTCTACGTTTGACCGAGTATCTTTCTCTAATTTTTTTGCAGAAAGTATATGTGTTTTGCTCAAAATTTTTGGCCAAGTCCCCTTTCTTCACCTTTAGCCTTGATGTAATAATGCCAAAAGATTTGCCTTGGCAAATAAGTTAGTGATTTATGGGTTAAATGAACCACCCCATGAAAGGTTCTAGAATGCTTGGCTTAATGAGCAAGAAAAGGCATGAAACACATGCCAAAAATCCAAGACTTATGATAACCATATCTTGGGCATTAAATGAAGGGATGAATCACTAGCCTAAGTGGCCATTTGAGGATTTGATCATCATTGCTATAAGATTTTCCTTGGAGAATAAGTTAGGCCAAGTAATGATGAAATGATGATCCACAAGCTTAGGTGGACCAATTAGGAGTGGCTTGGAGAATAAGCAGCATGTGTTCCTTGGAGGCTAGTCATTAAATGAATGCATTGTTGACAACTGATTTTTAGTCGACGCATCAATAAAAGGTAAAATATCGAGACTTGGGTTTCTGATTGCAACGAAGCCCCAATTTTTCGGCCAAAAAGTGTCGTTTTTCATTTCTTTCTTTTGCAGTGTCGTTTTTAAGCAATTTTTAGCTCATTTTCAAGAAAAACCCGAAAAGTTGGACGGTTGATTTTTTTGTCAACCTTTTGACCAAAAGTCAACCTCAAATAAAAAATTGACTTTTTACCTAAAAAGATTTCATTTAGCTTTAATTTCACTTTTGTCAAATCAATTTCTTGAAATTCAAAGATTTGACAAAAAAAATCAACTTTTTAGGAAAAGTCAACTAAATGGTTGACTTTTGGTCAAACCTTTGACCAAAAAATGGAAAAAAATAAAAAACCCATAAAAATATTTCTTTTAATGTCAGTTTGACTTTTGTGTTGGGAATTTCACAAAATTCGATTAAAAATCTTGATTTCTAAATTTTTCAGTTTTAGGTTCTAAATCGACCAAAAATAAAATTACTTTTATTCTAGTCATAATTAGGTGTAGTTTCTTCTTTGGCATTTGGTTTAAGGACTGTTTGAAATCTGTCTACGCATTCAATTTTGCAATTTACCAAGTCAAAATGCGAATTGCCGTTTTGAGCCCTAATTAGGGAACCAAAATCGATCATTCATGACTTGCGAACGGATGATTGTTTCTCACTTTCCTTAAGATAAGTCCAAATCCAAAATCGATTTTGAAAAATTCACACCAGAACTTATCAATTTGAAGGATTTTATCCTCTCGAGCATAAGAAAGTCAAGCAATTAAGCTTCAATCATCAAAATTCGAATTGACCTATTCATGGCTAGGTTTAATTTCATATTTCTAGGTTCAATTTTAATATTAGGCTTAGATCCATTTTTGACCTAAGCCTGAGCACTTCAATTCAAGGTCAATTTGAATACGATAAGTGATCTTGCACATGGGTAATTCATTAGATAAGGCAATTGTGACATTAATTGAACTCAATTTTGGTTAATTTGTGATTTTGCCCATTGAATTTTTATGCCTAATTCGAGGCACCCATGGTTTTAATCCGTTGGTTTTCACGATAATCATTCAATTATGTCAATAAAAGACCCCTAGATCACGTTCACATGGTTTGATTAGCTTAATTGGATCATAATTGGCCAATTTCTCCTTAAAAATGGTAAAATTCCTTGTCAATTTGGTTCTTTAGGGACCACATTGAATAAATTTTGGACCCACAGGGGTCCCAAGTGAGAAAAATTACCAGAACCGGACCAAACCAATCAAGAACCAGTTAAAATCCGGCCGAATTGGACCAACCTGTCTAATCGGTCTAACTAGCCGCCGCCGGGGCTGGCCGTTCAACCCCTTTCCGGTTGGTTCTTGACCTTTGGCGACCGGTTCCGAGATCCTCTTAATGCTGATTTCACTTTTGCACCTTCAATTTCCCAAAATTTTATAAATTGATCATCGAATTTCATCAAATTGCAATTTAATCACTAATTGGACATTTTGATGCAATTCCTGGTTTTGGCTTGGGTTTTTGCAAATCAAACCCACTAGATCAATTACTCGACACCTCGAGATCATGATAGAGCATTCAAAATCGATTTTGACCATTGGATTGAACCGACAACCGAAATCACTTAATTTGGAAAGTATATAAATGACTTTTTCCCTCCATTTTTAGGGGCTCATTTCTACACAAAAATTTTCTCTCCTCAAGAGAGAATTTGCAAACAAGGACTCAAGTTAAATGAAATTGCAAAGAGAGACCTCAATTTCACTTATTTACATACAGGTCCTACAGGAAGGGAATTTGCAAATTTCAATTGTTTGGAAGACATGGATACCAATTTTATAAGAATTTGAACATGTTAGATGTTCTTGGGAAACAAATCCAAAATCCGGGTACGGATAATGTTGGCACACTGATCGGACTTCATGAACCATCTAACAAGTGTCAAATCTTAACAAAATTGGCATAGAAAATAAGTCCATGAAAGAGATGACAGCTTTATAGAATTTGAATGAGTTTGATGTTCTTGGGAAATAAATTCATAACTCGAGTGTAAATAATGTTGACACACTGATGGGGCTCCTTGAACCATCAAACAATTCAATCCAATAAAATTGACATCAAAACAATATTTGAGAAATACCAAACAACTTTGCTGAAGAAACTTTTGCAATATGGGCATCACATGAACTTATGAAAATCTCAATTCAAACAAAAATCAATTCATGAAATCAAAATTCCAAATTGCCCTGTAACAATAGGAAGATTGGTAAAAATAACAAAACATGTTTTATTTTCTGAAAAATTTTTGACAATGAAGTTCAGCATGTGGCAAACAATTCTCTAGAAGGCATCAAAGTCTAATTCAGCAAGAATGATTTTCTAAAAATCACAGAACACATATATGTCAATCAGTCAAATCAACGATCACAAAAATAGGGTAATAAATGTCTGTCTAACAGAAGCAGAAATAATGATCATCTCAACCTAGGAATTTTATAGCTAGTAAATTAGCATGTTAGGAACAACATTCATAAAGGAAGCATCTCAAGATTCCTAACACATGAATTTCTAAAAAATCCAAGAACATAAACGCGTCAGTCAGGAACAGAACAGAGCAGTAGGCATGATGAATGTTTTATAGCCAAACGACCCTATCAATTGATGTTCAAACATTTTAAAAATTTTATATGTTGTAGACATAAAATTATGGACAACTTTTATGAAGGACTCGACCCTAAAATCAACACCTAAAAAATCACACCAAATTAGCAAACAATTGGACTCACATAAGCGTAACAAACGTTCCAGTTCAATGCAATTTCCAGATTCTGGTTCGGTTTTGTGAAAAATGGTAAACCTAGTAAACGAAATTCAATTCATGTAAACTAGACGTCGAAAGAAAGCTTAAACAATTAGTTCGATTAAGGTCATTTTCCAACTCAAACGAAGATAAATAACAAATAGGAAAAATCTAAAACAGAGTTTACAGATTTATGCATGAATGACATGATTTTAATTTGACTAAACAATTTGCAAATCCTATGAAATTTTTGCATGATTTACAACTAAATGTCAAGATCAAACTTCATGAAAACACTCAATCCAAAATCAAAGTGCAAAAAATCATACAAAAATAACAAACCGAATAGGTCAGTTAGCCTCAAACACAGCAGGAATATATGTCAGATTACAGAACAGATCATCAACTTTCGTATAGGTTTTGACATAGCAAACGACGTCGAAATCACGCGTGCAACATATCATTGAAAACCTCGTGAAGTCATCTACGAACTTCTTGAAGGCCTCAAAGCTAAAAATGACATTATCTAGCTCAAATGGAAATGTTTATCAGGTCGGTCCAATTAGCACATGATTTTTACAGAATACACAATCAAGCCAAATCAAGTCACAATCTCATTCTAAATCATCACCACCTCATGATAGCAACTTCTATAGCATCTAAACTTCAAATTTAGGCATGAGAAATCATCCTAGGTTCAAGCTCTAGCCCTGATTGCATAAGCCAATCTCGCTTCATCAAGCTCAAGTTCAAAAGTGTACTATACCTTGTGTATTTCGCGAAGTAAGCTATAACGAGCTAGGATCAAACTTCGCCGGGACTCAGGACATGTTGACTTGGGTTTAATGATGGCTGAGGACCACCGAAGGGCACTAGATGACGCCAGAATGGACACCGATCACTGCTAGATGGTAAAACCAGAGCAGGATTACGCCTAGGACTGCCGAAAGAAGATTGCCAAAGTGGAGGGCTTCCAATGACTGATCAGCTGAGGTCTGACCACCATAGGGTTAGGGGTGGACTGGGGAATGGCGTCACAAGCTTTGGGTCAACTAAGGAACTCACCGAATCACCAATCAAAGCAAGGAAAGCCGTCAAACTCAGAACCAACATGAATGCCGTCCTTTGAACTCGATGTAAAAAGGCCACCGAACAGGTGGCTTTGGTGGAGGTTCGGGCAATCGACAGTTGCAACAGACTTGAGGAGGAGGTGGAAGTCGCCAGTCGGGGTGGTGTGTCATCGGTGGGGCTTCAACGAGGGCAATGGGGTGCTACAAAGCGAGCTGAGAGAGAGGTGGCGGGAGGGAGGGGAGGGGAGAGAGAGAATAGATCTCAAATTGAAAAAGCCTCTCCAATTTTGGAGGGAAAATGGGCTTTATACCCCCTTGCAAAATCATATCCCAGCCCTTGATCCAAGGGCTAGGATTTAATCTTCCTAGCTTAACCGACTTTTTTTTTTTTTGGTCAGAAATGGAAACATTTCATTAAGTACGCAAAGATGAGAGGCCCGGTAAATGGGCGTCATTACATAAGAGGTCCAACAGAGTTTAAGGAGGGGACATGACCCAATTCAGAGGTAAGTAATTTTTCTTATGGGCTTTGGCAACCCAATCTGCAACAAGATTGGCCTCTCTATAGCAATGGATTATCTGAACATTTGTGAAGGCCCATAGTTTTTCCTTGCATTTACTGATAATAGGTTGGATTTCCCAACTTAGCTGATCTGATCTGTTCATGGCTTGGACAAGTTGCGAACTATTTGACTCAAAGATAAGTACTTCGTGTCTTTTGGGGTAGAAAAAGTCAATGGCTTCCCATAAAGCTAGGGTTTCAGCCATCAGGGGAGAAGAGGCTTTGATCTCTTTAGCCACGCCTTCCACCAACCTCCCTCCCGAGTCTCTGCAAACACAAGCTATGAAGTTACCCAACAAACTAGGTTCGTATGTCCCATCTATATTTATCTTCAAAGCTCCTTCGTGTGGTGGAATCCATGGCTGAAGTGGTTCAATTTCGTGGGTTTCAGATTTGGCGTTTTCGTGGGTCCTCCATCCAGCACCGCTTTGGTGGTTCCCTTCGCTGTGCCAAGATCGCAGCTCCTCTCTTCCTGCTCTGCTCCATGAACCGGCGTAGCCTTCTGTTTCCCGCACACTAAACCCCTGTCTCAGCTCACCGCTCGGTCGAAGGCGCATCTCTCCTGGTCTCCTTCCCGATCTTTCATCCTCGCTGGCTCCCCCCACTCGGGTTGAAGGTCGCGGCACACCAGTTGGCCTCCTGGTTCCAGATCCGCCTGTTTTGCCCTCTGCTCCCCCATTATTACGCTTGTTTAAGGTTCTCAACAAGGAAGACTCTTCACAGGTTCCTGTTCTGCTACAAGATCTGGGGTCCTGCTTTGCACCAGACGATCTATTACCCAAGCTCCGTGCACCACTCAGCTCCAATCGCAGGTCTACGCTCAACTCATCTACTCTTATCTCCTGTCCATTAGCTATTCTGATTCCCAGCATTATGTTAACAGATCGTGGCTCCCCAACCGACTCTCTATTCCTCTATTGCAGCTCACTAATGTGCTCGTTGTTCCCTGTTTGGGCTGCTTTGTTCTCAGATCCACCACCTATTCTATCTTTAGAACCACCCCTCCATGGATTCCATCGTTGATAGCTTTTCAATGTCCCTTGTGCAGAATCTATGATGGCCGACACCTCTGGTTCTCTACCCCGAAAGATGGCTTGATTTCGAGCCTTCCAGATAGACCATAGCATTACAGCTACTAAGTGCAGGTTTGGAGGATTAGTCGCCTTCTCTTTGAGTCTGCAGAACCATTCTTCTATCCTTGTCAAGCCCTGACTTGAGATTTTAATGTTCATCACAGGATTGATCCATATCTGTCTTGTCCACGGACACAATAAGAAGAGATGTTCCACCGTCTCTCTTTCATGATTACAAAGAGGGCATATGGGGTCAGGTAATATTTTCCTTTGAAACAGGTTGTCCTTCGTCGCTAGAGCGTTTTGGCATAAGCACCACATAAAATTTTTTACCTTGGATGGAGTGTGTAATTTCCAAATATCTTTCCAGAGTGAGGGGGAAGGCTGAAATGACGTTGTGGCTTGATTTGCTTGACTTTGCTCTGTATCCTCCTTAATGTGGTTATATCCACTTTTAACTGTATATTTACATGCCTGAGTACCTGTCCATACCAGCTTATCTGTTTCTGTTTGAGGCTTGATTGGAATAGTTAGAATTTCTTCAACTAGGCTTTCATCAAAGTGTGCTACTATGGCCGTTTCATCTTTATATGCCTTGCTCTTTATCTATGAGATCTGAAACCAAGGATGGTTCATTTACATTCAGTGGGCCCTCAATAATTCCTCTTTGCAGCCATTTATCTTCCCTGATTTTAATCTTGGATCCATCTCCTACTTGCCACATTACTTGGGGAGCTATTGAATCCCTCCCTAAAATCAAGCTTCGCCATCCTCATGAAGGTCGAAGGCCCTTCGCTGCATGCCAAAAATCCGTATGGGGATAATATAGACCCTTAAACAATCTGCTCCAGAGAGAAGAGGGTTGTTGTCCCAACCGCCAAGCCTGCTTCCCTAACATTGCTTTATTGAAGGAGAGAAGATCTCTGAACCCCATTCACCTCTATCTTTTCTGGTTTTCAATAAATCTCATCTCTTCCAATGGATACCTTCTTTCTTTTCATTAGTCTTCCACCAAAAAGAAGCAATTTTCTGTTCAATAGCCTTTGCAAATAAAAACCGGGATTTTAAATACCGACATTGCGGACTGTGGTAAGGCTTGAACCACCGTTTTCAGCAGGACTTCTTTTCCAGCCTTAGATAACAGTTTCTCCTTCCAACTTTCTAGTTTTGAACTGATCCTCCCAAGTACCCATGCAAACATCTGTTTTTTGGATGCTCCCCAATCGGAAGGAATACCCAGATATTTACCTGTTTTGTCAATAATAGGAACCCGCAATGCCCTTGCCATATTATCTTTCAATGATTGAGGGCAGCCCTTGCTGAAAAAAATTCCCGATTTGTTTAGATTAATCTCTTGTCCAGCTGCTAGACAATATTGGTTCAGGATCATGGCAAGATTTTGACATTCTAGAATAGTGCCATTCATGAAAAAAATCAAATCATCGGCAAATAATAAGTAAGACAGAGTAGGACAACTTCGATTTAGCCTAATTCCTTTAATACTCCCATTATCCACAACTTGCTTCATCAATAAGGACAAGACATTTGCCACAATAATAAAGAGATAAGGAGTTAAGGGATCCCCTTGCCTGAGTCCTCTTGAGGGTTGAAAGAATTGTAGAGGTTCTCCATTGAATTTGACGCCAAATGTGACTGTAGTAACACATTGCATTATCCATGTCACCCATTTCTCATCAAAGCCAGTTTTTAAAAGGCATGCCTCTAAAAAATCCCATTCCACTCGATCGTAGGCCTTCTTCATATCTAGTTTGAGGACAGCTTGGAATTTCTTTTTCCTGCTCTTGATTCGAATTTGATGTAGTACCTCCTGGACAATAAAGATGTTATCCTGGATTTGCCTCTCGCCAACAAATGCACTTTGTTCTGGTGCTATAATTTCTAATATTAGGGGTTTGAGTCTATTAACCAGCACTTTTGAGATAATCTTGTATCCAAAATTGTATAAATTGATTGGACGATACTGATCTAGTCTCTCTGGATTCGGAACCTTCGGCATAAGGGAGATATGTGTTTGGTTCAGTGTTGGTGAGAATGAGCTGGTGGTCAAAAAGTTCTCAACCTCCTTAAATATGTCCCATTTGATGTCTTCCCAGTGATGATGATAGAATAGTCCATTAAGACCATCTGGGCCTGAAGCTTTAGTTGCTCCTAGCTGAAAGGCTGCTGCAATGACTTCTTCTAAAGTAACTTCAGCAAGTAACATTCTGTTCATATCATCTGTTACTACTGCAGATATTTGATCTACCACTGGTGCAAAATTCCGGGGACCCTGGGACTGGTATAACTCTCTGAAAAATTGCACAGTATGTTCTCTCAACTGATTTTGCTCAATTAACCATGTATTTTCTTCATTTTGCAGCATGAAAACCCTGTTTCTCTGTCTTCTTTAGATGGTTGTCGCATGGAAGTATTTTGTATTCTGATCTCCTTATCTCAGCCAATCAATTCTAGAGCGTAACCCCCAGTACATTTCTTCCTACCTCCCAAGTTCATCAATTTCACCCTGTATCTTTTTAAATTGTGCCTTGTTGAAGAAACCTGAAATATTATTTGTTAGGCACTCAAGCTCCCGCTTCAACATACTAATTCTCTTCTTCCCATTCACAAATTTCTTTTTACTCCATTTAGATAGCGCATTCTGAACATCATAAAGCTTTCCAACTAAATCTGTTTGATTCTGATTTGTCGTTTTCCAAGACTCTAACACCACTTCCCTGCATTCAGCATTCTCAAGCCAAAATGCCTTAAATCTGAAAATTCGTTTTCTTCTAGCTTGAGTTGTTTGAAGAGACAATATGATAGGACTATGACCTGATCCTATTGCAGGAAGAACAAAGACCTCGGCTTCAAGGTACATCAGCCGCCATTCTATCATGCACAACACTCTATCTAGTCGTTCTTTTCACATATTCTTCCCCTTCTCTATTATTCACCCAGGTAAAGGCACATCCCTTACTGTCTATGTCCATGAAAGAGCATGCATCCAAGCAATCCCGAAAAGCAGTCATTCTGAAATTTTCAGCCAGTCTCTTCCCCACTTTTTCCCAATGAAACTGCACTTCATTAAAATCCCCCAAGCACACCCAAGGCAAAGTATTTGTAGAGCTGATTTGTCTCAATTTCTCCCAAAGTTTCAATCTCTTTGGGTAAGTATATGGAGCATGAACAAAGGTGATACGCATTTTTTTACTCGAAATCCCCTCTTCACACTTTAAGTTCACAAAATTTTCAGTCATTGAGTCAATATCCACTGAAATCCGATCATCCCACATAAGAGCCAATCCTCCTGCCGTACCCACTGGATCAACTACTAAACACCTCTGGAATTGAAGTCTTCTTTTTACTCTTTGCACAAACTCAGTCTTATTTTTTGTTTCCATTAGAAAAACCAAAGAGGGCCTAAATTGAGCCGTTAAGGCTCTCAATTCACGGACTGTCAAGGGTGTGCCCAACCCTTGACAGTTCCAGCTTAGTATATTCATGGATCATTTGGTGGCTTATTAGGCTAGCCACGACAGCCCATGCTTCAACTTCTTCAGTCACTTGAATGGGAGTTTCAAGGAGCTAAGTCTCATCCAACCAGCCTTATACTGGAGTTGTTGTAGCTTAACCGACTTAGTTAGTCATTAAGCTTGCTTAAAATTGGTCAATAATATGTATATGTTAATTTGAATGGCTAAGATGAACTCTTAATGGATGGTTATGATTAATTTTGGGGTTAAAGGCTAATCGAGGGCATTTATGTAATTTTATAAATCCAATGGCAATTTTGTAATTTCACTAAGGGCAAACTTGTATTTCATGCAACAAGCAAGGGAAGCTCGGTTGGACTATGAGCTCGTCGATGGTGGCTGTCGGCCGCTAGAGGTCCGTCGGAAAATGACTGAACTGGTCATTTTCCAATGAAGGCCGATCGAGCCGGTCAAACAAGTCTAAACTAGTTTCGACCGGTTTGATCAATTCTTTGCCTTGTTTCATGCAATTTAGTCCTCTAGGGACTTAAATGCAAAGAATCTTTGTTCAATTAGGAGAAGAAATGGGCTAATTTGAAAAGAAATGATCCAATTTTTGTGAAATTAAACTAACTAAGCCTCGTAAAAGTATCTCAATTGATTCTAATTGGTTTAATCAAGTTGATAATATTGAAAATCATGAATATACTCAATGGGGTACGAAATTGGAATTTCTATTCCAATTAGCGCAATTTATGCAATTTTCCATCTCAAAACGCAAATTGATCGAAATTGAATCCAATTAATATCACGAGATATCAATTTGTTCAATAATCTATGTTCATGGTGGCTTGTTGCACTCCAATTGACACTAAAATGAAGGGACGACCTTTATGCCAAAATTAAATTGAGGGCCACTATCGAAAATGAACCTCAATCTATCAAATTAATCTTAGTCTAGATTATGTTAACTTGAATTGCACTAATTGAAGCTCATTAGTTTAGATTTCTTAAATTCAAGTAAGCTAAATCCATCAAGTTAAAGATTCCCCAAGTGAATTTGCCATAATTGACCCTAGATTTGGATTCAATTTAAGAAAATGAGTTGAATGTAAGTGCTAGCAACACAATCCATAATGAATCCATTCGGAACCCTAATTAGAGCTAAAAACGACAATTTCTATCCCGACTTACCAAACCACTAAAATAATCACATGAGTGATTTCAAAATAGCCTCTAGATCAAATATCATTAAAAAAAAATAAAACCGAGTCAAAAACATGAATAGGATGAAAGTAATTTTATTTTTAGTTTTGAACTTAAAACCAAAATATTCAAAAAAAATGAGGTTCTTAATCGATTTTCATAAAATTTTCGATGCTAAAGTTAAATTAAAGCTAAGATGAGATGATTTATGGGTTTTTATAATGTTTCAATTTTTTTGGTCAAATGATTTACCAAAAGTCAACATTTTAGTTCATTTTCACTAAAAGGTTGATTTTATGATCAAAACTTTGATTTTTTTGACAAAATTTATGTGGCCAAAGTGATATTAAAACTAATTGGGATCATTTTGTACAAAAAACAAAATGTTAACTTGGGGTTGACTTTTGATCAAAGGGTTGACCAAAAAGTCAACTTTTTGACTTTTGGGATTTTTGTTACAAATGAGTAGGCAATTATCTACAGATGATAGGCCAAAGAAAATAAAACTAAAAATGACACTTTTAACTTGAGACACGAGAGACATGGGCTTTGTCATGATAAGAAATCCTAATCTCGAGCTTTTACCCATAATAACGTGTCGGCTAAAAATCAAGTGCCAACACAAATGCAACCTAAGGAAGTTTTGAATGTCTCAAAGAAAAGTTGAACATAACCCCAGTCCTAAGTCAAGAAGGTCAACCAATTGCCTTCTTTAGTGAAAAAATGAATGGTGCAAAACTTCATTATAACACTTATGATCTAGAATTTTATGCTCTATTTCACATACTCAAGCATTAGAGGAAAAATCTTGTTCATCGGGAGTTTATTTTGTACACTAACCATGAAGCTCATAAGTATATTTCAAGGCAGCAAAAGCCCAATTCTAGACATGCAAAATGGGCTAAATATATATCTAGGAATTCACATTTATTATCAAGCATAAGGCCAAAGTTCAAAATCAAGTTGCCATTGCCCATTGTCGAAAGAAGAGTTTACTTCATACTATGCACTCTACTGTTCTTGGATTTGACTCTTTTCAGGAGTTGTATCAAGGAAATCCTTATTTTTCGAAGATCATTTTTGATGCGTAAAACAAGAGGCTTGCTAATTTTACTTTATGTGATGGCTTCCTTTTCAAAAGAAACTGACCATGTGTGTTGGATTGCTCTTTTCAACAAAGGGTGATTGATGAAATTCACCATGATAGACATTTTGGTGTGACAAGACTGTGCAACTTGTTTCACCCAAGTATTTATGGTCTCATTTGAAGTGTGATGCATACCGACATGTGATAAGGTGTCAATGTTGTCAAGTAGGAAAGGGACAAGCTACTAATGCTAGTCTTTATTTGCCATTGCCAATTCCACAAGTCCCTTGGGAAGATATATCTATGGACTTTGTCCTTGGACTACCACGTACACTTCATTCCTTGTTTTAAAACTATGGATGCTTCCCGGATTGTTAAGTTGTTCTTCAAAGAAATTTATAAGTTGCATGGCCTTCCAAAGACTATTATTTCTAATTAGGACATCAAGTTTCTTTGTCACTTTTGGCAGCAACTATGGAAGAATGTTATGCACTAAGCTACAATATAGTACTATGTTTCATCTCCAAACAAATGGACAAAATGAAGTTGTCAATCGGTCCTTGGGAAATCTACTAAGGACTTTGATTGATGATAATCTCTTTCTTGGGAAATTCGATTGTCACTTGGAGAATTTGCATATAATTGTTTGGTGAATCGTACCATTGGATATAGTCCATTTGTGATTGTGTATGGACATCAATTGAAGACTGCTCTCAATCTTGCACCTATTCCTTTTGTTGCAAAGTCAATCGATAAGGTGGATGATATTGTATCTTAAATGAGGGTAGTTCATGAAGAAGTACATCAAAGGTTGGAGAGCAAAGCTAAGGCTTACAAAAAGGATGTCAACAAGCATCAACATGAATTCATCTTTGAGCCTGGAGATTTTGTTTGGGCTTATTGGCCACCAGAGCGTCATCCCATTAGAGGTTACAACAAACTTAGTGATCAACAGCTTGGTCCAGTTGAAGTTCTTGAGTGCATCAATCCTAATACTTATCGACTAAAGCTTCCTTCTCATCTAAAGATACATGATGTATTCAATGTCTGACATCTCACACCTCATGTGGGTAATTCTTCCAATAATGATAATTCAAATTCAGGGACAAATTCTTGTAAAGAAGGGGGAAATGATGCAGCCTGTATCCAAGACCAACTTGTTCAATCCAGAAGATCGGCACGCATTCAAGATCAACGACCCTCTCATCGAAGAGTTGCTTATCGATAAGGCCTCATCTTTGACTTTGTCATATTGATTTTATCATTTTCCACACATTAAAATTCGTATCAAGGAACTTTGGGACGAGCAGAAGCACTGGAAATATTATTTCAATTTAATGGCTTCTAGTTCCTATGAACATTAATGACTATTAGGTTCTAGGCTTGAATCTAGTCTTTTGCTCTTCTTTTGTTTTGCTATAAAAGGTCATTGAGTCTCTATTAATTACATACCAAATACGATTAATGAAAATTTGCTTAGTGCAATTCTCTTGAACCTTAAAGAGTTCATACCCCTGAAAATCCTAGAAGATTTCGTCAATGAGACGTTAGATATTTTGAAGATGACAAATCCAAATCAAGATAATTTCGTCAACAGCTTCGAGAAGGACCTTTTCCAAACGTGCAAATCAGAAACTCTGAGAATTTATTCGAGCTTGATTTGGATTTGTTTTCATCATTAAAATAAAGGGTGACAGAGTATACTGAATGAGACGTTAGATGTCCCCTTCGTTCATCAAATTCCTCCACCTTGATGCTTTCATATATGGAGACGTTCGTTAAATCTAACTAGTCACGAACTTTCGTCCTCTTCAAGGCGCAGCCCCAATTATAAGTGTGTTTTCACCAACCTTCATGTATGGAGACGTGCGTTATAACGTGTGTGTGTGTGTGTTTCCTTTTTCTCTAGTTTATTCTTTTAATTGGCTTCAGTGTGGGGTCAGCAACGTTTGACAATAGAGATTCATTGGTTTTGTCGGATTCAATTAGAAATTGTTTTCAAATTAAATCAAATTTAATAGTTTTGAAAAGCTTAAATAAGATCAAACCAATCTAAAGAGGAAAAGATACTGCAAATGTTATAACTTTTATACGGCTTTAAGTTAAGTTCCATAACTTTTTTTTTTTTTGCTCATTTGAGTGCTATAACTTATGTATGGAGTTTACTTGAGTACCATAACTTTTTTTTTCCTTGATCGCTTTAGTGCCATATAACTTTTCAATTGATCAATTAAATGCCTTAAGATTTTAAAAACGTCACTTCAAGTGCCATGCCACGACGAATTTTAGCACTTGAGTGAACACTATTAAAATTTTATATCACTCAGGTGATTAATTGAAAATTACAGTACTTTTTTTTGGTAAAAAAAAATTACCATACTTAAGTGATTGTTTTTTAGAAGTTATGACATTCATGTAGTCATAAAAAGATTATGGCACTGAAGTGATCACCATACGAAAATTATTATACTTGTGGTGTCTTTATTCCTCAATCTAAACCAATGTGAAGGCAACCCCCCTTTAAGATGCACCAGCATGATATTGCATGTTTTGATCGCAGCTTACCCAACCTGAAAGGGTTTCCAGCTCATCTTAACACTATAAAGTTGGTGAGAGTTTTATGTACCAACGCAACAATCAACATCAGGCAACATCACCTGAGGGACATATTTAATGCCCAACACCACCACTTTGGCTTTGATACCACAAGGGACAGGCAGCACCATTCAAACATACCGACAGCGTAACATTATCCACTTTGTTTGCGGCTCATCCACATATTTTAAAACGCATCTTGTAGTCGTTTAAGGCTTTTTAGGACTTACCTATAGTGCCAGAGCTGTATCTAGACGATATGGGAGCAGAGACACTAAAACCTAACGTGAACTAAATATCTCCATGTTCAAAGTAAAGTATTAATTTATATCAAATAGTATTACTGTTAACTCCACCACTGGTAAAAAGCCACTTATGAATAACATGTGTGTTTTATAATCGAAATTTTTCACACATCAACCATCCAACTCTGAGTGGTAAATCATCTTTTATTACTAACAGTGGACCTATTAAAAGTCAATCAAAATAAATCATCTCTAGATAGGGTTACCCTTTTCTTTTTGCTTGAATTTCCAATGGGATCACTTTTTATACAAATGTATGCATATACTTGATAAACTTACAAATAATGCAAAGAATAATTGGTTTATCAATTTGACAAGACGGAACCATGCCAGATCTATAATTTTCTCTATTTTGCAAATCGAAATCAAATGGGATAAGTGTATAAGAAATTCAAAAACTTATATTGAAAATGCAATTAAATTCTAAACTTATAAAAAAAAAAATTGCAATCAAATCCATGTGAGAGTCCGCCAGCTTTCTCGAACTCCATGCTAGGGTTGATAAATCCTTGCACCGTGGTGGCAAGTGATGGTGACAACACCATTCGATTTGAGTGAGAGCTTCTAGGCCCACACCGAGGCCTCGGTGAGGGTCGATGGTCCTCACCGACGAGCGGGGTGTCGCAGCGTTGTCCCTGCCAAAACCCGTAAGATCCACGCTTCCCTTTTTTTTTCAGGAAAAAAAAAATTGGGCTCTTTAATCTTTTAATTTTGCCTGTGGTTTTCCTTTTTGTTTGAAAACTTGTTATCCTTTTTTCTTACGTGGCGTCCACTTGCAGCCATATAATGCTTGCTCTGGTTCAGTTGACTTATTCGCTCTCTTGCTTTCACGAGCATCTTACCCGGAAAGAGAGAATTCTGTGGGCGGCATTGGATCAGTATGGGGCTGACGTCGTGATGTGGTGACCCACAGAAGAATATAAATCTGATTGAACTTTAAGCACCCAACTTGGACATATGCGTTGCACGTCAAGATCGATGACTAATAAATTATAATTGATGAGGGCCCTAATGACACCAGAAAAGCAGGTCTGACAGCCGAGATGGTCCAGCAAGATGATGGAAAGATATGACGAGCAAAGGAGGATAGAGTAGGCAACAGAAAGCAAAGAACCGAATTGGAACGAACGACGCATATAAGAACCGGACGAATTGTTTATAAGTGATAACTCGTTCGTCTGTATAGCTCAAGGTGAATTACTACATCGGTAATTTTTTGGACCACCTCAAACAGGGATAAATCCAGGATGAATTTTTTTTTTCTTTTTTCTTTTTTGGAGGGGGGGGGGGGGGGCGGGCAAAGACTGGATAAAATTGAAGTGTCGGAATCAATTCAGATTTAGGCAGGCAAATATAAGGTGGGAACTCTGATATTTATTGAATTTGTTACTTCGAATAGATTCATTTCATTGTAACCAACATACCATATTTGGTAATTAAACATTCCTAAATATTGATATGCGTCGGTTTCCAAACCACTTGATTGTACATCCGACAAAATAGGTGTCATGACGTATATTTTTCAACGGCCCAAAACAGTTCTAAAACCAGATCCAGCTCAAAGCCATAGACCGACCTGTCATACACCCATCAAGGAACGTGGGAATGTCAAACACCTCCGAGCTGCCTGGTTACAAATCAAGGTAACCAAGTCCGTCGTACTAGAAGCACCGGAAGATATATATGGACTATGGAGCATCACTAAAAAAATCAGGCATGAATAGCACTCATTCATTCTAAGTGAAAAATTCTCAGAAAAGAGTAAAAACTCGATCAATTTCCCTTTAAACAATCACAATCTAACTTTGTTGTCTCCGTTTTGCAGAATTAGAGTGGAAAACAGGATGTAAGAAGCGTGCACTCAGGAGGTTCGAAACCCCATTGCCGAACCTTGGAGGTACACCCTATCCTTCAGAAAAAAATTAGCAGCAACAGTTAAGCGCCTTCTGTGAAAAACAATAGAAAGCTAATGGCTCAACCAATAGAAGCGTGATTATTGTTGCCCAAGTATTGTCCGACAGGAATGATGGGAGGCTCCTACTCCAGTTAAACCAGGCTCTTTTGGGAGAAAAACCTCCCTCCCACGGATCCGCAGTTAATGGGAGAAGGCAAGAGGAGGAATGCGGTTGTGGCGAACATCACGGCGGTATGAGCCGCAAAGGAAGTTGATGGATTACTAAATGGGTGAAAACGGTTCTTCATGCATGATGGCTCTTATGCCTAGCATGGACCCTCCCAAGCCCTACCAACTGCATCTCAAGTTAGACCCTCCCAAGCCCTACCAACTGCATCTCAAGTTAGGTGCCGCTAGTAATTTATTATGGCCCAATTAGGAGCCCATGTAGGATCCAGGAGACCATCCTACTATATGCTAGAGATTCTCAAATTCAACGACTTAGGGCACATATGATAATTATTCTATTTCTGTTTTAGAATTATTTTTCTATTCTAGACTTGCTTCCGGAATATAAATCATTTGGTCAAATTATTTTTTTTATTTTATTTCTAGAATAGATTTTTACTCCGGAAATAGGTTTGAAACATAAATCAGAAGTAAAACTTTTTTACTTCTCTATTTCTAGAACAGTTACATCTGATTTTTGGAATAGAAATGAAAAATAAAAACTCCTTTCATCATTTGTTTTTGCTACTAGCTGGCCACCCATTTGCCGCCACCGGCCATCGTCCACCGTCCACTTAGTCGCCGTCTGTTGACCGTTGCCAACTGCTAGCGGGTTGCCGCTGTCCACTCACCGCCGTCTGTTGTCCACCACCCACCACTGTTCAACAGCGGCGAATGGAAAAATTTTATGTCATTATCAAATGAATATCTATTTCAGGAATAGAAATTTTGTTTTGTTATCAAACACGTATTTTTGCTTAAAAACTCATCCAAAAATAGAAATAGAAAATTTATTTCTTTTTCAAAACTTAATTTCTAACCATAGTGGTTATCATTCGCACCCTTAATAATGCTAGATTAATCTAATGGTTTATTGGTATCTTTCCTCTTTTATTAATTTTGTTCTCTTGCATGGAATCCTCATCAATTCTATGACCTAAATTTCACTAACAAGTTAACGTGATTATGCATAGGTGCGTAAGCAATTAAAATAAACAAGCAAGCAAGAAGCATTAAATAAATAACATACAAGCAATTAAATAAAATATGAAGAAAATAAAAACCCAAGGCAAATTGAGTGAAATCAAAACAAAACTTTGTTACTAAAGTTTGGGACAAGACCCCCGGGAGCTATGAGTTAAAACCAAACGTGACTAAGGTTAAGATGCATGGATAACTCAATCCAATTTCCTATGTACTAAATAGCATGCAATAACAGGTACTTAACTAATGAGATAGCATGAATTAACTTAATTAGATGTGATAATTAATTAAATGCAACCTAAATGTAACACTAATCTATTTTTTTTTAAATCTTTTAGTAAGAACTAAATAAATAATTCATTATGAAATGAAATACAAATACCAAATTGAATTTCAAAAATAGTTAAGACCACAGCTTATCCTAATAATTGTCGAATGGTAATCCTTTGTTCCAAAATAGGGAAAATTCCAAATAAGGGCCCAAAGTACTCTCAATTTCTTAAATAAAAGCTTGAAGTGAACTTTGTCTCAAATAGGAGCCTGAAATGCCCTCATTTTCTCAAATAAGGGCCTAATGTGGATATTGTTTCAAATTAGGACCTAAAGTGGCCATATAAGTCTAAAGGACTTAACCTTACTTGTTGGTTAAGGCCATTTTTGTCCTTTACATTTTCTTATTTTCTTCCATTTTTTTCTTATTATCTTTTTTTCCAATAAAAAAGATGAACGAAAAAAAAAACTAAAACTTAAAAAAAAAAAAAGGGCAGAGGATTGGGGTAAGCCCTCTCGCCTATAGCTACCGAGGTCACCAGTGACCTCGCCAACCAAAGGCGAGGGCCTTGGCCACAATTGAGAGAGGGTCCCCTTGTCACGCCCCGAACCTTGAGCGCGTGCACATCCCTCGGTGGTCGACTAAATTGCAACATTCCCTAGACGCGTTGCCGACCCAATCAATTCATGCACAAGTGGAAGTGAAATAAACAATCCCCAGACATCAATCAACATGGGATAGAAAAGCAGGACGATCAATTTAAACAAACCACACTTAAAAAAAAAAAAAAAAACCAACCAAGTCAACCTACAAGTTATATACAGAAGTCAAGGTCCCAAAAAGGACTACCTAGCTAACCCTACCTTGGACCCTCCTACTTGGGATCCGAGTCTATCATGACACCATCAGGGATGTCGAGGTCTAGAGGGTCAACTGCCTCCTCAACTTCGGGCTCCTGCTCATCTCAGGCAACTAGTTCACCTCAATATTTGCGATAATATCGACGTCCACAATAGGGTCGAGTACCAACTCAGCCTCACCCTCGACGGCGGGTCCATTGAAACCATCCACCGGACCTTCCCGTTCCCCGTTAGGCCCATGACGAAACCATGCCTTGAATCGATGAGGTACCAACTGAGGTAGGCCCTCATCGACCAAGATCGTGGTCACAACGAGTTCACGAGTCCAGGGGTTCCCGGGGACAAGGAAGACGGTACTGTGCTCACTATACCCTCGCGGCTGCCCAAAACAAACTGGACGAACTTCCATCTAAGAACCTGTAAAGGTTAAACCACGACAGGGTGAGACAATATCTCAGCGAGTTCACGCCCAAAACCCCGATTAGGAAGGTAATACACCTAGAGGCAGTCTAATCACACATCACAGAAAACTTACCTCGCCTCACCACCTCCCTGCACGTCTGTACAGCTCATATAACATCTATAAATGCAGTAGATGCAATCAATAACTGGAACGCCTCACTTTCAAATCAATCAATCACAGGAGTCCCATTATAAGGCCAAATCATTATGACACGTCCCATTCTATGCCACATAATTTTGTCCCATAATCAGGCGCGGTTATATCTCACTCAGACAAGCATTCCAATTAATTACGGCCCCACGGGCACGGCCTACTCGACGTTCAGCGGTCTTCCAGCGTAACCAGGCATCGTCTCGCCCCATCGAGCACAGCAACGTCTACATATAGACGGCAATCCCGAATGAGCATTGATCCAGCCTCTACCGCGACCAGTATCCGTTGTCAAAGGCATTCCATATAGGAGCATCGTCCACCCGACTCTCATCGGGTGACGAGTTCTCATAACCATCACACACACCCAATCCCAGCCAAGGACATTGTGCTTTGCACTCAAATGCCTCAATTTAAATAATGTGCTTGGCCTATTTTCTTCATATTAAAAACACTCGGTAAAATAATCGTGTGTGGGTACACGGTCAGATTGAGCCATAAAAAGTGATATCATTCCTTTTAAAAATCTCACTATTTGATATAGTACTTAACAACATTTTTAGTGTCAAAACTCGACACTCGGTATTTTCTAATTAAATACTAAAAATCCGTAATTTTGAAATAATAAATCAAAATCAACAATCATCATTCAATTGCACAATTTAACACTCAATTATACAAACCAATTACATCACGACAATCAACACGAAATTCGACGACCGGCTATCCCGGTATAATTTTCGAAAATAAATAAATAAATGAAAAAATAATTAAATAAATAACTAATTAAGCTATATACACTAATCTAACCATTTAATTGGACTTAAATTAATAATGTACTAAGCTAATTAAATCACATAATCTAATTAACCTCTAATTAAACTAATCTAACCCCTAATTAGCTTAATTAATTAATCTAAATAACTAAACAAGCTAAATAAATACCCTAATCTCACTTAAGCTAATCTAAACCTCCCTTAAGCATAATTAACCTCCTAAACAAGGTTTAGCAAGTAAACTCACCGAATTAGCGAGCCGATGAGTTCACGATGACGGCAACGCGGAGGCGAGTGAAACTCGAGCCTACGGCGACACCCAACGAGGCTTGGAAGGGCCTGGAAAAGGCCTACACAGCCCGAGCTGGAACTTCGGTTTTGTGGCTGGCTGGAAGGGTCGATCGAGGGACTCGGCGGGCGGAGTTAGACGGCTAGGAGGCGACGACGAGGCCAGGAGGCGACGACGAGGCTAGGCAGACTGGCAGAGGCGAGCTGGCGGCTTAGGGACGGCTACAGCGACCAGTTGGGTGGAGCTACGACAAGGGCAGCCTGGACTTGCAGGTGACTAAGTGGCGCAAGGAGCGGGGACATGGACGGGAGGCGGTGTAGGCGGGCGGACTCGCGGGCTGGCTGGCGGCGGCGAGAGGGCCCAACGGCTGCAGGAGGCTTTGATGACTGGCTTGGTTGGTCTTGGCTAGTTCTCTGTTTCTGTTTTCAGCAACAATGGAGAGTGAAGCAAAAAGGAAGAAGAAGATGGGATGCTGCTGGTTTTAGGGGGACAAAGGCCACCAAAGTCTTGCCAAAATATCACAAGCACTCAGGTGATGGACCCACTAGCCTTTAGCCATATCCAAAGCCAATTTTCCCTCCCCTATCTTCTCCAAGAAGCCAATGATGATGCTGAAATGTTGCAGCGCCCCCATGGCTACAAATTTCAAGCTTTCAACTTCAATTTCTTCACAATCCTCTCCAATTCAATCCAAATTCACTCCAATTGACCTCAATTCAATGGTCAATTTACCAAAGTGGAAGCCCACACTCAATTCTACAATTTCCCTCGCCAATTGGTTCAACTTGAAGGCCAAAAGTGCACCCAATTTGACCTATCCGAATTTACTGGTTCAAAATCGCCTAACTTTGATTTTTCGCCGAAAATCCAGACTTGCCGAAAATTCTTTGAAGGATGAATCGACGTTCCTAAAATAAATCGTGACATGCCAGAACTTTCAATTCCTGAAACTGGGTTCAATTTCGTGGTTAATTTCAACCAGACGGATTTTAGCGTGACCTAACCTACCGGGTAGCTTTTAGGAATTTTTAGCGCAATTGACTTGTGGTCGATTATTTTCGATCTACAATGTGCATCTTCGACTCATAGGCGACTCTCGGTTGTCATAAAAATATTGAGGTTTCAAATATAAGCACAGAGTGCAGAAATGACAGAAAAATCGGTTTAGTGTTATTCGACAAGAATTTTGTAATCAGGTGGAATCACCCACAATTTCATTACATGACTCTATCGAACCGACCTATCTCCAGTCTCTAGTCAATTTTAACGGTGTCGTATTGACCGTTGCAGATTAGCACAGTCGAGCAGTCGATTTCTGATCTAATTCTTAAATCAGTCGCGTTTATATTCCTTAACGGCTTCACCTGATAGATTAGTTATCTTGTAAGTGATCAGCTTAGAAAAAAAGACTATAGGCACATCAATGAAAAGCCCATTTCATATAATCAGTACAAGTCGAAAATCAAGATGTCACACCCCTAAAGCTAGGTAAGGGTTGTTGACCCTTACCCTAGGCTAAAGGCGAGCTGACAACCCTCGCCTAAATCTAGAGAGTGTAGCAACCCTTTCTCGATTCTAGTGAGGGTCTGCTAGTCCTCACTTCTTGTTGGCTAAGCCATCAGCCCTCCCAAAGGTGCCGACGACCCCATTAGCCATGGCCGATGCACCACTGATAATGGGGCAGCCACCACAAGCGAGGGCTAGTTTGCTAGCTGTCTCGCATGTATTTTCCTTTTTAAGTATTATCCTTTCTTTCTTTTTTGAGGTTTTTTCTTTGAAAAGAAAAAATAGAAATGGAAATATGAAAGGAAAATTTGAAAGAATTTAAGAAAAAAAACTAAGATGGCCACTTCAAGCGACTATTTGAAAAAATGTCAACTTCAGGTCCTTATTTGAGAAAATAAGAGCGCTTCAAGCTCCTATTTAATACAAAGTTCACTTCAGGCCCTATTTGAGAAATTGAGGGCAATTCGAGCCCCTATTTACAAATTTTCCTCCAAAATATGAATGACTAAATGTTGAACCAATTATCGAAATTGCTGAAAATAGGTAAATGCCAAACTAAATTAAATTCCTGAATGTATAATTAATTTGTTGAGATAAAATAAAGCCAAGCCTAATATTAAACTAATTAAATTCCTAGAAAGACGAAATTGACTAACTTATTAGACCAGAAATTAAATTAAATAAATCCCTAAACCAATAAACTAAATGCTGAAGTTGATTAAATGAATACCAAAACTAATTAATAATCCTAAATATCGAAATCTACGAAAAATGAATCTAATTAATTGAACTACAAAACTAATTGAAGGAACTACTAAAATTAACTAAACATAAATGAAATTGACATATTCCTAATTTGACTAATGCTGGAAATTTAATTTAACTAAATAACAAAAGTTAACTAGTTAATCAATTAATTTAGATACACCCTAACTTATCTGAGTTTTCTAATGCATCTACATTTCCTAATGCAACTAGGAAATCCCATTTTTTTATGAGTTTTTACTTGATAAAACTAAACTAAATCCTAATAATTGCCTAAAAGTTCCGAGAATTAATCTAAGTTAATTAAACTAGGCAAATCAAGACAAAATCCTTAACATGAATTAATGTTGCTACAAAGATTTCTAATCGTGCAATAACAGCTTTTTTAATTTTTCTTTTTTACTTGTCCATTTCAAATTACTAAAAAATCCAAAAAAAAAAATACTAAATGCCAAATTTATTAATTAGATGAACACTATTAATGCAGAAAATTGATTAATTAAATTCCTAAAAATCAATCGAACACCAAAACTCTAAATAAATCATACGGATGTTGAAATTTACTAAAAGTTCTGAATTGACTAATTCAATTCAATTCCTAATCTAAAGTATAAATTCCCTCGATATTCACTATTCACGTTTGCTAAATAATCTACATGCAATGCCTGAACGGATGAGGTAAAAATTGTTAAAAATCCACTCTTTATTCAAGCATGTTTCTAATCTAACATAATCATGGCATAAAAGCATGTGCAAATAATAGAGTTTTGCACATAAAGGCATGATCTTAATGATAAAGATCGAATATTTGATCATGTCGTGATCGTGAAATCTTCATCCTACTAGGACTAGAGATTGTACCTTGAGTTGAACTAGGGGTGATCGGTTTCAAAGTTGGAACTTGAAACCTACCTTGTAATAATCACCTCTCAATTTTTGGACCCTAGAACCGGTTCTAGAACCTATCCTATTTTTCCGGTCCAGTTTCAAGGTGCACCCAACAACCTGTTTTTTTTTCTTTTTTTGGTTCATTTTTTTCAATAAAATCATGTGAGACTATAAGCAACATGGTGATTCAAAGTGAAAGATGAACAACAGAAATCCCTATTCGCCAAAAACAATAATCCATAAGATGAACATGTAGTCACATTCAAATACGTAACATTAAACATAAATTATAAAACTCCATTTCTCATTCATCCATAAAAAAACTTAGGGGAAAAGGAAATATTAGTGAGGAGTTCCAAGGAAGGACAAAGGATAACGGAGTGCGGAGGTTAGAATTTAGGGGGAAAAAGAAATTAAGGTTTTGGCTTTTTGGCTTATACAATCAGTTCCAAAATAAGGCAGTCCAGTTTGGTTCCAAGTGAGTATTCACTCAGAACCTATTCCTAGATCAATTCCCAAAACAATTTTTCAGGCTGTCCAGTTCGTTCCCTGGGTAAAACCTATCTGGTTGCACACCCCTAAGTTGAACACCTCACCAGGGATCACCAAAGAGATGTTGAGTGAAGTGTTGTAGATTTCAATAAGTTTTGAAATATCAAAAGCTATTGTTTTTGTAATAGCTATTTACCATCATTAATTTATAACGGTTTCTGCTATTAATCTATAATAGTTTGTGATGTTTTATAATAGTTTAGTAATGGTTTTGTACTTAAATGCTATCAATTTGTGACGGATTTATAATGTTTTTCAAATAAAATACAAGAATTGATTATGGAAAACTTCTCTCTCTTTCTTTTACTTAAAATTGTTACTCCAAATATAATTGGAAAGTGATATGGATATATTAAAACAAGAGTACTATTTTTTCCTTTTACATGTCTTTTCTTCCTTTTTTGGGTTATACACATAATGTTGTTGATGTCCTTTCTATTATTATGTGCAAGATAAGAAAGAAGGTCTTTTGTATCTTGGGAGAGAGCCATTAGAACCTATCACATCGAGTTTCATATTATGAGGGACGGAATTGTCCTTAAGGACAGTGTTTGCATGCCTTAGACAATTAATTTTATTTTCTTGTCTTTTTTTCAATAGATCTCGACGATTCTTAATTTTTATATTATATGATATTTTCCACCAATCTTAAGGATAATCATGTTATGGATTCCTAAACTGGAATTGTCACTGCTACTAGCGATGTTGGAATTGAATGAGGACTTTGAATGGTTAAGGATGAGTATTGCATATTTTTTGGCAATTATTGTAGGACATTATCGAGTATCAACACAAGAGCTTTTGGTCTTTTTGGTAAAGTTATTGAGTGTATGGTAAAACCATTCTTTGGGGCTTCGATACCTATAATTATTTTTCCAAGAGGAAGTTGGACATTTGTAGGTATTTTCTCTCTCAAGTTTGCGATTTTTTTTTTTTTTTTTTTGGGAAGCACGCATATAGGACTGGAAATTGGGGCACAAGATGACTTTCTATTTTTTATTTATAGATTCACTGGGTTGTGTTTGATTTTCGACGAAGATAGGAAATCATAATCAGTTAATAATACATTGAGGTATAGGCCGATATCGCAGTGGGTGTGAATGGCTTTTAATACCTTAGTTAAGCTTGATTTTAGAGATTATTTTCCTTATTTAATAGGAAAAAAGTTGCCAATGAAGAGGTTTTCTACTGATCCCATTTGAGCTTCGGGGAGATGTCTAGGGTTTTTCCCAATAGCATGTGTTATTAATTTCTTATTTTCTACTAAATTGCAAATAAATTCTTGAGTTGACTATTGAAGAGCTTGAGTTCTACGAAGCTGTGACTATTGAAAAGTTTGAGTTCTACAAAGCTGTCCTTGGAATACCTTGAAAAATTTCAATGTCAAAATTGGTTTACTGATTGGGGTGTCATACTTTAGTAGATAGTTGTACGTATTTGCTGCTCATTAGTTGTTATTCACGAAATTCTGAGTGAATTCCTTATTCCTTGTTTTAGCAAGATAAAGGCCGAGAGCTCTTAATCTCGTTGTCATGAAAATTAATCTCACCTGAGGCTGTAAATCGGTGTGTCACCGTTGCACCTGGATTCCTTGGCCGAGAAGCCTATCAACTACTTGATAAAATTCCCGAGCCTGGGTTTATATCTCATATGTTTCAGTTTTTATTGGTACGTAATGAACTTGCCTCATTGGTTCCGTAATATTCACTTCGATACTGATCTTGCGATCCATGGCAGGAAACTAATGCGTTCTTGTTTCTTTTACCTTGTTGATTGGGCTCAAACTTAATGAAGCTACACTCAATACTCACTGTAACAAAGTTTATTAATGATCGTGACGTGACTTTTATTAGTGGTCATTCCATTTGCAACAATTTTGAGTAATTTCTGTGAACGAGTTAATTAGGCACGTATATCGAAGTAAGGAGCTACACGTATTTGCGTAGTGTTGTCTAGCGTATTCACCGTTTTTGTGTTCGAATTATTAAGTTAAATTGTGAATTATGATTCATTATGCATGTCCATTATGCTGAGAGTAAAAGAACTGTAAGCGTGGATTAAAACGTGAAACAAGTGAAAATGTTGGCGTGATGGTGCAATTGATTCTACTTCATGTGTATGTCTAATTCGCAAAATGTGCTTTCATGTAAATTGTTGTATGGAAATTCAGTGTGCTGTTTTTTGTGTGTGAATATAAGATTGAATGAACAAAAATTGTGGACCAAAAAGAAAGATATGAAGGTCGAGTATGGACTTTGGAGTTGTAATTTTACAGTCACGCGAAGAACTAAGGCATTTTACATTGTAGATTTCCTGTTGTATTAGAAGGATATAGTGATGTTAATTGGATCTTAGATTCAGATGAGACAAAATCTGCCATAAGACATGTGCTCACCCTTAGTGGAGATGCTGTCAGCCAAACAAAATTGTGAGGGAAAATGACAATCTTGCTAAGCCAAAAGTTAACTTGGTTAAAGCAGATGATTCTGATGACATAATTGCTACAATCATATTTCCCAAGCCAATATTGTAGCCAATGTGAAAGACTAGGTGGTCGACTATAGTGTTACCAAGCATATATGTAAAAGAAAATGCTCTATCCTCTTACACTTTAGTAAGGGAAGGAGAAGAAAATCTTTATCTTGATAATTTGAGAACTGCTAAAGTTCTTGGGAAATGGGATGAAACTGACACATTTCGTGTCTATGCATTATGATTGACAAATGGCAATAGCCATTGCAAAGCAACATAGCCATTGCGAAGAGTGAAACTTTGTATAGTGAAAAGAGACATGTCCGATTGAGACGTGATGTGGTCAAGCAGCTACTTAAAGATGGAATTATGTTCATTGACTATGTGAAGTCAAAAGTGATTTTGGCCGATTATCTAACTAGACATCGAGGGGAACAGGACTTAAGCCAATTGAAGAAAATCAACAGTGATGGTAACCTAACCTATGTAATTGATGATCCCAAGAATTGGATTTATATAGGTAATAGCAAGTAGCTTGTTGATCTAGTGATGCACCATTAAAAATTCATGTCCCTCATAAGGTGAGACTAGTGCAAAACTACAATGAAAAAGAGGGTGAGCTAAGCTCTTAATGAATTCCATAGTCATTCTTGGTGGTGTAATAAACCGTAGAATACACTTGATAAGAATCATCTATATAAGTATGGAGTAGGGCCACTCTTATGAGAATTATTGGTGATAATCTATAAAACAGTTATGAATAAACCAAGCACATGCATGGCCTATCAACGCAAAATTGCATTGAACAACAAACTTTATAAGAGCATAATGTGATTGGTGAAAATTATAATTCACAAAATGAAATTCTTGGACTTAATGTGAGTCGTAGTATGAAGAGTTGAGATGAAACTATGAATGGATGAGATAAAGGCTGGAAATTAGGGATTAGGATGGATGTGAGGAATAAAAGATGGATAAGAGGAACATGTGCATCGCACGTGCACTAACAATACGACCTAAAGAGGGAGTGAATACATTTATTAAGAACTTTGAAAAGCTTTGTGAAATGTAACAAGTTATACTTTGATAGTTGAGGAATAGACTACCATCAAACAGATATAGACAATAATGAATAGATAATGCTAATGATGGAGGGATAAAAAATATTGCAAGCAAATATATAATGGTTAGGCTTATAACCAAGGTTACAACCACTCTCTATGACTTATAGCCACGACAAGGCATAAATCCACTAGTAATCTTAAAAGATATTTAGTAGGGGATGTTATTTCTGCTTGAAGCTAATAGATGATGATACTACACAAGCACCTCTAGAATGCTACATGCTCTCTCTTCCTAGATTACCTATATTAGCACCTCATAGAGAATAATATTAGATTTACACAGCTACCAACAACAATTGAGCATAGATGAATACTCAAAGCACTAGACCAAGTTTGTGTCGGGGATAATAATATAACTAAGAGGGGAGGGGTGAATAGATTATTCAATAACCTTTGACAATTTTGTTGAAATTAACAGCTATTAGTAAAAAAAAATCAATTCAATTAGATATTTCAATTAGATATTTCTAATATCGTGCATGCTGGTATAAGTAAGAGTGAGAGAAATAAGAGCACAAAACGATATATAGTGGTTAGGCTTTATCACAAAGTCTACGTCCACTATCCACACTGATAGCCACAAGTCGACTTGAATTGCACTAATAATCTGCTAGACAAGTTATAATCAATAAACGCCAAGCATATCAGATGATAAATGACAGTATTAGGAATCAGGTGTTACTATCACTTTTATACACTTAATCTTTCACACAATTACAAGCCAGTAAGAATGCCACAATAAAGATCTTACGAGAATAAAACACTTCTCACTAAGAAAACAGCTTCAAGCAAATTTCTGAATTTTATGTATTGTGAGAGGCTTAAATGATCTTCTCTCATATAGTCATTTTAATATTTCCATTGGTGATGTCTCAAAAAAGTTGATAGCTGTTAGAGATCTGTTAGTGCTGTTGTCCAAAGATAGTGCTGCCCATACAGTCATCTTTTATAAACATTTGCTAGCTATCCCAAAATAGCTTATATCGTTGTCCCGTCATTGATGGCTTCTATAGTTCTGACAAAATTCCGTTTCTAGTTCTCTAACATCTTTCAATTCTTCCGGTGTACATCTCCAATCGACAATGGCTATATTAGACTTCTTCAACAAACATCCTCAGATGGTCATTTTATAATATGACCTATAACATGATATCTCCAACATCAACACAAACACTGTCATCAGTTGATCTTTAAGTCCATTGATGCTGTTTACAAACAGAGCAAATTTGTGATTTTTTTCCTTCCCGAATATCACGGTTGTTTTTAATGTGATGTCACAAAAATTGACAAATGTCATAGTAAACATTATACCAAAGATAGTTATGGGATTATCAAAATTATTTGACATGTTTCTCTAACAATCTCTCTCATTTTTATTTTGACAAAACTATCTAGCAGATGTGAACCTTTATATTTTATGAAATTGCAAAAAAGAGATAAAGATCTACATTAATGTTGTTTTATTAAAGAAGTTACACTTTGCATATGTCAAAATCTCCATAAGATTTTCAAGGAATGAGGAGATGAAATCTAAAGGACCTTTGAAGGTAAGAATGAATTACTTTAATCTTCAATCTTATGATGATTTAGAATGTATAAGATAAGTAAGAAATCATAAAAAGACAAGCATTGAGAGATAACATGATATGTGTTAGAAAACATTATCAATAGTGTGTAACTCTTTCTGTTTAACTCCCCTGTCTTGATGCTAATGATTCTTGAGGTTATGTTATATAAAGAAATCAAAGGACAGGGGCCGTTCCCTTGACGCGTACTGATGAGAATTTTATCAAATATCAACTCAATCATTATCACATCAAATATATATATCTCTCCCATTTTTTGTAATCAGCAAAAAGATAATCATTTCAACAAATTGATAATGTGCAAAAGAGAGCTTCACTAAATCATAAGCACAAAAGTACATCAAACATCAATAGAAAGAAAACAGGAGCATAAAAGATATCAATTTTTCAAGAAGTGTGAGTGCGTCATCTTTGTTAGGAGGAGATAGGAGGTGTAGGTTCCTCTAGGATAGAGCAAAGAGGATTGTAACATTCCAAGTTTTGGATGGATTGCCCAAGTTTAACCAAATATCAAGAAATAGAAGATATGGAAATTTTTTATGATGCTAGTACGAACACCTAGAGGGGAGGTGAATAGGTGTTTAAAAACAATCTTGACAAATAAATGCGGAATAAAATAAGTTGCGAGCAAAGTATGAATAAAGATCAGAGTCTGATAAGCAAGCTACCATACTTCTAGTAGATGTTCAGAATCTGTAATGCGATGAAACAAACTTCTGAAATAACTTGTAAGTGTGCAACAAACTTAAATAAGGAGAGTTAACGGAAGAGAAGGTTGTACACAAAATTTATTCGGCTTAGACCAAGCTTATGTCCACTCTCCTATACTAACAGCCTACCAGCTGGATTCCACTATGTAATCAACAAGAAATTACAACTTTGGGTGCAAACACTCAGTGGTAGATCATATTATCTCGCTAAGTCACTCTTTTGATATTACTCACATGATCACAAATGTTTAAGCTCACGAAAAACAAGCATATGATCAAAGTTCGCTTAGACTTTGGAATTATAAATTATACGCTCCATCTCTTACTTGCTCATCGGTCATTGATCTCCTTAAATACTCGTCTATTTCCAAACTAGACATTGAACAGTATCTAGATGATTGTCTTTCAATCTACTCGTTGGACAAATCTATATCAAGAAGATTTAGTAGCCATTGAGTGACAGATGTAGAATCCCAAGTTGATTCTGATCTCCCATACAAACAGAATCTTGGTTTTTATAAGTAGAGCTTCTTCGTTTAGAAAGTTCTTGTCTTCAAGATCCAATTGTCAATCAAATTTATCTTGATGTAGAATCCAAACCAAATCACTAGCTATTAATGTTGGGGCTTGTGTTACATTCAGTCAAGTTGTCTCATTCTGAACATGCTTCGTTCTAAATCTGCCACATTCTAAATTTGTGTCTCATTATGAACCTTGTCACATTCTGGACTTGTTTCTCATTCTATATATAAAGTTAAGGACACCCGGACCCCTAGTGTTGGAGAAAACTTCCTACTTGTTTTGAAGTTGACAAAACATTTCCATCAGTCTAGTCTGAAGATTAGAAGACTCTTTCATCAAAGTCTGAAGACTGTCAAACCGTCAGACTCAAAGATTTAAAGTCAGCTCTCACTGACTGTTTCTAGACCGTCGAAGAAAAGACTTATCCAGATTCGTATGAGGATTTAATTCTAGCGGTTAAAGAAGATCTCATGGCTGGAAATAGCATTTCAAGATCTCTTATTCGTTTTGAAATTAATTCGAGTAAGTTTAATCTGTTGATTGGCAAAACGTACATGGAAGGTTCTACTTATGGAAACCTAGATCCTGATTTGTGTGGGCGAGCAGGATTGGTGGGCTATCATCACATTCCTTAAGTAACTCAAGAACTTCCTAATTGATTCTGTCCAACAGGAAGATTGAAGGAACTCCTTTGGAAGGTGCCAACGGTCATGAAGGCATGGAGGGGTATTTAAGGAAGACGTTCTAGTTACTCGAGGATGTGCGCGATAGATAAATTTCAAAGTCTGAAGCTCCTTGTTCTTTGATGATTCAATCTTTGAGTGAGAATTCGTACTCAAAAGAGAGTCTAGTCTTTTGTAAAGCCTTGAGGAAGTGTAGTAGAGTCTCTACACTATGGAATCAAGGACGTGATGCCGTAACGACTCTTTTTGATTCATAGTGAAATCCAGCTGATGGGTTGTTAGTGCGGGAGAGTGGACATAGGCTTGGATTAAGCCGAACCACTATAAAACTTCGTGTTCCTTTTCTCTTCCCTAATCTCTTTATTTCAGTTCGTAACTTTATTTGCTTAAGTGTGATTTAATTTGCAAAGTCTATTGTCGTCCAGACTCAAGACATAAGTAAGATCTTATCTTATATTTTGCAAAATTTGGTTTGAACACCTATTCACCCCCCCTTTAGGTGCACATACTAGCACTCACAATTGGTATCAGAGCCTGTGTACTCATTTAAATTGAAGTGTTTTTTACTCCAGGTTTGGTTGAAGGACAAAGCAACACCAGACCGCCTTATTTTGATGGAAAGGAATATAACATATGGAAAAACAAGATGAAAGCATTCCTAAGATCGAAAGATCCCCTGGAATGGGATGTGGTAGACAAAGGAATCATTCCCAAAGCTACAATAGTCTCAGAAAGAGGAAAAAACGCTGCAGAGGCCAGCGAGATGACTCAAGAAGAGATAAGTAAGAGACAAGCTCTTGATGTAAAAGCAAGTTATTCTCTATATTGTGCATTATCCCCTACTGAATATAACAGAATATCTTCTTGTGAAACAGCTAAAGAAGTCTGGGATAGGCTGCACATTACCTATGAAGGAACAAATTGAGTAAAAGAAACCAGAATCAATATTCTGCTCGGTCAATATGAAGCCTTCAAGATGAAGCCAGGAGAATCTATCACTGACATGTTTAGTCGTTTTACAGAAATTGTGAATAGTCTTGAATATCAAGGTCAACCAATCTCAGGACCTATGAAAGTTAACAAACTATTGCGTGGACTTTCCAAAGATTGGAATCACGTAAAGACGTCAATAAGGGAGACTCAAAGAATCATGCCACTCTCCGTTGACGAATTGGTTGAGACACTTCAATCCTATGAAGTGGAGCAAATTAATGAAGAAGAAGATCCCAAAGGTAAAAAATCTATTGCTTTAAAAACTAATGATGATTCTGATGTTACAGATTCTGAAGACGATATGGATGATGAAGAACTTGCCCTCGTGATAAGAAGGTTCAGAAAGCTTAATAGAAAAGGAAGAAGATTCAATTGGAAGAAACAAAGTTCTCAAAAGCTTCAAAATAAATCAGCTGAGGATGATGAATCAAATAAAGACGTGATTTGTTTTGAATGCAAGAAAAAGGGACACATTAGACCCAACTGTCCCTTGCTAAAGAGAAAGAAAGGAAAAGCTGAAAAATACAAAAATGCACTCAAAGCAGAAACTTGGAGTGATACCGAATGCGAAGAAAGTGATGATGATTATGCTAATATCTGCTTAATGGCAAAATCAGAATCAGAATTAGACTCGAGACGTATTCGCACTCGCATAAAGTGAAATCGAGGTAAGTAACATAAAAATTCCTACTAAAGTCTCTAAATATATTGATGAACTGTGTCTTAGTCTCAAAACATCTCTTAAGAGGATTTCCGAACTAAAAAGGGAAAATTCTACACTAAGGCAACAGGAGATTGTTTAGAAAGAAAAGTTTGAAAATTTAGATTAAAATTTTATTGCTTTGAAAGAAAATGAAGACTCTCTTTCAAAAGAAAATACTTTCTTAAAAAATGATATTTCAAATATCTCAAAAAGGTTTTCTATAGGATCTGAAAAATTAGAAAAGATTATTTTGGTACAAATACCTTACTTTAACAAATCAGGTTTGGGAATGACTTCTGAAACCATTCCTCTAATCGATTTTCCAAAAGTAAAAGAAAGAATCAAACAAAGACTTACAAAAGAATTTTATAGAAATCATTTTCAAAAATTCTTTGTAAAACCTGTTGGCCGTAGTGCTCTTAAATGTTCTAAGTGCAATAGCTCAGAACACTTTGAGAAAGAATGTCCTATGGTCTGGAGGCTTGTTAAGAAAGATTGGGCAAAGACTGTATATTGCACTAACTCAATTGGACCCAAGAAAGTGTGGGTACCAAAGAAAGCTTGAGTTCATTTTTTGAATGCAGGTCACTATCAAGAAAAAGATCAAATGGTACTTAGATAGTGGATGTTCAAGACATATGACAGGAGACTCAAGATGTTTCATGAAGGTTGAGCAAGTGAATGGTGGAAAAGTATCTTTTGGTGGAAACAGCAAAGGAAAAATTGGAAGTCACTCACAATAAACAACGTTTTTTTAGTAGAAGGACTCAATTACAACTTGTTGAGCATTAGTCAACTCTGCGACACAGGCTTCAGAATAAACTTTCAAGAAGGAATATGTTCGGGGACCAGTAAAGACTTCACTCAGACTTTCACGGAACGAAGACATGGGAATATTTATCTTTTGGATATCAATCCAGAAAAATCTCAATGTCTAATCTCAATTCAAGAAGAAGCAAATCTCTAGCATCGGAAACTTGGTCATATCAATATGAAGCAAATTGCCAAGATTTCCTCAAAGAAGCTTGTTCGTGGACTACCCAATCTGACTTATCAAAAGTTTGAATTATGCACACCATGTGTGTTGGGAAAACAGGTTAGAAGTTCTTTTAAACCAATAAATCAAGTTTCAACTAATTGTGTATTGCAGCTCCTACATATGGATCTCTTTGGACCAACAAGAACTCAAAGCATCGGTGGAAAGAAATATTGTCTAGTAATTGTGGATGATTATTCATGATTCACAAGGGTATACTTTCTTTCAAGTAAGTCTGAAACTTTCTCTTATTTTGAAAAGTTTGCTAAGAAAGTATAGAATGAGAAAGGGTATGTTATTTCAAGCATACGGACAGACCATGGAGGTGAGTTTGAAAATCAAGACTTTGCTAAATTTTGTGATGAATCTGGTTTATAGCATATGTTCTCCTCTCCATACACTCCCGAACAAAATGGAGTTGTGGAAAGGAAGAATAGATCGCTGCAAAAAATGGCTAGAACACTTTTAATTGAAAGCAACATTTCTTCTCGTTTTTGGGCTGACGTTGTTTCTATAGCATGTTATGTTATTAATAAAGTTTTGCTAAGGCCAATTCTGGAGAAAACTCCCTATGAGTTCTTCAAAGGAAAGAAGCCAATCGTAACCTATTTTCATGTGTTCGGTTGTAAATGTTTTATTTTGAAAAATGCAAATGATCGAATTGGTAAGTTTGAAGAAAAATCAGATGAAGGAATCTTCCTTGGATATTCAACCATCAGCAAAGCTTACAGAGTATACAACAAGAAGACTCAATCTGTGGAAGAATCGATGAATGTCAAATTTCAAGATCAATCAATTCAGACTCAATCTGAAGAATCTGAACCTGCTCCAGACTCTACAAAGTCCACTTTCCCTGAAGCAGCTCAGACTTCAGAAGAACATCAACAATTGAATTTTGAAGAATCAAATGAAGAAGAAGTTCAGCAAGCTGTCAGATCAACCAGCAACTGGAAGCACAAGTCTAGTCATCCTAAAGATCTCATTATTGGTAACATTGATGAAGGGATTTGTACAAGATCCAAAAGGCATGAAGAGTCTAGCGCTGTGGCCCTTATTTCTGAAACAGAACCCAAAAGCATAGAAGAAGCTTTAACTGATGAAAGCTGGATTGAAGCTATGCAAGAAGAGCTCAGACAGTTTAGAATCAATGACGTTTGGGAATTGACTTCTAAACCAAAAGGTAAATCTGTGATAGGAGCTAAATGGATTTTTAGGAACAAATTGGACGAGAAAGGAAAGGTTATAAGAAATAAAGCAAGACTCGTGGCCAAAGGATACACGCAAGAAAAAGGGATTGATTATGATGAGACTTATGCACCAGTAGCAAGGTTAGAAGCAATTAGATTATTACTTGCTTTTGCTTGTTATAAGAATTTCAGGTTATTCCAAATGGACGTCAAAAGTGCATTTCTGAATGGATTTATCCAAGAAGAAGTCTATGTGGAACAACCTCCCGGTTTTGAAGACCCAAGGAAACCAGACTCTGTTTTTAGACTGAAAAAGGCGCTATATGGATTGAAACAAGCTTCTCGAGCTTGGTATGACAGGTTAAGTAAATTTCTAATTCAAAATGGCTTTTTCAAAGGAAAGGTGGATACTACCTTATTTATTAAAAGGGAAAACAAAAAATTTCTACTTGTTCAAATATACGTTGATGATATTATTTTTGGATCACCTAACGAAAATCTGTGCAAGAAATTCTCTAAGTCTATGCAGGATGAATTTGAGATGAGCATGATGGGTGAACTATCTTTCTTTCTTGGACTACAAGTTAAACAACTAAAGGAAGGAATCTTCATCCACCAAGAAAAATATGCCAAAGAACTTGTCAAAAAGTTTGGTTTGGAGAATTGCAAAAAGACTGACATACCAATGTCAAGTTCTTCGAAGTTAGACAAAGATGAAGGAGGAAAGAAAGTCGACCAGAAGTTGTACAGGAGTATTACTGGTTCACTTCTTTATCTTACTGCCTCTAGACCTAACATTTTGTTCAGTGTTTGCATTTGTGCCAGATTTCAATCAAATCCTAAAGAATCTCATCTAAGTGCTGCGAAACATATCATCAAATACGTTGCCACAACATCTAAATTAGGTCTGTGGTATCCTAGAGAATGAGACTTTACTCTCCTTGGATATTCAGACGCAGATCTAGCAGGATGCAAAGTTGATAGAAAGAGTACTTCTTGAATTTGTCAATTACTTGGAAACAGGACAGTATCTTGGTTTTCGAGGAAGCAGAGTACAGTAGCTCTTTCAACGGCAGAAGCAGAATATGTGGCTCTTGGAAGCTATTGTTCTCAAATCTTATGGATAAAACAATAACTAAGAGATTTTGGGATCGAAAACTCATGCACTGAGATTAAATGTGACAATACCAACACAATCAATCTCACCAAGAATCCAATTCTTCAGTCAAGAGCAAAGCATATAGAGATTCAACATCATTTTATTAGAGACCACGTTCAAAATGAGAAGTCTCAATTCAATTCATCGAATCAAAGAATCAGCTGGCGGATATTTTCACAAAGCCACTAGAAAAAAGTTTATTTGAATCTATTCGTTTCAGACTTAATATCCTAAAGTCTGAAAAAGCTCGGACTCAAGGATAAAAGTCTAAAGTTGCTCAGTATCAGAAGTTCAAGGATCAAGACTGTAAGTCATTTCAGTTCCAGCAATTTATTTTCGGATTAAATCTCGAAAAGGTACGATTGCCTATTAATTAGTAACTAATTGATATTATCTTTCCAAGTCCTTTGAATTTATGGAAATTATTATTTTCAAAAAGGAAGTTATTTTTAAAATGACAGTTATCCATTTTTCAAAAAGGCAGTTTATTTTTAAAAGGAATTTCTTTTCCAACGATTCGTTTACCTCGTTTCGCTTTCTTTATATACTGTTTGTCTTCTTCACGAACCTTAAAGGCAAAGATCTTCACTTTTTACTTTCTCTCTCGAGTTTAATTGTTAAAGTTTTCATCTTTCTCGCGAATTGAGTTTGGAAACTCTCTCAAAGACTATGACAATGTTGTCTCAAAGAAAGTCGTCGAGGATTGCAAGCAAGGGACCACGGCAAGTGCGTGAGGGTCCTACCCAATTTGACCTTACCGAGGAAGAAGATCTTTCAGAGCAACAGCAGAGTCCACAACATTCTCAACCGCGTCAAGCTAGTCCTCAGGCTGTACAGCAACATCAAGAGGAGGAAATTTTGGAAGATGTCGATCCCGTAAGAACTCTTAAACCTGCCTTTTCTTTCAAGCTCTACTCTACCTTAAAGGATGGAGGTTCTCCGATGACCTTCATTGACGAATTTTTGAAAGAAATAGGGTATAGAAATGAAACCCATTTTTTACAAATAATGGAATGTTTGGGGATTACTCCGCCGGGTCAGCAGAAAAAGCCTTTGCAAATTTCCCTAGTGATCC
Source organism: Eucalyptus guilfoylei (assembly GCA_016097605.1). Taxonomy (NCBI): domain Eukaryota; kingdom Viridiplantae; phylum Streptophyta; class Magnoliopsida; order Myrtales; family Myrtaceae; genus Eucalyptus; species Eucalyptus guilfoylei. The sequence goes on along the minus strand of CM027865.1, from coordinate 23,058,507 downwards.
TCGTGTTGGGGGTCCTAATCAGTCAGATGGAATGAATGATGATGAAAAGATGTTTGCTAATTTCAAGCCTAGAATGGGTATTGCTGCTGAGATTCGAGGAAGAAAGGTAGATTTGTTTCGTTCTGAGGACCATAATCATTTGTACTCTAAGTTACTGAAGCGTGGGGTGATGAACCCAAGAAGTGTCAATTTTGATTTTCTAGACTCCCTGAATGTGAAGCTGCGGGAGAAATTCATGTTACTTCAACTGGAAAGGTTTTGCTCTAAGACAACAGTTGCCCATCCAGAACCGACTGCTTATTTCTATTCCAATCTAAGCTTTCTGGATGCAAATAGATTCTCTTTCAGTGTTAGAAATCAAGACTATGTGGTGGATATGGACACTTTGGCTGACGTAATTGGAATAGAGAGAGGGATGTTTCGATCGATAAGTGTGTCTATTGGTCGTGCGACTATGGAACTTGTTCGAGATAGGATGGCAGAAGGTTGAATTTCGTACTCGAGGATGAATGCCTCAAATATCTTGCTGCATAAAATTGTGATTAATTGTCTTAGACCCAAGTCCACATCCAAGACTGATGTCTCCAACTCAGAAGCAAAGTTGATGTATGCTATCAACTATGGTGAAAAGTTTTCTCTGCCGCACACTATCATGTTTCACATGTACAGATCGATGGTCAAGGACAAGGGACAGCTTCCTTATTTGGCTCTTATTACTCGTTTATTCAAACACCTCAATATTCAGCCTCCTAAGATTTTGTGCATTCGTACATGTGATCAAATGATGATAGGACTGAAGATGGTCTTAAAAATGCGTCTGAAAGAACTGAGCAAGACTTTAGAGCGTTTTAAGGAGAAAACCCCAGTCAAGACTAGACAAGACTCTGTGGCTACAAAGAGAAAAGGCAAGGAACATATGCCAGCTCCTTCAAGGAAAAAGAGAGCACTCATCTTGCAGGATGAAGAAGATGAGGAAGATGTCACCATTGCCTTAAGGAACCTACAGCAACCTGATGCTGAGATAGAGAAAAGAGAGAACTTAGAAAGAGAAGAAGCTGAGAAAAGAAGTGAAGAGAGGGAATCAACAAGGAAGGAAGTAGAGGAAGAACAAACTGCAGAAGACGAACCAAGAGGTGAATAGGGTCATCATGGCATTGAAGAGGAAACATAGCATGAAGAGTATTTCTCTCCAGCAGAAGGCAATGATACAGGGGGAGCTATTGAGAAAAGAGGAACATCTTCACTTGCTTTTACCAGTGATGGCATTAGTCGTTCTCCTGCAGATCCAGAAGATGTATATGCTTCTCAATTCCCTGAAGAAGATGTTGAGGTCTCTTCTCCAAGTCTGGGTGCTCATGCTGAAATCCCATCATTTGCAAATACTCCACAAATTGATCATGCTGAAGCAAGCACTCAAACTGACAATTCCGCAGGTTTTAAAAGGTTGCTTGATGTTCTTATGGAGATGAGAGGGCAGATTTATGCCTTGGGATGCGAATTTCAGAATATGCAGAATGTTGCTCAGGTTTCTTCAGTGACTTTGCACGATCAAATTCAGGCCATTTCTATTCAAGTTCAAGCAAATGCCAAGGGTAAGGATTTAGCACAACTGAAGGAAGATCTGAGAAAGCTGGAGGAGACTGTCCAGTCGATGGGAGACTTTCAGCTCGTTCACGTTCCAAAACAATCTTAACTTTATCTCATTTTATCTTTCTCTACCTTTTTAGATGTTGACAAAAAGGAGGAGAATTTGATGCTGATTTGGTTTGTTAGACTTTAATTTTTGGTTTGGATTGGTTTGTTTGGTTTGTTTAGACTTTGACTTTGGATGACTGTGCACTTTGGTTTGGATTGTTTGAATGGTTGCAGGCTTGCAGTATCTTAAGCATTGTGGTATTCATGGCAAAGATAGTTGTTTCTGCAGGACTAACCCATTTTCTATGGATGCAGATTTTGTGGATGCGGACTCAATACTATCTTAAACCTAATCCATTTATTTTATGAAGATTTTCTTGTTTGCTTAAGTATTGTCTTGCGGGTCAAAGGTATCCATATTCAAATCTGTAGGAAAGTTTTGTCACCATCAAAAATGGGGAGATTGTTGGAGAAAACTTCCTACTTGTTTTGAAGTTGACAAAACGTTTCCATTAGTCTAGTCTGAAGATTAGAAGACTCTTTCATCAAAGTCTGAAGACTGTCAGACCGTCAGACTCAAAGATTTAAAGTCAGCTCTCACTGACTGTTTCTAGACCGTCGAAGAAAAGACTTATCTAGATTCGTATGATAATTTAATTCTAGCGGTTAAAGAAGATCTCATGGCTGGAAATAGTATTTCAAGATCTCTTATTCGTTTTGAAATTAATTCGAGTAAGTTTAATCTGTTGATTGGCAAAACGAACATGGAAGGTTCTACTTATGGAAACCTAGATCCTGATTTGTATGGGCGAGCAGAATTGGTGGGCTATCCTCACATTCCTTAAGTAACTCAAGAACTTCCTAATTGATTATGTCCAATGGGAAGATTGGAGGAACTCCTTTGGAATGTGCCAATGGTTATGAAGGCATGGAGGAATATTTAAGGAAGACGTTCTAGTTACTCGAGAGTGTGCGCGATAGATAAATTTCAAAGTTTGAAGCTCCTTGTTCTTTGCTGATTCAATCTTTGAGCGAGAATTTGTACTCAAAAGAAAGTCTAGTCTTTTGTAAAGCCTTGAGGAAGTGTAGTAAAGTCTCTACACTGTGGAATCAAGGACGTGATGCTGTAACGACTCTTTTTGATTCATAGTGAAATCCAGCCGGTGGGCTGTAAGTGCGGGAGAGTGGACGTAGGCTTGGATTAAGCCGAACCACTATAAAACTTCGTGTTCCTTTTCTCTTCCCTGATCTCTTTATTTCAGTTCGTAACTTTATTTGCTTAAGTGCGATTCCCTTTGCAAAGTCTATTGTCGTCCAGACTCAAGACATAAGTAAGATCTTATCTTATATTTTGCAAAATTTGGTTTGAACACCTATCCACCCCCTCTAGGTGCACATACTAGCACTCACACCTAGAATGCCAAAAGTTGGCATAAAGGAACACTTAAGTGTCAAAAGTTACAAAAGTGACACTTCAGTGCTGAAATCGGAGCAAAATGGATCACTTAAGTACCACTAGTGAGAAAATCCGGCCAAAACGCTCATGTAACAATTTTCCGGCGAGCTACACGCAAAACAACATCATTTCATATACTGATATGGATAAACAGTGTCAAAACGACATTGTTTTGGTATAATTCGAATTTTAATATAATAATGAATTAAATTTAAATTTAAATAATTAATTAATTAAAAAGAGGGGGGGGGAGGATGAGGGAGGCATCCGGCGGCTGAGGGCTTAGCCCTCGCCGCCGCCATTGCCACCTCCCCTCTATCATCGGGGAGGTGGGGGAGTGTCGGTTGGGGTCGCCGAGCCCAGGTCGAAGGCGACCCTCACCGAATCAGGGTGAGGGCATGTAGAGGCCCTCGCCGCCGGTCGGCTGGGGCTGTCGGCCCTCAGCTAGGGCTCGGCGGCCCCGACCGACCCTCCCCCACCTCCCCGGCAACGGAGGGGAGGTGGCGGCAATGGAGGCTAAGTTCTCGGCCGCCGGCTACCTCCCTCCTCCTCCTCCCCCCCCCTCTTTAAAATTAATTAATTAATTAATTAAAATTTAATTTAATTAAATATGAAATTTGAATTATACCAAAAACGATATTGTTTTTGTGTGTGTTTTGCTAAGTCAGCTTGCCGGCGAGCCACGTAAGCGAGAAAATTAAAAAAAAAAATGCAACATAGGATTTCCGGCGAGGTTCGCCAGATGTGGCACTGAAGTGATCCATTTTTTATAAAAAGTGGCACTTAAGTGACACTTTCGTAAATTTTGGCACTTAAGTATCCCTTTGTGCCAACTTTTGGCATTTGAAGTATTCTTTTGCCTAAAGTTAAGTGTATCCTATCTGAAGAGACTTTTCAATCTGGATGTAAGTCTGAACATATTTATCCTTAAAGTATGCTTCTGAACATATTTGACCTTAAGGTCTAGACACAGTCTGAATAAATTCATTCATTCTTCTGACTCTTTCATGTATAATCTTTGATAATATATTTTACACATTATATCATCTGTATAGTCTGTTACTCAACCATTAAACATATTAGTAGCTTTTGATTTATTTTGTCATCTTCAAAACATCATAAGGGATTTCCCTAATAGTTTTGATTTCCTGAATATCAGCTTGGAGTTGAGCTAGGGTGACAGTAATAGAAGCAAAGGTTTCCACCTTGGATGGTGATCTTTCTGGTTGCGGAGGATGAGTGGATTGCTCTATATTGGTGCCTTGTCTTTCTGCTGCTTTTCCTTCTCAGCTTGTTCTGCTAATCTTTCCGTAAGAACATTGCTTGTCCGTTCATCATCTCCTTAGAATACCTAAACCTACAATTATGAAAGATCCTAGTAATCAAGGCACTAGTAGCTAGGGAGCCTTGGGTCCACAAAATTCGAGGTGCTACAAGTGCTAACAGCCTAAATATAAAAATTAGAAAGAAAAAGTTATTGGATAATAAATGAATGGGACTGACCATTTCGACAACTCCCAGAAGCAATTTTAGTGAAGAAACAAGAATGCCCTCGTACAATCTCTGCTATTCTCTTATAGGTCTTCGCCTTGGAAGGTCTGAGAAACCTAGCTTGACGGCTGAGCAGTTTATCCCATTATATCTCTGAACCACCAACCTTGTAAAGGCGGGGGATTTGTGAGGATAAAATTAGGGCTTATGAATGTGAGAACTAGAGCAGGATAGAACTATATACCATAGGATATAAAATTAAAAGATTTTGGTGAATTATAGTAATAAAGTCGGATATATTCATACCAGATTATGTACATTGTTTGGTTTAAACAACATATCAATGTAAATGAATGCAAAAATTCATAAGAGGAAATAATAAAATCTCTTGCGATACTCTTACTTACTTTATTTTTATTTGTTTTTTCCTCTCTTTTTAAATTATTTTCTTTTTTATTTCTTTTTCCCCTTTCATTATTTTTCAATAAAATTTTATTAGATAGTAAAGTGTACTAATATACCTAAAATGCTAAAATACCTAAAATATGTAATAAATATAAATATATACTTATATTTACATATTGAATTTATATTATAAGATAGAATTAAATTCGAATATATATAAATAAGATTAAATTTAAAAACGAAATTGTTATTTTTATTTTGAATTTCTTTAATTAGAATTCAAATATTATTTATATTGAAATATAATTCTAAATTTATTAATTTAAGAAATTTGTTATTCAAGAAAAATAACTTTTCTATTATGAATATTAAAAGTCATATTCACCTTTATCCCACCTCCCCGAGAGATAAAATTATACAAATTATATATCTCTTATGTCCAACTTTATTTTATCTTGAGTAGGCACCAAATGTAGGATATAATAAATTTTATCCAATTCAAAATTTTATCTTGACTACTAAACACAGCCTGAATGTTTTGGATGAAATTTTGCAAAGCAATACCTATCCGGTTGGAATTACTTCAGTTAAACAATTTAAGATCACCCTACTATCTTAAACATATTAAGTGCTTAGAAGGAATAAAAAAGGAAAACAGGTGCTTCAATGAAATTTATTAGTAAATGATGTGGAGCCTCTTTGGCCCTCATCTTGTCTTTAGAGTTTTGGCCTTTCACGTTTTGAATGATTCACGAAGGAACATAAGTCTAACTTGCTGTCTGTGCCTAACAGGATTATATTCTAACCAAATCAAATCTTATTTCTTTACAAGGACGCCTTCTCATAAAAAAATGAATTACTGGTCTAAAGTTTCTTTAGCTAGAGAAGGAAGCACACAGATTTTTAAAATGTAAAGTGCATTTTTAGTCAACACATTTGACCCCGTGGAGTAAATCCGATGGCTAATGCATCGTAGAAAGAAGAAAGTAAAAGATATTCTGCTGGCTATGAACTAAATGTGGTCCGCACCTCGTTAAGAAAACGAATCAACCCTTCAACGTAATGATCAACCAGAGCACAATGGAAGAATCTCATCATAAAACACCGCATCAGAGTCGCCATTGTTTTAGTCAGGACAGCTTAAACATGGATATCGTCGAAAGTTCCCAAAAAAAAAAAACTCCTTGAAATGATGTCGGTTTCGCAACTAACATCATCCAGTAGATTTTGTCTCAACCAGATCCCTAAAATATTGAACTTTGTCTCAATCAACCTCTCGACTCGTTGACAGCCAAATTTCTCACTGAACGGCAAGCACATAACTTTCACATGTGACATTCTTGCGGCTAAGAAAGGGGCTTTTTCTTTAGAGGATTATTATATATGATTGAATAATTACCAAAAAATTCCTAAAACCTATTGCAATTGTGCTGATTAATTTTTTCTTTTTTTTTTGCTAATTGAGTTCTAAACCTTTTGCATTTGTACCAATATAGTCCATCCAAACAATTTCAGCCACAAAATCACTAACATGGACACCAACTATCCCACGTGACATGGCTAGTGCTAACGTAGACATTTGTAAACATTTTGAATTCCTTAATCATTTCTTTTCTTTTTCCCCTTTTTTTTTTCTTTTCTTTCTTTTTTTCCCCCTCTTCTTTCTCTACTGATAGTGGGACCTTGGCAACAAGCCAAAGGCAAGGGTTGGTGAGGCTCGCCATTGCCAAGTTGGTGATATCAACCTTGCCAATGGCCAACGAGCGCAAGCCTCGCCCAACAATGGTGAGGCTCAAACTTGCTAGATCTTGCAAGATCAAGCTTCCCCCAACCATTAGGCTAAGCTCAACCTTGCCATTGCTAGAGAATTAAGGGAAGGAAAAAGAAAAAGAAAGGGAATTAAAGGCAAAAAAAGGAAAATAAAATAAAAATAAAAAATTGGAAAAACTATAAAAATATTATTTAAAATTGTCCACGTCAGCCCCGGCCGTGCTTAAATGGTCGACGTCCATGTCAATGATTTAAGACCAAAATTGACCAGATAGACTAAATCGACATAAACCCAAAAAGTTTATGACTTAATTGGCTAAAAAAAATTATAACTGAATTAATATAATTGCAATAGATTTATGACTTTTTTGGTATATATATCAATATTTGACCCAAATGCACTTTGGTCAAAATCCCTGATTAATGATAATTCTCTTCGGGGTGCTATTTGTGAGACTGGCACCACATGGTGTTTTCTGAAATATTGGTCAGGTGTTCAAAGGATTTAGAACACTGCTTATGTGCTTTTTGTTACTATACATATATCTTTTGGAATTTGTTGCTGTAAAATTATAAAAACCTGACAAATATATATTTATATTTGAGAGTGGATGAAAATTTTAAATGTTCACTATATTAATTTTATAAATATATATTATCACAAATCATTTTCGAAAAAAATTGAATTAAAACATTTACAAATCTTATTTATAAAAGAAAAAATGTAATGAGATAATGTATTATTCATTTTCCGTTAAAAATGACCGAAAGAGATAATGCTCGGAGCATGCACTGGTCAAATTGAGAGAAAAAAACAATAATTGCTAATGGGTGTGTTTTTCCTTTGGATATAAGGAAAAATGAGTGAGTTTAATGACAAATTGGAATCCTCCTTGAATATAGAGATTAGAGCTATTATCAATGTTGAATTTCTTGTGGAGCAGCATGACATTTACTTGGACTGAAATGTGGATGCCGTCGCTGGAGGGAAAGCGGGAAACAGGCACGTAGTTTGACAATTTTATTTTAATTTGAAGTCCATTTCACATGGTTCTCGTGATTATTATTGTTATTATTATTATTATTATTAGTGATTCTACGGTTTCAAATCAAAGATTTGGTTTTACATGGTCATAAAGGCATTGATAGATAATAAATTTTTTAATATTAGAAAGCAAAATTGCTCGCAGAAGAATAATAAGAGCCAATGAAATGGACCACGACGCCTGCCATTATCATCTACAACAAGCAACCTTCTGAGCTGTCCTGGGAAAAGTATTCCACCTACCGTACGGAGGCTTAGACTTTTTATTCGCGAGAAGGAACGAGACGAAAGACATGATTAGTCGTTTGGCCTGTTATTGCTTTATCTTAAAAGCCTTTTCCTTGCCGTGTCGCCAATCTTTTGGACCGGGGAAAGCCAACTCACAGACACTTTTGCTGCTTTTTTTTTTTTTTTTTTTTTTTTTTTTATGTTTTTTGGCCTGATTCCCTCAAAAAGCACCGGTATTAGGTTGGGTCCAATTTTGATCCAAACTTTTTTTGTTGTCCGATAAAAAGATATAAACTTTAGAATGTGTCACAATTCCCGTTCTTTTCTTCTTTTTGTCTTATCAAAAAACACCATCTCTAATCACCGCTTGCGATGGCCCAGTTGAATAAGGCTCCCATGACCCTTTACGAGGAGGTGAGGAGTTCGAATTCCGCTGGCCGCACAGGATCTTAAGCGTGACGTCGGGGTGGTGGGTCCTCTGTTAGCGTCACCCCGGATTTATCTCGCCGGTTGCCGGCTGTACGGGAGTTCTCGAATTACCAAAAAAAAAAAAAAAAAAAAAACCACCATCTCTATATTGGATGCCAATTCTAATCCGAACTGTTTTATGAATCATAAAGAACCACAAAATGTTATATGATATCTGAATCTAGCTCCGTGAAACATCATTCTTGATCTTTTTATAGTTCTATTTATATATTTTTCTGGATAAGTTTCAAACGACACATTAGACTTATTAGGTCAATTAATTTAAAAAAAAAAACTTTAAGAGTCAAAAATAGGATAAAATTTAATAACGTGGAAGGAGTCAAATAAATGTGAATGAACTGTGGTTTCACGTGTTTTCTCTAGCTCAACCAATATTTTAGCATAATACGCCATCGGCTAATTACTCCGTTCATATCACCTAACTTACATAACTTATATATTTAGTTTCTTCTAAGGAAAAATGAGTATTTAATTGGATTCTCAAACATAATAAGGAAGACGTGCTAGCTTGTTCCATCTGCAGAAGATTGTCCACATGCATCTTTAGTAACATCATGAAATCATTTTTGATTTGATAATGGATGGAATTTGTGCAACTAGACCCAAGGACAGAGCGTGAAAATTTTGTCAATGGATTCAATACAGTGAAGCTTAGAAAATTCCTAACCGCACATTCTTTTTATGTAGTTCGTGTATAAAGTTTTTATAAAGTAAGCTGAGACTTTAAAGCATGAGAAGCAAAACATAAATATGGAAGGAATGGATGGTAAGTTCAACAATTTCTTTATTTCCGGAGCCCCTTAAATTCCAGAAATTATATGGGTATCCAAAAAACAAACATGTTTGTTGGCCTAGCCATTCTTCTTAATTTGGGTCTTTATATGGAAGGAGTATAATTTATGACATAACAAAGTTTTTGTGTTGTTGATTTCTAGGCGTAGTACTTCTTCCCCTATGTCGCCTATTGGTACTAATGGATTAGGGTTGACCCACAATACATAACCTGTTGGTGTAATCTTTCGCTCAATACTAGAATGAATGAAATATAATAGTTATATTTTGCAATCATTTATGACAATATTTCATGTTTAGAACTATTTCGGTATGTACTCAACTACATCAATATCGGTGATTAATTATAAATTCACTAACTGTCATACATGCAACTTAATTTCTTGGCAATCTGTTTCCCATAAGATGACATTTATACACTCATATCAAGCAATGAGATGAATATTTTTTGTGTCTAAGCTAAATGTTGAAGAACTCTATTAACCCCCTTGTCATTTTTTTTTTCCGGTCGAGAACCCTTTTGTCATTTGCATTAAATTAAGAGCTTATGAAGATAATTGCACAAACAAAATAAGTTACAGAACACCGGGAAAAAAAACATAATTGGACGTAGGAGAACTTAATTCCTTCCCACTGATAAACTAAAAAAGATTGCGATCGGATTCCAAATCTCAGTTCGTTGAGACATGTGCACATTCTATGAGGGTTCCGGATCAAAACATCAGTTTTCGCTTACCAGATATATTGTCTTCTTAATTTACTTCTTCTTGCGTGTGGCAACTGCTTTCCTACAGGCCACTCAGCACAAGTATTTATATCCCAAGCACGACCTCGAGAACACAATTCAATGAATTGATAGCCCTCCAACCTAAGCTGAAACAAACAATGTCAATCACTCGAGTTTGGCCTCTTCAATCCTTCATTTTCTTTCATCTCCTCCTTGCCCCATGGCTGCCACCACCCCCCCTTGCTGCAGCTGCAGGAGGCGGCCGGTGGCAGCTGTTGCAGCGAAGCATAGGCGTGTCGGCCATGCACATGCAGCTCCTCCACAACGACGTCGTAATCATATTCGACCGCACTGACTTTGGCAAGTCCAACCTTTCGCTGCCGAACGGCAAATGCCGGAATGATCCCCACGACACTGCTTTGAAGATCGACTGCACCGCACACTCCATCGAATACGACGTGGCATCGAATTCTTTCCGACCTCTCATGGTCCAAACCGATGTTTGGTGCTCCTCCGGCTCGGTATGGGTTTGGTCTTTTTGTTTGAAAAGAAAAAATGGTTATTGAGACTTTTGTCTTCAGTTTTTTCGTTATGTGTATTTTGTTTTTGTGTAGGATATATCATTTTGAATCTCTGTAGATGTATTAATATGCTAGACCCTCTAGAAATTGATTCAGGTTAATACCTTACTTTTGATATTTTCAATTGACGCGTCTTATTTAATTATATGTTTCTCGGTTAAATTATTTTCACAATTTTTAGTGTGGTTTAAACCAGAGTAATTGTATAATTAAGATTCTCGGTAGTGGAATCTCTCAAAGCTGTTTCAATATGTTAGAGCAATCACATAATATTTCAAGTTTCTAAACTTTCTAGTGATCAATATCATGCTCTAATTTAAGTCGTCGAGCTTTTTTCGCTAAAAAAATTATCAATTGTTATTTCCTTTTAATTGAAGATCATTCTAGTACTCTTAGATTTTCTCCTTGAGATTTCTTGTACCCACCAAGTTAGGGTTGTCAAAATCAAACTAGAAAATTGAACTGAAACCAGAACCTGATTGAATTGAACCGAATAACCATTTTTTAATTCCGATTGGGATAGTTTTGGTTCGGTGCCCCTCTTCTTAATATTATCATTCACACGATCTCTCTCTTTTGTAACTAAACCTCTTCTTAATAAATAAATAAATAGAAAAAAAGGAATTGAACTAAGTTTTCGATTTGGGTCGCAATTCGGTTCAAAGTTAATGCACACTTAAATCGTTCGGTTCGATTTGGTTTGGTTTAATTCAAGTTTTCATCCAAACCAAACCCAACCAAACGATTGACAGCCCCACACCAAACGTAGAGATTCCACAATTTTGCTAACTCAAGACTACACGAAAAAAAAAGAAAAACTTGACCACGAGAAGTACCGGAAAGTAAAAGAAATGGTTACTACGTTCAAACTTATGAATTTGACTTTCTTTTTGCTTCCATCATATACCCCACAATAATTATGAGATTTTGTATATCTCTTTCGATTGTCCATATCTCTCAACATGTGTATTATGTCCCTTAATCATGCATATGCTTAATTAATTCCGATTGATTATAATTGATTTTTTGGCACTCACAGAGTTCTCCTGTTTTTGATAGGTAATGCCCGATGGACGCTTGATCCAAACGGGCGGTTTCAATGACGGAGAACGTCGGATCCGGATCTTCAACCCATGCAGTGGCTGCGATTGGCAAGAAGTCGAAAACGGGCTCTCTGCGCGTCGGTGGTATGCAACCAATCACATATTGCCCAACGGTCTTCAAATTATCGTCGGCGGCAGGGGACAATTCAACTACGAATTCTATCCAAAAACCGGAGCTCCGAAAGTGTACAATCTTCCATTTCTTGCGCAGACCAATGATGCCAACATCGAGAACAACCTCTACCCTTTTGTTCATCTCAACGTCGACGGGAACTTGTTTATTTTTGCTAACAATCTGGCAATATTGTTCGATTATGCGCACGGCAAAGTGGTGAAGACGTACCCGGCGATGCCAGGCGGTGACCCAAGGAACTACCCAAGTACCGGGTCTTCGGTCTTGCTCCCATTGAAGAACTTGCAAGCACCGGTTAAAGAAGCTGAAGTTTTGGTACTTCTCGATTTAGAGTTAAATTGCATTATCACGCCAGAAGTTATAGGTCACGCTTGATTTTCGCATCTTCAAAATACTAAATACTAGTTATTGATATAATTAAAATGGTATGGGTAAAAATGAAATGGAAAGATATAACTCTATATTAAACAAGTGGGTCATATATAATGACTTCATAAAATAAATGTCAAGATAGCATAAGCTGTTAACCATGACTTATTTGCAATGAAGTAAATATTATTAGGGATGGCCAAAAATATTGTAACGATTATGTAGGAATTGTCCTGGCTTAAACAAGAAATGATTGAAGATAAAGGTTCCACTATATATGCATCTACACCCATTCATGTTGAAAGAGACTACAACAATATCAAATTGAAACGCAAAATTCTTCAACATATTCTTGGAATTGAGAGACATTATTTTATTAGGAAGTTATTAAATTTGAAATTCATTGACAGAGACATAAAGTTAATTTTATCGAAGAAATTATGCTTATATGACTCTCTCTCTCTCTCTCTCTCTCTCTCTCTCTCTCTCTCTATACACAACCGTTAACAGGTATGTGGCGGCGCGCCTAGAGGGTCATACATCAAGGCAACTAAAGGGAACTTCGTCGGGGCAATAACAACATGCGGGCGGATCAAAATAACCGACCCGGCTCCACAATGGGTCATGGAGACTATGCCAAAGCCTAGAGTCATGGGAGACATGACCCTTCTCCCAAACGGCAACGTCTTGATCATCAATGGCGCTGCTGCGGGAACCGCCGGCTGGGAGAATGGTCGGAACCCAGTGTTCAACCCAGTCCTCTACCGACCTGATAACCCGACTGGAAACCGGTTTGAGCTCCAAAACCCCTCCTCCATACCGCGGATGTACCACTCCACGGCGATCCTCCTACGAGATGGGAGAGTCCTTGTCGGAGGAAGCAACCCTCACGTCACCTACGCCTTCACCAGCGTTCTCTTCCCAACAGAGCTAAGCTTGGAGGCATTCTCGCCGCCGTACCTTGATGCACAGTACAACAATCTGCGCCCGAGGATAATATCGCCGGCCTCTCAAGCTGGGATTGGCTACGGAATGAAACTCCTCGTCAGATTTTCTGTCGTCGGAGCTGTTTCCGCATCAAGGGTGACAGTGACAATGGTGGCACCGTCGTTCACGACCCATTCTTTCTCAATGAACCAGCGGCTGCTGGTGATAGGGGACGGCAGGGGAGTGACTGCCGTAGGGAAATCGGTGTACGAAGTGGAGGCGGTGACGCCGGGAACTCGTACCCTTGCACCGGCTGGCTATTATCTGCTGTTTGTGGTACATCAGGATGTGCCCAGTGAAGGGATTTGGATCCGGATGCAGTGAACAGTATCTTCTCGGGTCGCGGAAATATGAATCCCTTTTGGGTCCAACTAAAGGCGGAGCCGCAAAGTGAATGCTCCAAGAAAAGACTATATTTTCTCTCTTCTTTTTTTCTTTTTAAATAAGTGATATAGATTATTTTTCGTTTTCTGAGCCCGTGGATTCGAACTCGGAATCGTCTGACACCACACCGAACAGACACAGAAGGAATTCGTAAATACGTTAGTGTGTGTTCTCAGCGTCTACTTCGTCGCAAAGCATTAAGACAGTCGATGTGTTTGTAATGATATTTCTGCAATTAAAATAATTACGAATTGCCATGATAAGTATATGTGATTGGTTTGACAGTTAGGTTCAGAATCTGAGATGCCAGTCAAGAGGATAACTCCCCACTGTTAGTCGACCCCTACGCATAAAACAGGAACGAAGTCAGAAATGACTAATTTTTACATAATCTTGGTACAAATGTGCCCCCCTCTCTTAACAATAAAGACCCTAAATTTAAAGGTAAATTGCTAGCTTCAGAAGACAGAGAAAAAATTATATAAAAATCCACCGACTAGTTTGCACATGTATTGCCTTCTCAGAAAGCATGTTTGATCCGGCCGTCCCAACTTTACTAGAGAAGTCTCAATACTTGCAATAGTAAACGATCAGTATGAACCTTGTCCCTTTTAATCTTGATAAACAACTTCAATAATGCTTGAGACTCAAGTCCAAGAGTAAACCTCCTGTAAAGTATACCCCATGTGGTCTATGCCATCCTCGATTTGAGAAATGCAGCCCACAGCCCTATAAGCAGAGCGAGAAATTATAGATGGTTCAAAACCTTTAACTCGACATCATAATGAATCTCAAAGTCAAATATACAATACATTAACATCCGAATTTTTGTCAACAAGTCCAAGAGGGTAAAAACTTAAGACTTAGGAATTCTAATTGAGCCAAGGTACACTTTTTGTCCCAAAAAAAAATAATCTTTTAGGTACCTTTCAAGTGTCGTTTATGTTTAAATGTCATTTTTCGACCGAAAAAGTGTCATTTTTCAACAAAGTCAAAGGTAGACTTTTTGGTCAAATCCTAAAAAGTCAACTTTTTGTCAATATTTGACAAATCACGTAAAAATGTTGAACAAATGTCAATTAGATGTTTTCCTGTACAATTTTGTATTCACATTTCAAATTCTGATAAAATAACCAAAAGTTAACTTTTAGATTTACATTTTGGTCCAACTCTAAAAATTCAACTCTTGGTCAACATTTCATAAAATTAACGAATATCATAAAGCACATCAATTCTATCCTTACATCATAGTTAGGATTTCAAATTTCAGTTTTTCATAAAAACAATTGAAAGTTGAATTTTTGACCCCAAATTGACAAAGTTCAAAATTAATTGTAGATCTGATTCATTCTCGACATTTGATCTAACATGACATTTCATAATTTCAAGTTGATTTTAAGAATTCTAAGCTCAAACGCGGTCGATTACAAGTTTAGGACCATGGTTGACTTTTTATGATAAAGTCAACGTGCACATCATCAATCCAATTGAGTTAGATAAATTCAATTTCATCATCAATTCGGGCGCAATTAGGCTAATTTGGCAAAATTAAGCAAAAACTATGAATCAAGACCAATAGGTTCGAGCTAGGTTGACCTTTGTTAGAGAAACATCTCAAAGAATTTTGATGATTGCAAAACTATCCTTAATATGATTACTACTATTCTATTTGTATATGTTTGTGTTAATATGCATAAGACAGAAGTGATATCCGGGAAGGAAAAAGATCACAAATCTATTATGTCATAAAACAGCACCAACCGACTTAAAGATCAGTTGAAGACAATGTTTGTGTGAATGCTGTAAATATCATGTCATTGGTGATGTTGAAAAAACAACACTTTAGATAATGGTTGCATAAGTCCAATATAACCACTGTCACCCAAAGATGCGCACCAAAAGAATCGGAAGACGTAGATTAATGAAAACATGCTTTCTAACAGACTTGTGAGAGCCATCAACAATGGGACAACAAGGGCGCGTTTGGTAACGATTCTATTCCCGGGAGTAGATTCTGATCAGCAATGATTATTTTTTATTCTGTTCCCAGGAACAGATTCTAAGCATTTTAAGCCGTTTGGTAATTGTCCAAAATTTCTGATTCTGGAATAGAAATGCGTTTGGTACCGTGCTCATTAATTTTGTTCCAAATCAATTTCTTTTAATTTTTAAATAATTTTTTTCCTTTTTTTCATTTCTTTTTTTTCCTTTTTTCCTTTTTTTCTTTTCTTTTTTTTTCTTTTTTCTCATATTCTTCTTCTTTTTCAGAATGGTCGTTAGATCGGCGATCGGCCAGACGAGGGCCGGCGACCTCACTGGAGCGTCGCCGGCCCTCGGTGAGGCCAGCCCTCGTTGGCAGCTAAGCGAGGCTCGCCTAGCCCTGCCAAGGCTCAGCCTCGCCAGATTTGGCGAGGCCTGCCTGGCCACCGGCAGGGGTGGGCGAGCCTCGCCGGTGGCTGGGTGCGACATTCCAGATTTCCAACCTTGTTTTCTACTGAATTAATCGGGCATTTCATTTATGCGCCTATAGGGCTGATTTCACAGCTGATCACTCTCGAGATAAGTAGACTATTTGGGGAAACTATTAAGGATTTTAAAGCAAATAGACTTGAGAATTCGACTAGGAATCGACTTTTTGACCGTACTTATCTTTAGAGGCCATTACGGCACAGTTAAAAATTAATTTGAGATTAGAGATAGGTCCGTTCGACTGAGATGTGTGGCCGATCGTGGGTGACTCCACTAAATTGGAAAATTCTCGTCGACCAGCACTAATATGATTTTACTGTCGTTTTGGTATCTTGTGTCCATAATTAAATCCTCGAGATTTTCACGACAATCGAGAGTCGCCATTGAGTCGAGTTGGTTTATAGTGGCTCGAAGAAAATTGACCATGGGTCATTTGCCCTAAAAAGTTCTGAAAACTACCCGGTAGTCTAGGTCACACTAAAAACACGCCGAATGGAAATTAACCGTCAATTCAAGTCCGATTTCAGAAATTGAAGATTTTGTCATGTCACAATAAATTATAGGACCCACGACTCAGTCTCATAAGATTTTTCTGACAACTGAGACTTTTTGGGAAAAAGTCAGTTTATGACCGTTTTGTGCAGAAAAGGCCGGGAATTATTTTTGATCACAAATTGGGAAGCAAGATGGATTCTTGGGCAAGGAAAATTATCAATGGAGGCATTGAGGTGTCAATTGAATTTTTGAGGATCAATTGAGGTTGAATTGAGATGATCTAAGTATCTAATTGAAGCCATCCTCTCCCAAATTCGTAGCTCCCCCTTCCCCCTAGCATTTTGGACCATTTGAGATGTTGTGGGCGAGTGCGTTGGTGGCCTTTTGACAGCCAAGGAAGGCTAGCTTCTTGGACAAGTTGTGGGAGACAAAATTGTGGAAAAAGCAAGCCAAGGGGCCCTCCAACTCTATCCTCTCCTTCTCCCTCTCAACTCCACCGTCCATCTCTCTCTCCTCTTCCCTCCATTCGTGCGACACGACCAGCAGCTGAAGAGAAGAACCAGAGCAGCCGCTTGGACGCCTGAAGCAGCCGTGGGCATGTCCACGTCGCCATCGCTGTTCGCGCCTCCAATCGTTCCTGGCCACACGCACCGCCACCTACCTTCGCGCCTCATGCGTCCAACCACCTGCTCAACCACCATCCAGCAGCCCCTCAGCCCGTGTTGAAGATCGTTCAGCCTCGCTGAAGCCTCGCTGTTGGCCGCTCGACCTAGCTGCAGCTTTCCCGACCCTTGCACGCCTCGACCGGTTTTGTTTTCTTTTGTTTTGCAGCAAGATCAGAGGGGAATTTTGTGGGTCTCGCAGTGGCTTCCGAGCCTGTTTTGAGGTGTTTGTGGGCCTCGGTTCCTAGGCCCGCTTTGGAGTTAAACGTCCCTTGCGACGTTCCCGAAGTTTCAATCCGAGCGGATTGTTAAACGGGTGAGTTCAGCTTGCTAATCCTTACTTAGTTTGCTAATTATGCTTAAGGGTTGATTAGTGTTAATTAAGCATGATTAGGTGGTTAGATTAGTTTAGAGTAATTTAATTAGTGACTTAATGATGCATGTTAGGTGTTTGGTTCGTGTAATTAGCAAGTAGAGACGTACTTCTATTTATTGAATGCATCTCGGGATTTTTCCCGATTCGTTCTAGTGTCCAATTAGGCATTATAGGCCTAAGTTGGATTTTTAGTATTTAATTTATTAATTTTCGAAATTAATTTAATTATTTATTAATTTTTCAAAAATTAGGCAGGGATAGACGACGACTGGAATTCTACGTTGATTGTCGTGGTGCACTCTATTTATTTATTTGAGCTCTACGTTGTGTTGAATTGAATTGATTGTGCAATTTGAGGAATTAATCCTAAATTGAGATGAATTTGAATAATTGATTGGTAGATGGCCGAGTATGATTATATAGCGCTAGTAATATTTTGATGGGTTATAAAGAGGAGAAAATTGTGAGAGTGAATTGATTATACTCTTGGCTAAGACCAATCGGGTACGATATTATCGGGTATGTTAAAGTTAAGGAAGAATTAGGTAGCACATAGCTCGGTGATTAAGTACATCAACTTGGCGAAAACGGCGTCCGAGAGAGAATGCACGTGACTTATGGACATACGTGGCTCAGTGATTAAGTACATCACCATGGCGAAAACAGCGCCTAAGTTTTCCGGGTCGAGATTTCAATCGATTTTAGATTTATTTCGTTTTTATTTTTATTTGACGATTTGCCGGGTCGAGATTTCGATCGAGGGAAACGGTTTTTAGAAGTTTTCCGTATATTTTTCGTTGTTTCTAAGTTAATATATCGTTAATTATCCGGCGATTGCGCAACGGCTCCTCGGAAGCCGGAAGTAGAACTCTCCGGACATTTCTTAAGACGAGAAATGGCTTTTGCTTCAAATAAGTTTGCAATGCGTAACATGACGGGTGCGATCATACCAGCACTAATGCACCGGATCCCATCAACTCCGAAGTTAAGCGTGCTTGGGCGAGAGTAGTACTAGGATGGGTGACCTCTGGGAAGTCCTCGTGTTGCACCCCTCTTTTTCGTTTTTATTTTTATTTGACGATTTGCCGGGTCGAGATTTCGATCGATTTTAGATTTATTTCGTTTTTATTTTTATTTGACGATTTGCCGGGTCGAGATTTCGATCGAGGGAAACGGTTTTTAGAAGTTTTCCGTATATTTTTCGTTGTTTCTAAGTTAATATATCGTTAATTATCCGGCGATTGCGCAACGGCTCCTCGGAAGCCGGAAGTAGAACTCTCCGGACATTTCTTAAGACGAGAAATGGCTTTTGCTTCAAATAAGTTTGCAATGCGTAACATGACGGGTGCGATCATACCAGCACTAATGCACCGGATCCCATCGAACTCCGAAGTTAAGCGTGCTTGGGCGAGAGTAGTACTAGGATGGGTGACCTCCTGGGAAGTCCTCGTGTTGCACCCCTCTTTTTCGTTTTTATTTTTATTTGACGATTTGCCGGGTCGAGATTTCGATCGATTTTAGATTTATTTCGTTTTTATTTTTATTTGACGATTTGCCGGGTCGAGATTTCGATCGAGGGAAACGGTTTTTAGAATTTTTCCGTATATTTTTCGTTGTTTCTAAGTTAATATATCGTTAATTATCCGGCGGTGCGCAACGGCTCCTCGGAAGCCGGAAGTAGAACTCTCCGGACATTTCTTAAGACGAGAAATGGCTTTTGCTTCAAATAAGTTTGCAATGCGTAACATGACGGGTGCGATCATACCAGCACTAATGCACCGGATCCCATCGAACTCCGAAGTTAAGCGTGCTTGGGCGAGAGTAGTACTAGGATGGGTGACCTCTGGGAAGTCCTCGTGTTGCACCCCTCTTTTTCGTTTTTATTTTTATTTGACGATTTGCCGGGTCGAGATTTCGATCGATTTTAGATTTATTTCGTTTTTATTTTTATTTGACGATTTGCCGGGTCGAGATTTCGATCGAGGGAAACGGTTTTTAGAAGTTTTCCGTATATTTTTCGTTGTTTCTAAGTTAATATATCGTTAATTATCCGGCGATTGCGCAACGGCTCCTCGGAAGCCGGAAGTAGAACTCTCCGGACATTTCTTAAGACGAGAAATGGCTTTTGCTTCAAATAAGTTTGCAATGCGTAACATGACGGGTGCGATCATACCAAAGCACTAATGCACCGGATCCCATCAACTCCGAAGTTAAGCGTGCTTGGGCGAGAGTAGTACTAGGATGGGTGACCTCTGGGAAGTCCTCGTGTTGCACCCCTCTTTTTCGTTTTTATTTTTATTTGACGATTTGCCGGGTCGAGATTTCGATCGATTTTAGATTTATTTCGTTTTTATTTTTATTTGACGATTTGCCGGGTCGAGATTTCGATCGAGGGAAACGGTTTTTAGAATTTTTCCGTATATTTTTCGTTGTTTCTAAGTTAATATATCGTTAATTATCCGGCGATTGCGCAACGGCTCCTCGGAAGCCGGAAGTAGAACTCTCCGGACATTTCTTAAGACGAGAAATGGCTTTTGCTTCAAATAAGTTTGCAATGCGTAACATGACGGGTGCGATCATACCAAGCACTAATGCACCGGATCCCATCGAACTCCGAAGTTAAGCGTGCTTGGGCGAGTAGTACTAGGATGGGTGACCTCTGGGAAGTCCTCGTGTTGCACCCTCTTTTTCGTTTTTATTTTTATTTGACGATTTGCCGGGTCGAGATTTCGATCGATTTTAGATTTATTTCGTTTTTATTTTTATTTGACGATTTGCCGGGTCGAGATTTCGATCGAGGGAAACGGTTTTTAGAAGTTTTCCGTATATTTTTCGTTGTTTCTAAGTTAATATATCGTTAATTATCCGGCGATTGCGCAACGGCTCCTCGGAAGCCGGAAGTAGAACTCTCCGGACATTTCTTAAGACGAGAAATGGCTTTTGCTTCAAATAAGTTTGCAATGCGTAACATGACGGGTGCGATCATACCAAAGCACTAATGCACCGGATCCCATCGAACTCCGAAGTTAAGCGTGCTTGGGCGAGAGTAGTACTAGGATGGGTGACCTCTGGGAAGTCCTCGTGTTGCACCCCTCTTTTTCGTTTTTATTTTTATTTGACGATTTGCCGGGTCGAGATTTCGATCGATTTTAGATTTATTTCGTTTTTATTTTTATTTGACGATTTGCCGGGTCGAGATTTCGATCGAGGGAAACGGTTTTTAGAAGTTTTCCGTATATTTTTCGTTGTTTCTAAGTTAATATATCGTTAATTATCCGGCGATTGCGCAACGGCTCCTCGGAAGCCGGAAGTAGAACTCTCCGGACATTTCTTAAGACGAGAAATGGCTTTTGCTTCAAATAAGTTTGCAATGCGTAACATGACGGGTGCGATCATACCAGCACTAATGCACCGGATCCCATCAGAACTCCGAAGTTAAGCGTGCTTGGGCGAGAGTAGTACTAGGATGGGTGACCTCCTGGGAAGTCCTCGTGTTGCACCCCTCTTTTTCGTTTTTATTTTTATTTGACGATTTGCCGGGTCGAGATTTCGATCGATTTTAGATTTATTTCGTTTTTATTTTTATTTGACGATTTGCCGGGTCGAGATTTCGATCGAGGGAAACGGTTTTTAGAAGTTTTCCGTATATTTTTCGTTGTTTCTAAGTTAATATATCGTTAATTATCCGGCGATTGCGCAACGGCTCCTCGGAAGCCGGAAGTAGAACTCTCCGGACATTTCTTAAGACGAGAAATGGCTTTTGCTTCAAATAAGTTTGCAATGCGTAACATGACGGGTGCGATCATACCAAGCACTAATGCACCGGATCCCATCGAACTCCGAAGTTAAGCGTGCTTGGGCGAGAGTAGTACTAGGATGGGTGACCTCTGGGAAGTCCTCGTGTTGCACCCCTCTTTTTCGTTTTTATTTTTATTTGACGATTTGCCGGGTCGAGATTTCGATCGATTTTAGATTTATTTCGTTTTTATTTTTATTTGACGATTTGCCGGGTCGAGATTTCGATCGAGGGAAACGGTTTTTAGAAGTTTTCCGTATATTTTTCGTTGTTTCTAAGTTAATATATCGTTAATTATCCGGCGATTGCGCAACGGCTCCTCGGAAGCCGGAAGTAGAACTCTCCGGACATTTCTTAAGACGAGAAATGGCTTTTGCTTCAAATAAGTTTGCAATGCGTAACATGACGGGTGCGATCATACAAAGCACTAATGCACCGGATCCCATCGTAACTCGAAGTTAAGCGTGCTTGGGCGAGAGTAGTACTAGGATGGGTGACCTCTGGGAAGTCCTCGTGTTGCACCCCTCTTTTTCGTTTTTATTTTTATTTGACGATTTTCGAGATTTCGATCGATTTTAGATTTATTTCGTTTTTATTTTTATTTGACGATTTGCCGGGTCGAGATTTCGATCGAGGGAAACGGTTTTTAGAAGTTTTCCGTATATTTTTCGTTGTTTCTAAGTTAATATATCGTTAATTATCCGGCGATTGCGCAACGGCTCCTCGGAAGCCGGAAGTAGAACTCTCCGGACATTTCTTAAGACGAGAAATGGCTTTTGCTTCAAATAAGTTTGCAATGCGTAACATGACGGGTGCGATCATACCGGCACTAATGCACCGGATCCCATCGAACTCCGAAGTTAAGCGTGCTTGGGCGAGAGTAGTACTAGGATGGGTGACCTCCTGGGAAGTCCTCGTGTTGCACCCCTCTTTTTCGTTTTTATTTTTATTTGACGATTTGCCGGGTCGAGATTTCGATCGATTTTAGATTTATTTCGTTTTTATTTTTATTTGACGATTTGCCGGGTCGAGATTTCGATCGAGGGAAACGGTTTTTAGAAGTTTTCCGTATATTTTTCGTTGTTTCTAAGTTAATATATCGTTAATTATCCGGCGATTGCGCAACGGCTCCTCGGAAGCCGGAAGTAGAACTCTCCGGACATTTCTTAAGACGAGAAATGGCTTTTGCTTCAAATAAGTTTGCAATGCGTAACATGACGGGTGCGATCATACCAGCACTAATGCACCGGATCCCATCGAACTCCGAAGTTAAGCGTGCTTGGGCGAGAGTAGTACTAGGATGGGTGACCTCTGGGAAGTCCTCGTGTTGCACCCCTCTTTTTCGTTTTTATTTTTATTTGACGATTTGCCGGGTCGAGATTTCGATCGATTTTAGATTTATTTCGTTTTTATTTTTATTTGACGATTTGCCGGGTCGAGATTTCGATCGAGGGAAACGGTTTTTAGAAGTTTTCCGTATATTTTTCGTTGTTTCTAAGTTAATATATCGTTAATTATCCGGCGATTGCGCAACGGCTCCTCGGAAGCCGGAAGTAGAACTCTCCGGACATTTCTTAAGACGAGAAATGGCTTTTGCTTCAAATAAGTTTGCAATGCGTAACATGACGGGTGCGATCATACCAAAGCACTAATGCACCGGATCCCATCGAACTCCGAAGTTAAGCGTGCTTGGGCGAGAGTAGTACTAGGATGGGTGACCTCCTGGGAAGTCCTCGTGTTGCACCCCTCTTTTTCGTTTTTATTTTTATTTGACGATTTGCCGGGTCGAGATTTCGATCGATTTTAGATTTATTTCGTTTTTATTTTTATTTGACGATTTGCCGGGTCGAGATTTCGATCGAGGGAAACGGTTTTTAGAAGTTTTCCGTATATTTTTCGTTGTTTCTAAGTTAATATATCGTTAATTATCCGGCGATTGCGCAACGGCTCCTCGGAAGCCGGAAGTAGAACTCTCCGGACATTTCTTAAGACGAGAAATGGCTTTTGCTTCAAATAAGTTTGCAATGCGTAACATGACGGGTGCGATCATACCAGCACTAATGCACCGGATCCCATCAGAACTCCGAAGTTAAGCGTGCTTGGGCGAGAGTAGTACTAGGATGGGTGACCTCCTGGGAAGTCCTCGTGTTGCACCCCTCTTTTTCGTTTTTATTTTTATTTGACGATTTGCCGGGTCGAGATTTCGATCGATTTTAGATTTATTTCGTTTTTATTTTTATTTGACGATTTGCCGGGTCGAGATTTCGATCGAGGGAAACGGTTTTTAGAAGTTTTCCGTATATTTTTCGTTGTTTCTAAGTTAATATATCGTTAATTATCCGGCGGTGCGCAACGGCTCCTCGGAAGCCGGAAGTAGAACTCTCCGGACATTTCTTAAGACGAGAAATGGCTTTTGCTTCAAATAAGTTTGCAATGCGTAACATGACGGGTGCGATCATACCAAAGCACTAATGCACCGGATCCCATCGAACTCCGAAGTTAAGCGTGCTTGGGCGAGAGTAGTACTAGGATGGGTGACCTCCTGGGAAGTCCTCGTGTTGCACCCCTCTTTTTCGTTTTTATTTTTATTTGACGATTTGCCGGGTCGAGATTTCGATCGAGGGAAACGGTTTTTAGAAGTTTTCCGTATATTTTTCGTTGTTTCTAAGTTAATATATCGTTAATTATCCGGCGATTGCGCAACGGCTCCTCGGAAGCCGGAAGTAGAACTCTCCGGACATTTCTTAAGACGAAATGGCTTTTGCTTCAAATAAGTTTGCAATGCGTAACATGACGGGTGCGATCATACCAAAGCACTAATGCACCGGATCCCATCAACTCCGAAGTTAAGCGTGCTTGGGCGAGAGTAGTACTAGGATGGGTGACCTCTGGGAAGTCCTCGTGTTGCACCCCTCTTTTTCGTTTTTATTTTTATTTGACGATTTGCCGGGTCGAGATTTCGATCGATTTTAGATTTATTTCGTTTTTATTTTTATTTGACGATTTGCCGGGTCGAGATTTCGATCGAGGGAAACGGTTTTTAGAAGTTTTCCGTATATTTTTCGTTGTTTCTAAGTTAATATATCGTTAATTATCCGGCGATTGCGCAACGGCTCCTCGGAAGCCGGAAGTAGAACTCTCCGGACATTTCTTAAGACGAGAAATGGCTTTTGCTTCAAATAAGTTTGCAATGCGTAACATGACGGGTGCGATCATACCAGCACTAATGCACCGGATCCCATCAGAACTCCGAAGTTAAGCGTGCTTGGGCGAGAGTAGTACTAGGATGGGTGACCTCCTGGGAAGTCCTCGTGTTGCACCCCTCTTTTTCGTTTTTATTTTTATTTGACGATTTGCCGGGTCGAGATTTCGATCGATTTTAGATTTATTTCGTTTTTATTTTTATTTGACGATTTGCCGGGTCGAGATTTCGATCGAGGGAAACGGTTTTTAGAAGTTTTCCGTATATTTTTCGTTGTTTCTAAGTTAATATATCGTTAATTATCCGCGATTGCGCAACGGCTCCTCGGAAGCCGGAAGTAGAACTCTCCGGACATTTCTTAAGACGAGAAATGGCTTTTGCTTCAAATAAGTTTGCAATGCGTAACATGACGGGTGCGATCATACCAAAGCACTAATGCACCGGATCCCATCGAACTCCGAAGTTAAGCGTGCTTGGGCGAGAGTAGTACTAGGATGGGTGACCTCTGGGAAGTCCTCGTGTTGCACCCCTCTTTTTCGTTTTTATTTTTATTTGACGATTTGCCGGGTCGAGATTTCGATCGATTTTAGATTTATTTCGTTTTTATTTTTATTTGACGATTTGCCGGGTCGAGATTTCGATCGAGGGAAACGGTTTTTAGAAGTTTTCCGTATATTTTTCGTTGTTTCTAAGTTAATATATCGTTAATTATCCGGCGATTGCGCAACGGCTCCTCGGAAGCCGGAAGTAGAACTCTCCGGACATTTCTTAAGACGAGAAATGGCTTTTGCTTCAAATAAGTTTGCAATGCGTAACATGACGGGTGCGATCATACCAGCACTAATGCACCGGATCCCATCGAACTCCGAAGTTAAGCGTGCTTGGGCGAGAGTAGTACTAGGATGGGTGACCTCCTGGGAAGTCCTCGTGTTGCACCCCTCTTTTTCGTTTTTATTTTTATTTGACGATTTGCCGGGTCGAGATTTCGATCGATTTTAGATTTATTTCGTTTTTATTTTTATTTGACGATTTGCCGGGTCGAGATTTCGATCGAGGGAAACGGTTTTTAGAAGTTTTCCGTATATTTTTCGTTGTTTCTAAGTTAATATATCGTTAATTATCCGGCGGTGCGCAACGGCTCCTCGGAAGCCGGAAGTAGAACTCTCCGGACATTTCTTAAGACGAGAAATGGCTTTTGCTTCAAATAAGTTTGCAATGCGTAACATGACGGGTGCGATCATACCAAAGCACTAATGCACCGGATCCCATCGAACTCCGAAGTTAAGCGTGCTTGGGCGAGAGTAGTACTAGGATGGGTGACCTCCTGGGAAGTCCTCGTGTTGCACCCCTCTTTTTCGTTTTTATTTTTATTTGACGATTTGCCGGGTCGAGATTTCGATCGATTTTAGATTTATTTCGTTTTTATTTTTATTTGACGATTTGCCGGGTCGAGATTTCGATCGAGGGAAACGGTTTTTAGAAGTTTTCCGTATATTTTTCGTTGTTTCTAAGTTAATATATCGTTAATTATCCGGCGATTGCGCAACGGCTCCTCGGAAGCCGGAAGTAGAACTCTCCGGACATTTCTTAAGACGAGAAATGGCTTTTGCTTCAAATAAGTTTGCAATGCGTAACATGACGGGTGCGATCATACCAAAGCACTAATGCACCGGATCCCATCGAACTCCGAAGTTAAGCGTGCTTGGGCGAGAGTAGTACTAGGATGGGTGACCTCCTGGGAAGTCCTCGTGTTGCACCCCTCTTTTTCGTTTTTATTTTTATTTGACGATTTGCCGGGTCGAGATTTCGATCGATTTTAGATTTATTTCGTTTTTATTTTTATTTGACGATTTGCCGGGTCGAGATTTCGATCGAGGGAAACGGTTTTTAGAAGTTTTCCGTATATTTTTCGTTGTTTCTAAGTTAATATATCGTTAATTATCCGGCGATTGCGCACGCAGGCTCCTCGGAAGCCGGAAGTAGAACTCTCCGGACATTTCTTAAGACGAGAAATGGCTTTTGCTTCAAATAAGTTTGCAATGCGTAACATGACGGGTGCGATCATACCAAAGCACTAATGCACCGGATCCCATCGAACTCCGAAGTTAAGCGTGCTTGGGCGAGAGTAGTACTAGGATGGGTGACCTCCTGGGAAGTCCTCGTGTTGCACCCCTCTTTTTCGTTTTTATTTTTATTTGACGATTTGCCGGGTCGAGATTTCGATCGATTTTAGATTTATTTCGTTTTTATTTTTATTTGACGATTTGCCGGGTCGAGATTTCGATCGAGGGAAACGGTTTTTAGAAGTTTTCCGTATATTTTTCGTTGTTTCTAAGTTAATATATCGTTAATTATCCGGCGATTGCGCAACGGCTCCTCGGAAGCCGGAAGTAGAACTCTCCGGACATTTCTTAAGACGAGAAATGGCTTTTGCTTCAAATAAGTTTGCAATGCGTAACATGACGGGTGCGATCATACCAGCACTAATGCACCGGATCCCATCGAACTCCGAAGTTAAGCGTGCTTGGGCGAGAGTAGTACTAGGATGGGTGACCTCCTGGGAAGTCCTCGTGTTGCACCCCTCTTTTTCGTTTTTATTTTTATTTGACGATTTGCCGGGTCGAGATTTCGATCGATTTTAGATTTATTTCGTTTTTATTTTTATTTGACGATTTGCCGGGTCGAGATTTCGATCGAGGGAAACGGTTTTTAGAAGTTTTCCGTATATTTTTCGTTGTTTCTAAGTTAATATATCGTTAATTATCCGGCGATTGCGCAACGGCTCCTCGGAAGCCGGAAGTAGAACTCTCCGGACATTTCTTAAGACGAGAAATGGCTTTTGCTTCAAATAAGTTTGCAATGCGTAACATGACGGGTGCGATCATACCAAAGCACTAATGCACCGGATCCCATCGAACTCCGAAGTTAAGCGTGCTTGGGCGAGAGTAGTACTAGGATGGGTGACCTCCGGGAAGTCCTCGTGTTGCACCCCTCTTTTTCGTTTTTATTTTTATTTGACGATTTGCCGGGTCGAGATTTCGATCGATTTTAGATTTATTTCGTTTTTATTTTTATTTGACGATTTGCCGGGTCGAGATTTCGATCGAGGGAAACGGTTTTTAGAAGTTTTCCGTATATTTTTCGTTGTTTCTAAGTTAATATATCGTTAATTATCCGGCGATTGCGCAACGGCTCCTCGGAAGCCGGAAGTAGAACTCTCCGGACATTTCTTAAGACGAGAAATGGCTTTTGCTTCAAATAAGTTTGCAATGCGTAACATGACGGGTGCGATCATACCAAAGCACTAATGCACCGGATCCCATCGAACTCCGAAGTTAAGCGTGCTTGGGCGAGAGTAGTACTAGGATGGGTGACCTCTGGGAAGTCCTCGTGTTGCACCCCTCTTTTTCGTTTTTATTTTTATTTGACGATTTGCCGGGTCGAGATTTCGATCGATTTTAGATTTATTTCGTTTTTATTTTTATTTGACGATTTGCCGGGTCGAGATTTCGATCGAGGGAAACGGTTTTTAGAAGTTTTCCGTATATTTTTCGTTGTTTCTAAGTTAATATATCGTTAATTATCCGGCGATTGCGCAACGGCTCCTCGGAAGCCGGAAGTAGAACTCTCCGGACATTTCTTAAGACGAGAAATGGCTTTTGCTTCAAATAAGTTTGCAATGCGTAACATGACGGGTGCGATCATACAAGCACTAATGCACCGGATCCCATCAGAACTCCGAAGTTAAGCGTGCTTGGGCGAGAGTAGTACTAGGATGGGTGACCTCCTGGGAAGTCCTCGTGTTGCACCCCTCTTTTTCGTTTTTATTTTTATTTGACGATTTGCCGGGTCGAGATTTCGATCGATTTTAGATTTATTTCGTTTTTATTTTTATTTGACGATTTGCCGGGTCGAGATTTCGATCGAGGGAAACGGTTTTTAGAAGTTTTCCGTATATTTTTCGTTGTTTCTAAGTTAATATATCGTTAATTATCCGGCGATTGCGCAACGGCTCCTCGGAAGCCGGAAGTAGAACTCTCCGGACATTTCTTAAGACGAGAAATGGCTTTTGCTTCAAATAAGTTTGCAATGCGTAACATGACGGGTGCGATCATACCAGCACTAATGCACCGGATCCCATCGAACTCCGAAGTTAAGCGTGCTTGGGCGAGAGTAGTACTAGGATGGGTGACCTCCTGGGAAGTCCTCGTGTTGCACCCCTCTTTTTCGTTTTTATTTTTATTTGACGATTTGCCGGGTCGAGATTTCGATCGATTTTAGATTTATTTCGTTTTTATTTTTATTTGACGATTTGCCGGGTCGAGATTTCGATCGAGGGAAACGGTTTTTAGAAGTTTTCCGTATATTTTTCGTTGTTTCTAAGTTAATATATCGTTAATTATCCGGCGATTGCGCAACGGCTCCTCGGAAGCCGGAAGTAGAACTCTCCGGACATTTCTTAAGACGAGAAATGGCTTTTGCTTCAAATAAGTTTGCAATGCGTAACATGACGGGTGCGATCATACCAAAGCACTAATGCACCGGATCCCATCGAACTCCGAAGTTAAGCGTGCTTGGGCGAGAGTAGTACTAGGATGGGTGACCTCTGGGAAGTCCTCGTGTTGCACCCCTCTTTTTCGTTTTTATTTTTATTTGACGATTTGCCGGGTCGAGATTTCGATCGATTTTAGATTTATTTCGTTTTTATTTTTATTTGACGATTTGCCGGGTCGAGATTTCGATCGAGGGAAACGGTTTTTAGAAGTTTTCCGTATATTTTTCGTTGTTTCTAAGTTAATATATCGTTAATTATCCGGCGATTGCGCAACGGCTCCTCGGAAGCCGGAAGTAGAACTCTCCGGACATTTCTTAAGACGAGAAATGGCTTTTGCTTCAAATAAGTTTGCAATGCGTAACATGACGGGTGCGATCATACCAAAGCACTAATGCACCGGATCCCATCGAACTCCGAAGTTAAGCGTGCTTGGGCGAGAGTAGTACTAGGATGGGTGACCTCCTGGGAAGTCCTCGTGTTGCACCCCTCTTTTTCGTTTTTATTTTTATTTGACGATTTGCCGGGTCGAGATTTCGATCGATTTTAGATTTATTTCGTTTTTATTTTTATTTGACGATTTGCCGGGTCGAGATTTCGATCGAGGGAAACGGTTTTTAGAAGTTTTCCGTATATTTTTCGTTGTTTCTAAGTTAATATATCGTTAATTATCCGGCGATTGCGCAACGGCTCCTCGGAAGCCGGAAGTAGAACTCTCCGGACATTTCTTAAGACGAAATGGCTTTTGCTTCAAATAAGTTTGCAATGCGTAACATGACGGGTGCGATCATACCAAAGCACTAATGCACCGGATCCCATCGAACTCCGAAGTTAAGCGTGCTTGGGCGAGAGTAGTACTAGGATGGGTGACCTCTGGGAAGTCCTCGTGTTGCACCCCTCTTTTTCGTTTTTATTTTTATTTGACGATTTGCCGGGTCGAGATTTCGATCGATTTTAGATTTATTTCGTTTTTATTTTTATTTGACGATTTGCCGGGTCGAGATTTCGATCGAGGGAAACGGTTTTTAGAAGTTTTCCGTATATTTTTCGTTGTTTCTAAGTTAATATATCGTTAATTATCCGGCGATTGCGCAACGGCTCTCTCGGAAGCCGGAAGTAGAACTCTCCGGACATTTCTTAAGACGAGAAATGGCTTTTGCTTCAAATAAGTTTGCAATGCGTAACATGACGGGTGCGATCATACCAGCACTAATGCACCGGATCCCATCGAACTCCGAAGTTAAGCGTGCTTGGGCGAGAGTAGTACTAGGATGGGTGACCTCCTGGGAAGTCCTCGTGTTGCACCCCTCTTTTTCGTTTTTATTTTTATTTGACGATTTGCCGGGTCGAGATTTCGATCGATTTTAGATTTATTTCGTTTTTATTTTTATTTGACGATTTGCCGGGTCGAGATTTCGATCGAGGGAAACGGTTTTTAGAAGTTTTCCGTATATTTTTCGTTGTTTCTAAGTTAATATATCGTTAATTATCCGGCGATTGCGCAACGGCTCCTCGGAAGCCGGAAGTAGAACTCTCCGGACATTTCTTAAGACGAGAAATGGCTTTTGCTTCAAATAAGTTTGCAATGCGTAACATGACGGGTGCGATCATACCAAAGCACTAATGCACCGGATCCCATCGAACTCCGAAGTTAAGCGTGCTTGGGCGAGTAGTACTAGGATGGGTGACCTCCTGGGAAGTCCTCGTGTTGCACCCCTCTTTTTCGTTTTTATTTTTATTTGACGATTTGCCGGGTCGAGATTTCGATCGATTTTAGATTTATTTCGTTTTTATTTTTATTTGACGATTTGCCGGGTCGAGATTTCGATCGAGGGAAACGGTTTTTAGAAGTTTTCCGTATATTTTTCGTTGTTTCTAAGTTAATATATCGTTAATTATCCGGCGATTGCGCAACGGCTCCTCGGAAGCCGGAAGTAGAACTCTCCGGACATTTCTTAAGACGAGAAATGGCTTTTGCTTCAAATAAGTTTGCAATGCGTAACATGACGGGTGCGATCATACCAGCACTAATGCACCGGATCCCATCAGAACTCCGAAGTTAAGCGTGCTTGGGCGAGAGTAGTACTAGGATGGGTGACCTCCTGGGAAGTCCTCGTGTTGCACCCCTCTTTTTCGTTTTTATTTTTATTTGACGATTTGCCGGGTCGAGATTTCGATCGATTTTAGATTTATTTCGTTTTTATTTTTATTTGACGATTTGCCGGGTCGAGATTTCGATCGAGGGAAACGGTTTTTAGAAGTTTTCCGTATATTTTTCGTTGTTTCTAAGTTAATATATCGTTAATTATCCGGCGATTGCGCAACGGCTCCTCGGAAGCCGGAAGTAGAACTCTCCGGACATTTCTTAAGACGAGAAATGGCTTTTGCTTCAAATAAGTTTGCAATGCGTAACATGACGGGTGCGATCATACCAAAGCACTAATGCACCGGATCCCATCGAACTCCGAAGTTAAGCGTGCTTGGGCGAGAGTAGTACTAGGATGGGTGACCTCTGGGAAGTCCTCGTGTTGCACCCCTCTTTTTCGTTTTTATTTTTATTTGACGATTTGCCGGGTCGAGATTTCGATCGATTTTAGATTTATTTCGTTTTTATTTTTATTTGACGATTTGCCGGGTCGAGATTTCGATCGAGGGAAACGGTTTTTAGAAGTTTTCCGTATATTTTTCGTTGTTTCTAAGTTAATATATCGTTAATTATCCGGCGATTGCGCAACGGCTCCTCGGAAGCCGGAAGTAGAACTCTCCGGACATTTCTTAAGACGAGAAATGGCTTTTGCTTCAAATAAGTTTGCAATGCGTAACATGACGGGTGCGATCATACCAGCACTAATGCACCGGATCCCATCGAACTCCGAAGTTAAGCGTGCTTGGGCGAGAGTAGTACTAGGATGGGTGACCTCCTGGGAAGTCCTCGTGTTGCACCCCTCTTTTTCGTTTTTATTTTTATTTGACGATTTGCCGGGTCGAGATTTCGATCGATTTTAGATTTATTTCGTTTTTATTTTTATTTGACGATTTGCCGGGTCGAGATTTCGATCGAGGGAAACGGTTTTTAGAAGTTTTCCGTATATTTTTCGTTGTTTCTAAGTTAATATATCGTTAATTATCCGGCGATTGCGCAACGGCTCCTCGGAAGCCGGAAGTAGAACTCTCCGGACATTTCTTAAGACGAGAAATGGCTTTTGCTTCAAATAAGTTTGCAATGCGTAACATGACGGGTGCGATCATACCAAAGCACTAATGCACCGGATCCCATCGAACTCCGAAGTTAAGCGTGCTTGGGCGAGAGTAGTACTAGGATGGGTGACCTCCTGGGAAGTCCTCGTGTTGCACCCCTCTTTTTCGTTTTTATTTTTATTTGACGATTTGCCGGGTCGAGATTTCGATCGATTTTAGATTTATTTCGTTTTTATTTTTATTTGACGATTTGCCGGGTCGAGATTTCGATCGAGGGAAACGGTTTTTAGAAGTTTTCCGTATATTTTTCGTTGTTTCTAAGTTAATATATCGTTAATTATCCGGCGATTGCGCAACGGCTCCTCGGAAGCCGGAAGTAGAACTCTCCGGACATTTCTTAAGACGAGAAATGGCTTTTGCTTCAAATAAGTTTGCAATGCGTAACATGACGGGTGCGATCATACCAAGCACTAATGCACCGGATCCCATCGAACTCCGAAGTTAAGCGTGCTTGGGCGAGAGTAGTACTAGGATGGGTGACCTCTGGGAAGTCCTCGTGTTGCACCCCTCTTTTTCGTTTTTATTTTTATTTGACGATTTGCCGGGTCGAGATTTCGATCGATTTTAGATTTATTTCGTTTTTATTTTTATTTGACGATTTGCCGGGTCGAGATTTCGATCGAGGGAAACGGTTTTTAGAAGTTTTCCGTATATTTTTCGTTGTTTCTAAGTTAATATATCGTTAATTATCCGGCGATTGCGCAACGGCTCCTCGGAAGCCGGAAGTAGAACTCTCCGGACATTTCTTAAGACGAGAAATGGCTTTTGCTTCAAATAAGTTTGCAATGCGTAACATGACGGGTGCGATCATACCAGCACTAATGCACCGGATCCCATCGAACTCCGAAGTTAAGCGTGCTTGGGCGAGAGTAGTACTAGGATGGGTGACCTCTGGGAAGTCCTCGTGTTGCACCCCTCTTTTTCGTTTTTATTTTTATTTGACGATTTGCCGGGTCGAGATTTCGATCGATTTTAGATTTATTTCGTTTTTATTTTTATTTGACGATTTGCCGGGTCGAGATTTCGATCGAGGGAAACGGTTTTTAGAAGTTTTCCGTATATTTTTCGTTGTTTCTAAGTTAATATATCGTTAATTATCCGGCGATTGCGCAACGGCTCCTCGGAAGCCGGAAGTAGAACTCTCCGGACATTTCTTAAGACGAGAAATGGCTTTTGCTTCAAATAAGTTTGCAATGCGTAACATGACGGGTGCGATCATACCAGCACTAATGCACCGGATCCCATCGAACTCCGAAGTTAAGCGTGCTTGGGCGAGAGTAGTACTAGGATGGGTGACCTCCTGGGAAGTCCTCGTGTTGCACCCCTCTTTTTCGTTTTTATTTTTATTTGACGATTTGCCGGGTCGAGATTTCGATCGATTTTAGATTTATTTCGTTTTTATTTTTATTTGACGATTTGCCGGGTCGAGATTTCGATCGAGGGAAACGGTTTTTAGAAGTTTTCCGTATATTTTTCGTTGTTTCTAAGTTAATATATCGTTAATTATCCGGCGATTGTGCGAACGGCTCCTCGGAAGCCGGAAGTAGAACTCTCCGGACATTTCTTAAGACGAGAAATGGCTTTTGCTTCAAATAAGTTTGCAATGCGTAACATGACGGGTGCGATCATACCAAAGCACTAATGCACCGGATCCCATCGAACTCCGAAGTTAAGCGTGCTTGGGCGAGAGTAGTACTAGGATGGGTGACCTCTGGGAAGTCCTCGTGTTGCACCCCTCTTTTTCGTTTTTATTTTTATTTGACGATTTGCCGGGTCGAGATTTCGATCGATTTTAGATTTATTTCGTTTTTATTTTTATTTGACGATTTGCCGGGTCGAGATTTCGATCGAGGGAAACGGTTTTTAGAAGTTTTCCGTATATTTTTCGTTGTTTCTAAGTTAATATATCGTTAATTATCCGGCGATTGCGCAACGGCTCCTCGGAAGCCGGAAGTAGAACTCTCCGGACATTTCTTAAGACGAAATGGCTTTTGCTTCAAATAAGTTTGCAATGCGTAACATGACGGGTGCGATCATACCAAAGCACTAATGCACCGGATCCCATCGAACTCCGAAGTTAAGCGTGCTTGGGCGAGTAGTACTAGGATGGGTGACCTCTGGGAAGTCCTCGTGTTGCACCCCTCTTTTTCGTTTTTATTTTTATTTGACGATTTGCCGGGTCGAGATTTCGATCGATTTTAGATTTATTTCGTTTTTATTTTTATTTGACGATTTGCCGGGTCGAGATTTCGATCGAGGGAAACGGTTTTTAGAAGTTTTCCGTATATTTTTCGTTGTTTCTAAGTTAATATATCGTTAATTATCCGGCGATTGCGCAACGGCTCCTCGGAAGCCGGAAGTAGAACTCTCCGGACATTTCTTAAGACGAGAAATGGCTTTTGCTTCAAATAAGTTTGCAATGCGTAACATGACGGGTGCGATCATACCAAAGCACTAATGCACCGGATCCCATCGAACTCCGAAGTTAAGCGTGCTTGGGCGAGAGTAGTACTAGGATGGGTGACCTCTGGGAAGTCCTCGTGTTGCACCCCTCTTTTTCGTTTTTATTTTTATTTGACGATTTGCCGGGTCGAGATTTCGATCGATTTTAGATTTATTTCGTTTTTATTTTTATTTGACGATTTGCCGGGTCGAGATTTCGATCGAGGGAAACGGTTTTTAGAAGTTTTCCGTATATTTTTCGTTGTTTCTAAGTTAATATATCGTTAATTATCCGGCGATTGCGCAACGGCTCCTCGGAAGCCGGAAGTAGAACTCTCCGGACATTTCTTAAGACGAGAAATGGCTTTTGCTTCAAATAAGTTTGCAATGCGTAACATGACGGGTGCGATCATACCAAAGCACTAATGCACCGGATCCCATCGAACTCCGAAGTTAAGCGTGCTTGGGCGAGAGTAGTACTAGGATGGGTGACCTCCTGGGAAGTCCTCGTGTTGCACCCCTCTTTTTCGTTTTTATTTTTATTTGACGATTTGCCGGGTCGAGATTTCGATCGATTTTAGATTTATTTCGTTTTTATTTTTATTTGACGATTTGCCGGGTCGAGATTTCGATCGAGGGAAACGGTTTTTAGAAGTTTTCCGTATATTTTTCGTTGTTTCTAAGTTAATATATCGTTAATTATCCGGCGATTGCGCAACGCTCCTCGGAAGCCGGAAGTAGAACTCTCCGGACATTTCTTAAGACGAGAAATGGCTTTTGCTTCAAATAAGTTTGCAATGCGTAACATGACGGGTGCGATCATACCAAGCACTAATGCACCGGATCCCATCGAACTCCGAAGTTAAGCGTGCTTGGGCGAGTAGTACTAGGATGGGTGACCTCTGGGAAGTCCTCGTGTTGCACCCCTCTTTTTCGTTTTTATTTTTATTTGACGATTTGCCGGGTCGAGATTTCGATCGATTTTAGATTTATTTCGTTTTTATTTTTATTTGACGATTTGCCGGGTCGAGATTTCGATCGAGGGAAACGGTTTTTAGAAGTTTTCCGTATATTTTTCGTTGTTTCTAAGTTAATATATCGTTAATTATCCGGCGATTGCGCAACGGCTCCTCGGAAGCCGGAAGTAGAACTCTCCGGACATTTCTTAAGACGAGAAATGGCTTTTGCTTCAAATAAGTTTGCAATGCGTAACATGACGTGCGATCATACCAAAGCACTAATGCACCGGATCCCATCGAACTCCGAAGTTAAGCGTGCTTGGGCGAGAGTAGTACTAGGATGGGTGACCTCCTGGGAAGTCCTCGTGTTGCACCCCTCTTTTTCGTTTTTATTTTTATTTGACGATTTGCCGGGTCGAGATTTCGATCGATTTTAGATTTATTTCGTTTTTATTTTTATTTGACGATTTGCCGGGTCGAGATTTCGATCGAGGGAAACGGTTTTTAGAAGTTTTCCGTATATTTTTCGTTGTTTCTAAGTTAATATATCGTTAATTATCCGGCGATTGCGCAACGGCTCCTCGGAAGCCGGAAGTAGAACTCTCCGGACATTTCTTAAGACGAGAAATGGCTTTTGCTTCAAATAAGTTTGCAATGCGTAACATGACGGGTGCGATCATACCAAGCACTAATGCACCGGATCCCATCGAACTCCGAAGTTAAGCGTGCTTGGGCGAGAGTAGTACTAGGATGGGTGACCTCTGGGAAGTCCTCGTGTTGCACCCCTCTTTTTCGTTTTTATTTTTATTTGACGATTTGCCGGGTCGAGATTTCGATCGATTTTAGATTTATTTCGTTTTTATTTTTATTTGACGATTTGCCGGGTCGAGATTTCGATCGAGGGAAACGGTTTTTAGAAGTTTTCCGTATATTTTTCGTTGTTTCTAAGTTAATATATCGTTAATTATCCGGCGATTGCGCAACGGCTCCTCGGAAGCCGGAAGTAGAACTCTCCGGACATTTCTTAAGACGAGAAATGGCTTTTGCTTCAAATAAGTTTGCAATGCGTAACATGACGGGTGCGATCATACCAGCACTAATGCACCGGATCCCATCGAACTCCGAAGTTAAGCGTGCTTGGGCGAGAGTAGTACTAGGATGGGTGACCTCCTGGGAAGTCCTCGTGTTGCACCCCTCTTTTTCGTTTTTATTTTTATTTGACGATTTGCCGGGTCGAGATTTCGATCGATTTTAGATTTATTTCGTTTTTATTTTTATTTGACGATTTGCCGGGTCGAGATTTCGATCGAGGGAAACGGTTTTTAGAAGTTTTCCGTATATTTTTCGTTGTTTCTAAGTTAATATATCGTTAATTATCCGGCGATTGCGCAACGGCTCCTCGGAAGCCGGAAGTAGAACTCTCCGGACATTTCTTAAGACGAGAAATGGCTTTTGCTTCAAATAAGTTTGCAATGCGTAACATGACGGGTGCGATCATACCAGCACTAATGCACCGGATCCCATCGAACTCCGAAGTTAAGCGTGCTTGGGCGAGAGTAGTACTAGGATGGGTGACCTCTGGGAAGTCCTCGTGTTGCACCCCTCTTTTTCGTTTTTATTTTTATTTGACGATTTGCCGGGTCGAGATTTCGATCGATTTTAGATTTATTTCGTTTTTATTTTTATTTGACGATTTGCCGGGTCGAGATTTCGATCGAGGGAAACGGTTTTTAGAAGTTTTCCGTATATTTTTCGTTGTTTCTAAGTTAATATATCGTTAATTATCCGGCGATTGCGCAACGGCTCCTCGGAAGCCGGAAGTAGAACTCTCCGGACATTTCTTAAGACGAGAAATGGCTTTTGCTTCAAATAAGTTTGCAATGCGTAACATGACGGGTGCGATCATACCAGCACTAATGCACCGGATCCCATCGAACTCCGAAGTTAAGCGTGCTTGGGCGAGAGTAGTACTAGGATGGGTGACCTCTGGGAAGTCCTCGTGTTGCACCCCTCTTTTTCGTTTTTATTTTTATTTGACGATTTGCCGGGTCGAGATTTCGATCGATTTTAGATTTATTTCGTTTTTATTTTTATTTGACGATTTGCCGGGTCGAGATTTCGATCGAGGGAAACGGTTTTTAGAAGTTTTCCGTATATTTTTCGTTGTTTCTAAGTTAATATATCGTTAATTATCCGGCGATTGCGCAACGGCTCCTCGGAAGCCGGAAGTAGAACTCTCCGGACATTTCTTAAGACGAGAAATGGCTTTTGCTTCAAATAAGTTTGCAATGCGTAACATGACGGGTGCGATCATACCAGCACTAATGCACCGGATCCCATCAGAACTCCGAAGTTAAGCGTGCTTGGGCGAGAGTAGTACTAGGATGGGTGACCTCCTGGGAAGTCCTCGTGTTGCACCCCTCTTTTTCGTTTTTATTTTTATTTGACGATTTGCCGGGTCGAGATTTCGATCGATTTTAGATTTATTTCGTTTTTATTTTTATTTGACGATTTGCCGGGTCGAGATTTCGATCGAGGGAAACGGTTTTTAGAAGTTTTCCGTATATTTTTCGTTGTTTCTAAGTTAATATATCGTTAATTATCCGGCGATTGCGCAACGGCTCCTCGGAAGCCGGAAGTAGAACTCTCCGGACATTTCTTAAGACGAGAAATGGCTTTTGCTTCAAATAAGTTTGCAAT
Source organism: Eucalyptus guilfoylei (assembly GCA_016097605.1). Classification (NCBI taxonomy): domain Eukaryota; kingdom Viridiplantae; phylum Streptophyta; class Magnoliopsida; order Myrtales; family Myrtaceae; genus Eucalyptus; species Eucalyptus guilfoylei. Next base: position 23,020,001 of record CM027865.1, on the reverse strand, counting down.
GCGTAACATGACGGGTGCGATCATACCAGCACTAATGCACCGGATCCCATCGAACTCCGAAGTTAAGCGTGCTTGGGCGAGAGTAGTACTAGGATGGGTGACCTCCTGGGAAGTCCTCGTGTTGCACCCCTCTTTTTCGTTTTTATTTTTATTTGACGATTTGCCGGGTCGAGATTTCGATCGATTTTAGATTTATTTCGTTTTTATTTTTATTTGACGATTTGCCGGGTCGAGATTTCGATCGAGGGAAACGGTTTTTAGAAGTTTTCCGTATATTTTTCGTTGTTTCTAAGTTAATATATCGTTAATTATCCGGCGATTGCGCAACGGCTCCTCGGAAGCCGGAAGTAGAACTCTCCGGACATTTCTTAAGACGAGAAATGGCTTTTGCTTCAAATAAGTTTGCAATGCGTAACATGACGGGTGCGATCATACCAAAGCACTAATGCACCGGATCCCATCGAACTCCGAAGTTAAGCGTGCTTGGGCGAGAGTAGTACTAGGATGGGTGACCTCTGGGAAGTCCTCGTGTTGCACCCCTCTTTTTCGTTTTATTTTTATTTGACGATTTGCCGGGTCGAGATTTCGATCGATTTTAGATTTATTTCGTTTTTATTTTTATTTGACGATTTGCCGGGTCGAGATTTCGATCGAGGGAAACGGTTTTTAGAAGTTTTCCGTATATTTTTCGTTGTTTCTAAGTTAATATATCGTTAATTATCCGGCGATTGCGCAACGGCTCCTCGGAAGCCGGAAGTAGAACTCTCCGGACATTTCTTAAGACGAGAAATGGCTTTTGCTTCAAATAAGTTTGCAATGCGTAACATGACGGGTGCGATCATACCAAAGCACTAATGCACCGGATCCCATCGAACTCCGAAGTTAAGCGTGCTTGGGCGAGAGTAGTACTAGGATGGGTGACCTCTGGGAAGTCCTCGTGTTGCACCCCTCTTTTTCGTTTTTATTTTTATTTGACGATTTGCCGGGTCGAGATTTCGATCGATTTTAGATTTATTTCGTTTTTATTTTTATTTGACGATTTGCCGGGTCGAGATTTCGATCGAGGGAAACGGTTTTTAGAAGTTTTCCGTATATTTTTCGTTGTTTCTAAGTTAATATATCGTTAATTATCCGGCGATTGCGCAACGGCTCCTCGGAAGCCGGAAGTAGAACTCTCCGGACATTTCTTAAGACGAGAAATGGCTTTTGCTTCAAATAAGTTTGCAATGCGTAACATGACGGGTGCGATCATACCAAGCACTAATGCACCGGATCCCATCGAACTCCGAAGTTAAGCGTGCTTGGGCGAGAGTAGTACTAGGATGGGTGACCTCCTGGGAAGTCCTCGTGTTGCACCCCTCTTTTTCGTTTTTATTTTTATTTGACGATTTGCCGGGTCGAGATTTCGATCGATTTTAGATTTATTTCGTTTTTATTTTTATTTGACGATTTGCCGGGTCGAGATTTCGATCGAGGGAAACGGTTTTTAGAAGTTTTCCGTATATTTTTCGTTGTTTCTAAGTTAATATATCGTTAATTATCCGGCGATTGCGCAACGGCTCCTCGGAAGCCGGAAGTAGAACTCTCCGGACATTTCTTAAGACGAGAAATGGCTTTTGCTTCAAATAAGTTTGCAATGCGTAACATGACGGGTGCGATCATACCAGCACTAATGCACCGGATCCCATCGAACTCCGAAGTTAAGCGTGCTTGGGCGAGAGTAGTACTAGGATGGGTGACCTCTGGGAAGTCCTCGTGTTGCACCCCTCTTTTTCGTTTTTATTTTTATTTGACGATTTGCCGGGTCGAGATTTCGATCGATTTTAGATTTATTTCGTTTTTATTTTTATTTGACGATTTGCCGGGTCGAGATTTCGATCGAGGGAAACGGTTTTTAGAAGTTTTCCGTATATTTTTCGTTGTTTCTAAGTTAATATATCGTTAATTATCCGGCGATTGCGCAACGGCTCCTCGGAAGCCGGAAGTAGAACTCTCCGGACATTTCTTAAGACGAGAAATGGCTTTTGCTTCAAATAAGTTTGCAATGCGTAACATGACGGGTGCGATCATACCAAAGCACTAATGCACCGGATCCCATCGAACTCCGAAGTTAAGCGTGCTTGGGCGAGAGTAGTACTAGGATGGGTGACCTCCTGGGAAGTCCTCGTGTTGCACCCCTCTTTTTCGTTTTTATTTTTATTTGACGATTTGCCGGGTCGAGATTTCGATCGATTTTAGATTTATTTCGTTTTTATTTTTATTTGACGATTTGCCGGGTCGAGATTTCGATCGAGGGAAACGGTTTTTAGAAGTTTTCCGTATATTTTTCGTTGTTTCTAAGTTAATATATCGTTAATTATCCGGCGATTGCGCAACGGCTCCTCGGAAGCCGGAAGTAGAACTCTCCGGACATTTCTTAAGACGAGAAATGGCTTTTGCTTCAAATAAGTTTGCAATGCGTAACATGACGGGTGCGATCATACCAAAGCACTAATGCACCGGATCCCATCGAACTCCGAAGTTAAGCGTGCTTGGGCGAGAGTAGTACTAGGATGGGTGACCTCTGGGAAGTCCTCGTGTTGCACCCCTCTTTTTCGTTTTTATTTTTATTTGACGATTTGCCGGGTCGAGATTTCGATCGATTTTAGATTTATTTCGTTTTTATTTTTATTTGACGATTTGCCGGGTCGAGATTTCGATCGAGGGAAACGGTTTTTAGAAGTTTTCCGTATATTTTTCGTTGTTTCTAAGTTAATATATCGTTAATTATCCGGCGATTGCGCAACGGCTCCTCGGAAGCCGGAAGTAGAACTCTCCGGACATTTCTTAAGACGAGAAATGGCTTTTGCTTCAAATAAGTTTGCAATGCGTAACATGACGGGTGCGATCATACCAAGCACTAATGCACCGGATCCCATCGAACTCCGAAGTTAAGCGTGCTTGGGCGAGAGTAGTACTAGGATGGGTGACCTCTGGGAAGTCCTCGTGTTGCACCCCTCTTTTTCGTTTTTATTTTTATTTGACGATTTGCCGGGTCGAGATTTCGATCGATTTTAGATTTATTTCGTTTTTATTTTTATTTGACGATTTGCCGGGTCGAGATTTCGATCGAGGGAAACGGTTTTTAGAAGTTTTCCGTATATTTTTCGTTGTTTCTAAGTTAATATATCGTTAATTATCCGGCGATTGCGCAACGGCTCCTCGGAAGCCGGAAGTAGAACTCTCCGGACATTTCTTAAGACGAAATGGCTTTTGCTTCAAATAAGTTTGCAATGCGTAACATGACGGGTGCGATCATACCAAGCACTAATGCACCGGATCCCATCAGAACTCCGAAGTTAAGCGTGCTTGGGCGAGAGTAGTACTAGGATGGGTGACCTCTGGGAAGTCCTCGTGTTGCACCCCTCTTTTTCGTTTTTATTTTTATTTGACGATTTGCCGGGTCGAGATTTCGATCGATTTTAGATTTATTTCGTTTTTATTTTTATTTGACGATTTGCCGGGTCGAGATTTCGATCGAGGGAAACGGTTTTTAGAAGTTTTCCGTATATTTTTCGTTGTTTCTAAGTTAATATATCGTTAATTATCCGGCGATTGCGCAACGGCTCCTCGGAAGCCGGAAGTAGAACTCTCCGGACATTTCTTAAGACGAGAAATGGCTTTTGCTTCAAATAAGTTTGCAATGCGTAACATGACGGGTGCGATCATACCAAGCACTAATGCACCGGATCCCATCGAACTCCGAAGTTAAGCGTGCTTGGGCGAGAGTAGTACTAGGATGGGTGACCTCTGGGAAGTCCTCGTGTTGCACCCCTCTTTTTCGTTTTTATTTTTATTTGACGATTTGCCGGGTCGAGATTTCGATCGATTTTAGATTTATTTCGTTTTTATTTTTATTTGACGATTTGCCGGGTCGAGATTTCGATCGAGGGAAACGGTTTTTAGAAGTTTTCCGTATATTTTTCGTTGTTTCTAAGTTAATATATCGTTAATTATCCGGCGATTGCGCAACGGCTCCTCGGAAGCCGGAAGTAGAACTCTCCGGACATTTCTTAAGACGAGAAATGGCTTTTGCTTCAAATAAGTTTGCAATGCGTAACATGACGGGTGCGATCATACCAGCACTAATGCACCGGATCCCATCGAACTCGAAGTTAAGCGTGCTTGGGCGAGAGTAGTACTAGGATGGGTGACCTCCTGGGAAGTCCTCGTGTTGCACCCCTCTTTTTCGTTTTTATTTTTATTTGACGATTTGCCGGGTCGAGATTTCGATCGATTTTAGATTTATTTCGTTTTTATTTTTATTTGACGATTTGCCGGGTCGAGATTTCGATCGAGGGAAACGGTTTTTAGAAGTTTTCCGTATATTTTTCGTTGTTTCTAAGTTAATATATCGTTAATTATCGGCGATTGCGCAACGGCTCCTCGGAAGCGGAAGTAGAACTCTCCGGACATTTCTTAAGACGAGAAATGGCTTTTGCTTCAAATAAGTTTGCAATGCGTAACATGACGGGTGCGATCATACCAAAGCACTAATGCACCGGATCCCATCGAACTCCGAAGTTAAGCGTGCTTGGGCGAGAGTAGTACTAGGATGGGTGACCTCTGGGAAGTCCTCGTGTTGCACCCCTCTTTTTCGTTTTTATTTTTATTTGACGATTTGCCGGGTCGAGATTTCGATCGATTTTAGATTTATTTCGTTTTTATTTTTATTTGACGATTTGCCGGGTCGAGATTTCGATCGAGGGAAACGGTTTTTAGAAGTTTTCCGTATATTTTTCGTTGTTTCTAAGTTAATATATCGTTAATTATCCGGCGATTGCGCAACGGCTCCTCGGAAGCCGGAAGTAGAACTCTCCGGACATTTCTTAAGACGAGAAATGGCTTTTGCTTCAAATAAGTTTGCAATGCGTAACATGACGGGTGCGATCATACCAAAGCACTAATGCACCGGATCCCATCGAACTCCGAAGTTAAGCGTGCTTGGCGAGAGTAGTACTAGGATGGGTGACCTCTGGGAAGTCCTCGTGTTGCACCCCTCTTTTTCGTTTTTATTTTTATTTGACGATTTGCCGGGTCGAGATTTCGATCGATTTTAGATTTATTTCGTTTTTATTTTTATTTGACGATTTGCCGGGTCGAGATTTCGATCGAGGGAAACGGTTTTTAGAAGTTTTCCGTATATTTTTCGTTGTTTCTAAGTTAATATATCGTTAATTATCCGGCGATTGCGCAACGGCTCCTCGGAAGCCGGAAGTAGAACTCTCCGGACATTTCTTAAGACGAGAAATGGCTTTTGCTTCAAATAAGTTTGCAATGCGTAACATGACGGGTGCGATCATACCAGCACTAATGCACCGGATCCCATCGAACTCCGAAGTTAAGCGTGCTTGGGCGAGAGTAGTACTAGGATGGGTGACCTCCTGGGAAGTCCTCGTGTTGCACCCCTCTTTTTCGTTTTTATTTTTATTTGACGATTTGCCGGGTCGAGATTTCGATCGATTTTAGATTTATTTCGTTTTTATTTTTATTTGACGATTTGCCGGGTCGAGATTTCGATCGAGGGAAACGGTTTTTAGAAGTTTTCCGTATATTTTTCGTTGTTTCTAAGTTAATATATCGTTAATTATCCGGCGATTGCGCAACGGCTCCTCGGAAGCCGGAAGTAGAACTCTCCGGACATTTCTTAAGACGAGAAATGGCTTTTGCTTCAAATAAGTTTGCAATGCGTAACATGACGGGTGCGATCATACCAAAGCACTAATGCACCGGATCCCATCGAACTCCGAAGTTAAGCGTGCTTGGGCGAGAGTAGTACTAGGATGGGTGACCTCTGGGAAGTCCTCGTGTTGCACCCCTCTTTTTCGTTTTTATTTTTATTTGACGATTTGCCGGGTCGAGATTTCGATCGATTTTAGATTTATTTCGTTTTTATTTTTATTTGACGATTTGCCGGGTCGAGATTTCGATCGAGGGAAACGGTTTTTAGAAGTTTTCCGTATATTTTTCGTTGTTTCTAAGTTAATATATCGTTAATTATCCGGCGATTGCGCAACGGCTCCTCGGAAGCCGGAAGTAGAACTCTCCGGACATTTCTTAAGACGAGAAATGGCTTTTGCTTCAAATAAGTTTGCAATGCGTAACATGACGGGTGCGATCATACCAGCACTAATGCACCGGATCCCATCGAACTCCGAAGTTAAGCGTGCTTGGGCGAGAGTAGTACTAGGATGGGTGACCTCTGGGAAGTCCTCGTGTTGCACCCCTCTTTTTCGTTTTTATTTTTATTTGACGATTTGCCGGGTCGAGATTTCGATCGATTTTAGATTTATTTCGTTTTTATTTTTATTTGACGATTTGCCGGGTCGAGATTTCGATCGAGGGAAACGGTTTTTAGAAGTTTTCCGTATATTTTTCGTTGTTTCTAAGTTAATATATCGTTAATTATCCGGCGATTGCGCAACGGCTCCTCGGAAGCCGGAAGTAGAACTCTCCGGACATTTCTTAAGACGAGAAATGGCTTTTGCTTCAAATAAGTTTGCAATGCGTAACATGATGACGGGTGCGATCATACCAAAGCACTAATGCACCGGATCCCATCGAACTCCGAAGTTAAGCGTGCTTGGGCGAGAGTAGTACTAGGATGGGTGACCTCTGGGAAGTCCTCGTGTTGCACCCCTCTTTTTTCGTTTTTATTTTTATTTGACGATTTGCCGGGTCGAGATTTCGATCGATTTTAGATTTATTTCGTTTTTATTTTTATTTGACGATTTGCCGGGTCGAGATTTCGATCGAGGGAAACGGTTTTTAGAAGTTTTCCGTATATTTTTCGTTGTTTCTAAGTTAATATATCGTTAATTATCCGGCGATTGCGCAACGGCTCCTCGGAAGCCGGAAGTAGAACTCTCCGGACATTTCTTAAGACGAGAAATGGCTTTTGCTTCAAATAAGTTTGCAATGCGTAACATGACGGGTGCGATCATACCAGCACTAATGCACCGGATCCCATCGAACTCCGAAGTTAAGCGTGCTTGGGCGAGAGTAGTACTAGGATGGGTGACCTCCTGGGAAGTCCTCGTGTTGCACCCCTCTTTTTCGTTTTTATTTTTATTTGACGATTTGCCGGGTCGAGATTTCGATCGATTTTAGATTTATTTCGTTTTTATTTTTATTTGACGATTTGCCGGGTCGAGATTTCGATCGAGGGAAACGGTTTTTAGAAGTTTTCCGTATATTTTTCGTTGTTTCTAAGTTAATATATCGTTAATTATCCGGCGATTGCGCAACGGCTCCTCGGAAGCCGGAAGTAGAACTCTCCGGACATTTCTTAAGACGAGAAATGGCTTTTGCTTCAAATAAGTTTGCAATGCGTAACATGACGGGTGCGATCATACCAGCACTAATGCACCGGATCCCATCGAACTCGAAGTTAAGCGTGCTTGGGCGAGAGTAGTACTAGGATGGGTGACCTCTGGGAAGTCCTCGTGTTGCACCCCTCTTTTTCGTTTTTATTTTTATTTGACGATTTGCCGGGTCGAGATTTCGATCGATTTTAGATTTATTTCGTTTTTATTTTTATTTGACGATTTGCCGGGTCGAGATTTCGATCGAGGGAAACGGTTTTTAGAAGTTTTCCGTATATTTTTCGTTGTTTCTAAGTTAATATATCGTTAATTATCCGGCGATTGCGCAACGGCTCCTCGGAAGCCGGAAGTAGAACTCTCCGGACATTTCTTAAGACGAGAAATGGCTTTTGCTTCAAATAAGTTTGCAATGCGTAACATGACGGGTGCGATCATACCAGCACTAATGCACCGGATCCCATCGAACTCCGAAGTTAAGCGTGCTTGGGCGAGAGTAGTACTAGGATGGGTGACCTCTGGGAAGTCCTCGTGTTGCACCCCTCTTTTTCGTTTTTATTTTTATTTGACGATTTGCCGGGTCGAGATTTCGATCGATTTTAGATTTATTTCGTTTTTATTTTTATTTGACGATTTGCCGGGTCGAGATTTCGATCGAGGGAAACGGTTTTTAGAAGTTTTCCGTATATTTTTCGTTGTTTCTAAGTTAATATATCGTTAATTATCCGGCGATTGCGCAACGGCTCCTCGGAAGCCGGAAGTAGAACTCTCCGGACATTTCTTAAGACGAGAAATGGCTTTTGCTTCAAATAAGTTTGCAATGCGTAACATGACGGGTGCGATCATACCAAAGCACTAATGCACCGGATCCCATCGAACTCCGAAGTTAAGCGTGCTTGGGCGAGAGTAGTACTAGGATGGGTGACCTCTGGGAAGTCCTCGTGTTGCACCCCTCTTTTTCGTTTTTATTTTTATTTGACGATTTGCCGGGTCGAGATTTCGATCGATTTTAGATTTATTTCGTTTTTATTTTTATTTGACGATTTGCCGGGTCGAGATTTCGATCGAGGGAAACGGTTTTTAGAAGTTTTCCGTATATTTTTCGTTGTTTCTAAGTTAATATATCGTTAATTATCCGGCGATTGCGCAACGGCTCCTCGGAAGCCGGAAGTAGAACTCTCCGGACATTTCTTAAGACGAGAAATGGCTTTTGCTTCAAATAAGTTTGCAATGCGTAACATGACGGGTGCGATCATACCAGCACTAATGCACCGGATCCCATCGAACTCCGAAGTTAAGCGTGCTTGGGCGAGAGTAGTACTAGGATGGGTGACCTCTGGGAAGTCCTCGTGTTGCACCCCTCTTTTTCGTTTTTATTTTTATTTGACGATTTGCCGGGTCGAGATTTCGATCGATTTTAGATTTATTTCGTTTTTATTTTTATTTGACGATTTGCCGGGTCGAGATTTCGATCGAGGGAAACGGTTTTTAGAAGTTTTCCGTATATTTTTCGTTGTTTCTAAGTTAATATATCGTTAATTATCCGGCGATTGCGCAACGGCTCCTCGGAAGCCGGAAGTAGAACTCTCCGGACATTTCTTAAGACGAGAAATGGCTTTTGCTTCAAATAAGTTTGCAATGCGTAACATGACGGGTGCGATCATACCAAAGCACTAATGCACCGGATCCCACGAACTCCGAAGTTAAGCGTGCTTGGGCGAGAGTAGTACTAGGATGGGTGACCTCTGGGAAGTCCTCGTGTTGCACCCCTCTTTTTCGTTTTTATTTTTATTTGACGATTTGCCGGGTCGAGATTTCGATCGATTTTAGATTTATTTCGTTTTTATTTTTATTTGACGATTTGCCGGGTCGAGATTTCGATCGAGGGAAACGGTTTTTAGAAGTTTTCCGTATATTTTTCGTTGTTTCTAAGTTAATATATCGTTAATTATCCGGCGATTGCGCAACGGCTCCTCGGAAGCCGGAAGTAGAACTCTCCGGACATTTCTTAAGACGAGAAATGGCTTTTGCTTCAAATAAGTTTGCAATGCGTAACATGACGGGTGCGATCATACCGGCACTAATGCACCGGATCCCATCGAACTCCGAAGTTAAGCGTGCTTGGGCGAGAGTAGTACTAGGATGGGTGACCTCTGGGAAGTCCTCGTGTTGCACCCCTCTTTTTCGTTTTTATTTTTATTTGACGATTTGCCGGGTCGAGATTTCGATCGATTTTAGATTTATTTCGTTTTTATTTTTATTTGACGATTTGCCGGGTCGAGATTTCGATCGAGGGAAACGGTTTTTAGAAGTTTTCCGTATATTTTTCGTTGTTTCTAAGTTAATATATCGTTAATTATCCGGCGATTGCGCAACGGCTCCTCGGAAGCCGGAAGTAGAACTCTCCGGACATTTCTTAAGACGAGAAATGGCTTTTGCTTCAAATAAGTTTGCAATGCGTAACATGACGGGTGCGATCATACCAGCACTAATGCACCGGATCCCATCGAACTCCGAAGTTAAGCGTGCTTGGGCGAGTAGTACTAGGATGGGTGACCTCCTGGGAAGTCCTCGTGTTGCACCCCTCTTTTTCGTTTTTATTTTTATTTGACGATTTGCCGGGTCGAGATTTCGATCGATTTTAGATTTATTTCGTTTTTATTTTTATTTGACGATTTGCCGGGTCGAGATTTCGATCGAGGGAAACGGTTTTTAGAAGTTTTCCGTATATTTTTCGTTGTTTCTAAGTTAATATATCGTTAATTATCCGGCGATTGCGCAACGGCTCCTCGGAAGCGGAAGTAGAACTCTCCGGACATTTCTTAAGACGAGAAATGGCTTTTGCTTCAAATAAGTTTGCAATGCGTAACATGACGGGTGCGATCATACCAGCACTAATGCACCGGATCCCATCGAACTCCGAAGTTAAGCGTGCTTGGGCGAGAGTAGTACTAGGATGGGTGACCTCTGGGAAGTCCTCGTGTTGCACCCCTCTTTTTCGTTTTTATTTTTATTTGACGATTTGCCGGGTCGAGATTTCGATCGATTTTAGATTTATTTCGTTTTTATTTTTATTTGACGATTTGCCGGGTCGAGATTTCGATCGAGGGAAACGGTTTTTAGAAGTTTTCCGTATATTTTTCGTTGTTTCTAAGTTAATATATCGTTAATTATCCGGCGATTGCGCAACGGCTCCTCGGAAGCCGGAAGTAGAACTCTCCGGACATTTCTTAAGACGAGAAATGGCTTTTGCTTCAAATAAGTTTGCAATGCGTAACATGACGGGTGCGATCATACCAAAGCACTAATGCACCGGATCCCATCAACTCCGAAGTTAAGCGTGCTTGGGCGAGAGTAGTACTAGGATGGGTGACCTCCTGGGAAGTCCTCGTGTTGCACCCCTCTTTTTCGTTTTTATTTTTATTTGACGATTTGCCGGGTCGAGATTTCGATCGATTTTAGATTTATTTCGTTTTTATTTTTATTTGACGATTTGCCGGGTCGAGATTTCGATCGAGGGAAACGGTTTTTAGAAGTTTTCCGTATATTTTTCGTTGTTTCTAAGTTAATATATCGTTAATTATCCGGCGATTGCGCAACGGCTCCTCGGAAGCCGGAAGTAGAACTCTCCGGACATTTCTTAAGACGAGAAATGGCTTTTGCTTCAAATAAGTTTGCAATGCGTAACATGACGGGTGCGATCATACCAAAGCACTAATGCACCGGATCCCATCGAACTCCGAAGTTAAGCGTGCTTGGGCGAGAGTAGTACTAGGATGGGTGACCTCTGGGAAGTCCTCGTGTTGCACCCCTCTTTTTCGTTTTTATTTTTATTTGACGATTTGCCGGGTCGAGATTTCGATCGATTTTAGATTTATTTCGTTTTTATTTTTATTTGACGATTTGCCGGGTCGAGATTTCGATCGAGGGAAACGGTTTTTAGAAGTTTTCCGTATATTTTTCGTTGTTTCTAAGTTAATATATCGTTAATTATCCGGCGATTGCGCAACGGCTCCTCGGAAGCCGGAAGTAGAACTCTCCGGACATTTCTTAAGACGAGAAATGGCTTTTGCTTCAAATAAGTTTGCAATGCGTAACATGACGGGTGCGATCATACCAAGCACTAATGCACCGGATCCCATCGAACTCCGAAGTTAAGCGTGCTTGGGCGAGAGTAGTACTAGGATGGGTGACCTCCTGGGAAGTCCTCGTGTTGCACCCCTCTTTTTCGTTTTTATTTTTATTTGACGATTTGCCGGGTCGAGATTTCGATCGATTTTAGATTTATTTCGTTTTTATTTTTATTTGACGATTTGCCGGGTCGAGATTTCGATCGAGGGAAACGGTTTTTAGAAGTTTTCCGTATATTTTTCGTTGTTTCTAAGTTAATATATCGTTAATTATCCGGCGATTGCGCAACGGCTCCTCGGAAGCCGGAAGTAGAACTCTCCGGACATTTCTTAAGACGAGAAATGGCTTTTGCTTCAAATAAGTTTGCAATGCGTAACATGACGGGTGCGATCATACCAAAGCACTAATGCACCGGATCCCATCGAACTCCGAAGTTAAGCGTGCTTGGGCGAGAGTAGTACTAGGATGGGTGACCTCTGGGAAGTCCTCGTGTTGCACCCCTCTTTTTCGTTTTTATTTTTATTTGACGATTTGCCGGGTCGAGATTTCGATCGATTTTAGATTTATTTCGTTTTTATTTTTATTTGACGATTTGCCGGGTCGAGATTTCGATCGAGGGAAACGGTTTTTAGAAGTTTTCCGTATATTTTTCGTTGTTTCTAAGTTAATATATCGTTAATTATCCGGCGATTGCGCAACGGCTCCTCGGAAGCCGGAAGTAGAACTCTCCGGACATTTCTTAAGACGAGAAATGGCTTTTGCTTCAAATAAGTTTGCAATGCGTAACATGACGGGTGCGATCATACCAAAGCACTAATGCACCGGATCCCATCGAACTCCGAAGTTAAGCGTGCTTGGGCGAGAGTAGTACTAGGATGGGTGACCTCCTGGGAAGTCCTCGTGTTGCACCCCTCTTTTTCGTTTTTATTTTTATTTGACGATTTGCCGGGTCGAGATTTCGATCGATTTTAGATTTATTTCGTTTTTATTTTTATTTGACGATTTGCCGGGTCGAGATTTCGATCGAGGGAAACGGTTTTTAGAAGTTTTCCGTATATTTTTCGTTGTTTCTAAGTTAATATATCGTTAATTATCCGGCGTGCGCAACGGCTCCTCGGAAGCCGGAAGTAGAACTCTCCGGACATTTCTTAAGACGAGAAATGGCTTTTGCTTCAAATAAGTTTGCAATGCGTAACATGACGGGTGCGATCATACCAGCACTAATGCACCGGATCCCATCGAACTCCGAAGTTAAGCGTGCTTGGGCGAGAGTAGTACTAGGATGGGTGACCTCTGGGAAGTCCTCGTGTTGCACCCCTCTTTTTCGTTTTTATTTTTATTTGACGATTTGCCGGGTCGAGATTTCGATCGATTTTAGATTTATTTCGTTTTTATTTTTATTTGACGATTTGCCGGGTCGAGATTTCGATCGAGGGAAACGGTTTTTAGAAGTTTTCCGTATATTTTTCGTTGTTTCTAAGTTAATATATCGTTAATTATCCGGCGATTGCGCAACGGCTCCTCGGAAGCCGGAAGTAGAACTCTCCGGACATTTCTTAAGACGAGAAATGGCTTTTGCTTCAAATAAGTTTGCAATGCGTAACATGACGGGTGCGATCATACCAGCACTAATGCACCGGATCCCATCGAACTCCGAAGTTAAGCGTGCTTGGGCGAGTAGTACTAGGATGGGTGACCTCTGGGAAGTCCTCGTGTTGCACCCCTCTTTTTCGTTTTTATTTTTATTTGACGATTTGCCGGGTCGAGATTTCGATCGATTTTAGATTTATTTCGTTTTTATTTTTATTTGACGATTTGCCGGGTCGAGATTTCGATCGAGGGAAACGGTTTTTAGAAGTTTTCCGTATATTTTTCGTTGTTTCTAAGTTAATATATCGTTAATTATCCGGCGATTGCGCAACGGCTCCTCGGAAGCCGGAAGTAGAACTCTCCGGACATTTCTTAAGACGAAATGGCTTTTGCTTCAAATAAGTTTGCAATGCGTAACATGACGGGTGCGATCATACCAGCACTAATGCACCGGATCCCATCAGAACTCCGAAGTTAAGCGTGCTTGGGCGAGAGTAGTACTAGGATGGGTGACCTCCTGGGAAGTCCTCGTGTTGCACCCCTCTTTTTCGTTTTTATTTTTATTTGACGATTTGCCGGGTCGAGATTTCGATCGAGGGAAACGGTTTTTAGAAGTTTTCCGTATATTTTTCGTTGTTTCTAAGTTAATATATCGTTAATTATCCGGCGATTGCGCAACGGCTCCTCGGAAGCCGGAAGTAGAACTCTCCGGACATTTCTTAAGACGAGAAATGGCTTTTGCTTCAAATAAGTTTGCAATGCGTAACATGACGGGTGCGATCATACCAGCACTAATGCACCGGATCCCATCGAACTCCGAAGTTAAGCGTGCTTGGGCGAGAGTAGTACTAGGATGGGTGACCTCCTGGGAAGTCCTCGTGTTGCACCCCTCTTTTTCGTTTTTATTTTTATTTGACGATTTGCCGGGTCGAGATTTCGATCGATTTTAGATTTATTTCGTTTTTATTTTTATTTGACGATTTGCCGGGTCGAGATTTCGATCGAGGGAAACGGTTTTTAGAAGTTTTCCGTATATTTTTCGTTGTTTCTAAGTTAATATATCGTTAATTATCCGGCGATTGCGCAACGGCTCCTCGGAAGCCGGAAGTAGAACTCTCCGGACATTTCTTAAGACGAGAAATGGCTTTTGCTTCAAATAAGTTTGCAATGCGTAACATGACGGGTGCGATCATACCAGCACTAATGCACCGGATCCCATCAGAACTCCGAAGTTAAGCGTGCTTGGGCGAGAGTAGTACTAGGATGGGTGACCTCCTGGGAAGTCCTCGTGTTGCACCCCTCTTTTTCGTTTTTATTTTTATTTGACGATTTGCCGGGTCGAGATTTCGATCGATTTTAGATTTATTTCGTTTTTATTTTTATTTGACGATTTGCCGGGTCGAGATTTCGATCGAGGGAAACGGTTTTTAGAAGTTTTCCGTATATTTTTCGTTGTTTCTAAGTTAATATATCGTTAATTATCCGGCGATTGCGCAACGGCTCCTCGGAAGCCGGAAGTAGAACTCTCCGGACATTTCTTAAGACGAGAAATGGCTTTTGCTTCAAATAAGTTTGCAATGCGTAACATGACGGGTGCGATCATACCAGCACTAATGCACCGGATCCCATCGAACTCCGAAGTTAAGCGTGCTTGGGCGAGAGTAGTACTAGGATGGGTGACCTCCTGGGAAGTCCTCGTGTTGCACCCCTCTTTTTCGTTTTTATTTTTATTTGACGATTTGCCGGGTCGAGATTTCGATCGATTTTAGATTTATTTCGTTTTTATTTTTATTTGACGATTTGCCGGGTCGAGATTTCGATCGAGGGAAACGGTTTTTAGAAGTTTTCCGTATATTTTTCGTTGTTTCTAAGTTAATATATCGTTAATTATCCGGCGATTGCGCAACGGCTCCTCGGAAGCCGGAAGTAGAACTCTCCGGACATTTCTTAAGACGAGAAATGGCTTTTGCTTCAAATAAGTTTGCAATGCGTAACATGACGGGTGCGATCATACCAAAGACTAATGCACCGGATCCCATCGAACTCCGAAGTTAAGCGTGCTTGGGCGAGAGTAGTACTAGGATGGGTGACCTCTGGGAAGTCCTCGTGTTGCACCCCTCTTTTTCGTTTTTATTTTTATTTGACGATTTGCCGGGTCGAGATTTCGATCGATTTTAGATTTATTTCGTTTTTATTTTTATTTGACGATTTGCCGGGTCGAGATTTCGATCGAGGGAAACGGTTTTTAGAAGTTTTCCGTATATTTTTCGTTGTTTCTAAGTTAATATATCGTTAATTATCCGGCGATTGCGCAACGGCTCCTCGGAAGCCGGAAGTAGAACTCTCCGGACATTTCTTAAGACGAGAAATGGCTTTTGCTTCAAATAAGTTTGCAATGCGTAACATGACGGGTGCGATCATACCAAAGCACTAATGCACCGGATCCCATCGAACTCCGAAGTTAAGCGTGCTTGGGCGAGAGTAGTACTAGGATGGGTGACCTCCTGGGAAGTCCTCGTGTTGCACCCCTCTTTTTCGTTTTTATTTTTATTTGACGATTTGCCGGGTCGAGATTTCGATCGATTTTAGATTTATTTCGTTTTTATTTTTATTTGACGATTTGCCGGGTCGAGATTTCGATCGAGGGAAACGGTTTTAGAAGTTTTCCGTATATTTTTCGTTGTTTCTAAGTTAATATATCGTTAATTATCCGGCGATTGCGCAACGGCTCCTCGGAAGCCGGAAGTAGAACTCTCCGGACATTTCTTAAGACGAAATGGCTTTTGCTTCAAATAAGTTTGCAATGCGTAACATGACGGGTGCGATCATACCAGCACTAATGCACCGGATCCCATCGAACTCCGAAGTTAAGCGTGCTTGGGCGAGAGTAGTACTAGGATGGGTGACCTCCTGGGAAGTCCTCGTGTTGCACCCCTCTTTTTCGTTTTTATTTTTATTTGACGATTTGCCGGGTCGAGATTTCGATCGATTTTAGATTTATTTCGTTTTTATTTTTATTTGACGATTTGCCGGGTCGAGATTTCGATCGAGGGAAACGGTTTTTAGAAGTTTTCCGTATATTTTTCGTTGTTTCTAAGTTAATATATCGTTAATTATCCGGCGATTGCGCAACGGCTCCTCGGAAGCCGGAAGTAGAACTCTCCGGACATTTCTTAAGACGAGAAATGGCTTTTGCTTCAAATAAGTTTGCAATGCGTAACATGACGGGTGCGATCATACCAGCACTAATGCACCGGATCCCATCGAACTCCGAAGTTAAGCGTGCTTGGGCGAGTAGTACTAGGATGGGTGACCTCTGGGAAGTCCTCGTGTTGCACCCCTCTTTTTCGTTTTTATTTTTATTTGACGATTTGCCGGGTCGAGATTTCGATCGATTTTAGATTTATTTCGTTTTTATTTTTATTTGACGATTTGCCGGGTCGAGATTTCGATCGAGGGAAACGGTTTTTAGAAGTTTTCCGTATATTTTTCGTTGTTTCTAAGTTAATATATCGTTAATTATCCGCGATTGCGCAACGGCTCCTCGGAAGCCGGAAGTAGAACTCTCCGGACATTTCTTAAGACGAGAAATGGCTTTTGCTTCAAATAAGTTTGCAATGCGTAACATGACGGGTGCGATCATACCAAAGCACTAATGCACCGGATCCCATCGAACTCCGAAGTTAAGCGTGCTTGGGCGAGAGTAGTACTAGGATGGGTGACCTCTGGGAAGTCCTCGTGTTGCACCCCTCTTTTTCGTTTTTATTTTTATTTGACGATTTGCCGGGTCGAGATTTCGATCGATTTTAGATTTATTTCGTTTTTATTTTTATTTGACGATTTGCCGGGTCGAGATTCCGATCGAGGGAAACGGTGTTTCTAAGTTAATATATCGTTAATTATCCGGCGATTGCGCAACGGCTCCTCGGAAGCCGGAAGTAGAACTCTCCGGACATTTCTTAAGACGAGAAATGGCTTTTGCTTCAAATAAGTTTGCAATGCGTAACATGACGGGTGCGATCATACCAAAGCACTAATGCACCGGATCCCATCGAACTCCGAAGTTAAGCGTGCTTGGGCGAGAGTAGTACTAGGATGGGTGACCTCTGGGAAGTCCTCGTGTTGCACCCCTCTTTTTCGTTTTTATTTTTATTTGACGATTTGCCGGGTCGAGATTTCGATCGATTTTAGATTTATTTCGTTTTTATTTTTATTTGACGATTTGCCGGGTCGAGATTTCGATCGAGGGAAACGGTTTTTAGAAGTTTTCCGTATATTTTTCGTTGTTTCTAAGTTAATATATCGTTAATTATCCGGCGATTGCGCAACGGCTCCTCGGAAGCCGGAAGTAGAACTCTCCGGACATTTCTTAAGACGAGAAATGGCTTTTGCTTCAAATAAGTTTGCAATGCGTAACATGACGGGTGCGATCATACCAAGCACTAATGCACCGGATCCCATCAACTCCGAAGTTAAGCGTGCTTGGGCGAGTAGTACTAGGATGGGTGACCTCTGGGAAGTCCTCGTGTTGCACCCCTCTTTTTCGTTTTTATTTTTATTTGACGATTTGCCGGGTCGAGATTTCGATCGATTTTAGATTTATTTCGTTTTTATTTTTATTTGACGATTTGCCGGGTCGAGATTTCGATCGAGGGAAACGGTTTTTAGAAGTTTTCCGTATATTTTTCGTTGTTTCTAAGTTAATATATCGTTAATTATCCGGCGATTGCGCAACGGCTCCTCGGAAGCCGGAAGTAGAACTCTCCGGACATTTCTTAAGACGAGAAATGGCTTTTGCTTCAAATAAGTTTGCAATGCGTAACATGACGGTGCGATCATACCAGCACTAATGCACCGGATCCCATCGAACTCCGAAGTTAAGCGTGCTTGGGCGAGAGTAGTACTAGGATGGGTGACCTCTGGGAAGTCCTCGTGTTGCACCCCTCTTTTTCGTTTTTATTTTTATTTGACGATTTGCCGGGTCGAGATTTCGATCGATTTTAGATTTATTTCGTTTTTATTTTTATTTGACGATTTGCCGGGTCGAGATTTCGATCGAGGGAAACGGTTTTTAGAAGTTTTCCGTATATTTTTCGTTGTTTCTAAGTTAATATATCGTTAATTATCCGGCGATTGCGAACGGCTCCTCGGAAGCCGGAAGTAGAACTCTCCGGACATTTCTTAAGACGAGAAATGGCTTTTGCTTCAAATAAGTTTGCAATGCGTAACATGACGGGTGCGATCATACCAGCACTAATGCACCGGATCCCATCAGAACTCCGAAGTTAAGCGTGCTTGGGCGAGAGTAGTACTAGGATGGGTGACCTCCTGGGAAGTCCTCGTGTTGCACCCCTCTTTTTCGTTTTTATTTTTATTTGACGATTT